>JAPYKE020000055.1:5160000-6360000 GCA_028554795.2 Sinohyriopsis cumingii
GAGTACAAATTATCAGAATATCAGGATTGATATGCCTTAACTGCCTATGATTGGACCACTGTTACGTGTATTTAACAGTAATGACATTGGCATGGAAAGTAAATTCGGTATACAACTGTATGCTGATGAAACGTCAGTATTAATGACTGAAGGAAACAAATCTAATAGAACAATGACAAAATATATAAAAACCCACGCCGAAATGTTTCATTCTTCTCTGCCACGTCCCGGCTGCCAAAGAAGAGGTTGCGAGGACGAAATTTGCTGCATCCCATTTATTTATTTTTTACTTTCTTTTTTAATTATCAAATTTCGTACATAATATTTTTATATTCTTTGTCGTTGTTTTATTTTTTATGTTCAATCTTTGTGTTATGGCTCCCATCCTAATCTGGCTAGTCTTGATAAGATCGTAAGAGAAAAGCAGTACAAATTATCAGCCTATCATGACTGCGATACCCTGTCTTTGCTTGGACGACTGTTACGTGTATTTAATAGTAATGACATTGACATTGAAAGTAAATTCGGTATACAACTGTATGCTGATGAAACGTCATTATTAATGACTGGGAAGGAAACGACGCTAAACGATCAATGACATAATATATAAACACCGACAATAACATTTAAAATAGCTAGTAGATGCAAATCGAAGAAAGTAAATCAATAATAAAATCCATGAACTTTTAAAAGAAAATACCCACCACATTTGATGAATAGTAAATTTATTAAAAACATCGGTTCTTCGCAAATATGAGCTTAACTCTTGACAAAATTAAGTTCAGGTATACACAAATATATCGCAATATTTGAAATTCCCACTCACAATAACATTCTTTATATGACTTTGATACGAATTATTCTGGAGTATGAATATATTATATCGGATATGTCCATAGAATACGAACATGAACAAAACATAGTGATCCAAGTGTAAATATGAATAATGGACCAATTCTGAGAGCCTTGCTTCCCCTACATGCCAAGCATGTAAATATTATACTCGTGTGAGATATAACCAAATATCTAATTTCACCAGGACAAACGTATATCATATTTAGTTGTTTTAAAAGTATGTTACGGTATAGACTGTTCTCAGTTTACAATGGAAACCAACCGCTCCAATATGAACACACTATTTTAAGTTGCAATTCAAACAGAATCCAAGACAAAAACATACCACACCGTTACTTTAAGGGGAATGATTCACCCGAATGTGAAAGAATAAAACAGGGTATCTACAAGATAGTAGATCTTTGAAAGATCGTTTTCTCAAAACTTAGTTTTCATTAGAAAATAATTTCTACGAAGTGCACAACAATCGCAACTACCAGTCTCAGCAATAAATGCAGCTTTATTGTGATGATATAATAAACGTATTCTTAATTTAGGAACAAAATCTGGATTACAAATTTAAACCACATGTCTGGAATAATCCTCTTTGTGTACTTTGTGGAAACAACGAAAAAGCTAACATATATAAACTAGGCAAATTTAAAATAGTGTGTGGAACATGATATACATTCTACTGATATTAGGGTCATCATATATGTCTCTGAATTAATTTAACTTCATTTTGTTTAAGCGTATATTAATTAAACAAGCAATTTTATCTAACTGAAGAGAAATGTTGAACTTTATTTTCCACTTTTATGTCCCGATAATGTCGGAGTTATCAAGAAATGGATCACAACATTTGCATTGCTTGCACCTGCCACAAGTAAACGTTCTCTCTCTCTCTCTTCATTTAATGACCATCGATTCGTAACTATATGTGTGTGTGTGTGTGTGTGTGTGCTCTGCAATGACGAACATGAACAATTAAACCCTCCGCATTCGTCCCCACTCCACACTATGGCGTTGGTAAAAAAGAAAGATGGAAGTAAATATTGATGTCTATACTATTTTTAAATAACTGCTTTCTCTAAGGAACTGCCGCCACAAATAGAGAATTTGCTTTGTTTTCACAATTGGCAATGTAAAACTATTTCAGAACTGGATCACACCAACTATTATTGGCAGGTGACCAACGCAAAGGGCGCCGCATGTACAGGTCATTCGAGAACTATAGTTTATTTGCAGATATCTTTGTGTACGAGCATTTCCGGGAATAACACTTTATAGATTTAATAAACCTTTTCGACAAACTTTTAATGGTCATAATCACACCGAGCACCACTAAGTGTAATATGGTATATAATGCATGTTGACAATTTAATATCAGTCCGATTAATTAAAACTCAGCCTTGAGTTATTTGAATAAAACAGGTACGAATCTAGATCATAAACAAATAAACAGATCCAATCGATCTTTTGGTTAGTCGGGTTGTACAGGAAATTCGTACAAAATTGTGTCGCTGTTTCTAGTCCGTTGACGGATGTGACTAGAGAAAGGCAAATCAACAAGCATGGCATCAAGCCAGAAGAGACATTATAACGCTCTTAGAGAAAAGTGTATCAGTGCATCAACCCTATATTTGCTAGAGGCTCCGACACGTGAGGGTTTTGCAATTGGATCAAGAGAGATTAAAATTACCCGACACTAATGCAAAAAGAAACAGCTTACTCTAAAACAAGATTGTTCTGTGATGGTAAATGAGCGGTATAATGGTGTATAGTAAAAGGTCACAGGTACCTTTTCGGAATGGAATTTGTTATGGATTACGGTGTGTATTGAAAGTGCATTGCAGTTTGCAATTACACAAAGACAGATATATGAATCCTTTTTAATTCGTTTGTACCTATAACTCAATAGTAATGTGCTTATTTAATTATGGATACAATGAGTTTCTAATAAACGTTTTTGATTTCTAGTAGTTCAGTTTCATTAAATTGTAAGCGAATCAAGCGATTCATATTAAGAAATATATTTTATAAAACGCTAGAGTCCGTTTTTTCAATTAGATTACTTGTTTAAGTAAAGTTATTTATTTCTGCATTGAGAGCGAGTTCCTCTGATATTTGTGACATACACCAATACCATTATCTGAAGTATGGTTAAATTGGCTGAAACCAATATAATTAGTAAAATGATGTTGTTGAATGCCTACATTTTCAAGTACAAGTAAAAATCATCCATGATTTATTAAACGAGCCTTTCATATATTACATAATAATTTTTGTCTTTGCTAAATCCGACATACGCTTCAGTCTCTCGTAGCAACATTCGCTGATTATATTACTTGTCTGTAATACCTCTGGGATTTCTTTATAATTGCAGAGATTGTATATGGTATATTTCCTTCATACAGCTTATACAAATATACATTAATGACAAACACGGAAACATTATTGAGTATGTATCGTAGTAAATGTGTATAATGTGACTAGAACACAGCTGTTTCTGTTGACATATTTTATGACTATTGCTCGGTACATACTTCAGAGAAACAACATTTCCTTCATACGATGTTCACTCTTGTGTAATCTTGATCTGTAACTAATTGATCATTGAAGGATGTACAGAAATTACGTGGATGTATTTCATAGACATACTGATTATAATCCTGCCAGATTATAAAGAACATTCCTTCCATCCTGGAACGATTCATCGATGATGTCTGTAATTTTAGGTCAACATGTGATTGGAATCACTTTAGCACGATACATCTACATCTTATATGGTATCATAAGATAGCAATTACAAGCGAAAATGAAAACAGCTTATATTTCTTTTCCGGTTGCATATCTCACATTTATGAGACTTGATACAATTCACCTTTCCGAAATGTCCATAGTTAGAATTTAGCACCATTAATGTGATTGGAATTATCTTTAATGTGATTGCGTTTGCTTTTGTTCAAATCCCTGAGAGACAGTTGATCAAACTCTAATGCTTCCTGATAAATCTAAGGGAATATCGTTCGTGCTGATATCATATTTGTATTATAAATCTCTTTTTTAATATCTTCTTGCAACATTTCATTAATATTTTGATTTATTATTTGTATTTAATCGAGGCAGCGTTTTTTGATCGTTCTCGTCAAGTCTTTGACATTGTTGTTGACGACCACGGTATAATGATCTGCTTAAATGGTTATTATATTATGTTTGAATGATGCTGTCACCCGCTTCCGAGGCTGTGGCTCTAATCACTAGGCCACCGGAGTCGTCCCCCGATATATATAATGATAAAATCACAGCGAGACAGCAAAGCAAGATACGATACAAATTTATAGCTATTGACAATGCAGATGGTATGAATACAAAGGGTGAGGCCGTATATTGTATATTTCATGTGCGGTATTTGTGTTAGTTCATTATATGCAATTTATAATGTGACATTGTTTGCTGCACTTGACCTTGTCGAAATGAATGTATATCTCCTTTTAACCTGAGTCACTGATTTTTCTTTTAAACTCTGCAAACATATAATACATAGCTAACATATTTTATACATGCATGGGGTGAAAATTAGGATGATTAATAATATAAGTATATATTTATTTGGGTCAGGGTCTAGGTTATTGAATTTCCCCTATACATATACTTAGCTATCCTGATACACTCCACAATATTTAATATAACTTAGTACAGACATTCCATTAAAACTGAGATTATATCTTGTAATCATTAGGAATATTCTACAAGGATGTGTTCCATCAGGTAAATGTCTTTTTTATTAGAAAATGCTAACTGTGACCTGAGTTAAAGTAGAAGAGTAACTATTCTTGTTTTTCTAGAAATTATGCATTCGTGATGTAAGTTCCTTGCATATTCGGTTGTGCTATTGTTGCGTCCAGCAATTTATTTGGGCTGGAATTTATTAATTTTTTTAGTTGCTGGAAATACAATGTGGCTATCAAAAATAACAATGTTGGAAACAGAGACTTAACTTTATAGAGAAATTTAAGATAAGGATATATTTTGAATTGTATCATTGTGATAAAAAAAATAACGTTTGCACATCACCACTACACGGTCAACCACAGGCACATCAGCACTTCCATTCTTGGATTTAATTTGGATTTTCATTAACGTTTAGACTTTAATCAGTAATTCTAATAATAATTCGGACTTAATTTGCAATAACGAAAGGTTTATATTTACATTTGTATTTTAAGGACATAAATGATTTGTTGAATATTACAAAACATGTTCCTTCTCACTCTTGTCTAATAACCTATCATAATCCTTACTGGAAATCTTAAATCTTAAACCTACCTTATCATGCAATGACAGTTATATATATATATATATATATATATATATATATATATATATATATATATATATATATATATATATATATATATATATATATATATATATATATATATATATATATATATATAATACTCGATTCTAATTGCATTCATCATTATTTTTGCATTCAAAATTTAAGTTTCAAACACTTATTGCATTTTTTAATACTCAGCACTGAAATGTAGGGGAAACTTTATAAAAGTGACGACATACTTAAGCATAATAAAATAAATTGTTGCATACAACGGGATGCCATGTAGTGAGTACAACTAAAAAGCTGGCTCACACTGATCTCCTACAGACATAATATTTTCCAGACAAAGACCTATGATGCTTCACAAACAAACTTCACCTTTGTGCTCCAATATAAGTAGAAACCACGTAAGGGTCAGCTATCTTTACGTACGTAACACCATCATGTATGTTCATCTTTGCTGTAAACATTTACCAACTGAACGGAAAGAAAACTAATGCAATTAATGTTGTATCATTCAGACGTAGTATAACAACAACAAGTTTGATATGCTGTATCATTATTCAGACGCAGTATAACAAGTGCATGTTCCATATGATGGAGGAACTCAAGCTCCTGCATCACAGCGACCCAAATCAAAATAAATCATAGGGTTGCTATTAGCCAATATTATTAACATAGTAATATAGCATTACATACAACAACTTCATGTATGATGTTGGTTTCCAACATTAGAGCGTTCATGCTGATTTTACTCGGGAGCACCTCAATCTTTACTCAAATAAAGTCTGTACTATGTTAATAATTTGCTAGTATAAACAAAGTGCACATTTACGTGTTTATTGGGATGCAATATATGTATTATGTTTTTTTATGGGAGTTATTTTATGAGGTTATATTGCATTAGTTCAATCATCAACAAAATATCTGAAGACAAGCAGTACTGAATATCAGTATATCACGGGTGATGTGCCACAACAATCTATGTTTGGACCACGTCTACTTGTACCATATTAAACGATATTGTCATTTGAATGCATATTGATATAGATTGTTTCCTTCTGATATCTATTTATTAACGAATATCGATTACACAACCCTAGAAGCTGGCGCCTTGAAAAAGGGCCAACATAAACGCAGTAGGTGGTCCAATCAGTGATTAGATCCATATATTTTCACAAGGAATATCAACAACCACAATTAGGAATGACAGGATAATATATTTATTAGGAATATCAGTTATCATCAACAACTGGGATTACCTACTGATGATATTATTTTTTCGATACAAATATAAATTTGATAACTATATGAGTAGTGAAAACATAAATAAAGCGTGATGTTTGACATTCAACCTCACTAGAAAATTGGTATGGCTCCAATATATCACCTTTATAAAGATACATGCACTAAGTATGAAATAGAGCAATCATGCAAAATGCAAGCATACCAGGAATGATCATGTGTAAGGTAACAGTGGTTTTTTCATAAAAGAAAATTATGGTGGAAAGAAAATATCAAATAGGTTCAATAAGCAGGTACAAACATAAAAATCAAACACATTTACATAAAACAAAATGTACTGTGGTATGACATTTAGAAATTCGTGGGCCATGCTTTTATCATATGCTCCAAATGCAAACAGTATACGATATAGTGAGATATAGAACGCAACACACCTTTTACCAGGAACATTCTTTTTCAACAGGAGATTCGTTTTCCTTTTATATATTCATAATAATAGCTTTCATGCACACTTACATTGGTTTACGTTACACATCAATATTAAACTAGAACAAAATCATAAAGTGTTACTCTCAAGGGGAAACACATTAGAAAATCGAGGCATTTTATTGATTGTAACTCTCTAAAAAGAATTTCTTTAAACCTTACATTTACATCAGATAATACGTCAAATGCGGTAAACAAAGAAATCACTAAACACTTTATTTCAATTAAAACTGCATTTGAATGTGTCATTACATTGTAACATTTAGCCTCTGGTTAGAAAGTTGTACAGGAATAACGTAAAAAATCAATAATTGAGGTTTGTATTTGTTACATGGAGATTTGTCAAATTCTAAAACATTTACATTAATGAAGTAAACACTTGCAGTCTGTAACTTTCGGAACCGCGTATCTATGTTTCCTTGTCTGAGAGAGAAAGGAAGATAGACAAAGACAGTATATAGTTGCCGGGAATCATCTTCGCAGACGTGTAGACTTTAAAAGCAGCTAACTAGGAAATGCCAGCTTTCGTACTTAGAGTTTTATAATTTATTACAATTCTGCATTACAAACCTTCCTTATTTTCGACCGATTTCATCATAATTTACAATGGCCATAACGTACACACGTATATTCACATGTAACGATACCAGATCCTCCGCATATTAAGCAATATGACTTGCTTTTGCTTAGCATTGTCACCTTTTTTACAATACTAAACAAACATTTGCAAAGAATTTTTAGGACTTAATAATGATTGTCTAAGACGTTATATTGAAAGTAAATTAAGATTCTTTGAATCAAAATCATTTAATTATACGGGATTTAGGTGTTAATATCGACAGTAGGCATATTCTCCATAATCAGGGACGTACTGTCCGATAAACTTAAAGTTGCGAAAATAGAATAAAACGAATTAGAACATAAACATCTTCATTATAACCGGAAATATGAGTTATATTTATATTACTTGTACCTGCCAGAGATAAAAAATTATATATGCATGTTGATGGCTCTCTCTAACCCTCTTATGAATTTCATCTTAATGTGAATTCGTTAAAATAAGTATTGTATAATGGGATTTTGATAAATCAAGACTGTTGGCACTTAAGCATATTCCAGGATTTTGGTGGTATATCAGCATATTCGTGACCTGAAATTCGTTCTCGTGATATTCATTTCTAGATTCTTTTTGTCTTAGTCTACAATATTGTACTACCTCTTAAATTCTAATTTTATAGCTTGAGTAATTAAATTATTCGCTGAGTTTTGCAAACCTTGTTTATAATGCTGCTTTATATTGCTTAGTTTAATACCAGTGAGTAGCAACCATATATATATATATAATATAGTAAGTACTCTTCCATGACGAGCCGTGTGGAAGACCAAAAGCAGACCAGATTACATAAAGTACACTAGATTACGCCATGGGGTATAACGTAGTATATAGGATCAATACCTGTGTACAGTTTTCTGAAGATCAGTTTAAACACTGCAGGGAGATTATAGATATTCAGCTTTATTTGTGATAGGTCATAATGAGTTAACAAAACTTGAAACAAAATTAAGTAACTCAGTCTCAATGAAAATTGAAGAATGTGGAATACCTTATAATGAACGGCAGACAATCAGCGAGGAAGTAACTATAATGCAGGACCTGGATGTAATTGAACACGCAAACGTTTCGGATTCACCGTGAACCTGTGATGCTATTGAATGTGTGTATATATGTGTTTGTGATTTGGATTTTTAACGTAGCTTTTACAATTTTCCAGTCATATCATTACGATGTCTGAAGAGTGACAGTTTATAGTGATGCCTATCACAGGGGCATCATGGCCGTAGACATTTAACATCATGTCCCAACCTGTCACATTATCCTGACATCAGGCCGACCTGTCATAACATCAACATTTTAATGCTCAGAGAGGCAGCTGATAGTACTAATTTTTTAAGTCTTAGGTATTACTCATTCGGGCGGCTATGAAACCCACGAACTCAGCAGCCGATGAGGATGCTCAGACCACTTAGGCCACCAGAGCGGTGAGGTATTAGTGGGGGGGGGGAAGGTGGATCAAAATTTTGATGTATATAGTTTGTAAAATAACTGTTTTTATATCAAACCGATGCCAAAAAATAGAGGGATTGTTTTCAAAATTGGCAATGCACCAATATTTCGAAAATAGATTACACGAAAGAATATTGAC
Organism: Sinohyriopsis cumingii; assembly: GCA_028554795.2. NCBI lineage: Eukaryota > Metazoa > Mollusca > Bivalvia > Unionida > Unionidae > Sinohyriopsis > Sinohyriopsis cumingii. The sequence goes on from JAPYKE020000055.1 coordinate 5,169,115, forward strand.
AGATGCCCATCACATATGATGCCGCACATTTAAGTATAGACATGTTTACAGGAGATTGAAATATAAAGGTCTAACTCCAAATATAATTATTATTTCTCTCAAGGCCATTTAAATATAAATACATGGATACATTAGAGCATTGATGACTTATGGGATAAATGGCTGGAGTAGATGTCTTGATGTACCAAAAATATCACTTATATATATATATATATATATATATATATATATATATATATATATATATATATATATATATATATATATATATATATATATATATATATATATGTGTGTGTGTGTGTGTGTGTGTGTGTATGTATGTGTGTGTGTGTTCAGATGGTTAGTTTAGATCTTTAATTATCTTAATTATATTATTTTATCATCCCTAAAATGTATTAAGGTGATATTTTAGTATTATTAGAGATAGTAATAGTATGTGGTTTTTTTTGTAAGGACATACAATAATATTCAGAAACAAATAATGAAAAACACGGGAATCAAAAATATAAATGACAGAATGCAATGTAAAATTATGTATAAGCTGAAAAAAACCATTGCAAGACCTTTATCTCTTTCAGCTAGAGATACGTAATATGAATGCGATACACTGAAATTTAACGGTGTATATGTTGGTAAATTCCTTGCATACACAGTGAATAGACCCAGGAGTTACAATTCAGCTACAGTTTATAAGTCAATATAAAATGGTAGTATTTGATACAAAGATCAGTTAAACTGAACCATAGTAGAAGGCGGGGCATATGTGATTTCAGAATATTTTATGAAATTGAATCATCACATAGTTGTATGTATTTACATTATTTTATCAACAATGCTATAACATACTTGTAAGATGATAAAAACACCAGTTCACAAATATAACAAATACAAATATAGCAAGTGTTTCTAATAAGCTGAACACAATTTAAACGGGATAACTGTTTAAGAAAATGCAAATATGGATATAACATGTATGGGAAGCAAAAGCGAAGAATATGTTATGGTTCCTAAATCAGCGGAGAATGTAACTTCAAAAAAGAATTCATATCATCCACGTCGATTCAAACCTGAAAAGTTAAATGTGATAGTCGGAATATTTCGTATGCTAGCAACGGTTTCCATTGCAATTTACATTTCAGTTACAAGATTTTGCCCTCCAGTTGCGGGAACAGTTACAGATTGTATTAAATTGAATAGGGCTTGGAGTAACCTTTTTTGGTTTGGCTGTAAAGGGTGTAAAGGACAATCTACCATACAAAACATTATTAAAGCACGATGAGATTGTAATATCTGCTTAAATCAAGTTGAACCGTGATAATGCAATAATGAGTAAATCGATAAGCGTTAGTATAATAACTCAGGAAGAAGTCGATGCGATATATACCGAATACAACCAATGTTTGCTTGTGCAGTAGTATCGAATAAGGGATTTTAGAGTCAAGCTGCGGATCTAGGTAAGCACATTCTATACCACATGTCTCCGACCCCCAAACATACACTATTTAATCAGCTCGACGATCGTACGGGTGAGGTGAAGTCGTGCTCGACGATTGCATCTGAAGTGCTCGTGAGGGAAAAACACAGTTGCGCCTGGGTTTTCAAAATGTTGACTTGATTGCTACGTCCCTATACATCACATCCCAGCTTGGATCTGCTCCGCCAGCAACTATTCGTGTTTGCCCACAGAACAGTCGGACATTTTATAATTCTGTTAACATCAAATCAAACTCAAGAATCATATATTCAATAGCCAACGGCTTTACTAATCGTGATGAGACTACCTTGTGACGCAGGTATATGTTTTCCTAATATACATTATTCGCGAATGCAGCGTGTATTTCAATTATTTTACCAGAGCCGACAGCCAAAAGTGCTAATATGTATATGACCCGAACAGCAATTACGACTAGGTTGCCTACAACTGTTATTGTCGTTATAATTATAGCAACGTCTGTGCCATATGTGTCCGCTGTAGCAAGTAAACAAGTAACATCTACTAAGTTACACTTACGCTTATATTTTGCGAGTTTAACGGTTCCCTTGGAGTTCTTGTTCCTCCTCGATTTTTGCCAAGATTATAGTCTTGAGGGTCAGTCACACTCTTTAAATCAATAGTCTTTTAGATTTACTTAGAACAACTTATATGCCGCTCCTTTGTGGTGTCGGCAACGATTGTTCTTGCTTTTTGTCCAAGAACTGTTACACGGTCGAGGATGTTTTACAAAGTATTTGATAGAGATATAAAACGGTTCAGTGTTTTAATGCAAACAAATTTAAAAAAGGACATCAAGCACCAGGATTAATATTCTAAGGAGAGGCAACATAAAGGAGTCTCAATTTACGCTTGTTTACAATTTTCAGCACAGTATGTACAAATGCCAGTGAAATCGCTATTTCCTTACTGAAAAAAAAGATATAATGTAAGTGACTAGACTGATTGAAAAAAGGGGGGGGGGGGGCGGGGTCGGTTGATTTTACTAAGTCCACTTTTTAACCCACTATTGAGCAGATTCAGCCGTGGAAGCGATACTTAAATGTAATGCGGAAGGAAACACTAATGCAACAGATTTGTGTTGCCTTGAGAGCCTATCGAAGATGCGACCCTTGTATCGTGAGTCCAAGGTTTATCCGTGCATCTAATATATAACAACAGGTGAATGATTATCCTTCAAAACGGCGATAAACACTGATGTATATTGAAAACAGTATGAACTTTATACATTCATGGACATAATGCTAACATTTAGCTGCAAAATAAACAAATTGCATCGTATAGAACCGCATATACCACCGAAACAGACAACATAAACGTTAACGATGTTTTCGTGTATGTCTGTGCGGCTTGCATAAAAGAACAATCAACTGACGATATGATATTGAACTTACGATGATAGTCACCAGAAAGGCAAAGACAGGTCCGTTTGCAAGAAAGCAATTGATCGAGTGAACACTTACGTATCAATAAAATATCGCAATAGAATTGCAGTTAACAGCGATTTTAGTTGCTACCTAACTTTCATCATTTTTATTTAGACTAGAGTAATCATGATACCATATAATTGAGAATATATTTAATCACATCTATGACAAGGCACGAACATACTGTATTCAAAAAATATATTAGTTTTCCCAAATGCAATGTTTTCACCGGATGCTATCAAGTAAAGATGAGAATCGAGGTAGAATATATAAAAATTTTATACATAAATGAATGTTTATGAGATTCTGAGTGCCTACCATCAATTCACTGAGTTACAACAGTTTAGACTATTTTGAATAACCGCCATTCGACAGCTATCTCAATCATAAACGTTCGGTAGCTGTACATTAGCATTTTGAACAACGCAATGTGATTTATAATATATATTCAAATTTGCCCAAAATTAGTTTACCTAATAGACTTTACTTTGTCTTTAATGTCTTTACTTTTATTTATTTGTAAACCAATTATATTCATTTGTCACATCATTTAGTAACTACGTACGCAATTGTGTCAGCTGTTTGAAAACTATACAACTAAGCATGACTCCAACTGAGATATATTTTATCAAGGAAACCTATATATATATATATATATATATATATATATATATATATATATATATATATCTGCTACATTTTAACAGTTTTTGAAAACTATATGAGATAAACAAGCATGATTCAGACAGAGATATATCTTATCAAGAAATCCTAATTTAATTCATATCTGCTCCAAATACTCAAAAGAAAATTAAACCATCAGTGATTTGAAACTGTTGATTTAAGGTAAACCAGCTTTCAAAGGTTCATCAATGATTGTTATTTCAAAGATATGTATATGCCGCTAAAACATCTAATGAAAAATAGAATCAACCTAATATCTCTGAATATCCATTAAATTATATAAAAGTGTAATCTTAATATATTTAACTTTTTATCATCGATACTCAGAAAAAAACACGTAGCAACATAGTCCTTTCAGATCAAGATAATTTCCAGTCCACTGGCTAGCAAAAACAATAGTAGGAGTTAAATTCAATTATGGAACTTCTCGCCTTAATAAGAGGCGCAAGACAAACGACTTGAGAATGTGCATAAAGATTACCATGTGATCTTGCTTTAAGAGTTGAATATTCAATTGTTCCGTAGATTCTGAGTAAAAAAAAGTAAACTATTCGAGCTAACCAACGATATGTTTCTCGAAAACATTTAAAGGTAGCGCAATCGAGAGAGGGAAAACATTCACACAATAAGTCAGCAGAACGAGTAAATATCCAGAACGGTGGAATATTTGTAGTAGGGTAGAAAAAAAGTCAAGGCTCAATCATTAATTTACTCAGAAGACCAAGTTGTTGACCACTTGCGGTAAAGAGTAGTACCGGTCTCTGAAGGAAATATTCATCACAAATATCTCTGACATAGCTATGAAAGCAGACTAGTTCCTTAAAGCTATGGTGTGTACCAACAATGAGGTCTAAAATACAATACGTCAGTTAATGAATTTAAAGACAAGAGACAGAACACAATAATCCATGTGCTTATTAATGGACGTTTTCAGTCCGGAAAGGGTGCTAATCGTAAGATTAACAAGGGTAAGGATTTAAGGAGTGGACACATCACGAAAGTCTGTTATGCACGAAAAGGTTTTGTCCAGAGACTAAAAAATAAAGCAAATATGGTATGCAAGTCCTTTTTCTGTGCACATATGTTTCAGCATCTTATTCCGTCAATCAACTTAATCTAATCCAAGATACGAGGGTAGTGACGATCGTGGTACCGACAACGGTATCGATGTTATGGTATTACGCGGGCGACGCAATGTGTACTGGCGTCTTAGTAAAGCGAAGTATTGTTATGGATGACCAAATGCTTGGTTGGAAATCCCTCTGCATTTCGTTAGGCTGAACGATGGATCACATTCCCGTCGCTTTAATCGAAACAACAGAAACAATTGAAGCAATACCAATATACGACTTAACAATTCGAATCATCGAGGGTTCCAGACCTTCATCTGTCAAATTTTCAGTTATCCATTACAAAAGTGGACTAAATTAAGCCAGGTTTGCAGAATTGGAACAACACGCTACACAAATATACAGTTCTGGAAGACTTAACCGAAACCTCGAGTGATCAATTTAAGCGTTAGCAAAGGCATAACGTGTCTTCGAGATAAACAGCAGAGCAAATTGTGTCCGGTACCGTTATACATTTTTAAAAGCATGGGGAGGACAAATATAATGGGTATTGACATCGTCGGTCGGTAGAAACTTCTACTTCTCCCCTATTAATTAAGGTTCAATGTACTTAGAGTGACACAGTAATGCAATGCAGTGGGTGACTTTGATTTGACAAAAAGATAGAGTGTCAGTCGAAGCGTATTGGCCTTCCGAAATATTTTCATTTTCTCGCGCCAGTTTTGTATAACTACATGTATGTATGTGTCTCTTGCATTAGAAATAATTGTAGCAGAATTATCGTTAATATTCCCTTTAACAATACAACTATAAATACAAGATGTACGGACACACTGTGACATTAGCAGCACCAAATAACCTTTTAAAGACGCTTTGTCATGCAAAGTTTAATTATATATAGTTCAACTATCCCTTTGTCATATGTATGTGAGTATATGTTTCTTCTTGTAAACGCGTAAGTTGACACAATATTCCTATTTAAGGTTTGGACTCAATTCTGTGTTGTGTTTCAAGATCTTGCATTACCTGGGGTTTGATGAACTTCCTATAATCTCAGTTGAACAGGACATACATACATATATACATACATACACACATGCACGCACGCACGCACACACACACACACACGCACGCACGCACGCATACATACATACATACATACATACATACATACATACATGCATGTGGGTATTTCTCAACAGAAGAATGCAATTGTTCCTAATAAATCTCAGATATTTTCATTGTTATATTAATGAAAAGGATAGCAATAGACTTTGTTTCCTGGCTATTGTACTTAGATGGAATATATCCCGTTAAATTCATGCGGTGTCCTATTACATTGCTGTAGGTTTCTCTTCAATTCTAGCTTTTCTAATTTAAGTAATTAAAGTATTCCTTGCGTTTTACAAAACTTGTTTATTGTGCTGCCTTATATTGCCCTGTCTAAGACCAGGAAGTAAAAACCTTGTATATAATTTATTATATACTTTTCCATGACGAAGACCAAAAGCAGACCCGAGTACACTAGATTACGACATGGAGTGAAAAGTGGTATATTGGATCAATACGTGTGTATAGTTTTCTGAATATCAGTTTTAACAAAGCAGGGAAATTTTAAATAGATCTTCAGGACTTCAAAACTTGAAACGAAATTAAGTATCTCAGAGTCCAAGAAAATTATAGAATGTGGAATACCGTATAATGAACGGGAGACACTCAGAGGTGTAGTAAAATGCAGGATATAGTCGCAATTGAACACTCAAACTCTTCGAATTCACACCAACCTTATGGTGTTAGTGAATGTGTGTGTGTGTGTGTGTGTGTGTGTGTGTGATTCGGATTTGTAATGTAGCTTTAATAAGTTTCCAGTCAGATCGCTACGGTATCTGCATTATGCAGTTTATGGCGATGTCTCGCAATTGGGGGATCAGGCCACATATCTGAAGTATCATATTCTAACGTGCCACAATATCCTGACACCAGGCCGACCAGTCCTAACACTAATCTCTCAATGCTCAATACCACGCGAGGTATGCAGCTAGTATTATTTTTTTATAAGTTTTTGGTATGTACCCGAGAACTCCGCATCTGATTAGTACGCTCAGACCGCTTAAGCAGCCAGATCGGTTTGGTGTTAGTGAGAAAAAGGGAAAGGTAGATAAAAAAGTGTGATGTAGATAGTTTGTAAAAAAAAAATTATGTGACACCGATGCCATAAGTATATGGAATGTTTTCAAAATTGGCAATGCACCAATATTCCAAATTTGGATCTCGCTAAAGAATATTGCAAGTGCCAATCGCGGACTGGGCCACAAATAACCGTCAATCTCAAAACCTAGTTACGTTGACGATCTACTGGTTTACGAATATTCCCAGTAATATGATTGTACAGCTTTAATAAACTTTTTCGACAAATTGAACAAAGTCAATAGCAGAGCTAGCAAATCCAAGTGCAATATAGTATGGAAAATAGTGTCAGTCTATTAATTATGTCATGGTAACTGAAATTTAACAGTGACAAAATTGAAGCAATTAGAGACGAGTCTAGATCAGAAACAAAGAAAATGTTTCTATCTCGCCTTTGGTTAGTCGGGTTGTACATGAAGTTTGCACCAACTTTAGCCGCTATGTCAAGCTCCTTAAATAAATTGACTAGAGCAGGGCAAGCCAATACACTTAGATTCACGGTCTTAGTGACGTTATAACTCTCTTAACATATAGTTGATCAGTGCACCAACCCTAAATTTGACAGTCTTCTACACGACACATATTCTTATAAGACAACTAAAGGCTAAACTTGTCTGATACTAATGCAAGTACGCAATTGCAGGTGATAACATCGAAAATACTCGAAGATGAAGAGTGAGAGTACGTAACAACAGGAGCCGACCAGTGATCTCCATCGTTTTGTTAACGGATTAGGAACAGGAATGTCCACCTATGAGACTACCCATTATATCAACAAAAGATCCATACTACAATGCTGCAAACGAGAACACAAGACGTCAAAATCAAGTACCAGTGGAATCATATACAGATTATGATTGGTGATTGAACCCGATGTGATAGGTGGCTAATTAAAATGTCATGAGACACTCATGGCCACAGCCAGATGGACATGAAGATAACCCTGCCACGATCGCTATTTAAAAACAATGCCTAATAACAAAGTAGAAGATGTTAAGTGGAACCACACGCTAGATGGGAATCACTATGCATATAATCATCTGTAAAAAAATCATATGATGATGCTATTATCCAGCATCTGCACATACTTATTCATTTTTATTTTGTCTCAGTTCAAATCAGACCATCATTGTTGAAACGTCAGAGCCTCCCTAGCGAAATATATTTATCTCGGACTTTTCAACACGAGATCGTATGAGATTGACAAATAAAATATTATCCACTTTCTTCTACGTGTGGTTCTTGCGATAAGAAATCGGCGTGTGTGACCACAGTGACAGACAAAGACGCCATCAAAAACCAATTTATATATTAAACAAATGCAGAGGATATGCTTCCATCCCATTCTTGTATCACTGATGCTGAACAAGTTGAAACTCCCTAAAATCGATATAGATTTCAGACTTCTCCGCAAAGGGATAATATGAGATTGTTGAATCATAAATATCCACATTCCTATGAATCTGCACATCATCACGTTATTATTCCTTTCAAATTCAAACCATGGTTGTTGAAAAGTCAGTACAAACTTAACGAAACAGATTTATTTCGGACTTTTCAACACTTGATGAGATTATATGGTGAACAACAAATGTTCACATTTTTCTGCGCACAAACCACCGACAAACGGAACCATAAAAACACGTCCAGACAAGAGGACCCAATAAGAAAACATATTTATGACGTGGAAAATGAGGACCTTATGAAGCCAAAGAGTGAGGCCGATTTTTCTTTGGTAAATGCATATGATATGATCACTAAGGGTGGGAGCCAATTTTCTAGGGAAAATGTTGATGGTATGATGACCACGGGTGGGGACCAATTGCAATGTGAGTTGGGATAAGTATATGTGAGGAAATGATCTAAACCACTGAAATAATTATCTAATTTGTTGTTCTGCTATTCCTCTAGATAGATATATAGATATAGATGGATATAAAGGTACATAGATCGAAAATCACTGAAATTATGTTCTAATTGGTTATTATGCAATTCCTCTAGACAGACATGTATATATATTTCATTTAATGATATAATATTGATGACGTAACATTATTTGTTGAACTTGACCATGTCCAAAATTATTTTAATGTTCTACTTTACCTAAATCATTGATTTTCCTAAATACTCTCAACAGCTAATGTATATGTAAGTTCTTATTTGTGTATATGTGTTTAATTTTAGGATGATTATTAATATAATTAAGCATATTTATTTGGGCGTGGGTCTAGGTTATTGAATGTCCCTATAAATATGCATGGCCTATCTGATGTATTCTACATTCTATATGATACATTTCCTAAGAGCTGTTATATTAATAACTAAATTTCTATCTTGAAAACAGTATGAACCATTTTGGAGGGGTTTGCATTACGTAATAATTTTCTTTTATAAAATGCTAACTGTGACGAGCGATCAAGTAGAGAATATATATAATATTGTTTTTTAGAAAGAATTAATTCGTGCTGTAAGATCTTTGCATGATCAGTTGTATTATTGCTGTGTAGATTAATTAGATTTGACAGGAATTTATATATTCAAAATATGTATTCAATTGAAATACAAAGTGCTCTTGAAAACAACATTGTTTTAAAGAGAATTTTAAATTTGTATTGAAATTTCAAATATGGATATAGTCTTGGTTTGTATTATTGTGGTCAAGCAAAAGTTTATTTGCACATCATCACTACACGGACCACCACAGTCAAATCAACAATTCTAGCATTATATTAAATTCGGATTCCAACTGACATTAATGAAAACTTTAATTCATTGGACTTGAGTCCGTTATGCTATGATTTTATGGGGTTATTTAAAGTGCACATTATGTATGGGTGCTACAAATTGAAAAATAAACAATAATCCTGACGTAGGTGGATATAAGATTGTGTTCAATCTACATGTAACTGACAAACTTTGTTTGGATGATAAAATCGATCCTATTGAAAACGAAATCCCTAATTTATATCAAGCTTGTGCAGTTACTAGAACTATGAGAAAGAACGTTCTTAAGAAAGATGCTGATCGGAAAAATATTCCTTTAGCTGAGACGTGTTTTGGACAGGCTTTTGATTATATCACTTCTGCTCCTCTTATTGATCAATAAACATATATGCATCTATGTAAACATTTTTTAACATAATGTAGCTTCCTAATCTATCCATCTTGATTAAGGGTCAAAGTGTATGTCTGGACTTTTTCAGCAATGTATGCATGAGTGACTCATCCAAAGAAGAACTTCAATATGAAAACTTGTTTCCATATCTTCCTACAAGAACAACTAAACTCGACCATGACGTTGAACTGGTAGATTCCACGTTTGAAAAACAACATCTGTACATGATGAGCCCTCTCAAGCAGGAATGTTTGAAAAACCCAATTCTGTATTTGCTATGTAATTATTTCATAGAAACAAGTACATGTAACTAGAGTTCAATGTATATCATTGTAAGGAAACCAGATAATACTTTCAGCATGTGCATATACTATATAAAAGTTAATAGTGTAATTATATCAGATTTATTTCAATTGCCATGAATCGATGACAGCAGTTATACAATTGGACATGCAAACTAGTTCACAAATGTTGACCTTTTGAAAGGAATCTGGAAACTTCCACTGAAGAAAAGGAAATGTCGGAATGTATGACTCAATATCAACTTCATCAATATAGGCTGATGACATTTTGGATGAAACGCTCTCCTTGTACTTTCCAACGTTTAGTGAACATGATTATATTTAGTCTACATATTTGTCATCCTTACTTAGAACATGCAATCATCTACAATGACACCTGGAAAAATAACTTAGAGACAAAATTTTCGATAGACTTATCGATACAAATATGAGAATTAATCTATCCACAAGCGGGTTTTGTTGTACTTTTGTTACATTCCTAGAGGATATTATGAGACATGGACAGGTTAAACCTGTAGATAGTAGTGGCATGGATATCTTTGAATTGCATGTGCCGATTAGTGAAAAGCAAAATATAATATCGGAATTTGTGCTCGAATTTCACTATCATTGCTGAACCCCTGACAAATTTGTAAGACAACCAAGCGTTATTGGCTTGAACAATACTTGCATTATTTTAAACATATAAAAAATTGCAAAATATACCAAACGTTTCTTATATATTGAACAAAAATCAAACGGGTTAAATTTTTAGGATAAACAAATATCGATATGAAATGTATAGGAATTCAAACTGAAGAATGTGGTATTGTTCCTAAATCAGCAGAGAATGTAACTGCAAAAAGAAATCATATCAACGTCGAATAAAAATTGTAAAGCTACAAATGATTGTCCCTATATTTCACATGGTTAGTAATGCAAGTGTTTCCAGTGGGATTTGTGTTGTAGTTTCCAGATTTAGTTCTTGAGTTCCGGGGACAGCTACACGGTGTGGTATACCGCGATATTGTATAGGGTTTGTTGAAACCTTCCTTGGTTTGGCAGTAAATGTTGAAAATGACAAGGTACCAGAAAGTACATTTTTAACTCACGATGAGATTGTAACATCTGCTTAAAGAACGTTGGAGCGTGCTAATGTAATGGTAAGTAAAATGATAAGCTATACTGTAATAACGCAAGCAGAAGCCAATGCAATAGACACAGAAACGAACACATGGTTAAATATGCAGTAGTATAAAAAGGGGCTTTTAGAACCAAAACCAAGCTACATCTCTGGTAATGTGCCTTCATTACCGCAAGCCTTTTCCTGCAACATACAATAGTAAATCAGAGACAAGATCGTGTTGTTAGTGATTGTTTTCGCTTTTGATAAGAACTTTTGAATGGTCATATGCGTCTTTGGTGAATAGGTGTCTGCATTTTTGTTCGCCAGTCGCGTTGATATTGTTAATTCGATATAGCTGACTTTGAATGTTAACACAGTGTCTCTCTCGGAATATAAACAATTTTCTTCAAAATGTTGTTCTCTTTTGCTGACGTTGTTGGGGTTGTTTTACAAATCATTTGATACATATAGAATGCGATTCAATGTCTCAAGAAATAAAGTAGCACATTAAGGATGCTTCCGTGTACACACGTTAAAATAAAGGTCATGTAGCCCCAGGGGTCAATATTGTATGGAAATGCAACACACATAAGTCTCATTTAAGCCTTATACGCTAAAGATATGCACAGTTTACAGAATTTCCAGTGAAATAGTTATATTCTTACGGAAAATAAAACATACAGCTAGTGACTAGGCTACATAAAAAGGAGGGAATCGGTTGTTTTCTTACAGACACTTTTTAATCCATATATGATTTATATTTTGTTCTAAATGGCGAGAATCAATGATTTACACTAGAAACTATGTGAATTCTAAGTATTCAGGGATATAATACTACCATTTAAATGCAGAAAAAATGATATCGTATAGAACCGTAATATACCACAAATATAGACAACATATAACTTAAGGATTTTTTTCATTTACCGTCTCTGCGACTTGCAGTAAAGAACAATCAGATCTAGACATGAATACAAGTATGTGTTTCACGTTATAAAATATTGAACTTACAATAACAAATGTTGAAAAGGCAAAGATAGACGAGATTGAAACAAAAGCAATTTAAAATGTGTGCACTTTTATATTAATTATATGTATTTATGTACGAGCTCTCTCTCTCTCTATCTCTCTCTCTTTCAACAAGATCAGTTTCAAGAAAGCAAGGGAATTTAAATAGCTATGCATATTTGTTTACATGCATGATATTTCAGAAATAGTTGGCAAAGACTGAAGTAACTTAAGTACATCAGTCAATGGAAATTACAGGATGTTGATTACCTATAATGAACTGTAGGCAATCAACGATGAAATAAGTATACTGCAGGACCTGGCGACATATGAAAAGTTAAACTGTCCGGATTCGTCCCCACCCCACACTTTGGTGTTGGTGAAAGAGAAGGATGGAAGAAAATAGTTAAATAACTGCTTTCTATAAGGCACCGATGACAAAAATAGCAAATTTGTTTCGTTTTCACAATTAGCAATGCACCATTATTTCAGAACTGGATCACACTAAGTATTATTGGCAGGTGCCCATCGCAGATGACGCAGCACGTAAATGCCATCGGCAAACTATAGTTTCTTTGACGATATACTTGTGTACAAGCATTTCCGGGAACAGCACTTTACAGATGTAATAACATTTTTCGACAAACTCTTAATGGCTAATATGTAGCAACAATTAGTGTAATATAATATAGATGCATTTTGACCATTTATTAATTCAGTCCGAATAATTGAAACCCGGCCTTGAGAAAATTGAATAAAACATACGATTATAGATTAGAAACATATACGCAGGTCCCATCGCTCTATTGGTTAGTCGTGTTATACAGGAAATTCGCACACAATTATGTCGCTGTTCCTAGTCCATTGATTGACGTGGCAAGATAAAGGTAAATCAATAAATGTGGCTTCACGCCATAATAGACATTATAACACTCTTAAATAAATTTGATCAGTGTACCAACACTACATTTGTCAGAGGTTAAGACACGAGAAAGCTTTGCTTTTGGATTAAGAGAGATTAAAATTACGCACACTAATATATATATATATATATATATATATATATATATATATATATATATATATATATATATATATATATATATATATATACTAATTTCTTGCATTGTATAAACTGATATCGTGAGGTAGATGTTGTGTATTTAAAGTGCATTCCAGTTTGCAATTACACAAAGGCAGAGATCGGAATCCTTTATAATTCGTTTGCACCTATATAATACTGTGCTTCTTTAATTATGGATACAATGAGTTTTCAATTAATGTTTCATATTTCTAGTAGTTCAGTTTCATTAAATCTTAAGCTAATCAAGTCATACACATTAAGAATTTTTTTCCTAAAACGCAAGGGTCCATTTCCTCTATGAGTTCTATTATTCATGTGAGGTTAATAATATATGGATTGATAGCGAGATCCTTTGTTATTTGTGTCATACACCGATAACATTATCTGATGTATGGTTAAATTGGTAGAAACCAGTAAAATTAGTAAAATCATGTTCAAGAATTTCTCCCTTTTCAGGTACAAGTAAAATCATCCAAGAGTTTATTAGACTAGTCTTGCGTATATTATATGCTAATTTTTCTTTTGTTAAGTCCGACATACGCATCAGTCTCTCCTAACTCAATTCGCTGATTGTACAACTTTTGCTGTAATACCACTGCGATTTCGTTATAATGCTCATTTTTGTTTAACGTATTCATCTTGTATTTCCTTCCTCCATCTTACCAAATATTTATTTTAATGACAAACAAACGAGGAATAACTATTCAATATGTATAGTATAAAATTGTTATAGTATGTCTTTAACACAGATGTTTCTATTGACATATAGTATGACTATTAATCGATACATAATATAGAGAAATAACTGTTTCTTCGGGCTCGCAACTATCAAATGACCTATGTAATTCTGTCCGTTTTACTAATGCAAAATTGCTACCAGTATTATTCTTAAGTTTCTAAATTATTTGTCTTAATGACGTCATGTTGCTTGGCTTATGGAGATAATTCTTCCTAAGCAAATATGTATTCACCATTCATTCCCTTTATGTCTTCCAATCCGTACACCACACGGTCTCCTAAAAGTCCTTTTTTTGACTATAAACAAAGTCTCTTCCATGACAACTTTTCCAAACAATATTCTTATATATTCAGATTCTAACATTTTAACTGTTGTTTTATTTAGATATCTCATGCATAAATATTGGCCGAATGATAGCTATGACATGTTGCTTGGTTGTTGGATCCAACTGGCGACATGTCTATTGACAACTTATAGGACCGATCAATCCTGACACAGAAGTCTTATTCTAGTTACACAAATTAATAAATAGATAAATAGATGAAATACAACTACTGCTAGTACTACAGTTTCTTCTACTATGATTACTACTACTGCCAATACTACTACAACTACGACTACAGCCACTACTAATACCAAAGTAATCATTATTATTTTCATTATTATTATTATTATTATTATTATTATTAGTAGTAGTAGTAGTAGTAATATTGTTATTATTATTATTAGCAGTAGCATTAGTAGCAGTAGTGGTAGTAGTACTGGCATTATTATTATTAATATCGAAGGCACCATCCTTTCCACATATGTTAAACACTAATCTGTAATATGTTTTATCTACTGGCACCTTTTTCCTTTATTTAAAAGTTTACACCTGTCACCAGAGGTATTACACTGAACAATAATATACTGCATACTTTTGAAATTGCTTTCTGGAAACAAATCAAAAACATTTCAGTTTGGGTACTGATTAGGTTTCTTGCATACAATGTGTTAGCATGAAACAGAAATTGCATTTACTTGTCATCATCAAACTACACATTGCAGTTCATTCTGTTTACGACATACTTATTACGGGAAAGATCTGGAGTGACTTAATTATAAAATGAAGCTTGTGATATGGTATGGCTTACATAAATCGAATGCAAGCTTGTCATGCCAGGAAAGTATAGTGATTTTTTCCAAACAGCATCATTACGAGTTGATATAGCTGAGTTAATTGAGTGTATCCTAAATATTTATTTTTTGTATTAGTAGTGTTCAGGCAAGAAATTTCTTAGAAGAGTTGTGTATTATTCTTTATACTATGGTGGACTTGAAAGAGTTAATAACATACGTTTTAACTTCAATTACATCCTGGTGAGCAATACATTTTTAACAAGCCAAAATCATTGGCTCTGTATCTGCAAAAAAGCTTTCACCTCGATTTTACTGATATGTTTAAACTTCAAAACCGCAATGAAAACGTTGCACCGGATTGAAAAAAAAAACTTGAAAATATATCGAATTAAAATAATTATGTATTCTACATTCCCATCAAAGTCTAATGAAATTTTTTGTTTTCTGTACTAAAATAACCCACCCAACAGTATGGCTTTAGATGGGGTAAAGCGGATAAAGCTGTACAAGAGTAATTTGAATGCCATCGATTAGTTTCAAAGAGTTTAATTTGTTTTGACTTTGACCATACTGTAGTGCAAATTGTTGAAATACCTTATGATGATGACATGTTATGACCATGCAGACTATCTTGCTTAAAATGGATCTTTTCTTTCGACAAACTATTAGTAAATAAATATTTATGACTGATGAAACTCGCTTATGCAATGCCACATGCAACATACTCTCACATTTGTGAATGTTTAGCTCGTTTAATACCGTTCTAGTCTCTAAATTATTATAAAATATCCTAACTAAATTCATCGATTTGAATTAAAGATTCAACGGAAATGTAATAGCAATCTTGAAACACTACACTAAAGGCAGAGTCAGAAAAAGTAAAACATTCATACTACAGCGGCAAAATAAAAAACATACCATTGTGATGCGGGAATTTCGGATACCATTACCTCAAAATGACAACACGGTTTAACCTGATTTTGTATAAATTTCTCATTCATGAAAATTCGTATGGTATTAAAATGTTGGACGCTTATGGTGTGAATAACTTGGGTAAATTATGTATAAAGGTTATTTGAATTAATTATGACATTAGCAATATTCCATTTAATTTGATAGGACTGCACGAAAATGACCAACATATTCTAACTTGCTATGAATCAATAAATGTAACATACACATCATATTATAAATATGAACTTATTTGTTGATTTCAGGTTTGCGCAGGCATAATAATGGAAAGCCATTCCACACACACACACACACACACACACACACACACACACACACACACACATATATATATATATATATATATATATATATATATATATATATATATATATATATATATATATATATATATATATATATATATGAAATTTGCACGTGTCTTATACAATTAGCAGCTGAATGAAACGCGAAGATGATGTACCAAGATCGCATCGCAATAGGTCTGTTGCTCTTAACTCGAAATATTTTTCGGAAGATACTTTGTACTTTGTACTGCTGAAATCAAAATATCACAATCCTGTTTATTTTATATCGCTGCTCTACATTACGAAATATTGTAAAAGATATATCTCGAAAACAATTCCGAAATTCCCCCCAAACTGTTGATATATGCCTGCATGAGTGTGATACAAGAATAATGTTTTTTAATGAATTAATCTATCGGTTTCTCCTCTTGTTTCAGGTAACATTTCGACATGGATATTATATTTTAAAAGTGTTACAGATATTATGATACATTCGAATAGATTCATAATTTTATCATAATTTTATCCCAACGCAGCCCTTGTGTGTTTATATGCTCGCTAAGTCAACATTATTGAACGTATCCTACCAAACTTTTATCTTTGTGCGGATTATACTTTTATCACTGGGAATAGTTTAGATGTTAGTATAATTTGCATGTGGCTTATTACACAGACACTAACAAACACACATACATATGCACAACAAAAATTCGAGAGGATGATATAATTGCAATTAAATACACAAATGTAATGTACTAGATAGCATGAATCGTGGAATCATGTGATAACAGACGGCAATTGACAATTTGCATCTCAGAGAAAAACGATAAAAGGAGCACATATACAGCAATGCTGCTTTGTTCAGCGGGTTCCTTCATCGATTTCCTCACTAACACGACTTTTAAAGTTTTAAATTTTGCGATATCTGATAGATTTTACGTGCTGGTAGAGGTATATTATCCTACAATGACATTGATATCTATATTAATGGATGTAAATGTTATGTTACCTCACCAAATACACTATTCATTTTATTATTGCATGGATTAGCATGCATTAATTATTTTCTTCCTGTTCTAAATAATATTACTTAATTTAGAATGGTTATTGCTGGAAAGAAAAGTTGAATTTGGAACATTCTTTATTAATATTTGTGTATTCACAGTTTAAGTTTAAAACAAGCGTTGGTTTTTTAACTGATCATCGAAGGATGTACAAAAATTACGGGGGAATATTTTACAGACATACCGATTAGAATCCATCTTGGAACGATGCCTCGATGACTTCTGGAATTTCAGCTCAACCTGTGACTGGAAACACTTTAACACAATACACGTACACATTATCTGGTTTCATAAGAGAGCCATTACACGTGGATGAAATCAGATTATATGTCTCATTTCTGGTTGGACATCTCACAATTAGGAGACAATCCACCTTTCGGTAATGTCCAAAATTCGAATTTTGCAGCAATAATATGACAGTGATTATCTTTAATGATATAGCTTTTGTGTTTGTTCAAACCCATTAAAGACAGTTGATCAGAATCGAATTTTCTCTGATAAGTCTATGGGATTATCACTGGTGCTGATAACATATTTTTATTTTAAATCTCTTTTTTTAAATATATTTTTAATATCCTCTTGCAACATTTCATTAATATTGAGTTGTATTATTGGTAGATAATTTTGGCTGCGTTTTTTGGTCATACTCCTCAAGTCTTTGACATTGTTGGCCTTGTGGTGCTGATGACCGCGGTATAATGATCTCCTGGAATGGTTATTCTCTAATATCTGAATGATGTGGCCTCCAGCATCCGAGGATGATGCTCTAAAAACTACATGTATGTGTTGAATATTGGGATGATTATTAATAAAAGTAAATATGTATTTGGGTCAGGGACTAGGCTATTTAATGCTACCTGTAAATATACATGGTAATCCTTATATATTCCACATTTGATGTTACTTAGTACCAGACCTTCTATTTATAACTGATATTCTACCTTGAAAACATAAGGAACATTCTAGAGAGATATTTTCCATGAGATAAAAGTCATTGTTTAGAAAATGCTAATAGTGACCTGCGTTAAAGTGAAAGACTAGAAATTATTAATTCGTGATATAAGGTCTTTGCATGATCGGTTGTATTATTGTTCTATTCAGTGATTTATTGGGGTAGGAATTTATTTTTTAAATTTATTTATTTACTGGTTATACAACGTGGCCTTAAGACATAAGATGTTTGGAAATTGAGACTTGCATTTATAGTGAAATTTCAAATAAGGATATATTTGGAATTGTATTATTGTGATTTAACAAAATGGCATGTGCACAACACCATTACACGGCCCACCACAGGCACATCAGCACTTCCAGCATTGGGTTTATTTTGGATTTCCGCTAAAGAAGTTTCTTCAGATCATTGATCATTAGCACTTGCTCTAACTATTATTTCTCAGTTTATGATTTTTTTCGGACTTAAGTCGCAATAACGAATGCTCTTTCTTTACATTTGTATTCTAAGGATATACATTATTTGTTGAATCGTACAAAACTTGTTCCTTCTCACTCTTGTATATTACTGGGATTGAGATCATCGATATATATATATATATATATATATATATATATATATATATATATATATATATATATATATATATATATATATATATATAATGCGAATAATGAAGTCGAATCATATATGGTAATGGAATGAAATACTATTTAATAATGTAATTCAGAACCAGAATCGAGCAATAATGTATCACGAGGCAAGTAACGCTTTATACATCATCGAGAAACGAGAAAAGGAACACAAATAAAGCAGCTTGGCTTCGTTTAATGACTTCCTGTGTTCATATTCTGAATTGATCACAACTTTTATCAATCTGTACATTTTGCAATATCTATTTGATTTTTACATGCTGGTAAGCCTATCTTATCATACCATGACATTGATATGTATATTACTCGATTTTAAATTCATTCATTATTAGTTTTGTACTCAAGATTTTAATTTTCAAACAATTATTGCCTTTTTTAATAATCAGCACTGAAATGTAGGCAAGACTGAACAAAGCGAAGACATACTTAAGCATATTAAAACATACTGTTGCACACGACTGGTTGCCTACAGTGTTGCTTACGACCGGTTGCCATATAGTCAGTTTATCCTCATTTCACATAGTCGGATACAACGATTGTGGTACTAATGTTGTCACTCACTCTCCATATTACCAGATTAACACGTGCCGAACATTTTGTCGATTTTGTAATGCTATAGAGTTATTTACGAATATAAAGCTGGCTTACACTGATCTGCTACAGACATACTATTTTCCAGACAAAGGACGCCTTATGCTTCACAAACAAACTTCACCTTTTTTGTTCTAATATAAGTATAACCCATGTAATGGTCAGCTACATGTACTTACGTAACATCATGATGTATGTTCATCGTTAATTTAAACACTTACCACCCGAAAGGAAAGAAAACAAATGCAATTAATGTTGTATCATTATTCGAATGTACTATAACAACAGCAAGTTTCTTATGTTGTAGCATTCTTCAGACGCACTATAACAAGTGCATACTCCATATGATGTAAGAACACCAGCTACTGCATCACACCGACATCATCGAGATGCTATTAGACAATATTACTATAATGCTAATACAACTTTTAATGCAACAACGTTGTGTCTTGTGTTCGTTTCCAACATTAAAGCGTTCATGCTGATTTTACTCGGGAGCACCTAAATGTTTACTGCGATAATCTCTGCGCTATGTTAATCATTTGCAATAACGTTGCACATCATCACTGAACGACCAATCATATGCATATCAACACTTCCAGCGCTGGAATTAATTTGGATTTCAACTAAGGAACTAACATCTAACAGAGGTTTGATCTTAAGAAGACTTGTAAAAACCTTTATCCCTAATTGTATGATTCTTTCGGACTTCACTCGCAATAACGAAAGTTAATTCGTTAGATTTTGTATTCTAAGGGCATGAAATATTTGTTGAATTGCAGAAAAACTCGTTACTTATAATTCTTGTCTACTACTTGAACTGAGTCCACATACTCCTTAATATATATATATATATATATATATATATATATATATATATATATATATATATATATATATATATATATATATAGATAGATAGATAGATAGATAGATAGATAGATAGATGCGAAAAAAGAACTCGAGTTATATATGAAAATGAAATGTTTGACTCCCTAATAATGTAATGCATAACCAGAATCGTGAAATAATGTAATATCGCGCGGAAATTGACGTTTTAAACCTCAAAGTGAAACAAGAAATGGAACACACATAAATCAGCTTGGCTTTCTTCAACGGCTTCCTCTGGTGATTTTCTGAAGTGAACATAACTTTATCAATATAAAAATTTTGAAATATATTTTTGATTTTTACGCGCTGGTATGCATGTCTTATCATACAGTGACAATGATATAAACAATACTCGATTTTAGTTGTATTCATTATTATTTGTGTATTCAAAGTTTGTTTCAAACAGTTGTTACCTGTTTTAATAATCAGCACTGAAATATAGGCTAGACTTTATAAAAGTGACGACATACTTAAGCATAATAAAATATGTTGTTGCTTAAGACGGGTTGCCAAGTATTAATTTTCTCCTCATTTTAAATAATCTGATATAACGATTATGGACATAATTTGGAATATTTCATGTAAATAAGTTAAAGCAGGAAGTAATAATTCCTCAGCAAATTATAGGATAAGATATACTGAATATGGTATGTAGTACAGTCATCGAATACGAGTCGGGTAGCAAACTAAAAGTTGACCCCAGTAATGAAATTGCTCTTGACTTCCCAATGTGGGTGGATAAGACGTAGTAGCTAATATCAACATGTGTTTCTGTAGATCATCATTCACAAGTAAGGGAGATTTCAAATATATATTACAATATGTATACGGACAGGATAACAAGCAAAAAATAGACTTTAGTATCTCACAGTCAGACTTAAAGGACATACAATACCCTATAACAATCGACATGGAATTAGGTAAAATGCCAAACCTGAGGGTAATTGAACCATCAAACTACACCTTCCCATCCCCGGTGGTGTTGGCCAGAATGAAAGATGGCAAAAACTGTTTTTGTACTGACTTTCGCACAACTATCGTGTTTGATGCGGAGCCGGTGCAAAATATATGGGGGTTTTTAAAACGTGGAAGGGATCCAACATTTAGAAATTGGGTCTCATGACCATGGTATATATCATATGTTCAAAGCCGACTATGCCGCACGTTAAAGGCATACCTAACCCCAACATATTTATATAACTTGAAGTTCGTGTCTCTCGGGTTGATCACCTCAGTCGCATCAGCATTCATCTTATGCGCAAATTGTTAAAAGGAATGGGAAATGTAATCATAATGACGATATTCTTCTGCAGACGAATTCCAGCGAGAAACATATTACAACTTTAATCAACTTGTTCAACAAATCCTATAATGCCAATCTCACAGAGAGGACCACCAAGTGTAATACTCTATGGAATGCTTTGACAAACTAATAAGTGGATCTTGGTAGATGGCACCGAAACCTGAAAAATTCAAGCAATCAGATTCGCGTCTGGACCAGAAACGTAGAAAGAAGTTCAGCTGATCCTTTCTTACATATACATTTACAGGAAACGTGTATAAAAAACATTCTTTTAAGGCTAACCCGCTGACTGACTTGATTACTATAGGACAAGCCAATAACGTGTCTTGGGCTTTGTGCCCGAAAAAAGATTTAACTATCTTGTGTTAAAGTAGAGAAGTAAATTAACCATAACTTGACAGAGCTAAATAAACCATTATTTTAAAATACAGAAGCAACATGAGTGGCAGTTTTGCTGTTGGAGGAAAAGGGGAAAACGTTACCGTCACTGATGTAAGTATTAAATAACTCAATCTGGAGCAAAACTAATTCCAGATCGAAAATAATCAGCAGTCTGTGAGGAGTAGGAATGTATCGTTCACTCTGTTTCAGAAAGAAATTTGTTGATGACGTGTCATAAACCCATCATTTTTTTAATAAATAGACATTCGGCGTCTCAGGAAAATTGGATTAGGCGCTTACTATACATATGCATCGCTTACAGATCAAGGAAATTAATATAGTATTGAGTAGAGATAAATCATCAGCAGTAAGATCTAGGTGCAAAAGGATAATCATATAAGTTATATTTGATGCTTTGTACCTATTATCAGGTAGAAATATGCATTCTTATATCCTTTTACGCTGAGTTTTATATAAACATGTTCGAGTTATTGTACTTCAGTTTAATTAAATCTTTGAATTGTATCAATGTATGCTGATTGCTGAGATTCAGCTTGGTTTGTTTCTGGAGGTAAGCGTTTGATCCACATCGTTTTGTCCTTTTGTGTATTGGTTGTATTCATTTTTATATTGGGTTCAATTGGGTTTGGATGCAATTTAGGAGGAGTTGTTTATTTAATATTTGCTCACTTGCGAGTAGCAGCATGATCATTGACATTGTAGACTAAATCATTTATTTCGAATTATTGACAATTTATTCACGGGCACTCTGGATTATACCATTATGATACATCAATAATATTAGCACATCAGCTCTTCCAAGACTATTAGCACAACAGCACATTATATACTGGATTTCTTGGACTTGGGATAGCATCTTAATTATTGTGATTTAAAACACAATACTGTAATGTAGTTAAAAATGTGTGTTACCTTCTTTTTTATCTTGTATCCTAGGAAAATAAACTATTTCTTGAATTATATTAAACATGTTGATATTTTTATTCCCTTTATGATACATAGTGTAAAACCATATTGTAGTCCCAATTAAACATATGAATCAATCTATACTTTGAATTGCCCTAATACCCTAGGTTTGCTATCTAACTGTATACAAAGCCAATCAAATTATTAAAGTGTTGTTATTGTACTTCTACACTTTAGGTAAAAATCAAAATTCATGTCATAATTTATTAAACGCGTATTTTTGATAGTTTGTAATAATTATTTTCTTAGATTCTGTCGACATGCGCATAATATACGCTTTTAGTTAACAAACTGCTAATGATATCAGGTATTATAATTTCCGCATTTTTGTTATTTTTGCCATGTATCAAGCACATAGCTGCTATTTGGTTTCATGGCTTTATTAAATGTTAACGAACAAAGAATCAATGAAGCCACTGCTACCTTCACCTGCATAATTTAATTTTTACACCTTGGAAAGTTATCAAATTTTCATGTTATTACTGTGAAACTGTCGGTGAAACTGTCAGTACAAAATCTTGGAGTGCTCAATAACATTCATGAAAAAAAGCGTCAATTCACATTTTTATAATAAATAATCGAGCAGATTTAGTAACTTTCTCGCGTTCACTTGTAATTTATTGTTTGATTGTATTCACTGATTCTATTGTTTCTACCTCTCCATTACTAATCATTTCATTTATATTTGAACAGTATTTACATTATTTCCTTCATCCATCGTTTCAAAAACATCATATGATAGCACATTCACCGTCTAATTGGTTCAACCTGCATAATAAACAATTGGTATATATGACTAGTACTCTGCTTCTAGTGTTATAACTTTGGAATAAATATCAGCAGCCACTGTACTAAAACAAGATTTTCTCCGGGATTGCAATTATCAAATGATTAATCTCAAAGTTTTTCCGTTATATATGTACACAACTGCTCACAATTAACATTCGTAGTTTTTCAAATCGTCTCAATTGTTAATACAACATATATTCTGTTGTCTGAAAATAGCTCTTCCTCATAAAATATTAATTAACCGTTTTTCAGTCTTCAAATTTATGTACCAGTTAATCTCCTTAAAATTACGAGTCTGATGACAAGCAAAATTAGACGCATTTTAATATTCTGTCTCTCTACCTATTTCATATATTGATATTGGTTCTGATGTATCTATTGACCGAGAGCCAAATGCGTCAACTCAAACACTTAAAATGTTGCTAGGTTACTGGTTTAAATGGGCGACATGTTTATTGAAATGTGATAGGAATTATTAAATCCTTCAATAGGTCCAAGGACATATCTACCCATTTTCTGGATTCATTATACGTACAATACCTTCCCAATTAATAGTAGGAGACTCCAACTACATTCATTCACTGGTACAATCTTCTCGACTGAGTAAGTGGATATGTATCTATTGAACATTTCTTCATCTAATGACCCCATAATGTGAAGTCATATAACTTATTCCAATGACAAAACTGTACTTCGGCTGATTTTAACTTACTAACGATGTATGTAAACGCGTCGTGTACACACTTTCCCTAGCTTTGTTTTACTTTCTTAGTCTAGGCATCTTTTGCAGTGACAAAGATGACTGGTAGAATAAATTCAGGGCGATTATTATGCTTTTGATACGGTTGCATATCAACTATGCATGACTTGAACTAGTCACCTACGTGACTAACGTAAGAAAATATAGGGATTTTTTAAAATTACTTTTGTAATGTGTAAATACAATATTTTATCAAGCAATCTTTACGCTCAAATCGCTTTACCTGTTGTGACAGTCAGTTTAATTTGACCCCAACCGATTAATAGTTATGAAGACAACGAGACTTAACGAACATGCCATATCTCCTTTAGGTACGTTTCCACCAACTAAATAAATTAAGTTTCACTTAATTGTTATGGCCGATATCATATATCATCATCAAATGAAGTAATATGTAGGCATGATAAGCAATGCAGTTATAAATGTACATTGGGTAGTAAAAAAGACGAATGTCGACATTGGAGTTACTATTCAAAACATCATTAACATTACATGACTCGACCTAAAAAATTCTGAACATGCAGAGGTTTTGTCCATATACTAAGCGGTTTTGTATACACTTATTCGTAACAAAACATATTGCATATGGAAATGCGACATAAATATAGAAGATAGATCTCTACTGGCAGGCCATGAGACTGGGAATTCCTGCCATTCGTGAATAATACGAAAGTGAACAAATTGCTTGGATATGTTCTATGCCTATCAAGAAATATACGAAACAGACCGATTCAGAGAACGTGAAAAGGCTATTTCTGTGGAATGAAAGATGTAAACAGGACCGAAGAGGACGGATTAATTCTATGCCAACTCGACTCAGTTTATGGACAAATCATTTTTTTAGATTGTTACTCCATGAGGATACTTATCCGTATGATTATAAATATTGCCGGATTGACCTAACATGGCTTAATCAACACTGCAAAAGTAAAGTATTCCAACTTGTATAAATTATTTCATCCAATGTATAGTATAGACGGCATCAGCTGTGAAACTAGGTCTTCCAATAATAAAAAACCAGTGGTCATGACGATATTGGTGATGATTTTCCGGACCTACCATGCCGTAATTTGGAATCGTATTCAAACACTAATATGAGACCAATAAATACCCAAACCTCATTAAATAATCCATGGCAATAACGCTCTTTACAGATAGGACGAATGGTTAATTATACATGAATACTTATAGGACTATAACTATAGCTCCAGTCACAAACTCCTACAAAAGATTCTATAAAGAGAACATGTTATTGTTTACTAAACAAAACTCTCTATTCCAAACCCATTAATACAATAACACTCTTTACAGATAGAACGAATGGTTAATTATACATGAATACTTATAGGAATATAACTATAGCTCCAGTCACAAACTCCTACAAAAAATTATATAAAGAGAACATGTTATTGTTTACTAAACAAAACTCTCTATTCCAAACCCATTAATACAATAACACTCTTTACAGATAGGACGAATGGTTAATTATACATGAATACTTATAGGAATATAACTATAGCTCCAGTCACAAACTCCTACAAAAAATTATATAAAGAGAACATGTTATTGTTTACTAAACAAAACTCTATATTCCAAACCCATTAATACAGGGGCTTATAAATAAATTCGGTAATGTCAAGTTATGAATTAGTTTTTAAGGGAAACAGTCTGTAGAAATACTTTATAAGCAGTGCTTAGGTCAGGGCCATACTTTGCGTGGTTCTTTTCCTAATGATACATGAGTTGATCACTAAACTAAATAAACTTTACGTGGATACGTGATTATCTCAGCATCAATTACGTTTATTTAGGAGACGAAACCACTTGAATGGTTCATTCGCATCATCACATGCAACATTTGCTTAAAGAAATGCTCGGGGAATGATAATATATACGGAACAGACATTCACTATATGTTAATCTCAGTATTTGACAAATTCGTTCAAAATCCAGAAAGAAAACGCATTCTCAGAAAGTAGAACGTGATTTTTCTTCGAAAAAATGTAAAATAATAAAGCGTCGATATCGCGTTTAAAACGAGTTGGATAAACTTGGAAAGTTACCAAAGGCTGTTTCTCAAATCATTCATCATTCTGAAAATCATAAAGTGGTAAACTGTTAAAACAGCGCACTATCCCATGGCCACTGAATTAAAGGCGGGAAATTGAAGATGGTGGTCTTCGTGCAGAACATGAAAACAAACCACCGCCCATTAAGCCTTCTGTCTTTATTGCATTTATTTAGCATTATGTTTTGACTTTGGATATGAATTAGGATGGAGATCTCACGAAACGTACCCTATCGTTTATATTTTTTGCAACAAGTAGGAATGTTACTAACGTCAAGATCGATGATTTATATTTACACAACATATTTCAACGAATGCGAATCTCAAACTTAAAGTCATCTTTCAGCTGTAGAAAAAAGTGTGTAGTGTTACTGCTGTAGGTTATGTTTGGCGACATACTGCCTAGGACTCACAAAGGGCACTAAATTTCCAAGCGGCTATTGGGAACGAACGCAATATAATATTTGACCTCTGAATAACTGAATTTCAATAATGTAATCACTTGCAATATCCTGATAAGAATAACGCAAATAACAAATGATTGAGGTTTGCATTTGTTACATGGAGATTTACAATATTCTAAAATCCAGAAGTAAAACCTTTCAGTCTGTAACTTTCGAGAACAGGGTGACCGAGTGGTCGAATGCAGTAGCCTTACCGATCACTGACATCTCACTTCCGCCAGCGTGGGTTGTCGGGCTAGGCCGATGTATCTATGTGAGAAAGCTGCCAGTAGCTTCCAGTGGGTCTGATGTTCTTAATGTGGCTTCTTAATCCACCATTTTAACTGGCTGCCATATATGGCTGAGAATTGGCGTTAGACCTCAAACCAATAACAACGTTTAAGTTTCCTTTTAGAAACTAGATCCTATCAATAATATACTGAGTGGATTAAAAGTATACTGAAGATGTTTGTTTTTTGTTTTCTTCCACAGACAAAAAATCATTTGTAGGTGAACGCAACTGTGTGTGCTGTGTATATGTTTTCTTGTCTGAGAGAGAGAAGATACCGGAAAAATAAACATGAATCATCTTCGCAGACGTGTTTGATTTGAAAGCAGCTAGCTAGTAAATACCAGCCTTCCTTATTTTCGATCGATTTCAGCATAATTTACTAGACAACATGATATATTACGGATATTATTAATTAATATGTACGAATAATGTATATTTTATAATGGATATAACAGTGAGTAACATATTTGTTATCCTTAAGACGTTATTCCAAGTTATCGTTTTAAAAGTTAACTATCACACACTGCAACTCAAGCAGGTAACTCCTAAAAGTTTTCACTTTACCGCAATCGTCACATCATAATTCTGTCATGGCCCATTTCAAATGGAACATATTCCACTCCAAACTATCTCTGTATGCATGTGCGATGGTGTATCTGTTAATTCACTGCATTCATAATGCCGTTTGCTATACTTGAATTATTTTGGGTTATACTATGTTTTCCTACTCAGAAACAAATTCTTATATGTGAAGTAATTACATTATTCAAGTCTAATTATGTATTTTTAATTCCTTTATTCTGTCATTCTATTCCTTTTGCACAATTCCTTTTTCACTTTGTATTCTTTTTATTTTTCTTTTTGTTAGAAAATCACAGTATGCATGTCTTCATTCTTGGTACATTTTGTAACATATTGCATTATGATCACATAGAAAAATACATATATTTACTTCTCTTTGAACTTTATATTATTATTTTGCAAAGCATGCAACTCAACTGATGATAAGTTGTTTCGAAATAATGTTTATTGATTATAATATCAGTCGTCATTTCTCGACTCGAAACACTTTCAAAGCATATTAAGCGACATTGTATCCTCTCCTCATGGTGAGACTCTACAAAAGTACACTCTCTGCCATTGTTTTCAAATATGAATGTCTTTCAGTGGCTAAAGTCAATGTAGTACGCTTAAAATACCGGCAAATATTGTTTTACAAGTTCTAGCAGAATTAAACCTAAATGGAGTGGAATATAGTGCCTTAAGGTCTCACGGTATTACCGATATGGAAAAATTAACAGCTGTTCAAATGTGAAAGAACATAATATGGAACACAAACGGGTCTTGCTGGTAAAGACTGGTTCCTAAGGAATGTAAAATTTAGTGACAAGAATATTGTGCGGGTTTACTTGATTCCGTACAGACAACAATATAGATAATATAGTAGTCGTTAATTCTCTACCTCTTCCTAGACATGAATTTTGAAAAATGCATTACTGAAATTAACACTTCACACCTCAATACGCAAAAAAAAACGATTTATAAATATTTGAAGAATAAAAATTATTATTTGCCAAAACATTAATATTAATATAGGTATTTTATCGATACCATAGAGCAGGGTAGACACTTAACTAAAAGTAGTTATTATTTTAGACATGCTAGATAGTACACTTTGTATTGTGCAAATAATCAGGGAATATTTAAAAGAGTTTTAACTCTCTGTTGTCTTAAACTAAGTAAGCGAAATAGCTACAACTACAACAATATGATTTCTTCACCGCGATGTTTGCAGTAAACAATAGTTAAAATCAATTAGTATATTAGTTATAGCTACTATGTAGCAATAAGTGTAATATTTCAGACGATATTGTACCCAAACATATCTCAGTGATAGATGACATGCTAATAAAATGTAAACATTTTTCAAGATGATTCCAGTCATGTTCTATCAGCTCCGGATTATATATCAAGCGTCGCAAAATATTTATATATAAGAAAAAGACGCTAATGATAGGAAAATTAATGCAATATCAGATTTGTATTGTGACATGAATGAAATAAAGACATCTCTAAACAATCACAATATTTTACAATAAACGAGGATAATATGCACAATGTTGCATATATAAAATCACTGATAATGACTATAGCAATGGTGAGAAAAAGTTGGAAACTGGGCTGACAATCGATAACAACTATCTTGCGCAGCTACAAAAGAAGAATGTCTTTAAAGACGTGAATCAAAATGTAGTCAATAATGGTAATATACTAACAATTATAATTATATATCATTACATATAATAAATTATTACTTGATTTTGGTTGAAGAAATTTATGATTGAGCAACTCCCAAATATGAAATATCTGAAATATCTGATGGGAGAGAAATAGTCAAAGTACAATCTCCATTGTGTAGATGGTTATATTTTCCAGTGTGATAAAAATGTCAAACAACTAAATGAAGATATTCAGGTTATATAACTAAGTATAACTTAATTCTTGGAAACAGAAAAATAATTACTTTAAAAATAACTAAAACAAGATATTGTGCATAGTAAAGTGATATCATTATTTGCATACCTCATAAATAACATTATTCCATGATACCCTCAGCGGTGGAAGATATGGCATAGTTCTAGTGTCATTTTGTACTCTTCTAAAACTGTCAGCTTCAGAAAACTTGCCATTATATATACCTCTAATCTGCATATTTCAACTATTTGTTGTCTATTTGTCTATGTCTTTGTACCAAAAAATCGATTAATCAATAACTCTGCGGGTTCCACTATATCACACCACGACGCATATATTTCATACATTGCAACCTCACACTTGTTTTTAATCAGACAGACTTTGTGTGAAGACGATTGCCTGAAGCCCGCTAAAACGTGTTTGCGTAGATAGTTGTTTCAATATGGTTAATAATTTGTCCGTCAGAGAAATGGCTTTCCGAAAAAGCACAATATAAAAAACTCATAATGGAAGGACCGCTGTCAATGTTCCAGCTTGACCAAAGCATAGAACAAGCAACTCAAAATGGTAGCGATTCTGAACATCACTTATATACTCATCTAGCTGGCATTTCAAGACAAACGTGTGCATCATGATATGTATTATGCTACCTCCAGTCAATACAATATCAGTACAGTTATCAAGGAAAGGCGCAAATTTTATAAATGTGCAAAACTTGGAGTGGACTGTGACGTGGAGTTAGGCAAACCTTTGTATTCTTGGATACTGGCACGACTCACGCAATGTAATAATTCAAACTGCACCTTCACAGTCTATAATGTAAACGTATATCAAGGAAACCAAGGGATTATTGTGACTTTTGCCGTTACAAAGCAGTATCTATACCTTCCGAATCGTATTCGATGCGTTGCTTTAACGGCATTATCGAAGACGTAAATATATTGAACTATATGCCTTATATATAGGAAAGGGACATCAAAAACAAACCAATTTTACAACCGATTTCCTTGGTTATGATCCACGAAAATTTGATATAACCAAAACATTTCGAATCAGAAGATGAAAATTAAAATAAATGTGTGAGCTCCCTTATCCTGGTGTATATCATACCAATATTATATCGAGTGGACTAATATTGCTACTTTGATAAATCTGCATATCTTCATTCTGTATTTGTTATGAATTCAATGGTAATCAGTGCTGATCATTTCAAATTTCTTGTTATTTCCACGTACAGAGTGATCATTATTTTATTCATTTGTGTGTTGCTGATATATTTCATATGCTAGAGTGTAGGCGTGTGAGAGATGAGATAGATACAATAAATACAATTTAGACCAATTCCATATATACGTCGTGGCCGACATTCGCATAAATAACAACCTTGAAAGGAGTGCACAGTTCACGGTTTGTAAAATAAATATTAAAAAAACACGGCACGCATAACAAGATACAAAGTTTTATTTGTTAAATAATTATTTGCCGTTATATTATATAATTTATCCTGTTACTGGATCATATGTGAAGTGACACTTTCGAAGGGAAATAAAGTCGAGTCTTTCAATATATCATCAAAACATGCTACACAATAAAATCATTATGTTTCTAAAAATGCTCTGTATATTTTTTCTCCGTCTCTTACACTTGATATGTTCAAATTAGCCATTATTTATTTTTAAATTGTCTTAATATTCCCGACATACTCCGTTTGTATTTTCGTACTCTACATATTTGAGTATTTACTTATTATCTCTGTATCATAATAATTTATGCATTGTTCTATTTTGTTTGAAGTGGTATTTTTGCACACAAGTTATCGTTGGAACGTTTTTTGGTCATAATCACAACTAACACTTTTTCGACTTGATTCAAAACTTTTTATGTCCCGTATACCGTTGCATAATCAATATGATTACACCCTTTATTTAACTTTTCTCTCTTTCTTTCTTTCTCCTAGACCTACATGTGAAGCTTTATTGTTCAAATTTGTGCAGGCTTTTTTCCTTATACCATGACACATTCACTCTAATTACTTGCTTCATGTACCTCTATCTCTCATCTTCTTAAATTTTCGAATATGTGCACGTTAAGCACATTTTGTATACTGTATGTAATAACAATAAGGACATTTTAAAGTCCAACGATGATTTTAAAAGTAATATTAAAATATGTGGTCATTGTTCCTTGTTCAGTTTATTTATTTCTGTCCTGCTTATATCTCCCTCAGTGTGTGCATATTTTAAATAGTTGTAACGGCTGATAGATAAAATATACACCAGTAGTATAACGTAAATATGTACAGAAGTCTGTTACGTGAAGCCACACTTTCTAAATATCCCATTATATAAATTTGTTTTAACTTAGACATAGTTACTGGTTCAAAACTAATGTCATGTCAAGTTTGTATCTACTTTTCTTATCACATATATATTATACCTAGACATATTTTGCATCACAGCTACTTTAATAACCTTGTAACCTTGGATAAGATTTCTTTTATAAAAACAATGCATTCATAACAATTAATATAATAGGATTTTATTTGTTGCATAATAATGGTCCAGTCAGAAAGTTTTTAATGATGTTCACAGTGTTCGTTGGAAATACAAGCAATCTCTTTGACGAGTTGTTTAAAATGATGCAGCCCTGTTGAGATTGAATTATATTGTGCATAGTTCACACTGTATGATATGGACAAGGTCATTCCATGTAATCTCTAAAGTTTCTTGAGCAAACTGGCAAAAAGAGGGAATTTAGAAACGACAAATTTACTATGTTTACGTATTTAATAAAAAGAGCTCGATTTGATGGGAACAACCTAAGTATGTCATCGTTCCTTCTTTTAGATATGGATAGAACGTTGGTTGTTTGTTGATGATGGTGATAAATGATCGACACAATGGAAACTTGTTTCAAATTGAGTTAACTTTTTCCAAAGGAAAACTCAACCACATATATGATAACCATTTTGAATGCTGATAAAACAGAAGTTGTACATTCGGAAATTCAGTTCAGATGAGCATCCATAGATCCTAAAATGTCTTTAAAATTCGCTTTGTATAGTTTCATATGGTCTTGAGACATGGATACGTTATGTGTGTGAGAAAATAACTAAAACGTGCACAAGACATGAAAATATGTAATCAGATTATGTTTGTGTTCATATTGATTTCATACATAATTTTCATTTATTCCGTGTTTTGTATAAAATATGTATATCATATATTTTCACACAGATAACATGTAGTATTCACCACATTTGTACAGTAAATTATATCGATTTGGTTATTGTTTTATAGCTAAATGACGATGATGCTTCCTCGTTGTCGAAAAAAGAGTTGATATATCAGAGCATTTGGAATCAAAGTAAGTATCAGTAAAACTAAATTGTTGAGTTGGCAAAGACAGCAACAAAATCCACTTCAAATATATTTTTCACAATACAGCATATAAGGCTGTACAGTTTTAAAAATTAAATTTGGCTTAAGTGTTAATATGTATCTCATAAATATTTGCCAGGTCGTATTTCAATGTCATTACTGGCACGATAATCTTTAATGAATATGCTAGTTTGATAGTAAAAGTGGTTAGTTATTCGATACTACCATCAGGTCGAACGTATAGCTTACGTTATTCCAACGAACAAATTTTGCCTAGCATATATCCGGTGTGAGAAAATCTGCAAATGCACTGATCTTCGCTACAGATTATCTACATGAAATCTTAATAAGCAAATGCTGGTGGTGATAGGAAAAGCACTGTTCAATGTGCATTATATAATTTCGCGGTATACGTTGCAAATGAAGATACATTTAATTGGAAAACGTCAAACTTTTATGGTGTGGAATAATTTGCTACATTTATTTTAC
This sequence comes from Sinohyriopsis cumingii, assembly GCA_028554795.2. NCBI lineage: Eukaryota > Metazoa > Mollusca > Bivalvia > Unionida > Unionidae > Sinohyriopsis > Sinohyriopsis cumingii. The sequence continues at coordinate 5,203,227 of JAPYKE020000055.1, forward strand.
TCCAATGAGCTAACGCACTGGATATGACTAATAAATGCTTAGAACGTTATACTATCAATATCAACTTAATTTCGGATAAGATTTCCATAAAATATGTACTGATATGTTAATATAATAAATATATAACACAAACTGTACCACACAAAAACACAAAACATGATGTGTCGCATTTATTATAAAAAGTAAAAGGTAATGATCAGAGGAATAATTATGAGAGAAAAATAGTAAGAGATAGTCAAAAAGACGGTTTGTTGAGCACCATACAATTGCTTTTTTATTGTAACATGCTTTTGACACTGATTACTATTACATATTATATCCGAATTTAAGCACACTATAGTTGTGATACGTTTCACACCGAGTACAATAACAAAGATTATCCTAATTTAAGAACATTACAAGGATGAGGCTTTTGAGACTGGGTATTAAAATTACAATACAGTCTTTCAACTCCATATTTATTCAGTCTGTATTTAAGTGATTCAGTATACACTTTTCACACTATATCAGATCTATAGTCATTGTATATCCCCACTGTATAACAGTTAAATCTGGAATTAATTTGATCACGAAAGGCTTCTCATACTCTTCGTGCTATAACATATATTTGTTACGTTCTGACGCCTCTTAATTAGTGTACGATAAACTTACACCATGATGCCAACTCCATGACAGTATACTATAAACTTCACTGGGAATTTATGATTTGAAAGCTCTGTTATTCGCCATATTTTCAAAGTTAATATTAATCCACTGAACATTAGTCGATAAAGATATAACTTTTAAACCTATTAGTACATATGCATATATACAATATTAGGTGAAAGCTTCTGTAACTAAGGAGCTCGAAGTGATGTAGTTTCATCATATATTGTTCACCAGTGTGAATACAGTGTGCGTTTCATTCTTTAAACTTTAGACATATCATAGATATGTAAATACGCGCATTCATTAAAGCGTTCACTTTCAAAAACTGGGTCATATTATCAGATAATCTAGCCCTCAGTCTCACTGCAAATTATTTGTTGGAACCTCAGCTGTTTCGATTAGGTTCCGACGTTGAGTACCATATTGGTAAATTAAAACCACGATCACCCATGTATATGCTATCGGAACGTGATCAAATCTTTCCAAAGCTGCATTTTCAGCAACATACTTGAAGACATTTCTGCTATCCCAAGTACACTTTCGAACATGGTTTTCCTGTCTTATGCCAGCTAGTTATTGGAAATCAAGGATCATGAATTATAGCGCAGGTTTAGAGAGAAGACGAAGATAATAAGGGAAGACACGTATTTTATATCATTGTAGGACTAACAAGGCAAGATTTTCTGCGTTATTGCAAGCTACGTAGAGAAAAACGTTTTCCACTGATTTGGAGTTCAAGTACATGTTTGAGTCAGCATTACAAGAGAAGAAACAATACTACTAAATATGAATATATTCCGAGATTTTTGCAACTGTGCTTGGTTAGTTTTCTACATTGAGACTTTAATCTTAGTCTGCTAATATTACTTTGATGCACTGATGTCAGTATGTTAAGTATCAGGCAGGTGCCTCTCTGCTAATGTTACTTTGATGTATTGATATCAGTATATTTAGTATCAGGCAGGTGTCTCTCTGCTAATGTTTCTTTGATGTATTGATGTCAGTATATTTATTATCAGGCAGCTGCCTCTGCTAATGTTACTCTGATGCATTGATGTCAGTATATTTACTATCAGGCAGGTGCCTCTCTGCTAAGGTCAATAAACCATATATATATATATATATATATATATATATATATATATATATATATATATATATATATATATATATATATATATATATATATATATATATACATATATAAAGAGAGAGAGAGAGAAAGTCATTCCCACAGCATGATATTTGTACGAATGGTGAGATTTTCATAGTAGGCTGTTTCAGTGTAAATCCCTAACGAGTAGCTGATACAAGAGGTTTTCATATACAGGAGTAAAACATCGATCAAATACAGACAGGCAGACAGAGAGGCAAATTAGAAGTTAGTAAAAAAATAAAGAACTATTTTAGTGCTGGAATTAGACGAATAAAATTATATTATCGATCAATATGCAATTTGACCCGACGTTTGACACGTTTTGTCGCTTAAGGCATTAAAGCCACTTTACACACGGGACATACAGATTTTGGACTATGTATTCACTTCCATTATTGTTGTTCTTCTGCTTTCATCAAGATCTAATTCGTGCCATCATGCGTCAATCAATACACTGTGTCCATATCTATAAATCTTCACCTAGTGGTAGGAATATTTTCTCATATAGTAATGTGGATTATTTGTTGCACTGAATTAGTAGATATTAACAGGAATGTTGCAACACTGGGGAAAATATAGAGTAAATAAATTAGTAAAAAGTATATTAAGAACTACTACAATGTACCGACGTGGTTATATTAATTTGCGGAGCATACTGACAATATATAATCCAAGTCATGGTGAAAAACAAAACTTCCTTAACTTTGATTTCAGAAGTCTTCTGGTGAATTTAGGGCATAAATAAAGAAGCAATTGTTTAAAAATTTATAAAATAACCTAGAGGTACCAGAGGCCGATCAAATGCACAGTGAGCAAACATGCACGATGTAAGCTGTGACGAAGAAAAATAGACCGATAATTGTATACAATTTAAAGACCGGTATACTATATAACTAATGGTGCGAACAATTCTAACAAGTTTTTCTAGAGAAGTTGTTAACGAAAACCTTACTTCACGTGTTTGTGTTGCCCGGAATAGAGTATATCCCGTTTCACCGTTTCAGTTTCTTACTGATGCGAGAAATATTAGTCAGATAGCTATGCTAAACATAAACTATGACAAATGTATTATTGACGATTGTGGATATGAATTTGATTCACATTTGAATGGCTTAATGTGTGTCAATAAAGCACGTGTCTTGCATACATTAGCAGTTGAATCAAGACGCGAAGATGGCTTATCAAGATCACACCAACAAATATGTTTGGTTTTCATTAGGCGAAATTCAATCGGAATATAATTTGGTTCTTGTTTGCCTGTAAATCCCGATAACAGAATTCGGGTTATATTCTGCCACAGACCCACGTTTATTATTTGAACAAGAATATATGTCGTAAAAATTTCAAAAAAATTCCAATAAGTTGTAGATATATTTGTGAATGAGTGTGGTAAGAAAATAAAGCTTTAACTAAAATAAATTAATTTGTTGGTTCTCTTCCTTTGTCTGGTTAAATGGCTCCATGGTTATTCTATTCTTACAGTTACAGTTATTAGGATGCAATACAAAGACGTCCCTATATATATTCTCGCGCAGTCTATGTATGTTTATATGCTGGCTTAATCTTCATTATTGAGCTTATCTCACCACAATTGTATTTTTTTTCGAATTGTGTTTTTATTACTTATCATGGTTTAGATGCTAACATAACTAGTATAACTTGTATTACCTCTTAAAATTTTATCTCGCCCAATACACTGTAAAACGTTATTCCAATCATCATTAAATTTTTTGCTTGCATGGATTCACATACGTGAATTATTTTTTGCCACTTATATAAAATAATCATTACTTTAGAATTATTCTTGTAGCAGCACAATCAGTTTGTTTCGGGCATTCATTATTATTTATGTAATAAAATTTAAAGCTTCAAACAATCAACGCCTTTGTATTAATCAACACAGAAATGCATGCTATAATTTATTACATCTATGACATTCTTCTCATTATTTAAATACAGTGTTGCATACCAAGGATTGCCATCTATTTTCTTACCCATTTGAAATATTAGTATGAAACGAGTGTGATACTATTGTCCTCATGCATGTTATCCACTATTAGATTAACATTTTTGAACGTTTTGTTGAATATGCAGTGCTAAAGAATAGATACAACTATATAGATAGCTTATAATTCATCCCTACAGCAATGATATTTTCCAGACAAACATCACCTGATGCTCCACAATAAACTAAATATATTTGTGTAATGTAAGTACACCCCATGACATTTTCAACTATGTCTACATATGTAATGTCATGGAGCACGTTCATCGTCAATGTAAAATCATACCCTAAACTGAAAGAAATAACACAAACACCGTATTGTTGGACAGTTTGTATAATACACATAAATACATAAGACTATTACGCTGCTCTTTGTATTATCGCTTAGGACAATTAATCAATATAATCTCTATTGACATGTAATATTCTTTGCACTCGCAACTACCAAGCAATTCTTCTTACCAACGCTAAATTACTACCATTGATATTTACAGTTCTGTTCATATTGTCACAGTCTTAGATACATTATATAGCTTTTCGTATGAAGATAGCTCCTCCTCTTGATATACGCATAACAATTAAATCCCCTTATGTCCACAAATGTATGCAACACTTTCGTTATTAAAGTACATATCTGATTATGCAAAACATCTCCAAGAAATTAGAAAAATACTCTTTATTAAAGATAAACTTGTATTTTGAGTAACTGTCACACCGATTAGCTTTTTGGTCGTTTCATATGTTTCTCTTTGCAGACAGCCAAGAATGTCAACCCATACTTTTGACATGTTAATATGTTTCTGGTTTAAACTAGCGACATATCTATTGATCTGTGTCATTACTTATTATATCCACCAATCCAGTTTTGAAATATATCTACCCATATCCTTGAGTTAATTGCAGCTAAACATAAGAGCATTGTACTTGAAAAGAGCCGACTGAGGTGTTCCGCTAGTGTAAACACGGTTCATCGAATGAAATCAATGATAACGGATAAAGTGGTTACCACAGTGATCATCAATTATCAACATGCAAACATATCATAAGCAGCTGCAAGAACAAAATACCATATGCAATAACATCAGCTCGCACAAGGAAGACAGAGACTAAGCGTAATATAAAATGAAGTTATGACAACTAACATACACAAAAGAGCCTTGGAAAGGTTAACAATTCCTATTAATGTATAATTCTTATATCAAGGATTCATTTAGACAGATGTTCATAATAGAACATTCCTGTGCCATCTGATACATACAACTTAAACTTTGTTTTAGCGTTGATAATGATCTTGAATCTCACTTTCGCCGAATTGATTTATCGTTATGATTTGTCTGACATCAATAGCACCCTTTAGCAACACGATACATGCTACATCATTTATATGTCTTAACTGATAAAAACAAAACATAAAGACTCATTTAAACTAGAAAATAGCTTTATGTTCCATTTTAAATTAATCCATTTGTCGTTATATTATATAATTTATATTATTGCTATCTATTCTTCGAATTGAAACCTAAAAATGAAAATAACGAGTCTTTCACTATCTTGTCAAAGTAAATTACAGTACATAGTCATTATATGGTTCTAAACAAGCCCTGTATAGTGTCTCTGTCTCTTGATCTTTATCGTTCTCGCTTATATAGCATTTACATTTTAATTGTCTTAATAAACCCGACATACGCCACTTCTATTTTTATAGTCTATATATTGTATTGTATATTTATTATATTTGCATAACAACAATTTATATATTGTTTTGTTTTTGTAAACAGGTACGTTTGGCTCATTAATTATCTTTGGAATGTATCCTGATTATAAAAAACAAGCATTCTGTAGATTTGATTCAACAATATACATCTCCCGTATACTGTGGCATAATCACTAAGACTACACAAAATACTAAACTCCCCCTGTCTCTCTGTCTTTCTCTCCCTGTCTTGCAGTTATATTTGAAGCTTTATTGTTTTAATATGTGCAAGCTTTTTCCCTTATACAATTGGATAATCGCTATGATTCCATGCTTCATTTATCTGTCTCTGTCTATCTCAAAGTAAACTGTGACCTTCTTATTCTTTAAAAATGTGAAAGCCGAGTTCGTGTATTGTAGGCAATAACATCAATGAGGTTTCCGAGAGAAATAAAATGCAATATATGATCAAGGTTTTCTTTTATGTTTGTCTGTTTCTTACTGTCCTGTTTATATTTCTCTGTATAATTTTGATAGTTAGAACGCCTGCTGTTTAAATCTTCATCAATACGTTACATATGCGTGTACAGAAATCTTCCACATGAAGTCACACTTTGTAAATATTCCTTTCTACAAATATGTTTTAACTTAAACCTATTTACGGATTCAATATTAATGTCATCTACAGTTAGTCATTTTTTCTCTTATCCGATATTTATTCTGCATGGACAAAGTTTGTATCCCAGTTACCTCATTCTCCTAGTTTCCTTGAGTAAGATACACATATTTTATTCACAACACTTAATTTAATTAGTTTGTATTTATTGCAGAACCACCTTTTTTAGGCTACGAGAAGCTACTTGTAGAAGGCAATGATGTATTTGAGAGACTGATTGACACGGTAAAGGTGTGAGATGCGATTGATTTTTTTTCAATCAAGAAAGTGATAGAGATACTTAATGTAAGCAGTGCTGACTGTTTGTTTAATATCAATGGCGACGTATGTAATATATTAATGATGGTGAAGGTAGGTGGTATAGCTTCCTTATGCAATAAAATGCATCCCCTAATTAGGTCTAACATCTCGTACCATAGCAATAACATAATCAGTATATTATCGTTTTATGAAACCAAATCTGCAAAGACCAATTATAAAACTTGGCAAATATTTTTGAATAACAACCTATTGATATGTAATGTCCTTTATTTCATATAAAGTAATTACTGCCACATACAAACACTTTTTTATTTACCCGGTGCCCGATCCTGGTTAGACTTACTCTAGTTACAATTGTGTGGCATTATTAACTTTGTAACTATTCCATTTCTCTATCGTCCCTTTAATAGTACATGTTTATTTTTCCCAAGATTAATCAGCTTGTTGCAAAGGTATCTATTATTTAAGAACAGTGATCGTATCAGAAACTAAATCTCACTGATAAGTAGCCACATTTATCTCTAAACAAGAATGACACATACTGTTACAACCCGTACACATTTAGTCATGAAGCAAGAAATACACAAACTGCTACCATCATCATACATTTTCCTTTGTGTTTATCTCAAAAGTGCTTAAGATGATTACGTGTAAAGAAGATTAATACTATCAAACATATTCCAAGCTTACAAAGTACATATTCCTCGCTTACCACCAGGTTTCACATGTACGTATATTATGTATGGTACAATTACTAATTTCAGGTAAATGTCTATATAATTCTCAGAGAAGCGAAGTGTAAACATTGCCTATATATATATATATATATATATATATATATATATATATATATATATATATATATATATATATATATATATAGACACAGTTATTATGGTGACACATAAATATTATTCTAATTTATTTTTAAAAAAAAAACACCATTTGCGTCTCTACAACACAAACATGATGTAAACATAATCAGTGATAGGTAGTCAATATACCCTTGAGGAAGATGAAATCAAGTAAAAGAACGAAGGCTTTACCAGGCACATGTATGGGGAATACATCATTATGCAATGATTAGTTCATAATTACTTAGCAATAATGACGAACGTCTAGTCGTTACATTGCTATTGAGCATACGTTTGTTATAATCTTTACTGCCAACTATGTATTTCTTATTTGTTATAATAGTGTACTCCTTTATTACACTGCAGAATATTTATACCCGTATAATGACACGAATCCTGTGATGTTGAATCATATAAAAGAAAACTTCGATAGACGCTGTAGAAAAACCTTTAGTAGACTCTAATGTAACCTAAAATATTGTTATGAACATCTGATACTCAAAATGATTGTTAAATTACATGATAAATGAATTGATGGCTTTGCTATCAGTGGTCAAATGACATTTAAATTCGAGTAATATGTATCATGTAATGCGTGTGCGTGCACATTTTAGTACTTACCCGATGCGACAAGCGCTGAAAAAACACAATAAACCTGATATTAGAAACGGTGAAATATACTTTTGGTTGTGTAGCATGAACAAAACTCTAAATAAAGGACGCGCCTTCAATTGGGTTTCTCATATTTGTATTAAACAATTACGTCTCCCTTTCTCGGTAGAGAAAATAAACCTGTATTACGAATATCTTAATGTACAGTATGAGTCAAAAAGAGGATAATCTCATTATGCGGGAATCTAAAGCATTTATGTAACCTGGTGTGATCTGAAATAATGTTATTGAAATTTCATCCTAAATATGAAAAAGGTGCATGATAATAAAATGGTAACTATACTTTATAGTAATGTATAACTTAAACTTTGACGAATACCTATTTTAATGCATGTACGCGTCTTGCGAACCATATCAAATACATAACTTGTAAATAGTAGACTGAAGGGACATATATTTTTAATACTTACAAATGCCTGAATCTGCTTTATTTCCTGAAAAAATATAACAAAGGTGATATTAGAAACAAACGTTGCTATTTGGTCTCAAAAATGGGACGTACAAGTACAATTGTCGCTACTTTAGCTGAGTATTCCACAATAGTTGCCGTTTAACGTAATCTACTAGACAGGCTGTGTCATGTACAAATATCCGTATTTGAACGTTTTTCTTTGTCTTTATTCAGAAAAGTTAAAAAAGGAGCCGCAATAAGTTGCGCTACATAAAATAGGCATAACTGTATAGGTACAACCGATGTACTTAATCATACAGATACCAACAAACATATATTTATATGTTCTTCTTTTTCTATTGAAAAATATAACTTCCTGATGTGTCTGATATACTAGTTCATGGTTAAGTCGCATAAGCACAATTAACCCTTCTATCAATCACATACAGACGTCAATCAGATGGTTATTTGTTTGCAATTTGTTTTCGCATCGACAGGTGTTATCAATACAGTTTCTCCGAAGAAGAAAAAAATGACGAAAATTGCTTGGAGTTATCAATCATGTAGAAGGCGAACGTACTAATATCAGCTGGGGCTGGTTGGGCTACTTTCCAAAAATGTGAAAATATTCATTGTCATAAGCAATATCGACTAGGTACGTGACGAGTCGCCTTGTCGCAACCATGCTGATGTTAGTCACAATTTTACAGTGCTGACTGAGCAAAATTCCTATTAAAATAGTTCTCAATCAACAGTAACATATCCGATTTTACATAAGGCTTGACGACTTGATCAAGTCTAAGTTATTTAATAGTAACGAGGTATAGATGGTAATGCTGTCGTGTGATCCCCAGTTTGATATCTGCATGCAATTCGCGTAATGATATTGATTATTGTATACACCTGGAATTCGGCATTATGGTCGTGTAATGGTATGATCCCTGCGTGAGGGATGAAAGTTGCCTTTCATTGAAACTCTGGTATCCTCATCTTCTCAAATTGTGTCCAAATAGCATCGCATATTGATTTGCCGTGGCTGAGTTGTTCACATAATTTTTTGCAAACAAGCTATGTCTTTGCAATATTCATTTAACCTAGACTATATTAGCATCTTTGGTTTAACCTCGGTGGAGTAATGTTCATTCCATGATGTGTATTACTTCGCTAAACACATTTCGTTGTCGAATACGCTCCTCGATCACATTCACGTTAGGGCAATAGCCCCCAGCTCCTCCAGAATCCACGAGTCCCAATAGCCGAGAACTCGTCCCTTCTGTTTGTGTTATATAGGTCAAGGCAATAACTCTTGCATATTAATCGCCTTGGCGACTACAGGTGGCGTCAGTTTAAACCTTTCAGTAGTGAAATGATAAGATTGTTTACTTCGACTTCCGAAATATACTGGAAATGTGTTCTAGTTTTCGTTTCATCTATTCAGTATTTTGTTAATCTTGTATGTATTCAGGACTATATTGCACGTGACATAAATTATTATTTGAAATTGGATCATATTATTTGAAATATTTACCTTTGAGGGCTAGTGTTCTGACCGTATGTGATAGTTTCAGCGCTACGGTCTCCCACATATGGTTGTTGATCGCAGTGATGTCATTGTATTTTTTTTAAAGTCGAAGACATAGCAGTGTTTAATTTATTTTGGGTTGCATTTGATTTTATTTATACCGGTTAATCTTGTCAAGGATGCTACGAAGTCTTCTACACTTTGATCATTCGTGGAAAAAAGTCCGTATCTATCACGCGGGGTGTTCAAATAATAACGTTTATATATTGCTTCAGTACATTTCTTGATATTACATCTGTGTCATCTGTGGGAGCAGGAACATTTTGGATGGCGTTAATCGACCACATTATAGTTCTGCCGGCTAGTGGCAACACATTTAGGGTGGATGTTATAAATGACTTTCAGCGGAGAAACTTCAACACACGCATATCTGGAAACTACCTAAATTGGTCTAAACTGCCGGGACAAAAAAGCCGTGCGGGTTTATACTGAGCTGTGTATGATTTGTTTAACAAGCTGGTTTTCGAAACTGAAATTTTAATCGTTTTGAATATGTTCTTGTTTACATCAATCGATCAATCTATGGTTCCCCGGTCAGGACTTAGTAACGACATAGTTACGCATTTAACTCAACGGAAAGTTTCCGAAACTTCGTTATGGTTTAAGGCATCCTCACGAAATTGTATCGTCAGCTCGATAATAAACCCTATTTGGGCCCGCTCAAACGAAGATTAGTAACGTTATAATCTCGCTCCTCGAATAACTGCTCCGTAAGTAAATACAGTTTGCAAGCAAGTAATGGGAACCCTATGGGGTTGTTGATAGATATTTCTTTGATTTATATGGACGAGTATTCGATCATAATTTTATAAACCAAATAGGCGCTGTTGATATATATATATATATATATATATATATATATATATATATATATATATATATATATATATATATATATATATATATATATATATATATATATTCCCAAGAAGTAAATGAAGTCTACTACATCCCGTATAATTTCCAACGCGATAATCATTTCTCAGGGACATTCAGGGACGGTATCGCTTCTTGAGCGTTATAATCTAAGTTGAAATTTAACTCGTGTTCGTGAATGAAAGCGGATAGTGCATCTACGTTGCAATCACCGACGAAAATAGTCAGTACAATAATTGGATCAAATGAGGATTTACACTCAAATATGGTTCTAGCTAGAATATTAAATCAATTGACGACATACGCGAATTCCCTCAACGCGATTTCCCCAAACGTGTCGATTGGTATTTATAATTCCATAGGATCCCTCAAGGTAACATCTGTCAGTGTCAAGTTAAACATGTTATCATGCTATAATAAGACCTAACGTGATAATCGACGGAGAAAATATATCCATAAATGTCCAGAGGAAAATGCATCCAGTGGGTAGCTGGACATATGTGATCAACGTTGACAAAACAAGAGATATTCCCCCAGCGAAAACCATTTCGGATGTTGATGCGGATGTAAATAAACTTCTGAAATGCGTCGATACGTCGTAGCGTGATCTTGACTAGTTCGATTATGTTTTGACAATTTAATAGTGAGCGATGCCGTGCTGAGAATCACTGGACAATAAACAAGCGATGGCAATCTTTACTGACCACGTAATTTATGCACAGACGGACATCGCCACGCGAAATAATGAAATGGTTCCTGGGGCAATCGCTTCGTATTTTTCCATTATAGAGTCCGGCCCTTGTCGACGAGCAATATCCGAATCGTCATCAAGCTGAACAAATATTAAGCCCCCTACAATCATTTAACAATATGAAACTGTTTGATCTTCAATGAAATTACTCCAACCGATCTTTAGAAGTACACTCTCCAAATTCTAAAATTCATGAGAGATCGCTCCGGTGGCCTAGTGGTCAGAGCGTCTGCCTCGAATGCGGAAGGTCAAGGGTTCGATTCCCGACCGAGTCATACTAAAAACTTACAAAAATGATACTATCAGCCCACCCACTTGGCGTTCAGCATTAAAAGGTTAGTGTTAAGACTGGCGGGCTTGGTGTCAGGATAATGTGACTGGGTGGGACATCATGCTACATGTCTGTGGCAAGATACCCCAGTGCTAGGCATCACTATAAACTGCCACACTGCAGACATCGTAGCGCGATGAAAAATGTATGAAGCTATGTTAAAAATCCACATCACACTCACACCCCAACCACTCAATCGAAAAATACATGTGCATGGACCATTTCTCGTTTGAAGGCGAATGCAACTATAAACCATAAAATACTAAGAGCAGGCTGACGTCCGTCAATCGCACCTCAGAAGCCTGGTTATATTCAAAGTCGGTGTCAACGCGTATGTTCTTTCAGCAGTGTCAAATTAAGTTTGCCTTGTGTGTGTCAAGTTTGGCAGACTTCAACGTGGTCACTGATGATTATGTCAGTGCTAATATATATGTTTATTACACGTTAACGAGCATTCTCAACGAACCTAATTTTAATCACTTTTCAGTTTTAATGACAATTGAAATTTTACCTCCACGGGGTTATCCGCTGATACCTCCGCCAAGACCGTTGTCACGGATTAGTGATAATGCAGATGTTGCCATTTTGTTATATAGTATAAACATCATCGGTTATGTAGCTGCGTTTGTAACTGTGCTTCGTTAACGACCTCATTGTATCATTTTGATGTAGTACATCCAACTGCTATATCGATGATTAACTTGCTATTAGATTACCAACGTCTATTCTGACATTAAACATTGTCATCTTTGAAAATTGTCAACGAAAAGATCCATCAGCAGTGACATTAATGTATAACAACTTATCTGTGAGCACTGTACGAGCATTTCTAGTTACTATTAAAATATGTCCCACAAGGATGGTTCACGTACAGCTGATGGCGGAGCAGGTGCATGTGCTACCCGTGCATTGGTTGGAGATTTGTGGTGATAGGTAATTGGGCAGGTGCCGGTGGTGATGTTGGGGATGGCCGGTTATTTTCTTAGAACGCAACTGCAATATCGGCTTCGATCCTCAGTATTCAATATTGCACTATAACCCATGAAGAATATGTTAATTGCAAGTTAAGTAATGCTGATGACTCTAGTGTCGGGTTTCAGTGATTATATCCAGCCCTGGGGCCCGCTCGGGGCATCATCACTTACATATTCTCCAACGACGTCTTCCTGTGGACGAAATTGATTCATTTTGATGTTTCTAAATTGATAAATGGTGTTTATCTCCGCCATTTTAGTGCTTATTCTACTATTTCTTTCTCTGCTGTAAAGGATAAGAACTAAGAATCTCACAGCTCGGAGTATCAATTGATCCATGTAGAATACCCAGCCGTACACATGTATTGAAAACAAAATACAACACACGCGTTATAATTTCTAATAATCCTAATCTGACTCTTGCAGGCATGGTACTAAACGTTTAAAAAAAAAAACAACCTTGTTTACAGCTTAGAATGTTCTTGAAATTACTTGTTATCCTCATCGAGGCGGAACAGTTTTTACGGGAAAAGCATTGCCGAATATAGCGCAGAGCAAACACAAACGACCAACAAGACATCATAGGAGCTAGTTTATTGGAAACACTATGCTGGTACTACAAGCCATTCCGGAAGAACAACGATACTAATATGTTCATTATGTCCATTGTGGTGTCCATATGAGAAATAAGAGTGACATACTTTTCATTTACGGTCAACTAGACACCATAAGACGTTTTATTATGAAAACCCCGTGTTAATATAATTTTTCGTTCAGGAGTATTGATACTAATATTTTCAACATGGATTTTGTGATGGCCATAACATGGAAATCATATTGACAAAACTTTCATTTAGAATCAGCTAGACATAAGAAAATGTCTTCTTTTGAGACCACCACTTCAGTATGACTTTTTGTAGAGCTATAGAGAGATTTTCAAGATATACGCTGTATCGGCGATAATGGACATCAAAATGTCACCAATTTTCACTTTCGATCATTTGGTCGAAAAAAGCGTCCTTCTTAACGTATTTATTTAACAAAGCATTGTCGTTTTGCAACTAAGCAAAATTTTCCTGTTTTTAACAAACACAATAATACTGAAAAAGGTGAAATGCAAAAGGGAAAATGGTTGGTTTGTAAGCGGTATGGTTATATTGATAATGACATGACATGAAACGTTTCTGCATCTTTTATATCTTTCCAGATCACAAAGCATATAACTAACATTAGCAATGTTCGATTTAAATACGAGGTAAATTCGAGAAATAGTTTGTTTTTGTTTTAAATAATTCACTAGTCTTGGCAATGAAATAATAGTCTTATGCATTGGGTTATTTCGTCTTATTTAGTGAAAGCAGTTGTCTCAATGCTTACCCTTTCTGTTTTCTCTCTTTCTTCCTGAAATAATATAATAATTTTTATATTAAAATGCAAATGAAATGCGGGTCATTACTTCAACAGATTAGTCCACAATAGCGTTCATTTAAATTAAATTACTATGCGGACAGTCCCGTATTTAAAAGTACGAATGTTACATTTCCGTCCAGTCCTTATTTTGATGAGATAAAACAAATTAACGAATCACAAAGTACATACAATACCTCTAAATATTTAACCAAACGTGCATATTTTGGTACTTAGACACAACATGACAGAGAAATATACAGTGATTTGTCAGTGACGAGTATCATCTCCATAATTGGCAGAGTGGGCTGCTTCATAATACACCGAATGCAATGGCATCCAAATCTTCACTTTCTACTGCTTGCGTTTTGTTTCCTTATTTATTTATTTTTTGTTCTTTTCACTCATTTAGCCCTCGAACGGCGTAAATAATATTAGATTTGCACTTCGCTAAATTTAAATCTGAACAGATTAAAGAAAATCGTACCGAGTAGGCCGTAAGATGTGCTCTGAAAAATGGCAGGGGGAACGAAGTGTTCAGAATAGAATAAACTTTTCAACGCTAGTTCATCTTCTTATTTCTGCAAAAACTGTATATGTCATTAGTTGCTGCTTTCCTGTTTTTACAAATTCATGATAATAGTTTACTTGTTCAATAATCATTTCATAAACACCAACATGTGTAAATAGTATAGTGAACATTATTTTTGACTGATTTACTTTGATGCCATTTTGAAGCATAAACGCCATAAGACCTATTAATCAAGCACCTGGTCATTTGACTATTTCAATACAAGAACGACAATGGATACTCTATTTTGTATTCTTGCTCTAAAAAAGGATACAATGCCGTTTCTATATGTGCATGTGTGGACATTCTTGAAAGACAAAGAGCAGAATCAGATTCGAAATATTTGACAACTTGATTTCATTCTCTTTTACATGAGATTTCATATTTGAGTGGACAATTATAGTACATAGTAACATTTAAATAACTGACGGCAAACGAGGAGAATTAAATTCAAATTCAAGAAAGTACATTAGAGCAATCAACATCCGTTACGTACGCGTTATGAAGTTCCCGTTTTGGAGGGTGATATTTATAACAATGATAATTATTTGTAGGAGTATTCATGCAATATCCTTTGCCCTGTGAGCGAAGTAATTTTGCTATAATAAACACATATAATGCATGCACTTAGATATCAGGTTAATATGTTCAACTGGACAGTCAAATAAAGAGCTTTGTCTTGTTGCCCGTATCTCCGTGCGTGTCGGACTGTATCATAATGGTAACAAATGCATTCTGTATTTCTTGCCAAGTTCTCATATGTTATACGTTTGTCACACAAAGATGCCTAATACGTGATTGATAATGTATTGTTGTTGTTTTGGGTTTAATACAATTTCCTGGCACAAGATAGGCAATACATTGCACCTACTATCATTGGTGGAGAGCGAATCCGGAAAAAAACAAAAACAGACGAGGACCACCGATCAACGATAACCTACTGGCAGCTCTCTCATATAACCACATCGGCCAAGGCCGAGACTCGAATATTTCTGACAGAGGTGAGATGGTAGTGATCGGTAAAAACAGGCGCTTTAGACCACGTGGTCAACCGGGATTCCTGCATGAGAATAAGTAAGGTAATAAATCGCACAGTCAGGCTATCAATAGATTTTTCGGCTCTCAATTTCCATTGAGACTGGCTGTCATTGTAACCGCATGATATCTCATATGTATAATTATCTAATATGAGAGATTCAATAAACAAATAAGTGACGCATGGTAGAAGGAGAGCGTATTGAACAGACAACATTGTAAAAATGGGCGAGAAATGTAAATTATATGTTCACTGTGGGCTGTCAGCCCACTTTCCCCGCTCTTTTCACTACGGATCCCATTGCAATTTGTTTCTACATCTTAGTTTCAACAGTGTTATAAAGAGGAACTCCGATTAGAATCAAATGGAAATAAAAAGAAAACCAGAATCTTTCACTGCCAATTTAACCAGGATAATAAAAACAAGTGTGCAACCTTCCTTAAAACTTATTACACGTTTAATTTTACCACTATTATGATGAAATGCAAGTTTAGTCCGATGTAGAAACGTGTGAAATATGTCAACATGAATAACAAAATAGAAAACATGGACCAAAAATTCAATACCCATTTTAAATTATGCTTAGTATTTATGTATGACATATTGGTATTAAAACAAAGTTTATTTTTTTCTTAAACCTTCTTTTTATATTTTTGCTTTTGTATATCTTATCATGCCCATAACAGCAGGGTAATTGCTATTTGATAATTTCATCAGACGTATGAAGAAACGGTCTTATTATTTTCGATCGAGACAACACAGGATTTTCATTTGTTCTGAAAGTTTAGACACTAAACGAAGGAAAACAACTTCATTGTATAAATGTGTTTCTTACGTCTGCTGTTTTAATAAAATCACAAACGTGTATGAACCTGAACGTTTCTTAATGAGTATGCAGTACAGTACATCTGTATACTATCTAGTCTATCTATATACAGAAATCAACCAAACACGAATGTACATATGCATAGTGATGTCGCAATATTGGAGGCTCTGTATATCCACATATGTAAGTGTCTCTCTCTCTCTCTCTCTCTCTCTCTCTCTCTTTAAATGTATAGGTTAATGCATTTTTATGGGGAAATAGGAACGAGTTGTTTGGATGGAAATACTGCACGACATTGGTGGATCAGTATATCCATCCGATAAAATGAGTATATTTTCGCAAAAAAATGCCGTAACCTATTTATTGTATGCTCATTTATTTATTCTTCCTAAGGCTTAATTATCTGAACAAAAATACGCTACACGAACCAAATTAACTGAATGTATGCCGTATTCCAAACTAAAAACACAATCTCAGATTCATCATTACACAACACCAACATTATTAATGCGCACTTAACTCCACCCATATAAATTTGAACTTAATCGCGCGCTAGACATAACTTTCGAAAGAAAACGACGTTTTGGTCTACTTAAAATTTGAAATTTCGAGTCATATTGTCAATGAATGTGCATTGCAACAACGTTTCCATTTGATCTGGAATAAATATATTTTGTCATTTTTGTCACTACTACGAAATTTCGTGATTATGGACTGGCTTTATGTGCCAGTTCTACATGAGGTACATTAGATTTCAGCGGCGACGGAACAGCGTGTTGTCATCTGCAAATGTGTTTCTATTCTGCCATTGAATGTTTGAATTTATAATGTGGGAAAGTATGAAATCATTAAATCTCAATGATCAAAAAGACGCTATGGAATATAATGTTTTTTTTTCATTTTGAGTGCAGTAAGGAGCATGTAATTGCATTTGGAATATAGTCGAAATAACAGTACAATTTCGAAATGCGTAATCGAGCTTGGGAACCCATGACATGGCTCATGTAATTCAGATTTGCAGAACTAAAAAAGTATATTTTGAGGAAATTCGGTATGTACAACTGTAAAACTTTATAGTTTTTGCCATTCGTATTAAAAGGTAAAGGAGACATATTATGCCTTGTAACTTGCATGTTATTTGTAGGTACACACCAATTATATGAAATCTGGTGTCTATCGCCAAACTCCAAAACATTGTGTGAAAAAGTTAACGCGGAATGTAGCAAAGTAGCTGGTATGTGGCCATCCAGGAAACAAAAGCAAAAGCAACATTTTATTAAAAGTTTAACAAACACTTTATAATATATAGTGAACATTTAAGAGATACTTACATTAGTATGAATTTAATCCCAACTAATACTAAATGGTCTATCACAAATATAAAATACAGAATGTTTGGTAATGAACTTCAATAGTCTTGAATGTTATGATATTCCGAGAGTCTTGAAATTCCTAACGTACCAAAAGTATTGAATATCCTGATGCACCACAATATTACAATCCAAGCTCATATTGAATTATGTCTCAGTAGTCCCTAGCTAGTTTCTTTAGTCCAAAACCTTCAAGTACTTTGTATTTGCATTGAATAATTTAAATAAATAATTATTTTAGAATTGTATATGAACACAGTAGTAAATTCTGATTCACAAACATTGATATGAATAGGCATTTAAAATTTCTTTAACTTAACCTCCATTTATATATTTATGCCGATGCTTTGCAGCAATAGATTGGATTCTTGTTTACTAATTATAATCATGGCAAACCTTAATCACAATCGGGGCAAAAATCAGGAACACTACATAAATTAAATATACAAAAAAGATCACGATAAGAAAAATCCCCAGTTTCATATGACCATATGCTCAGCAGGAGAAGCGATCAACATAGTTTAAAACTGCATCGGCCATGTTGGATATCCAAGTGGCACCATGGTCTTCAGGGATCACTTAGCTCATAAGATAAATGTGTTTGAAAAGTTTCGTCTAAGTACTTTTGGAAAGGTATGCATGAAAAACCTGAGATATGGGATAGACCACCAGAGGCAATGAATACATTTTTAATCCCTCGGATAGGTTTTCTTCATCATATCTAAAATTGACAATGCAAAAAATATATAAGTGGAGACATTGCATTTTGTTATTAGCATGGACCTAGAGACGTTACTACAGTGTACACGACACAGCATTTATTATGTATGATGTATAGATGAGTGAAAGTTTCACCATGAATTTATCATACCTTTAAAGGTAGATAGCCCATTGTGACTTGACATAGTGTCATTATATGTTGCGTCTAAAGAGTGAAAAAGTAAAATGTGTACATAATAGATTAAATCACGGATATTAATATTCACTCGCTCTTTTCTCGCTCTTTCTTCCTGAAGTATGAAATAAATGTGATATTAATCATGATGAGGGTACACATGTTTGTAAATGCATTACTTGAACAGATAAATAAGCAAGAAAAAAGAAAGAAAAAAAACACTGTCGGGATTTTCACTTATTTTAGAATCTGAATTTGAACTTTTCTTTCTTTATTGTATCATGATGAGATAAACGAACAACGCGCTGCATAGATTGCTGCCATGCATTGCATCTAGTTTTTTTAGGTAAAATGTGGTTATTAAAATATAACCACAAAAGTATAAACGCATGATAGTCTCGCTAAGAGCATGTGGTAAATGTTTAAACAATAGATTGTATACTAGATGATATACTGTTACAGTATATGTACATTGATAAACCAAATATAAATGTACTCACATATGGTTACAAGTTAGCTATGGCACTTAAATTCCTTTCACGTATTGCAAACAAAATATAATACCATCAACTTCCGAGATTAATTTGAAATACGTATCCAGAAAATCAGTTTGTCATAAATTTAAACGTTTCCGTCTTTTCTTTACCCGAAATGGATACGGAATAATGAGCTACAAGGTTAATACGTAACTTCAAATTCCGTTGGAACAATGTGAATAAGTATACGTGCAGACACAAATAAGCAAACTTTTTCAATAATTATAATCGTCTCATGAAACTTTCTGGTTACTAGGGCAAATACAATGGCGAATCTTCAAATGTGCACTTTTTGGTTGGACAGAGGTATCGAATAATCTTAATAGTCCCAAGGTAGTGTTTAGTCCACAATGTTAATGAGCACCTTGTATTTCCATTTAATAATTTAACTAGATAAAGGTTTTTTAAAAAATTCTTAACACAATAGTACACACTGAAACCCAAAGACTGATATTAATCAATTTTTAAAATCGTTTTAATTTAACACCCATTTAAAATGTGTATAACCACACTTTGTAGCAATAGATTGCTCTCGACAAGCAAACTGAATGGTGTAAAATTCTACTAACTATTACACTCAAATTGTAATAAACATCTTGTTTACTAGTTCCAATCATGACAAAAATACATTCACAATTTTAATCACCATCAAGACAAAGGTCAGGTACCCAATATAAATAAAATATACTCAACAACATAAATAAGAAAAATATCCAAGTTCGTACGACAATATGATCAGCCGGAATAGCGATCACAAGCTTTTGCCACTGCGACGACAATATTGGACGTAATAGTGGTGCCATGTTCATCAAGGATCAATTATCTCAAAGGACAAGTGTGTTTGCGAAATTTCAGGACAATCACCTAAGTTATTTAGGAAAGTATCGATGAAAAACCATGAGCAAACGGATAGATCAGCAGATATATGTAATACATTTTAAGAAGCTCAAACAGATTTTCCTCAATGTGACACTTTCAGCTATGACAGGTTCTGCCATAAAAATAGGAGAGGGGTAGACTATGAATACTGGACGATGTCTGGCGGAGTGTACTACATAAGTTGTACCATATCTGCTATCAAATATATACATTTTGGACAGTTTGCTTTTATAGATAGGTCAATTGTCACCATATTAATTGTGTTTGATGTGTATTAAAGCAGCATGCTTTAGATCTGAACATGAATGTATCTACGACCATGCTTATTGTTGAGGACGTCTCATGATTTTGAGTCCCACCATATCATTCAGTAAATGTTTTTGAATAACTTAAATGTCATTTATATCCTCCCAAAACAGAGAACAGACATGCATGCACATATTCTTAAATATAAATATAATACAAATCATTGCTTGAACAGAGGAGTTGTGTCTCGTATTTAAGTATCTAAATTCCAACTTTCTGTCATTTCTTTATTTTGACGAAATAGCAATGAACCAAACACACAGTCTTCCGCCATAAAATACTTTTAAATGTTTAGCTAAGAATGCATATTTTGCAACATAGTTCCAACTATATACAAACATATTTTCGGTGACGAACATCATCTGTTATATTTGATACAGTGCGTTGTTAGCACATGGTCACAAGAAAGGAAACAGGCCTGACATCAAATACTAGAGTTTGTGTTCTTTTTTACTTTTTCTCCTAGCGCCTTCAAACAATACATGCAATATAAGAAAGACATGTGAGCCTAAATAGGAACACATGTGCACGGCAGGATACATATACTCATAACGGTATGGTTCGTAGTAGAATATGTATATTTACAAAATACCTTTTAGCGATGATATAGTAGCTAATGCAAAAATTCATGATGTGTAAGTATTTACTAAAACATATGTATTCATACTTATTTTGTATTTGTTCGCTCTCTATTCCTAAAAGGATATGATGACACTGATATTTGACACGGTGAAATAAACTTCGCTTATTTGCGCTGAAAACAATAGTAGACACACAGGCTGATATTCGCAAATGGGAATACGCTGTACGTCATGACATGAAACGATTATTCAAGAATTATGGTGATTTTAACTAATCTATCATAGGGTACTCTCGTACTTAAATATGTGAATTTCAGATTTTCTGTCTTTTCTATACACTGAACAGATACAAATTAAGGAGATGCAAAGTTTTCCGCCATATAATACTCCTAATTGTTTATGAAACGGTACTGCCTGCTGCTGGTTATTACTGGAAATAAAATGTCAGTCATCTCAGTTTCAAATATATATTTGTTACAGCCTGTCCATTGTTCTTTCACTCTTTTCGCCTTCAAACGGTTAGAGAGTCCACCTCGGATGCGGAAGGGTTTGATCCCCAGCCGAGTCATACCAAAGAGTTTTAAAAATGGTACTAGCAGGTGCCTCGCTTGGCGCTCAGCATTAAGAGGTTAATATTGGGCTGGTTGGCCTGGTGTCAGGATAATGTGACAGGGTGGGACATCAGGCTATATGTCTGTGGTATGATGCCCGAGTAGTAATCACTATAAACTGCCACACTGCAGTCATCGTACCAATATGACTGGAATATTGCTAAGGCAAAGTTTAAAAAATCCAAATCCAAAGTCTGACATGGTAACCACTGCAACCTTCTCATTGTAAGTCAGATATGTTAACTAATACAATCCACTCATTTTAAATCAGAAATGTTTAACACTGCAATGCACTGATTGTAAGTCAGATATGCTAACCAGTGCAATCTACTGATTGTAAATCAGGCATATTAACCACATGAACATACTGATTTGAATCATTCTTGCAGACGATGTTTGCCAGTAAGATATGCTGACCAGTGCTTGTAAGTAAGACATGCTAACCACTGATCTTAAGTATGGTAAGACATCCTAACCAGTGTTGGTAAGACATCCTTATCAGTACGTGTAAGTAAGACATACTAACCAGTATTTGTAAGAAAGACATATGCATTGTTTGTCAAGCAATATATGATAACCAATTCTTTTCAATAAGACATGCTTAACAGTGTTTGTAAGAAAGACATGCTAACCAATGTTTGTAAGAATGATATGCTAGCCAGTGTAAGTTAAAGGAAGACATGCTAATCAGTTTTTGTGAAAATAACGTGCTAATCAGTCCTTGTAAAACATGCTAACTACTGTTTGTATGTAAGACATGCTAACCAGTGTTTGTAAGGAAGACATGATAACCAGTGTTTCTTAAAGCAAGGCATTGTAACCAGTGCTTTAAGTAAGGCATGCTAACTACTGCTTTAAGTATGTTACGACATCATAACCAGTGATGGTAAGACATGCTAACTAGTGTTTATAAGTACGTCATGTAAACCATTGTTTGTATTTAAGACATGATAACCAGTGTTTGTAAGTAAGACATGTTAACCAGCCCTTGTAAGTTTGACATGATTACAGTACCTGTAAAAAAAGACCTGCTAACCAGTCTTTGCAAGACATGCTAACTAGTACGTGTAAGTAAGACATGTTAACCAGTGTTTGTTATTAAGACATGTTAATCAGTGTTTGTAAGTAAGACACGCTTTATCAGCGTTTGTAAGTAAGACATGTTAACATGTGTTTGTAAGAAATACATGCTAGCCAGTGCTTGTACCTGATACATGCTAATCATTGTTTGCAAGTAAGACATGCTAGCCAGTGCTTGTACGCAATACATGCTAATCAGTGCGTGTAAGTAGGACATGTTAATCAGTGTTTGTAAGCAAGATATGCTAACCAGTGTTTGTAATTAAGGCATGTTAACCAGTCCTTGTAAGCAAGACATGCTACTCAGTTCTTGTAGAAAAGATATGCTAACTAGTGCTTCTAAGTAAGAGATGCAAACATCTGATTTAAAGAGTGGTAATATATTCTAACCAGTGCTGGTAAGACAAACTAACCAGTAGTTGTAAGTAAGACATGCTAGTCAGTGCTTGTGAGTAAGACATTCTAATCAGTGCTTGTAGGTTATACATGCTAACCAGTTCATGTGCGTAAGACATGCTAACCAGTGTTTGTTAAAGAGATCTTATTCAGTGTTTGTTAAAGTCAGACATGCTAATCAGTGCTTGTAAGTAAGACATGCTAATCAGTGCTTGTAACAAAGGCATGCTAATCAGTCCTTGTAACAAAGAACTGCTAAACATTGCTTGTAAGTAAAACATGTTAACCAGTCTTTGTTACAAATGACGTTTTTACCCAGAGCTTTTAAGCCAGACATGTTAACAAATATTTTTTTAAGTATGAAAATACATTATGGATAGTGATGGTAAGACATACTAACCAGAGTTTATAAGTCAGACATGCTAACCAGTGTTTATAAGTAAGACATGCTAACCAGTGTTTATAAGTAAGACATGGTAACCAGTGTTTGTAAGACACGGTAACCAGTGTTTGTAAGTAAGACATGGTACCCAGTGTTTGTATGTAAGCCATGCTAACCAGTCCTTGTAACTAAGACATGATTATCAGTACTTGTAAAAATGACATGCTAACCCGTGTTTGTAAGACATGCTAACTACTGCTTGTAAGTAAGACATGCTAACCAGTGCTTGTAAGTAAGACATATTAACCAGTGTTTGTTAGTAAGACATGCTAACCAGTGTTTGTGAGTAGGGCACGCTTTATCACTGTTTGTACGTAATACGTGTTAACATGTGTTTGTAAGAAATACATGCTAGCCAGTGCTTGTACCTGATACATGCTAATCAGTGATTGTAAGTATGACATGTTAAACAGTGTTTGTATGCAAAAGACATGCTAACCAGTGTTTGTAAGTAAGACATGTTAACCAGTGCTTGTAAGACATGCTATTCAGTTATCGTAGAAAAGACATGCTAACAGGTGCTTCTAAGTAAGACATGCAAACATCTCATTTCAAGTACGTTAAGATATTCTTGTAAGACAAACTAACCAGTGGTTGTAAGTAAGACATGCTACACAGTGCTTGTAACGACTTGTAAATAATGTCACAATCAATAATGAGTTTGGATTCATGAGGATGTGCAGACCTTTTGAATCATTCATCTATTTGCGGACTATACAAATTGTCGTCGCGTTTACAATTGCGTTAGTTGTTGCTGCAGTATAATTGCTTTCATGATTACTGCGCAGGAGCAAATTCATTGTTTCCAGCAATAATTGTCCAATACCACGAGAACCAGTTAGGTACTATCAGTATATGCAATAATTGTTCAAACTACAATAAACTAAAGCAAGCGAGAAAACAAACATAGATCGAAGAGAAGAAACACTAGCAGAGATACTAAAATGATTCCTATATTTTCTCTCAATGTCGAAAATGGTGCATGGTATGTTGATCTTATTCTAGGCCAAAAAGATATTTAATGTCACGACAGACCCTAATAAATATGATACTGAGATAATTGGTGGTGGCAGTGAGGGATTATATATTGGAGTATGTATCCACTGTGCCATATTACTAAGCTGGTTTTGTAAACCGTTCGCTTGGTAATCTCGTGATAAGTGCTGTCGTGGTTGGTATTAACAATTAATCTAACGACAACTTTTGAAGGGTGTTATCACCGGAAGAGTAAATATGATTCACGTAAATTTGAGATGAACGTTAGTCGGAACAGACGTCGGTTCGGATCAAGCATATGTCAAAGAGATATTCGCGAGAGTGGCGTGAATGACTTTTACAACGACAACCCGATTTATAAAACGAGCAATACAAACGGCTCATCCAAAGACATAACTGCTTGTGACATTGTGGTACCAAGGCAGATTCAAACTATTTGTACATCAGTATATTCAATGATATTGTATGCCATCACAGTGTAGACTATTGGCCCATCATCATATTCAATGGTATTGTACGCCATCACTTTGTAGACTATTGGCCCATCAGCATATTCAATGGTATTGTCGCAATCACTTTGTACACTATTGGTGCATCAGCATATTCAAAGGTATTGTCGCCATCACTTTGTAGACTATTGGTACATTAGCATATTCAATGGCATTGTACGCCATCACTTTATAGACTATTGGCACATCAGCATATGCAATGGTACTGTACGCCATCACTTTGTAGACTATTGGCACATCAGCATATTTAATGGTATTGTACGCCATCTCTTTATAGACTATTGGTTCATCAGCATATTAATGACTTTTGAAATTTATTCCAAACCATTATATACATTTGGAGTAATGATATGACATCTGGGATTATTTGGAATATAAATCACAATGCTGCAAGTTTTGAATTTTCACATTTGTACTCTAGGAAAATGAATGGTTTGTTGTACTTTCCTTGTTTATTTTTTTATTTTATATAGCTCGAGACCTAGAGTCGTAACAACAGCAATGACAATATGTTCAAGATGGATGCCATTGTGCCATGCTTTATATCAGAATGACACCATTTCTAGTTATTACTTATATACTATACGTCGTAAGAAGGCCTTCAGAGAAAACACAATGTCGACTTGACCAGTCATTCCGAATAAGTAGTTATTTTAAGCTTGTGAAGATGGCTACTGAAAAACATATTAGCAGCACCGTTGGCATTATTTTCATTTAAAACCAAATAAACATAAAAATACGTATTTCAGTGCAATCGCCGTGCTGATATAACCATTGATTCAGGATAAATATTGATAACATGATTTTCAGGTTGGCCGCAGTGGCATGCATATTCGAGGTATAATGGCACAGTTAGGACCAACGTATGTTCTTACGACCATCCACTCAAGAGGAATAGTTATAACATTAATTCCACGATAGCCGCTGTTGCGTATTTTATAAAGAGCAGTAGCAACACATTCATTGTCCTGAGTGACGGACTAGCAAAGCAAATGCATAGAGTTGAGCTGCTTCCGTCATATTTCCAGTGGGGAAATCAAGCGCAAATTTAGATAACACGTATTGCCGTGAGAGGGAGGGTGTAGACTGTATATATTGTTCTGTGCAGAGGTTTATACAGTATTTAATATCTATGGAACGAAGTACTTGTTATACAATTTACCATTTATAGAGCAATTATGGCCACCAATTTGATTTATGTCTGATGTGTTTTTAAACATAGGCATTAGATACACATAAACAAAGCTTTCAATTAGGATTCATTTAATGTGTTAGCGCTTTAGAATCAATTATACAAGGGACAACAACAAAGGTCACACACGTACACCTTTCATTGTTGTGACATTTACATTTTAACAACGACTGGGCGAATTTATACTCAAGATACGTATCCCGTATGTTTTGTTGAATAGGATAAGAAAGCGTTGCCAGTATATCTACAGATTTATTCCAGACACTGAAATAAGTTTTAAGGCTACATTTTCCTTCTTGTGATCTTGAAATGTGAGATATAACAAAACAATTTTAGTCACAGTATATATTTATAAAAAGTGCAACTAATTATCATCTCAAGGTTTGTAAAGTTATGGGCCAGGCAGTCAGTAATTTAACAGGATGTACAGCTGGTCGGACAATGTTGTATCATGATAGACAAGTCATGAATCAAAGGTATAATCCGTTAGTCCATAAAAGTGACCTTTGAACATATTTACTAAAGGAAGGGCGCTAGTTATTTTTTCTGACAAAAGTAATAAATGCGCTATATAGAAACAATAATCATTCCTTGGTCAATGGCAAACACGAGGAACATTTGGCGAATACTTATTTTTCATAAATATCTTCGTCTTAGAAATCATATAGTAACTGGAAGTAATGCATGATGTGTGCTTATTTATTCAATGCAGCTATAATTGTACCTACTCTTTCTTTTTTCTCTCTTTCGTTCTGCAAGAATAGAAAAGATCTGATATTAGTCAAGATGACATAAACAATACGTATTTGCTCCCAAACAAGAGAGTTGATACGCACGCACATATTCCTCATATTCGTCAATGGAAATACAGTGCAAGTCACACTGTGTAAGTCATTACATGAACAAGTAATCCACATAAGTTGTTGTTTTAACTAGTATATTGTAGGGCTTGTCTCGTATGTAAATCTTTGAATCCCAACCATTCTGTCCTTTCTTTATCCTGTAATGTTTCAGCGGGAGCTCGCGGGTTCGAACCCAGGCCAAATCATACCAAATACTTATAAAAATGGTACCAGCAGCTACCTCGCTAGACGCTCAGCATTAAGTGGTTAGTGTTAGGACTGGTCAGGATAATGCAAATGGGTGGGTCATGACCGCTATATATCCGAGGCATGATGTTTGTACGTCACCTTTAAGAACAAAACCATTGCGTTTATCACGACATAACTAATGTGCTGAGTACTACGTATGTATTTCAAATATAAAAATTACCCGCTACATAACCTTTACTTGTAGGACAAAGTAAGTAGCTTTTGTTGTTGTTGTTGTTGGTCTGGTTAACGACATTCCTCAGTGAAAGATAGGCTATACATGGCGGCAAGTATAACTGGTGGAGGAAGAACTACGGGAAAAAATCTTTAAGAACCACCAACCCAAGGGTTTCTACTAGCAAGCTTTGTCACATACCAACACTGGCCGAGTCTGAGAGTCGAACCCACTCTGACAGAGGTGAGATGGCAGTGATCGGTAAAGGTGAGCGCTTCAAAACACTACGCCCCTCTTAAGAACCATACTAGTGGAAACCTTATCGCACTATTACGTTTCATTCAGAAGTGGCAATAACAAGATTTTCAAGATGGCTATATTGGTGCCCATATTTGACCTCATATCATCACCATTTGTATCATAATAAGTATCTTTTTGAACATTTCGTGTTGACAGGACCATCCATTCAGCAGTAGCGACGATGACTAGATTTACAAGATGGCCACAGTTTCCAGACATTCAGTGATACATACTATATTGCTGATTTTCCGGTCCAATATGCAGTTAAAATAATTCTTAAATTTCTCATTTGTTCGTATAATATATGTTTCCGTGAATACTTTAACGTCGATTATAAAGAAGGTACAACCCGACCCGTTTTCTTTTATTTGTTTTTGAACGTATTTCATAATGTCGAGGTTTCCTCTGATATTTAAATGGGTAATATGGCATTCGGTACATTTGTCTAATCTATGCTTCAGCATCGCACACCTAGAATCTTGTCTTTGTACATAATGTCTGGTCTTACTTTTGACAATTTAAATATTCAATAAACAATCAATTGTTAAAATATCAGGAGTCAGTTATTGCTATAAATTTCAAAACTAGTGCGTAATTTCATTTTTTAGATCAATGACGGGTCGGATGATGCGATTGTGGTGCATACAGTATCTGCTGAAAATTGCCGATTTGTTTTACATACGGCCATTACGAGGGATACCGTAAGTAACGACTAGGATTGCCTTGGAAAATCACAGTACCTACCGCTGGCATATTATACTTGAGGGTAAAAACATTTTGGACGGAATGCTGAGATTGCATATGAATCTGGTGTGCAAAGTGACACCAAATATAACAGAGTGGGGCAATCCATGTACTCTTCCGAAGACCTCGTAAAAGTGAAAAACAATGATAACAAACTGTGATGCACGAGATCAAAAGAACGTTTCAACATGAAAATAAAAAAGTAAGAAATATAAAATAAAACATTGGGATGCCTTAAGTTTCGAACTCGCGACCTCTTGTTTGGCAAGCGGGAGTAATAAAAGAAAGTTTCCACATACAAATAAAAAAGGAAAAGAAATGATACAAAATTGGGATGCCGCGAATTTCAGACTCAGGACCTCGTGTTTGGCCGGCGTTAGTCATAAAGAAAGATTCATTATAAACAAATGATGTACCGCGAATTTCGAACTGACGACTTTTTGCTTGGCAGACTTTAATCTAAAAGAACCTTAGTAGATAATGGGGGCGAACCTAGTTTCTTCCAACGTTTCAACGTAAAAACAAAAAGTAAAAAAATAAAAGTAAAAAATTCGGATGAGCGAGTTTCAAAGAAAGATTCAACCTTAAAATCTAAGAAAAATATAAATTATAACCAGATTAGGATGTTGCGAGTTTCTAATCCGTTACCTCTTGTTTGGCAGACGGGAGTCATACAATAAAGTTCCAACATAAAATTAAAAGTTTATAAAAAGAAAACTGGAAGCGCGAGTTGAAAAGAGAGTTTCACTATCAAACTAAAAAAAAAAAAAGAAAACAAAAAAAATGGGATGTGCGATTTTAAAAGAATGTATGCACATACAAATTAAAACAGAAACAAATATAAAATATAAAAGAAAAATTCGGATGCCTTGAAGTTCGAACTCTCGACCCCTTGTTTGCCAAGCGGGACACACAAATACACAGATAAATGCGGATGTTTATATACAATATTGCAGCTGTTGAACGAAGATCATAAAGTATCCTTTAGTGAATAGGATGGAGATAGTGGATCAGGATTGTGGTTTCAATTTCATGTTAATTTTGCTTAATAGTTTGCAACATGATGTTAAGTATGCATAATTGATCATTCTGGTCTATTTTATCAGGTTTTTAAAGGAATGTATAAAGTCTCAAATATAAACACGATATGGGCAACTTTTACTGGTAGAGAATGCAGAACATCCTATTCTTTGGTCATTTCGAATAACTGGTACAAAAATCTGTTGTGCAAATTTTCAGTATGGTTTTAATATTGATAACCACACACATTCTGGGGCATGAATATGATATACGATTTTTCAGAATACCTACATTTATACAAACAGTACTTTAAGTTTAGTCAATCATAATCTTGTCAAATGTTTCTCCGCAACTTGAATTACTACATTTTTGACAGCATGTGCACAACTAGCAATATCACCATCAGTCAGTATATTAAAATGTCAATTATGGCATCTATCTTCTCTCTGTCTCTCTTTCCTAATATATATATATATATATATATATATATATATATATATATATATATATATATATATATATATATATATGGTAATCGAATAATTGACAGATTGAACATTAAAGGACGTATAATGCAATTGGTTCTGTTTCCTATGTTATAAATATAAATTGTGTATAATGCCGATAAAGGTAGACACGTACACAAAACTATTAAAAACATATTCTGAAATCAGGTCTGCTTAACTAGTTATAGACCAATGTTTGAAGACTAAACATGTTAATATAGGCGAGTACCCTTTTCGGAAACCAGTTTGAGTTTCATAGATTACCTCCCTTTCACTTGTCCAAGCAGTCTTTATACAAGATAGCGCTGACCTTCTTATTTAGCATAACGATGCGTAAAACGCTTGACGATTGTTGCGATAATTTAATAAGGTTATTTATTTATTTTTTGACAAATAATAACTTGACCCATGCATGCCTGCCAGATTGAAACGCAGAATGAGACAAATGGGTCAATATTGGAGTAGTGTATATCACAGTCTGTTTAATATCTCATTGAACATACTCCAGAGTAATTACGTATAGTTTAAAGCATTAACGCTGTGTACTAACTCGACAGTTTCATTGGAATATTGTTAATGCACAACTACTTTGCTAGAGATAAACTCACTGCTCCTTAGTAAATGCCAATATGTCTTAACTGGTTATGTAGCAACAAAAACAGTGCAGGCGTCGTATCTTGCGTGGCTTTATCGTTGCTTTAAGGATGTTTTGTTGAATATGATAAGAAAATAAAGTTTTCGGTATTTCTAAAATTTGATTCCGGACACGGAAACAAGTTTCATGATTACATTTTCCTTCTTATGACCTTGACGTTTGGGATAAAACAGACAATGTTGGCCACATTATACATTTAGAAAGAGAAAGCCATTAATTATCATCTCATTGCTTGTAAAATTATGGACCCGAAAGTCAATAATTTAACAGGACGGACAGTTGTTAGGACAATGTCGTATCAGTATAGGCACATCTTGAGACAAACGTATAATGTAATAGTCCATTAAAGTGTCCGTTTGTACGCATTTATTGAACAAACGATGCTACTTCTTTTTCCGTAAAAAATGAAGAAAATTAGGCTAATAATTATTTTTCATTAATATTTTCATCTTAGAAATCATATAATAACTGTAAGTAATGCATGATTTGTACTTATTTATTCAAAGCAGCTATACTTTTACTTACTCTTTCTTTTTTCGCTCTCTCTTCCTGAAAGAACAGAATAAATCTGATACTAGCCAAGATGAAATATCCCACATATTTGCTCTCAAAAGAGGGAGTAGATACGCATGCACATATTCACAAATGAAAATCAAGTGTAAGACACGACAACATTATATAAATGATGATGCATAGTTGACATTTCTCTATAAAATCCTAAAACTATCAATACAAACGTTATAAAGTGGCAATAAAATAAACCATCTACAAATTTGCTGTTGTTATGACTAAGAAATCTTTGAGCAAATTGCAACACATCGTCTAATCATTATGTATACACGAACTAACATTAATTTAAACGTTGTGTCTGTTCTTTCAAACAATACAATCTGGTCACGCACATAAGCTACAAATATATACAATTTTTGTTAAGGCCATGACGTGTGAACTAAAAACCAAGTTGTCTTATTCATAAAAAAATATCCTCGTAGTACATTAATGTTAATCAATCATCAACATTTTGTGCACATTTAAAAACTTAAAGTTCAGACTCCGAAACAAATTACTTACTTACATTCCCTTCTTGTAGTATTGACCAATTCAAGCACGATAGGTCAGATTATGTATCTGGGTAAGGTTTTCTGTCAACATCTCAATAATGCTTGGAATGGTCAGGACCGACTAATCAATAAGTAACATAGCATACCATGCACTTTTGTAGAAAACTACAGTATCAGTTTAATGTGGGTTCTGGCACACTTTTGTCTGCGTGGAAATTGAGCGATGCCCCCTTGATATATACAACTAGGGTGTCGGTGTTTCTGGCTCAGTTGTTTGTTTTATACGTGCCTGAGAGTGTGTGTTTTCAGTGTCAGTGCGTATATAACATTGATCATCGTTGTTTTATTTGCATGTGTGTGTCCGATGGCGATTGTATGAATGCCATAGGTGGAGTATCGTTTACCATCATAGGAGCACGTCCTGCTTTGCTAATGTGTAGCGTAGAGATCTGAAGTTGATGTACTGGAATGTTCTCATGGTGTAACAGTGTAGATCTCCTTGTAGTGTACTTGTCTGTAGTGATCGACGGTAGCGATTTTACCGACGACATATTTTTTGACACCGTTAGCTTTTTATTGACGGTGCCATAGTCAAGAGCAATGCAGTATATTTTGGATGGGTGTTCCATTGCTTTCGTTTTTGAACTTTCCTTGGACCCTTTTGTTATCGTCGCAGTGGGAAGGTTTATGTGTGGGATAGTCGCTGAGATCAAAAAGTTCTTTGTGGTCGAACATGTCTTGCTACAAATCTTCGGTGTGAATTTTCTACACGAGTACGTCTGTATCGGTCATTAGCAGATTATTGTTTTTGATAAAATCAGAATGAAACTTGTAAATGACAATTTTGGAGGGATCCTTAATGGCCGCTCCAACGTAGATGTGTTTATCGAGTTTGAGATTTTTTTCCCTGGATTTGATGGCGAATATGAGATCTTCATTGAAGATTTTCATGTGGAGGTCAGCTTCATTGGCGACCAGTTTATCTCGTCGTTTGACGCAGTTAACCATTTCATTTTTTCGGATGTCGAATGTGTTCCGTGGATTTTACGAAGACGCTGCTGCTCGTAAGTTTGGAGATATTTTTGCCGGTGTCTGTGGTGGCGTTTGCCCGTTGTTTCGTGTTTATGGAGATCTAGGTTTCATCCACAGAGATTTTTGAGACTTGAGAGTGCGATTAATTTTATGAAACACGAGCCCGTGTTTGATAGCTTGTTTGAGTAGACGATGAAGCAAAATACATTTGTTTTTATCCATGAGATTGAATACATGTTATTTCACTTTGGAGTCTCCCAGACCGAACTTATTTATTTGTTTGCTCGCGCTGTTCGCGAGACAGGATTTTGTTAGTAATAAGAAACCATTCAGCGAAGAATGGATAATAGTTGTGAGCATCGTGAAGATGTTCAAGATAAACGAGATCGACCTCGACGAAATAGCATACGTCGTCCGCTTATCCTGCTTGTTTATCGTGGTAAATCTTAATCATTTCTGTGAATTCAGAATCTGATGGACACAATTTCCAGAAATTCAGTGATACATATTAAATTGCTGATTGTCCGGTCTAATATGCAGTTAAAATAATACTTAAATTTCTCATTTGTTCGTATAATATATGTTTCCGTGAATACCTTAACGTCGATTATAAAGAAGGTACAACCCGACCCGTTTTCTTTTATTTGTTTTTGAATTTATCTCATAGTGTCGAGGATTCCTCTGATATTCTTCTTTATTACACCCACATTTGATTTTGAATGGGTAATATAGCATTCGATACATTTGTCCAATCTGTCTTTCAGTATCGCACACCTAGAATGTTGTTATTGTATATAATGCCTGGAAGTAATTTTGACAATTGAAATATTCAATAAACAGTAGTTGTTAAAATATCAGGAATCATTTTTTGCTATAAATTTTAAAACTAGTGTGTGATTTCATTTGTTTAGATCAGTGACGGGTCGGAGGTTGCGATTGTGGTGCATACAGTATCCGCTGAAAATTGCCGATTTTTAACATACGGCGTAATGAGGTATAAAGTAAGTAACGACTAGGATTGTCTAAGAAAATCACAGTACCTACCGCTGACAAATTATACTTGAGGGTGACAACATTTTGGATAGAATGCTGAGATTGCATATGAATCTGGTGTGCAAAGTAACACCAAACATAATAGAGTGGGACAATCCATGTACTCTTCCGAATAAATCGTATATATGCAGGGAGTAATAAAAGACAGTGTCACCATACAACTAAAAGTGAAAAACAATTATAAAAAATTGGGATGCGCGAGATCAAAAGAACGTTTCAGCATGAAAATAAAAAAGTAAGGAATACAAAATAAAAATTGGGATGCCTTAAGTTTCAAACTAGCGACCTCATTTTGGCAGACGTTAGTCATACAAGATAGTTTCAATATAAAAAATGGGATGCCACGAGTTTCGAGCTCGAGACTTCTTGCGAACGTTTAAACATAAATATAAAAAGTAAAAAATAACGCAATGAAACATTGGGATGCGCGAGTTGAAAAGGAAGTTCAAAGATGAAAAAGTAACAAAAATCAAATTAGATGCCACAACTTTCGAACTCGCGACTTCTTGTTTGGCAAGCGGGAGTAATAAAAGAAAGTTTCCACATAAAAATAGAAAAGGAAAAGTAATGATACAAAATTGGGATGCCTCGAGTTTCAGACAGGGGACCTAGTGTTTAGCAAGATAGCTCTGACGTTCTTATTTAGCACAACGATGTGTGGAACGCCTTTACAATTAGAACGCTTGACAATTGATGGGGTCATTTAATACATTTTGTTTTTGTTTCTGACAAAAAATAATGTGTACCCACGCATGCCTGCCAGACTGAAACGCAGAATTAGACAAATTTTGCAATATTGGAGTAGTGTATGCCACAGTGTGTTTTAATATCTCATTGAACATACCCCAGATTAATTACGTATAGTTTAAAGTATTAACGCTTTATACTAACTCGACAGTTTCATTGGAATAATGTTACTGCACAACTACTTTGCTAGAGAAAAACTCATTTCTCCTTAGTAAATGCCAATATGTTTTAATTGGTCACGTAGCAACAAAAACAGTGCAGATGTCGTATCGTGTTTGGCTTCATCGTTGCTTCAGGGATGTTTTGTTGAATATAATAAGAAAACAAAGTGTCTCCGGCATTTCTAAAATTTTATTCCTGACAGGAAACAAGTTTCATGATTACATTTTCCTTCCTGTGACCTTGGCGTTTGGGATAAAACAGACAATGTTAGCCACATTATACATTTAGAAAAAGAAAACCATTAATTAGCATCGCATTGCTTGTAAAATTATGAACCCGACAGTCAATTCTTATACTGGACGGACAGTTGGTAGGACACTGTCATATTGTTATAGGTACATCGTGAGACAAACGCATACTTTATTAGTATATTAAAATGTCCGTTCGTACGCATTTATTGAACAAACGATGCTACTTCTTTTTCCGTCGAAAGCAATACATGCGCGATATAGAAAAAAGATGAACTAGACAAGGGTTTGAAAATAATCCTTCCTTGGAAATGACAAAAAAATGAGGACAATTTGGATAATAACTACTTTTCATAAATATTGTCATCTTAGAAATCACTGTAAGTAAATGCATGATTTGTACTTATTTACTGAAAGCAGCTATAATTTTACTTACTCTTTCTTTCTTCTCTCTTTCTTCCTGAAAGAATATAATAAATTTGATATTAGTCAAGATGAAATATCCCAAATATTTGCTCATGTGGAGGTCAGCTTCATTGGCGACCAGTTTATCTCGTCGTTTGACGCAGTTAACCATTTCATTTTTTCGGATGTCGAATGTGTTCCGTGGATTTTACGAAGACGCTGCTGCTCGTAAGTTTGGAGATATTTTTGCCGGTGTCTGTGGTGGCGTTTGCCCGTTGTTTCGTGTTTATGGAGATCTAGGTTTCATCCACAGGGATTTTTGAGACTTGAGAGTGCGATTAATTTTATGAAACACGAGCCCGTGTTTGATAGCTTGTTTGAGTAGACGATGAAGCAAAATACATTTGTTTTTATCCATGAGATTGAATACATGTTATTTCACTTTGGAGTCTCCCAGACCGAACTTATTTATTTGTTTGCTCGCGCTGTTCGCGAGACAGGATTTTGTTAGTAATAAGAAACCATTCAGCGAAGAATGGATAATAGTTGTGAGCATCGTGAAGATGTTCAAGATAAACGAGATCGACCTCGACGAAATAGCATACGTCGTCCGCTTATCCTGCTTGTTTATCGTGGTAAATCTTAATCATTTCTGTGAATTCAGAATCTGATGGACACAATTTCCAGAAATTCAGTGATACATATTAAATTGCTGATTGTCCGGTCTAATATGCAGTTAAAATAATACTTAAATTTCTCATTTGTTCGTATAATATATGTTTCCGTGAATACCTTAACGTCGATTATAAAGAAGGTACAACCCGACCCGTTTTCTTTTATTTGTTTTTGAATTTATCTCATAGTGTCGAGGATTCCTCTGATATTCTTCTTTATTACACCCACATTTGATTTTGAATGGGTAATATAGCATTCGATACATTTGTCCAATCTGTCTTTCAGTATCGCACACCTAGAATGTTGTTATTGTATATAATGCCTGGAAGTAATTTTGACAATTGAAATATTCAATAAACAGTAGTTGTTAAAATATCAGGAATCATTTTTTGCTATAAATTTTAAAACTAGTGTGTGATTTCATTTGTTTAGATCAGTGACGGGTCGGAGGTTGCGATTGTGGTGCATACAGTATCCGCTGAAAATTGCCGATTTTTAACATACGGCGTAATGAGGTATAAAGTAAGTAACGACTAGGATTGTCTAAGAAAATCACAGTACCTACCGCTGACAAATTATACTTGAGGGTGACAACATTTTGGATAGAATGCTGAGATTGCATATGAATCTGGTGTGCAAAGTAACACCAAACATAATAGAGTGGGACAATCCATGTACTCTTCCGAATAAATCGTATATATGCAGGGAGTAATAAAAGACAGTGTCACCATACAACTAAAAGTGAAAAACAATTATAAAAAATTGGGATGCGCGAGATCAAAAGAACGTTTCAGCATGAAAATAAAAAAGTAAGGAATACAAAATAAAAATTGGGATGCCTTAAGTTTCAAACTAGCGACCTCATTTTGGCAGACGTTAGTCATACAAGATAGTTTCAATATAAAAAATGGGATGCCACGAGTTTCGAGCTCGAGACTTCTTGCGAACGTTTAAACATAAATATAAAAAGTAAAAAATAACGCAATGAAACATTGGGATGCGCGAGTTGAAAAGGAAGTTCAAAGATGAAAAAGTAACAAAAATCAAATTAGATGCCACAACTTTCGAACTCGCGACTTCTTGTTTGGCAAGCGGGAGTAATAAAAGAAAGTTTCCACATAAAAATAGAAAAGGAAAAGTAATGATACAAAATTGGGATGCCTCGAGTTTCAGACAGGGGACCTAGTGTTTAGCAAGATAGCTCTGACGTTCTTATTTAGCACAACGATGTGTGGAACGCCTTTACAATTAGAACGCTTGACAATTGATGGGGTCATTTAATACATTTTGTTTTTGTTTCTGACAAAAAATAATGTGTACCCACGCATGCCTGCCAGACTGAAACGCAGAATTAGACAAATTTTGCAATATTGGAGTAGTGTATGCCACAGTGTGTTTTAATATCTCATTGAACATACCCCAGATTAATTACGTATAGTTTAAAGTATTAACGCTTTATACTAACTCGACAGTTTCATTGGAATAATGTTACTGCACAACTACTTTGCTAGAGAAAAACTCATTTCTCCTTAGTAAATGCCAATATGTTTTAATTGGTCACGTAGCAACAAAAACAGTGCAGATGTCGTATCGTGTTTGGCTTCATCGTTGCTTCAGGGATGTTTTGTTGAATATAATAAGAAAACAAAGTGTCTCCGGCATTTCTAAAATTTTATTCCTGACAGGAAACAAGTTTCATGATTACATTTTCCTTCCTGTGACCTTGGCGTTTGGGATAAAACAGACAATGTTAGCCACATTATACATTTAGAAAAAGAAAACCATTAATTAGCATCGCATTGCTTGTAAAATTATGAACCCGACAGTCAATTCTTATACTGGACGGACAGTTGGTAGGACACTGTCATATTGTTATAGGTACATCGTGAGACAAACGCATACTTTATTAGTATATTAAAATGTCCGTTCGTACGCATTTATTGAACAAACGATGCTACTTCTTTTTCCGTCGAAAGCAATACATGCGCGATATAGAAAAAAGATGAACTAGACAAGGGTTTGAAAATAATCCTTCCTTGGAAATGACAAAAAAATGAGGACAATTTGGATAATAACTACTTTTCATAAATATTGTCATCTTAGAAATCACTGTAAGTAAATGCATGATTTGTACTTATTTACTGAAAGCAGCTATAATTTTACTTACTCTTTCTTTCTTCTCTCTTTCTTCCTGAAAGAATATAATAAATTTGATATTAGTCAAGATGAAATATCCCAAATATTTGCTCTAAAAAGAGGGAGTATATACGCATGCACACATTTACAAACGATGATCCAGTGTATGATGCGACCACATTATATAAATTATGATGCATATTTTACATTTCGCTATAAAATCCCAAAACTATCAGTACGAACGTAGGAGAGTGGCAAT
This sequence comes from Sinohyriopsis cumingii, assembly GCA_028554795.2. NCBI lineage: Eukaryota > Metazoa > Mollusca > Bivalvia > Unionida > Unionidae > Sinohyriopsis > Sinohyriopsis cumingii. Next base: position 5,241,999 of record JAPYKE020000055.1, read on the forward strand.
AAAATAAATCATCGACAAAGTTGTTGTTGCATGACTATGAAATGTTTGAGCACACGAACTAACATTAATGTAATCGTTGTGTCCCTACTTTCAAACAATACAATCTGGCCACGCTCATAAGCTATAAATATGTACAATAAGATAAACTATCGACAAATTTGCTCCTGCATGACTAAGAAATCTTTGATCAAATTGCAACACATCGTCTAATCATTGTGGGACCACGAACTAACATAAATTTAAACGTTGTGTCTTTACTTTCAAACAATAAAATCTGGTCAGACACATAAGCTACAAATATATACAATATCTGTTGAGGCCATGACGTGGGAACTGAAAACCAATTGTCTTATACATAACAAAATATGCTCGTGGTACATTAATGTTAATCAATCATCCAAATTGTGTGCACATTTAAAAACTTAAAGTCTAGACTCCGGAACAAATGACCTAACTACATTCCCTTCTTGTAGAATTGACCAATATCAAGCACGATATGTCACATTATGTATCTGGGTCAAGTTTTCTGACAACATCTCAATAATGCTTGGAATAGTAAGGACCGACTAATTAATAAGTAACATAGCATATCATGCATTTTTTAAACGAGTACGATTTATCGGTGGTCGGTAAAGTTCACTGCGTACACTAAGTGACTGAGAACGTATTCACACTCTTAAGTGTAGAAAACTACAGTATCAGTTTAATGGGGGTTCTTACATTTTTGTTTGCGTGAAAAATTGAGCGATGCCACTTTGATATATGCAACTAGGGTGTGGGGATTTCTGGTTCAGTTGTTTGTTTTGTTTGTGCCTTAGAGTGTGTGTTTTCAGTGTCAGTGCGTATATAATATTGATCATCGTTTTTTATGTGTGCATGTGTGTGTGTGATGGCGAATTTATGAGTGCCATAGGTGGAGTATCGTTTATCATCAATGGAGCACGCATGTTATGTTAATGAGCAGCGTAGAGATGTGAATTCGATGTACTGGAATGTTCTCATGGTGTAACAGTGTAGATGTCCTTGTAGTGTGCTTGTCTGTAGTGATCGACGAAGGCGATTTTACCGACGACATATTTTTTGACGGTGCCATCGTTAAGGGCTATGAAGTACAGTTTGGATGGGTGTTCCATGGCTTTCGTTTTTGAACTTTCCTAGGACCTTTTTGTTATCGTCGCAGTAGAAAGGTTTATGTGTGGGATAGTCGCTGAGATCGAAAAGTTTTTCATGGTCGAACAGGTCTTGCTACAAATTCTGTATCGGTCATTAGCAGGTTATTGTTTTTGATAAAATCATAATGAAACTTGTAAATGACCATTTTGGAGAGATCATCAATGGCCGTTCCGACGTAGATGTGTTTATCGAGTTTGAGATTGTTTTTCCCTGGATTCGATGGCGACGAGATATTTATTGAAGATTTTCGTGTGCAGGTAGGCTTCATTGGCGAACAGTTTGTCTCGTCGTTTGACGCTATTCACCATGTCGAATGTCTTTTTATGTTTTTTACGAACACGCTGCTGCTCGTAAGTTTGGAGACAATTTTGCCGAAGTATGTGGTGGAGATTTCATGTTGTTTCGTGTTAACGTCGATGTAGGTTTCATCCACGGGGATTGTTGAGACTTGAGAGTGCGATTAATTTTATCGAACACAAGCCCGTGTTTGATAGCTTGTTCGAGTAGACGATGATGCAAAAGTAATTGTTTTTATCCATGAGTTTGGGCACATGTTTTTTCACTTTGGAGTCTCCCAGACTGAACTTATTTTTTATTTTCCCGTGCTGTTCCCGAGACAGGATTTCGTTAGTGGCAAGAATTCATTCAGCGTATAATGGATAACATTTGTGAGCATCGTGAAGATATTCAAGATAAACGAGATCGACCTCGACGAAATAGTATACTTCGTCCGCGAATCCTGCTCGTTTCTCGTGGTAAATCTTAATCATTTCTGTCAATTCAGAATCTGATATTATTCCATCCCTAAGGCCTAATTTTATCAACGATGATAATTTGGAGTATGATATCGTCGCTGTAATCAGTTTTATTATATACTCATGCAATTTTGTATTTGTACATGTAAATATATTTTCCCTATGATATTAAGAACACCAGTAATTGCTATTGCAGCTGAAGCACAAATTGTTATAACTGCTGGTGATGTCATTGTTACTGTTGATAGCAATACGCCTGTTCCAGCGAAACCAGCGGACACCAAATGCACAATTATGTTATAGACATATACTCGTCTGCGATATTTTGTTTTAACTTTTACGGCATACTCGTCAACGATACTTTTCAGTTTGGTTTGCCACTCACATACTTGTTTGCATCCGTAATGTTGAGCATCGATTGGGCATTTCATTATATTTCGGACAGAGGTGATCGGTAAAAACAAGCGCTTTAGACCACTCGGTCAACCGGGATTCCTGCATGAGAATAAATAAGGTAATAAATCGCACAGTATTATGCAATCAATATATTTTTCGGCTCTCAATTTCCATTGCAACTGGCTGTCATTGTAACCGCGTGATATCTCATCTGGATAATTATCTAATATGAGAGATTCAATAAACAAAATAAGAGATTCATGGTAGAAAGAGAGCATAATGAACAGACGACATTGTAAAAATTGGCGAGAAATGTTAATTTTATGTCCACGGTGGTCTGTCAGCCCACTTTCACCGCTCTTTTCACTACGGATCCCATTGCAATTTCTTTCTACATCTAAATTTAAACAGTGTTATAAAGAGGAACTCCGATTAGAGTAAAATGGAAATAAAAAGCAAACTAGAACCTTTCACTACCAGTTCTACCAGAATAATACAAAACAAGTGTGCACCCTTCCTTATAGCTTATTACAAATGTTTGATTTTACCACTATTAGCATGAAATGCAAGTTTAGTTTGATGTAGAAACGTGTGAAATATGTCAACAGGAATAACAAAATAGAAAACATGGACCAAAAACTCAATACCCATCTTAAATTATGCTTAGTATTTCTTTATGACTTATTGGTATTAAAACAAAGATTATTTTTCTTAAACCGCTCTTTTATTCTTTCTTTCTTTTTGCTTTCTATATGTTATCATGCCCATAACAGCAGGGTAATTGCCATTTGAAAATTTCATCAGACGTATGAAGAAACGGTCTCATTATTCTCGATCGAAACAACACAGGAATTTGCATTTGTCCTGGAAGTTTAGACACTAAACGAAGGAGAACAACTTCATTGTATAAATACGTTTCTTACGTCTGCTGTTTTAATAAAATCACAAAAGTGAATGCACCTGAACGTCTCTTAATGAGTATGCAGTACAGTTCATCTGTACAATATACAGTCTATCTATACACCGAAATCAACCAAACATTAATGTATACAGATATGCATAGTGATGTCTCAATATTGGACGCTCTGTATATCCACATATGTAAGTGCCTCTGTCTCTCTCTCTCTCTCTCTCTCTCTCTCTCTCTCTCTCTCTCTCTCTACATGTATAGGTTAACGCATTTGTATGGGGAAATAAAACGAGTTGTTTGGATGGAAATATTGCACGACCTTGGTGGTGCAATATATCCTTCCGACAAAACGAGTTTATATTTTCCCAACAAAATGCCGTAACCTATTTATTATATGATCATTTGTTTATTCTTCCTAAGGCTTAATTATGTGAACAAAAATACGCTACACGAAACAAAATAACTGAATGTGTGCCGTATTCCAAACAAAATACACAAGTGTAGATTCATCATTACACAACAACAGCATCATTAATGCGCACTTAACTCCACCCTGATCAATTTGAATTTAATCGCGCGCTAGACATAACTTTCGAAAGAATATTGTGTGTTGGTCTACTTCAAATTGAAAGTTGGAGTCATACTGTGACTAAATGTGAAATGCAACAACTTTTCCATTTGATATGCAATGAATATATTTTGGCATTTTTGTATCTTCTACTTTGAGGACATTCAGGATGTAAAACTGTAAAACTCTAAGTATAGTTTTTGCCATTCTTATTAACAGCTAAAGGTGACATATTATGCCTTGTAACTTGCGTTTTGTTTGTAGGTACCCACCAATTTTATGAAATCTGGCGTCTATTGCAAAAATTAAAAAAACATTGTATGAAAAGGTAAACGCGGAATGTAGCAAAGTAGCTGGTATGTGGCCATCCACGAAAGATCTGCTTTATTTCATTCAGAAACAAATTTAATCAACCAAAACGTAAAGCGTCTGCTACACGAGTGTACATGATTTGTTTACAACGTAGCTCCTAATACACTACTGGGCACACGTGTCCTGCACGTGAGTGCAATATGAAGGTGTTCAATATCGAAAAATACCGAACGATTCTGATTATGCAATATTAACGGAGAAAAAAAATGAGCATATAATAAATGCATGTATCCCTTCCATATCACAGAGATTGTAGAAGTCGCAGTATATACAACTGAAATTATGTTTAAACATTTTTAGGGGAGGATATTATATAATTTGAAACTTATTTAGATATATTTATGAGAAGAATTAGTTTGAGTGTGTCATAATATCAAGGACAACATGTAGGTTTAGGGATATATGACTCAGCGAATGTTGCATTGGGTAGAAGTGATGAAGAAACTCAATCAGTAATTCAGTTAACAAGTTATATATAAGCAACAGACTGCTAGGTTAGCAGAATTCAACAGCAGAATAAATCAGCATTCTATACTCAGAGTAAGAACACTTTCGCAAAATGATTTCTCAGCTAAAGATAAGGTACCTGATTGCAAAAGATCAGAACATCTTATGCGTCTCTTAATTATTTAATAGGAATGAGCTTGGCAGAATCAGCAATAAATGATATAGAGCTTATCAAAATGAATGGTCCATACTACTCCAAAATAAAATCATATTGAGGTTATGGTGACCCAACTACTGCATTGCTTTCAGTGAGAAACCGTGACCATGATGTCTTTGACATAAAATCATTTCGAATAGCTACTGACTTTATTACATTGTTTGTTTTCAAACCTATAGCAGTCCTAAATGACGTGCCATTTCTTTAAAACTAAGTGGATTTAGGAAATTATAAGACGTTTATTTATCTATTGAACATAAGAAGGGAAGCAAAAGCAACAATTTATGAAAAGTTCAACAAACACTTTATAATATATAGTGAACATTTAAGAGATACTTACATTAGTATGAATTAAATCCCAAATAATACTAAATGCTCTATCACAAATATAAAATAAAGAATGTTCCGTAACCATTTTCATTAGTCTTGCATGTTATGATATTCAGAGTCTCTTGAAATTCCTAACGTACCACAATTATTGAATGTCGTGATGCACCACAACATTGCAATACAAGCTCTTGTTGAATTAAATCTCACCAGAGCCAAAATAGTTTTTTTTTTGTCCAAACCTTCAATTGGTATCTTGTCTTTGCAATGAATAATTAAACAAAATAATTATTATAGAATTTTATATGAACACAGTAGTAAATTCTGATTCACAAACATTGATATGAATAGGTATTTAAAATTTCTTTAACTTAACCTCCATTTATATATGTATGCCGATACTTTGCAACAATAGATTGTTGTGGATTAAAAAAACTTCTGATAGAAAATTCCACTAAGTCTTGAACTCAGATTGGAATAAGCTTATTGTTTACTAGTTATAATCATGGCAAAACTTAATCACAATCGGGGCAAAAATCAGGAACGCTATATAAATTAAATATGACCATATGTTCAGCAGGAGAAGCCATCAACATAGTTTACCACTGCATCGGCTATGTTGGATGTCCAAGCGGCACCATGGTCATCAGAGATCATTTAGCTCAACAGATAAATGTGTCTAAGTACTTTAGGAAAGGTATCCATGAAAACCTTGAGCTATGGGATTGACCACCAGAGGTAATGCATACATTTTACTCCCTCGGATAGGTTTTCTTTGCTATGTCTGAAATTGACCATGCAAAATAAAAATAAGGGGAAACATTGTATTTTGTTATTAGCATTGACCTAGATAGGTTGCTACAGTGTACACGATACAGCATTTATTATTGATGATGTATAGTTGAATGGAAGTTCCACCATAAATGCATTGTACTTTTAAAGGTAGATAGCCCAATGTGACCTGACATAGTGTCATTATATGTTGCGTCTAAAGCGCTAAAAGGTATAAATTTTGTACGTATTGGATAAAATCACGGATATTAATACTCACTCGTTCTTTTCTCGCTTTTTCTTCCTGAAAGTATAAAATAAATGTGAAATTAGACATGGTGATGGTGCACATATTTGCAAATGCATTACCTGAACGGATAAATAAGCAATAAACAAGAAAAAAACACTGTCGGGATTTTCTCGTGTTTTAGTCTCTGAATTTTAAATTTTCTTTCTTTATTGTATCATGCTGGGATAAACGAACAACGCGCTGCAAAGGTTTCTGCGTAAATTGCATCTAGTTGTTTAGGTAAAATGTTGTTATTAAAATATAACCACAAAGTATAAACGCATGATAGTCTCGCTAACAGCATGTGGTACAACCTTTAAACTATAGATTGTATAATAAATTGTATAGTGTTACAGTATATGTACATTGATAAACTGAATATACATTTACACACAAACGGCTACAGGTTAGCTATGGCACTTAAATTCCTTTCATGTATTTCAAACAGAATATAATACTATAAACTTCGGCGATTCATTTGAAATGCGTAACCACAAAAGCAGTTTTTAATAAATTAAAACTTTTCCGTCTTTTCCTTAGCCGAAAGGGATACGGAATAATGAGCTACAAGGTTAATACGTAACTTCAAATTCCGTTGGAACAATGTGAATAAGTATAGGTCCAGACACAAACAAGCAAACATTTTCAATAATTATAATCATCTCATGAAACTTTCTGGTTAGTATGGCAAATACAATGACGAATCTTCAAATCTGCACTTTCTGGTTGAACAGAGGTATCGAATAATTTTAATAGTCCCATGGTAGTGTTTTTGTCCAAAATGTCGATGAGTACCTTGTATTTCCATTTAATAATTTAAATAAATAATAGTTTTAAAAATTTATCTTAACACATTAGTAAACGCTGATACCCAAATACTGATATGACTCAATATTTAAAATCGTTTTTATTTAACTTGCATTAAAATGTGAGTAACCGTACTATAAAGTGACTGATGCAAAATTCCACTAACTATTAAACTCAAATAATAATAAACATATTGTTTACTAGCTGCAATCATGGCAAACAGATATTCACAATGTTTAATCACCATCAAGACAAAGATCAGGTACGCAATACAAATAAAATATACTCAACAACATATATAGGAAAAAATCCAAGTTTTTACGACCATTTGATCAGCAGGAATAGCGATCACAAGCTTTTTGCCACTGCGACGGCAATATTGGATGTTCGAGAGGTACCATGTTCATCAGTGATTAATTATCTCAATGGACAAGTGTGTTTGCAAAATTTCATGACATTCACGTAAGGTATTTAGGAAAAGTGTCCATGAAAACCATGAGATAACGGATAGGTCAGCAGAGATATTTAATACATTTTCAGAAGCTCAAACAGATTTTCCTCAATTTGTCATTAAGCAAACTTTCAGCAATGACAAGTTTTGCCATAAATATAGTAGAGGGGTGGAGCATGAATACTGGACGATGTAGGCTAGACTGCACTACATACGTTTTAGCATATTTGCATATTTGCTATCAAATATATATATTTTGGACAGTTAACATGTATAGATAGGTCAATTGTCACCATATTAATTTTTGCTTGATGTGCTTTGAAGCTGTATGCTTCAGATCTGAATATGAATGTATCTACGACCATGCAATTTGTTGAGGACGTCTCATGATTTTGAGTCCCACCATATCATTCAGTAAATTTTATTGAACTTTGTGTTTCACATTTAGATTGGTTTAGGATTGCTTTCCTGTATGTGTTCTGTAGAAATATGAAAAAAATTAGATATCAATAATTACTCTGTCGTTTTTTCTCCCTATTCTTCCTGAAAGAATATAATTAATGTGACATTAGCAACCGTAATATAAACGTCATTTATTTTCTCCCTAAATATATGACAGACATGCATTCACATATTCGTAAATGTAAATATAATGCACGTCATTGCTTGAACAGAGGAGAAGTGTCTCGTATTTAAATATCCTAATTCAAACTTTCTGTCGTTTCATCATTTTGAAGAAATAGCAATGCACCAAGCACAGTGTTTTCCGCCATAAAATAATTTTAAATGTTTAGGTAAGATGTCTTACTCACAAGCACTGACTAGCAGCTTAGATGCAAACTATATACAAACATATTTTCGGTGAGAGGCAATGTCTCTTATAACTGGTACATTGCTCTGTTGGTTATATGGTCATAATAAAGGAACACAAGCCGAATATCCAATACTAGAGTTTGTGTTTTCTTTTACTTGCTCTCGTTGCCCCTTCAAACGGTACATACGATATAATAAGACATGTGAGCCTAAATTGGAACACAGGTGCACTGCATTATACATATACTCATAACGTTATTGTTCGTAGTAGAATATGTTATATTTTCCGAATATCTTTTAGCAATAATATAATAAGTTTATGCAAAAAATCATGATGTGTACGTATTTACTCAAACATATTTATTAATACTTATTCTTTATGTTTTCGCTCTCTGTTCCTGAAATGATATCATCACTCTGATATTTGACACAGTGCAATACAATTCGCTTATTTGCGCTCAAAACAATAGTAGAAACGCAGGCTCTTATTCGCAAATGGGAATACGCTGTACGTCATGACTTGAAACGATTATTCAAGTATAATAGTGATTTTATCTAATCTATAATATGGTACTCTCGTATTTAAAGCTCTAGATTTCACATTTTCTGTCTTTTCTATACACTGAAGAGACAAAAATCAAGGAGATGCAAAGTCTTCCGCAATACAATACTCCAAATGGTTTATGAAAAAGTACGGCCTGGTGCTGATTATTACTAGAAAAAAATATATTAGACATCTCATTATCAAACATATATTTGTTTCAATTTGTCCTTTATTCTTTCACTCTTTTCGCCTTTAAACGGTTAGAGCGTCCACCTCGGATGGGGGAGGGTTTGATTCCCAGCCGAGTCATAACAAAGAGTTATAAAGATGGTACTAACAGGTGCCTTGCTTGGCGTTCAGCATTAAGAGATTAATGTTATGACTGGTCGGCATGGTGTCAGGATAATGTGACAGGGTGGGACATCAGGCTACATGTATGTGGTATGATGCCCCAGTAGTAGACATCACTATAAACTGCAACACTGCATACATCGTACCAATATAACTGGAAAATTGTTAAAGCAAAGTTTAAAAAATCCAAATCCAAAGTCTGACATGGTAACCGCTGCAACCCACTCATCGTAAGTCAGATATGATAACTAATACAATCCACTCATTGCAAATCAGACATGTTTAACACTGCCATGCACTGATTGTAGGTCAGATATGCTAACCGCTGCAACCTACTGATTGTAAATAAGAGAGATTAACTACAGCAACATACTGATTTTAATCATTCTTGCAGACCATGTTTGTAAGAAAGATATGCCAACCAGTGCTTGTAAGTAAGACATTCTAACCACGGATATTAAGGATGGTAAGACATCATAACCAGTGCTGGTAAGACATCCTAATCAGTACTGATAAGTAAGACATACTAACCAGTGTTTGTAAGAAAGACATATTCAGTGTGTGTCAAAGTAAGACATGATAACCAGTTCTTTTCAATAAGCAATGCTAACCAGTGTTTGTAAGAAAGACATGCCAGCCAGTGTTTGTTAAAGGAAGACATGCTAATCAGTGCTTATAAGAAAAACGTGCTATCAGTCCTTGTAGAACATGCTAACTAGTGTTTGTATGTAAGACATGCTAACCAGTGTTTGTAAGGAAGACATGATAACGATTGCTTCCTAAAGCAAGGTATTATATTCAGTGATTTAAGTAAGACATGCTAACTACTGACTTTACGTATGGTAAAATATCATAACCAGTGCTGGTAAGACATTCTAACCAGTGTTTCTAAGTACGTCATGTTAACCAGTGTTTGTAAGACAGATTAACCAGTGGTTGTTAAATTAAGACATGCTAATCAGTGCTTGTAGGTAAGACATGCTAACCAGAGTTTGTTAAATATTGTAAGTAAGACATGCTAACAGGTGTTTGTTAAAGTAAGACATTGTATTCAGTGTTTGTAGGTAAGACATGCTAATCAGTACTTGTAGGTAAGACCTACTAACCAGTTTTGTAAATAGGACATGGTAACCATTGTTTGTAAGTAAGACATGCTAACCAGTCCTTGTAAGTAAGACATGATTATCCGTACTTGTAAAAAAGATATTCTAACCAGTGTTTGTAATACATGCTAACTAGTGCTTGTAAGCAAGGCATGCTAATCAGTGTTTGTAAGTAAGACATGTTAACCAGTTTTTGTTAATAATACATACTAACCAGTGTTTGTAAGTAAGGCACGCTTTATCAGTGCTTGTACGTAAGACATGTTAAGAAGTGTTTCTAAGTAAGACATTCTAGCCAGTGCTTGTACATAAGACATGCTAACTAGTGTTTGTAAGTAAGGCATGTTAACCAGTGCTTGTAAGTAAGACATGCTACTCGGTTCTTGTAGAAAAGACATGCTGACTAGTGTTTCTAAGTATGGCATGCAACCATCCGATTTTAAGTATGGTAAGATATTCTACCCAGTGCTGGTAAGACAAACTAACCAGTGGGTATAAGTAAGTGGTGCTAGTCAGTGCTTGTGAGTAAGACATGCTAACCAGTGTTTGTAAGTAAGACATTCTAATCAGTGTTTGTAGGTTATACATGCTAACCAGTTCTTGTACGTAAGACATGCTAACCAGTGTTTGTTAAAGAGATGTTATTCAGTGTTTGATAAAATCAGACATGCTAATCAGTGTTTGTAAGTAAGACATAATAATCAGTGCTTGTAAGTAAGACATGATAACCAGTGTTTGTAATTAAGACGTGATAACCAGTGTTTGTAAGTAAGACATGCTAATCATTGCTTGTAAACAAAAATTGCTAAACAGTGCTTGCAAGTAACACATGTTAGCCAGTGTTTGTTAAATGAATGTTTAACCAGAGCTGTTAAGTAAGACATGTTAACAACTGATTTTAAGTATGAAAATACATTCTAAAGAGTGATGGTAAGAATATGCTAACCAGTGTTGATAAGTAAGACATGTTAACCAGTGTTTCTAAATAAGACATGCTAACCAGTGTTTGTAAGTAAGACATGCTAATCAGTGCATGTTAGTAAGACATGTTAATCAGTGCTTGTAAGACATGTTACCCAGCGCTTGTAAGTAAGACATGTTAACCAGTGTTTGCAAGTAAGACACACTAACCAGTGTTTGTAAGTAAGACATATTCAGTGTGTGTCAAAGGAAGACATGATAACCAGTTATTTTCAATAAGCAATGCTAACCAGTGTTTGTAAGAAAGACATGCCAGTCAGTGTTTGTTAAAGGAAGACATGCTAATCAGTGCTTGTAAGAAAAACGTGCTAATCAGTCCTTGTAAAACATGCTAACTAGTGTTTGTATGTAAGACATGCTAACCAGTGTTTGTAAGGAAGACATGATAACGATTGCTTCCTAAAGCAAGGTATTATGTTCAGTGATTTAAGTAAGACATGCTAACTACTGACTTTACGCATGGTAAAATATCATAACCAGTGCTGGTAAGACATTCTAACCAGTGTTTATAAGTACGTCATGTTAACCAGTGTTTGTAAGACAGATTAACCAGTGGTTGTTAAATTGAGACATGCTAATCAGTGCTTGTAGGTAAGACATGCTAACCAGAGTTTGTTAAATATTGTAAGTAAGACATGCTAACAAGTGTTTGTTAAAGTAAGACATTGTATTCATTGTTTGTAGGTAAGACATGCTAATCAGTACTTGTAGGTAAGACCTACTCACCGGTGTTTGTAAATAGGCCATGTTAACCAGTGTTTGTCAGTAAGACATCCTAACCAGTCCTTGTAAGTAAGACATGATTATCCGTACTTGTAAAAAAGACATTCTAACAAGTGTTTGTAAGACATGCTAACTAGTGCTTGTAAGTAAGGCATGCTAATCAGTGTTTGTAAGTAAGACATGTTAACCAGTTTGTGTTAGTAATACATGCTAACCAGTGTTTGTAAGTAAGGCACGCTTTATCAGTGCTTGTACGTAAGACTTGTTAAGAAGTGTTTGTAAGTAAGACATTCTAGCCAGTGCTTGTACGTAAGACATGTTAACTAGTGTTTGTAAGTAAGGCATGTTAACCAGTGCTTGTAAGACATGCTACTCGGTTCTTTTAGAAAAGACATGCTGACTAGTGTTTCGAAGTAAGGCATGCAACCGTCTGATTTTAAGTATGGTAATATATTCTACCCAGTGCTGGTCAGACAAACTAACCCCTGTTTATAAGTAAGACGTGCTAGTCAGTGCTTGTGAGTAAGACAGGCTAATCAGTGCTTGTAAGTAAGGCAAGCTACATGCCACTGAATTCAATCAACTGTATGCTTGCAACCACACCTATACAGATTGCAACTTCACATAACCAAGTTAACTATGAAATGAGGTAAGTCAGTTTTATATCCCTTTTTTATATACTCATTTAAACCTAGATGGTAGATCAGGCATTTGATTTTGATATTCGGTATGTACTGCCATATCACACATCTAGACTGGAACTAATTATTTGTATTCCCTGACATCTAGGCGGCATTATACTTATAGACGCTGAAGCAGCCTTTGTAATATCAAATTAATTTTGGAATTCCAGCAAAACTGTTAATCTCAAAGTATTAGGGTAGTCTTAAAGAGGAGGTATATAATAAAGGCAATACTACATTCATGTTTTGTTGCAAGCGAGGGGAAGCAATTCACTTGATACGGTATATGTTTTGTTGTGGGTGAGTGGAAATAAGTATTTTAATATAAAATATGTTTGTTGCAAGTGAAGAGTATAATTTCATCTGAAAAGGTATGCATTGGCTCAATGATGGGAAAAACTCATTTCATATGGCCTATGTTACAGTACAAATAAGGGGAAATTGCTCATTTGATATGGTATATGTTTTGTTGCAATTACAGGAAGGAACTCATTGGATAATTGGTACATGGCTATATATGAATATGTTGAGGTTTCAGGGTGAGACATATCTCTGAGTCAAATCAAACAACGTCTCATTCATTCTGAAAAAATGTAATAAAGCATTTACAGAAGTGTTCTGTGTTTATTATTTGAGGTCAGAAGACAAAGCATGTTGTTACGTTTCCTTGCTACTATACAAATGAGTCCAAGAAAAGTTCCATTGGAACAGGTAATGGTGAACTCACATGGAAATTGTAGATACAATTTGTTAATCCTTTTTTCTAGCTTTGTCCTTAAACTGTTCTTCTTCAAAATATCCCTTTAAATTAACATGTAATGAGATGGGCATGAAACTAACTTGCTGATGCATTCAAATGAGTATATGTATTGGATTATTTTGATGTATACAGCAATATCTAATATACCTTTAACATTGTTTACCTTGACTAATAATAACTGCGTTATAGATGAATATTGTTGTAGATCATTTGGAATGAGATACCTATATTTCATGATGTGCATGGGTACATTACCCTTGGGTTTTCCATGTGTTTTTCTTTTTATGTACAACATGTACATGCTATATGTGGAAATAATTATACCGAGATCTTGATACTAGAATTGTTTGTAGTATTACAAGATTCTTTTGCAATAGTATTCATAGCTTGAATGTCTCAACATGATGTACAAGTTCAGCATTTATTTTTATATAACATATTCTCTCTGTGATGAATAGAACAAAACTCATTAGTTGTATATAATAACATCAATATCATACAATTTGGTGTTTAGCATGTATTGTGGTTATAATAACAGATTCCCCGCTGGTGTGTGTGTGTGCAGTTCCTAAGCAGGGGTGTTTAATACAGAATATTGCCGTTTGACTGAAAACGATTGTAAATTAAATTTTGATTTTTATAACAGTCATTGGAATACAACTGCACTGTTGTTAGTTATTTGGACATACAATAATTAATAAGTGTGGATTTAATACCTCAATAATATAGGAATTTTTTTGTGGAGAAAAATTGGAGGAGGTGCATTTATTAGAAGGGCCTTTATTAGAATAACTACAGTGTTCATGGCAGAGTATAACTTCATATTTTGAGTTATTGTCATGGTTTGTAAAGCAATGCATATTGTGTCCAAGTTTTAAGTCTTATTAGAGTATTCATGCTTGGTTGTTGTTGTTTGCTTACTATTATATTTATTTTTTCAATTTCATTACATTAATATTTATGGTGAGGGTTTGTATAGACTCGTATTCTTCTTTATCATAAATATTTCATTTACATACAGTGTGTTTTAATCTTTTCACTTAATCCTATTATGGTAACCCATCCAGTTTCAATCTTAGTTCAGTCCAATTTTTTATTGAAGCCAGGGCATATTCTATTCATATTTCCATTCACACTTTCTCCATTTATTCATTCATTATTCATCCATTTACTTGTCCATCTAACACAATTTTCCACACTATGTACTTGTCCATATGTGTAATACATTTTTCCTCACTTTGTTCTATTCCATCTAACATACTTTTCCACCCATTCTATACTTGTCCATCTAGCACACCTTATCCCCACACTGCATGTATCCATCACCTGCCTATTTGTCTAACACATGTCCCACTGTACTTGCAGACAGAGCCACGGTGGCTCATGGTGGCTCATTTGGTAGAGTGTTAGACCTGTAATCCAAAAGTCATGGATTTAATACATGCCCTTAGCCAGCCCAGGTTGGCTGCCTTGGTGGCCTCAAAGGGAATCGGATGTTATAGCAAATAATCAGCTTAAAGTATCATTAGTTTAGAAAACAAATTTTTTACCTGCAGATACTTCATCAGATGCACAATTATGGACTTTGACTGTGTCTGTCAACGTCTAGAAATTCTCATTTAAAGATCTGACTTTGTTTAATTTTGAGATGTGGACTCAGTTAAGAAACTCTATGAGGTACCATCATAATATTGTTTGTCTTTTTAAACATGTATATGTATTTAACTTTTGTATAACATTTAAAGCATTTTAACAAATTTACATATTATTCTTCATCCTGTAGGACATCATGTTTGCAAGAGTTTTTCTTCTTAACTTCTTTGTATTTTTTTATCATGGCATTTTTAAAACTTAACTTATGAGTGGTAATATATAGCCAGTATTGTGCTGATATGCTGCTAAACTCTGTTCATACCAGTTCATTTATTATCATACCTAGTGTAAACAACCATAATCTTTCACATGGTTGATAATTATAATTACATGTTGGACCGTTTCTTTAATTCATACCACATACAATTATAAGTACATACTGTACAGTTTCTTTCACCTATAATATATGATTACCTATTATAATTACATATTGTATATTTTTCAATTTAAATCACATGCAGTGGCTATAACTCATTATAATAATCCATATAGAGTGGTGAAAACACATGTACAAAAGAGAAGGGAGGTAAATGTTGTTGTTTGATTGCTATAGTTATTTCTCTTGCTAAAAGTCTGTTTATTCTCTATTATCACATTTATATTTGGCTAGGTTCAGTAACTGTGTTTCTCATATTTTCACATTACTGGTATGAGATGGTGTTATTAGAGATGGTATACCTGAATAAAATTAACCTTGCCTGAGTCAATTCATGCAGACTATTGTTGCTAAAAAAAGGGACGATGACAGCAAACTAATTAACTGATCAGTGCCCTTTTACTATTCTGATTATCATTATTCTGATTATTATTATTATTAGTATTATTTGAGGAAATTATTGACACCACATGTAAAATGTTGGACTTGATATCCAGCAGAGCAAATGGTAAATAATATGATAGACATGAAAGATAAGATGGACGCTGTAACATGTTGTATGGGTCGGATATGTAGGATTGTAAGTATTTTTTATATGCTAGTATATGTATAACATATACTTATACCACAGGTTATTGATTTGGTCAAGTACTAATTAGAGAATCAAGCATTAATCAGGAAGTCAAGCACTAATGAAGGCATTATTATATTATGTCTACTGATAAAAACTTTGCTACATTATTACGCTCTTAGTATACTTTACAACTATATGGATTTCAAGATCTGAAAATACATTTCAATTAAATATTCTTGGGTTTTTTAGATTCAGAATCAAATGTATGTTTTCATTTTAACATTGCTTTGAAAATTATGCTTTTATATTCAAATTTGTTACTTTATCAGCTTCTCTACTTATTTTTGCAGAGTTATTATGCCCTTCCATTTTCCATTTTATCTTGTTCTACATGTATTAATAATATCTCAATATAAGGTGACCTCACAATTAGCCTGCAGTATTCTTGGTATGGATCTCATAAACAGTGTTATAATGAGGGAGTACTATAATGGGTATCAAGATTTATACAAGAGTAGTTACTGAAATTTGACTGTCCAAATTTTACCATGCATGTGCCATAGTTGTTCAGTATGACTATCCTATATTTGCCTTACATGTACCCGGATTTTATAGTTTGAATGTCAAAAAATTGCATTACAGGTACCTAGATTGTACAGTCTGACTGCCCACAATTTGTCTTACATATATCTAGATTTTACAGTTTTTCTGCCCTAAGTTTTTCTTACAGGTATCTAGAATGTACAGTTTGACTGCCCTAAATTTCACTTACAGGTATCTAGATTGTACATTATGACTGTCCTACATTAGCCTTACAAGTACCTAGATTGTACAGTATGACTGTCCTAAATTATCCTTACAGGTACATAGATTGTACAGTTCGATTGCCCTAAATTAGCCTTACTGGTACTGTGATTGTACAGATGATCTATTAAAGCACCCAACTACCATATCTGTCTGGATATAGATAATGTAAACATAATAAACCCTCCCCTGCCATCACTTGATGTACCAATATATATATATATATATATATATATATATATATATATATATATATATATATATAAACTCTCAGTATATTATCAATGAATCACGTGTTCTCTCTCAATATATTATCAATGAATCACGTGTTCTCTCTCAATATATTATCAACGAACCACATGTTATCTCTCAATATATTATCAATGAATCACATGTTATCTTTCAGTATATTATCAATGAATCACGTGTTCTCTCAGTATATTATCAATGAATCGCATCTGAACTCTCAATATATTATCAATAAATCACATGTTATCTCCCAATATTTCATCAATGAATCACATGTTATCTCTCAATATATTATCAATGAATCACATGTTCTCTCTCAATATAGTATCAATGAATCACATGTTATCTCTCAATATATTATCAATGAATACTATGTTCTCTCTAAATACATCTTATGAATGCTAGCACAAGTACATACAAATCCACATGAAACTGCTATATTCACTAAATATATCCTGTTCGGTGTTTAAAATAAAAATATATCTGATTCAGAAAAATCTCGAACAGTTCAATCGTACTATTTTACAGAAGCAGCCCTATTCTGACCTTCAAATCTCAGTGAACCAATCAAATTTGAGCAGTTCAGTTGTTGATTTCACCATGATCAGCTGTACAAATGAATTATACTGCAAAGTAGAGACATACTGTTTTGATAGTATTAACTATTGAATTAAACAATATAAATTGTATGCAAGTATGAGGGTATGTGTGTGTGACTTGGATTTGTAATGTAGCTTTAAAACAAATTTCAGACATATCACTATGATGTCTACAGTGTGTCAGTTTATATTAATGTCTAGCACTGGGACATCATGAATAAGACATGTAGCATTTTGTCCCACCTAGTCATATTATCCGGAAACCAGGCCGACCAGTCCTAACATTACCCTCTGAATGCTGAGCGCCAAGCGAGGCAGCTGTTAGTGTCATCTTTGTATGTCTCTGGTATGACTCGGCCGGGGAATGAACCCATGATCTCCTGCATCCGAGGTATGTATGTATGTATATATGTATGTATGTATGTATGTATGTATGTATGTATGTATGTATGTATGTATGCATGCATGTATGTATGCATGCATGTATATATGTATGTATGTATGTATGTATGTATGTATGTATGTATGTGTTTGTGTTTGTGTGTATGTGTATTTATGCATGTATGTACAGTTTGTGTATTATTTCCAAGAAATCTTTGCAAAAGAAAAATTTTTTCAGCAAATAGATTACATGCTCTCTCACATTATGGGTATTTTGGATATCTCAGCCCATTTGCAGTCCTTACAGCCCTTACATGGGAAACTCACAAACCAGGTCCATATGCACAGTCTTTGCTGTCTTTAATGTTAAACAAAATGATTTATGTGACAAAGATCTTCTGCTTACTTGATAATACTTGCAATACCTTCGATGCCAGATAAGTAAATATATTACTCTTTTAGGCTTAAATCCAACTACAGATCATATAAAACGTTCCAAATCTGATGATGTTGGGATCATACAGTTTCACCATTGTATCCAGGAGGTGAATATTCAGTTGTTTGAGCAGTGCTATAATGGCTCATTGATGAATAAAATTTATGGCTGTGCTATAGATGTCACAGGTTTCCAGAGTAATTAGCTGATTGAAGTCGTAATGCATTTATCTGGCTCTTTCAAATGCATAGGACAGAAACACAACTTGAATACAATTATGCCATATTTATTCCATGATAATATCAGGCATCCATCTGGAAAACACTGTGAACAGGTTTGTGTGGACAAAACATCCAACTGACCCATTCTGAATAGGTTGGAAGGGTCATGGCAACCAGCTGAATAACCCTGTGAATAAGTTGGGGTGCTGATGGCAGCCAGCTGAACAAGTCTGGATACATGTAGCTTGGTGTGGTCAAGGTAGGCAGCTGAATAACTCTGGTTCTAGGTTGGTGTGGACAAGGCAAGCCAACTGAATAAATATGTGCATAGGTTGGGGTGGTCAAGGCAGCCAGCTGAATAAATCTGAATAGGTTGGCAATCAAGGCAGCCAACTGAATAACTCTTTAAATAGGTTGGATTGCCCAATGCAGACGGCTGAAAAAAATCTGAATCGGTTGTAGTGGTTAAAGCTGCCAGCTTAATAACTCTGTGAATGTGTTGGCATGGGCAAAGCAATCAGCTGAATAATTCTGAATGGGTTGTGGTGGTTAACTCAGCCAGCTGAATAAATCTGAAAAGGTTGGGGTGGAATTGATTTTAGAAACAATATCTTCATTAACTATGTGCCAGGTTGTTGTTTTTTTTTTTGTAAAGGAGAGATTGGTTATCTATTATTAATCTTGGCTTGTCATCAGATAAACACTGTAATGCAGTCATCTTACTTTATCTGACCTACTAGCTTACGCTTTGGTCAACCCCGTGAAATACTATATTTGTCCCATAATATGTATCTGCTTGATGATAAAACAATCCACGCTTCTTTAAACTGCATCCAATTTTTAGTTAGTACAAAACTCTGTCTGGTGACAACTTTTGCTTGGTCCTATTGATTTCAACTAAATTTTATACGCAATGTTATATGGACAAGGTCTCAAATGAATGCATACTACATCATTATTTGATTGAGTTATGATCACTGATTGTTGATACTAATAGTCTTTGTGCCCTCAAGGTTCACAAAAAACAACGTGTCCTCTTCTTCTCATGAGATACACACTGTGCCAAGTAAAAATGTTAATTGTCCTAGTGCTCAGATAATGATGATTCACACCCTGAGAATAGTTTTGTATATAATTCCACCATTAACAAATACCAATGTTCAACATTGCCTAATATCAAGGATTTTCATTTAGTATTTACTTTTGCATAGTTTTAGTTTCTGTACCTGTCAGTCAAAGATTTGTTGAAGAAGTGGCTGGTGTTTGTTTGTACACAGGTATCTGACACAAATTTGATACAAACATGGGTCACGAAAATAATGTTTAGAGAGAAGACAAGATTTAAATTGTTTCTTATGTACAATATCTGTATGTAATATATAATATGAGACAATGTTTGCATACTAAATTTAAAAATTTCTGTTTCACACCAAGTCTTCGACCAATGAAGTATATTCTCATTTACATTGTCACATTTCAGTAATATAGGCATAACTCTATTGTTAGAGAAATGTTAACTTTAATGTAGAGAAGCCATGAAATAACTATTTTTGTATATCAACAAATTTGGACAAAAAATTATAAAGAAAGCATCCTATTGACTGAGATTTCCTAGTCAACTGCTTTCATTGGCTAGTTGCATATGTCAGTCTAGTGAGCAATCACTCCCATTTTAATATCTTGTTTGTTTTTTGTCCTGTTTGTTTAATGTCCAAATATGTCAGAGTACTTTAACATATACTTTGCTGTAGTTGCTTCTCGAGGTATGTAATATGACTTTCCAAAAGAATATTGATGTATGAGGATCCAAATAAGGTGAATAATTGCTATCTAAAGGTATGCATGACAAAACAATTATGACACCCGTTACTGAAAGAATCTATATTGAATGCATGCGTGACCAGGTATAACTTTTACTTTAACCATATATAGGTTATTGGACATAGGACATAATTAGACACATTATGTATAAACCCTGGCAAGGGTACCTGCCCCTGAACCTGAATACAAATAATACTATCATACAGGTTAGATAATTTTTAATTCGTACTCTACATATATTTAAATCGAGGCCCACAAGCCTGGGTTTAAATCTCCATAGAGTATGAATTAAAAATTCTCAGGATACCATATAAAGATGAAAAAGAAGATATAATTTATGGACGTATTCTAACTAAATGACATGTACATGCTAAATTTATACATGTTTAAGAGATCCTGAGAGACTACCATCAGTACACTAAATTACAACAGGTAATGTATTTTTGAGTATTCCATATTAGCCATACATATCAATCATAAAATGTTAGGGCAGCACATTGACATTTCTAACAAAACAATGTAATGTATAATATATTCATATTTGCTCCACATTACTTGACCTTCTACACTTTGCCTTATATCTTTAATGTCCTTGCTCTTTTTATCACCTACACATATACTTTCATTTTTCAGCATCATGTATAAATTAAGTGAACACTTTATTCAGTTTGTTAGAGCTAAAAGTGATACATGTTCAATATTGATATTATCCTGCATATACGTAAGATAACAATTGAGAAAGAGTAGTATGAGTGCATTGTATATATACACAATGAGCTATCAAATATGAAGCGCAATGTCCCAAAGGTAAGTAAATACCTCGATCAGTCCCTTACTATGTGGAATAACTAAGCATCATTCAGAGATGAATATATCATATCAAGGAAATCTAATTTGATTCACATATGCTCCAGTTTTCCAGGACAAGATTAGACCTTCAAGGATTTGAAAGTTAATGGTTCGAGAAATATCAACTTGAAAGTGTCAACAATAATTGCCTTATGAAGATATGTATATAAAGCTGAAACAGTTAATACAAATATAATCACCCTAATATTTCTGAATATATATCATATTATCTTCAGGTGCAATCTAAATATATTTTGTTTTTTTTAATGGTCGAGCTAGGTCTTACCAGTTGACTAAGGAACGGAGAAAGGAGTACACTCTTGATTTCTTTTCAATCAAAACACAAGTGATTCAATGATAAAGAAACATTGATTAAAGGTGCAGTTTATAACCATGGCAGTCTTGTTTTTTATACAAGGCCTGACTACCATCATTGTTTTGATGTACAGTTTGGTATATGAAAATGACAAACAAGGTCAGGATATATATTTGCCCTATTCAATTAATTCATTATATAACCTCTTTTGATGGATGGACATTAGATACGGATTAGTACATTTATATTATCTTGAAATAAGGTTTACTACGTAAACGAAAATATGACTTGATTGTAATAAGTCAAATATAAAATCTGGAGCGAGAATGATTTTTTATTTAGACTTCAACTATATCGTAATAAGTACCTGAATTGAATTGATATAAATGACAATAAATTGGTTGTCAGGTCGGTGAGGGTAACACTAAGAATGACTTAAACAGCTAGTAAATTATACAATAAACATCATATAATTTATGATTTATAGATTGATAGATTAATTAGGTATTGTTGAATTTAATTCGCATGTTTAGTAAGTCAGGATCACTCTCAATGCAGTATTTTACCGAAGGTCACATTTCATATTCGATATTTATCACATATAATGTGTCTCGGAGAGTGTCTCGTGTTAATTTGCTACTTTAACTTGAATTGCTATTCATTCTCGAGCGGCTTGTCGTCCATGCGTGGAATCAACAACATTTATGTGGATCGTTTGTGTGCGTCCGGGTCCGCGTTATGGCATTTTGCATTTATCCATCGGTCTTATTTAAAAGCAACTGGATTTGTAATGAAATCCACTGATCAGCCTTATGTTCTAGTCATATGTGGTTGATGTTTATATTAACAATGTTTTTTCCCCGTTCATCCACGCGATTGTCCCGGACATTGTTAAAAAAAAAACACAGCTTATACCTATCATCAGTGACGTTTCTAAATATTACATCGGTGACATATGCAGGATCTAAAATATTTGGGAGAGTATTTTGATTCATTTCGATACCACATTTCATACTCCCATTTAGCAATGGCAGCGAAACGCTGTTGATAATTAAAGTATTTGGCATTGATGTAAAATGAACATTCTTTAAAATCATAGGGACTATCTGTCGGGTATTTCTCCCCGACAATCGATGTGTACATAGAATAGTAATATACAGATGTCATACACTATAGTAATGGGAATTCGTATATTCATTTATTTGCGTCACCAATAGCGATTTGATCATATAAATTCGTTTATGAATTTATTACCGCCGTTATTCGCCATCGTCAAAGTACCTTCGACGAGTGGCAACCTATTCGGTGCGATACAATAAATGCACTGCCGTTGAGTAATGACGATAAAATCAAGTACTGACTCTGCATTAGGACGCACGTGTTTGGGAACGGCGTCGAATATGTGTAAATTGCAGAGACTAACGCTAGTGAAAATATATAGAGATCCGTTTATTACTTACTTGCCAGGTTGGTTTCCAAAGAAAGTATTGGTATAGTTGTTAATGTATTGTTGTTCATGTCAAATGACTCATCCGTGGTGCCAACATAAAGACTTATAATCGACATAATTATGCATATATCACAATAGCAATTTCCCGAGATATCTTTGATGACAAAATTCAACATGATTTTCGTAAATCGTATCGTGACCTCGATAATATAACTTGATCTTAGCCTACACCACATCAAGATTGATACTATTATAAACTCGCTCCTTTCCGAACACTTCCACACATACATTCATGCTTATCACGTATATATTAGAAAACTTACTGAGACTAGTCTCGAGTTTACTGATTTGATTTACATGGACATGTATTTGAGGATAATTTCTGAATCCAGGTGAAGCTGTTGATATATATTCATATGAGGTAAATATAGTTTTAATCAACCCATACAAATTCACCAACGATCCGAACTCAGTCAAGTTTGCATTATGGTCAGTATAAACCACGCTGATATGTACCATACATAGTTGTATCTACGCTGGCAGTCAATGTCATAGCATAATTATGGTCTTTTATAATCACTTTGAAATGTAACACCCGTCGTTGTACTTGCCGTTTATGTGTCTCTATGTTTAAATAACCCGCGGAAACAGTCACAACAAGGATAGTAGAAGTGTCAGTTGGATAACTTGAAATAGGCCCAGAAGAATATAGACACGCGAAATTACTTAAGGGAATCCCCTCTAAGAGATTTTGAACATGGCCAGCACTATTTCGATTGTTAAACATAATTCACCCAGATCTCCCAAGGTAACACCGTTCAGAGATAAGTAAAACATGTTGAATAAAATTCATCATATATAGACACATGATGACAGTGGAGAGGGACAAATGTTATGATACACTTCCCTACGAGGATGCGGCCAACATGTAGCTGCATACAAATTTACCAACGTTGGCTGACAAAGGGAAGCCGCCGCTAAGACAATCGAATAGGACCTTACTTCAGGAACGTGTACATACTGCGCAACGTAATCTTGATTAGATTGAATACTACACGACAAGTAATCGCTGCAAACTCATTGGTACATAAACCATATTTGTTGTCATCGTCGGCGTGGTTTATCTCGTTATAATTTCCACGTGGTTTAGCCTGCTGATATCGGTATGATTAACGCCACTACTGCATTACAGGCAACTATTACGACAGCCTCAGCGGCCATTTTAACAGATTTCACACCATAGCTCAAATTATACCCAGACAACCTCTTGAAGCAGCCACACATTTTAACAAGCAGAGTAAGAGTATGTTTATCCACGATTGAACGATTTCCCACGCAGACGATGCAATTCCTGATGATGCAGGTGCAGGTGGTACAGGTACTTTGGATGAAATCGTTGGTGCCAAGGAATGGACAGGTAGTGCTGGTTACTTAGTGATTCATTTTGTGGCTGATGCCATTTTTAGGTGATACATCTCACGGCTATAATGCCTATTACCTTCTAGGTAGAGATAAACTGACAACCGCTATTCCCTCTGAGAAATATAGTCCCGGGAAGGAAATATTTTCGCAATATGGCTCCGTAAGTCTCATAATAAATGACATATCTTTCTGCTAATTTGTCATGTAGCAGAATTACGCCTGCTCAAACGTGTTCGATATCTGCACTTTCTTCTATAGGGAACTTATTTAATGTCGTACTACTTGCATTTCCTCAAGACTCGATCCACGGTTTTCAAGTTCGGTTGTTTTATCTGTGGGAATATCTGCACTCATCCGTTCAATAAATTATAAACAGTCCTACAAGACAACATAAAATCAGCATCAGCTGTGATTGTGTCGTCGACAAATCCTGATATATTCACGGGATCAGCTATGGCATTATTTGAGATAAATAATCTTGTGGTGAATGCGTGTTTGTGCGTTGTTGTAGTGTCGTATTCCTCGGGATATAACTCGTAAAACTCTTCTACGACGGCCTGACATTGCGTGTGGTTTTCCATACATTAACAGTGGTTTTCTGCTTTCCAACACAGTTATCTACAACTGTTCCCCTATCTGGC
This sequence comes from Sinohyriopsis cumingii, assembly GCA_028554795.2. Classification (NCBI taxonomy): domain Eukaryota; kingdom Metazoa; phylum Mollusca; class Bivalvia; order Unionida; family Unionidae; genus Sinohyriopsis; species Sinohyriopsis cumingii. Next base: position 5,267,232 of record JAPYKE020000055.1, read on the forward strand.
TATGACATATAAATTCGTGTTGATATCTGTACCACATTTTGCAGAAATTCCCAAAGTACAGTTTTCAGTGTCGCGATTGAGTCTGTTTCATCCAGTTAATATATTTCACTTTGTATAGGAGACCGTATTTTTATAACCGTGCAGCATTTGTAAAACGTGTATTATTAGATGCAGATGCAATTGACAGTAAACTATACCACTGAAATGTACTGAACAACTTTTGTTTCCTTTTCCTCCACGTCAAAACTTTGGTGTGGCTTTTGCTGGATCGTATACATGCTGTGTATCCACATATTTGTACTTGGCAATGTCCTCTTTGAGGTCCTTTTGGAATATGTGCACTTCAGGCGTGGGATGTTCTGTTATACATTGAGATTTTGCTATTTCTGCCATGTGAGTGTTTATCCAAATAAATTCACTTAATCGTACATGATTTGTTAAAATTGGCATAATCAGCAATGCACCTAGATCCCTTTAGAATATCCTGACGTAAGGATCACTCATCTACTAGCGGAGTCCTGGCTTCAGGGACATACGGACTCCCCATTGAACCGATTAATCTCCTGATTAATAAATAACAATAAAACATTACGAAGTTACATAGTTTAGTCGTTACAGCATGGAGAGAGCCAAGGTGATTGTTCAGTCACATTCCGGCGAAAGTGAATTTGCGTGTAATATTTTCACAGTTTGATAAATAAGTATCATTTGCACGACTGGTAATATAAATCGCTAAAGACACGCTGCAGGACCGCTGATACAAGAAATGGATACAAATCATTGAAATTTTGCCACATTTAGAAAAATGTTAAATGTCTAATATTGCCGATCCCACAGAAATAATAATGATCATAATCTTTCTAAGATTCATGTCAATCGTAATGTAATCTCGTTGCTGACATTTATGTCAATATACTCAAAAATCAGTGTGTCGATATTTACACAAAAGGCAACCATGTGTCCTAATTGTTTCGAGAACAAACATGATTCTTGGTTATATTTAACTATAAAGATCAATTTCCTTCGATAAAGAAATACGTGAAACTAATGTGGTTTTGGTGTTATTTTGTTACATTGTTTGTTTTCGTTTTTTGCAAGACTGTATTAGGCGACTTAACAATATCTAGAACAAAATAATTACGCGGAAAATTATAATTAGAATCGCTCTCCCTATTGGATATGTATGATTATGACTGATTTTCTCGAGTTGTGGATAGTAGTGTTCACGGTAGTCATACATACGGTCACTAAAGTATTATATATGTAAACACAATGACTGAGTTCGACGCGAACTGTTGAGTGACAAGAAGACCATGGATGATAAGCGTATTATATTAGCAGCACGTACTAATATACAGAATGGCTTCGTCCAGGGAACGTATCGGGAATATATTTGTAAAAATATGACAGCACCGGGTGCCTGTAAATAATCTGACGACGAAGTGATTTTGTAATCATATCGTTTCAATACCATACTCTGTGCCGCTACGATAATATCACTTGGGTAAACCCTGTTGGTGTGTTATGCGACATTGATTCGTTGCATAATAAACATAGACAATATAGACAACCTCTCCGTGGATCTGAAAAACATTTAAGTAATATGACCCACGTTGAAATTCATGTCAAGTAATCTTGTTATTGAAGTTCGTTGTACTTACTCGTGATAACTGTAGTCGTGGTTGGTTGAAGATAGCGCACCAACCTAATGACAATTTATGAAGGATGTTATCACCGGAAGAGCAAATATGATCTACTTAAACTTGAGATGGACGCTAGTCCGAACAAACGTCGGCCCGCATCCAATGGATTTCAACCATATATTCGCGAGAGTGACGGTAACGACTTCATCAACAACAATCCCATTTATATTATAGGCAATCTAAGCGGCTCATTAAAATACATACTTGATTGTGTCATTGTGATACAAAAGCACATTCATATTATTGGAACTTCAGCACATTTAATGCATTGTACGCCATCACTTTGCGGACTACTGGTACATCAGCACATTCAAGACTTTTGAAATCATTCCAAACCATTATTTACTTTTGAAATTATGATAGGACATTTGAAATTATTTGGAATATAAATCACAACAATGTCTGTTTGGAATATTCACATTTGTAATCTAGATATATGAAATGTCTTTTGTAATTTCTTGTTTAAATTGTTTACTCTATTTAGTTAAAGATCTAGAGTCGTAACAATAGCAATGACAAGATGTTCAAGATGGCTGCCATTGTGCCGTACATCATATAAGATTAACAACATTTCTAGTTAGTACGTATATACTATACATTGTAAGAAGGATTTGAACGAAAGCACAATTTAGACTTGAACAGTCATGAGGAATACGTAGTTATGCGAAGCTTGACAATATGCCAGTTAGCAAACATAATACCAGCAGCGTGGGCATTTTTTAAATTTAAAACCAAATAAACATCAACATTCGTATTTCGGTGAAATCGCTATGCTGATAAAATCACTGATTCAGGAAAAATATTGATAACAAGGTTTTCAAGATCACCACCGTGACAGGAATATTCGATGCCTGAATGGCATCACTAGGACAAACTTAATTTCAAATGACCATCCATCACGGAGGAGCGGGTTTTACAAGAATGTTAATGATATCCGTTATTTAATATTTTAGAAGGAGTAGCAGCAACAAACTCCTTGTGCTGACTGGCGAAATAACAGAGCTAACGCACATATTTGGACTACAACCGATATATTTTCAGCGAGAAATTAAACATACATTTAGATCTAACATACGTTGCCATCAAAGATAATGGTTAGAATGTATATATTTTACATTGTTCTGAAGAGTGTTTCAAACACTATTTAATACCAATGAAACCAAATACACTTTAGAAAATTTACCAATATAGAGTAAGTATGGTCACGAATTTGAGATTTGGTGGCTATTTTGAAACATAGTTACGCCATTTGTACAGCCTCCGTCATATTTTCAGTGGAAAATGAAGCGGACATTTAAATATAACAAATGTTGCTATGAAACGGAAGGTGTAGAATGTATATATTCGATAATGTTATGTGCAGAGTTTTAGACACTATTTATTATCTATTTAATGAAGTAAATTTTAGACAATGTGAGATATAACAAAACAATGTTAATCAAGGTATATATTTAGAAAAGTGCAACTAATTATCATGTCAAGGCTTGTAAAGTTCAAGGCCGGGCAGTCAATAATTTAACACGATGGACAGCTGGTCGGTCAATGTAGAACTATAATATTCACATCATGAAACAAAGGTATAATTAATTAGCCAATACAAGTGTCGGTTTGTACGGATTTGCTAAAAGAAGGACGTTATTTCTTTTTCCCACAAGAGCAATAAATGCGCGATATAGAACCAATATGACAAGGGTATGAATAAAAATTTGGGATAATAATTACTTTTCATAAATATATTCGTCTCAGACATCACATAATAAATGCAAGTAATACATGATTTGTGCTTATTTACGCAGAGTATCTTTATTTTTTACTTACTCTTTCTTTTTTCTCTCTTTCTTCCTGAAAGAAAAGAATAAGTCTGATATTAGAGAAGATGATATCAATCCCTATAATATGCTCTCCAGAAAGGGAGAGGACACGCATACACAAATTCGTCATACTCGTAAATGGAAATACAGGGCAAAATACACAGTGTAAGTGATTACATGAAACAAAGAAATCCGAAATAGTTGTCGTTTGAAATAATATAGTGTACGCCTTGCCTCGTATGCAAAACTTTGAATAGGAACTTTTCTTTCCTTTCTTTATCCTGCAATGTTTCATCAGTTTGGTAATATATAAAGGTAGGCAAAAAGTAAAGTGCGCTGCTAATTCCAACAACAAATTAAACGGCAGACAGCCTATCATCAAATATACACTGCCTCTCTGAAGTTCTTGTTTTATTATTGTTTCACTGTATTTGTCCTCAAACTGTGTGTATAATTATGAAGTCACTCATCTCTCAATTGTCGTGTGGACTGGTATAATTAAAACGTACCGCGGATGCGGTAATGTGTGATCAGGAAAGTGGGCAAACAAAACCAATATTGTTTTATTTCAGAAAAGTAAAGCGTTTTCAAACATGCTCATCTGCTTATTCTTTCGAAGACATTAGCTGTCATTCTTTTTTCCAAATCCATGCTCTTTCCTCAGTATTTGACTAATTTGTATAATTAAAGAGTTTTTTGTTGCACAAATGCCTGCAGAACATTTCTCTCTCTCTCTCTCTCTCTCTCTCTCCAGTACAGTGTATCCAAAATGATAGTTCAGTACATTGGTATAAATTGGCAATGTATGTTTATTTATTACACACAAATGATACAAATGTGTTTTGTGTATGTACTGGTGTGGACATTCTTGAAAGACCAATATAATATGATTAGAAAATCTTATCAGGTTTCCTCACTATTTTCATCAAGGAAAAGGAATAGGTAGTACATTATGCAAAGACGACACTGTCCTAATTAAATTGACATTGCACACTTGATACGTCTTCCAGCAGATAATCCTTTGTTGATATTTGAATATTAGAAGAAAGGAAAATAGAAACTTGCACTTTTCATAACAGTTCACCTTACACTATGAGATTGTAAGAACCGTTCTCTCTGCATTAGATAATAAAATATTATTTTCGTCAATCGATGTAATTTGAAAAAGAAACGAAAAACGTGGATCAAGCACGGTCATAGGACGGCAAAATCCTATTTTACTAGATTTGTATAAACTGGCAGTGTGTGTTTCATTTTGTTATACAAAATAATGATGAAAAGTGTTTTTGTGTCTGTGCTGGTGTGTACATTTTCGAACGATAACGAGAATCTGATTAGCAAATCTTACACTATGGGTATTTCAGACCAATATGAATACACTTCTTTGGAAGTGTTAGGCAACGTCAACTGCATCATTTTTGTCAAAGCTGATTGATTCATGTCCCTATATATGGAGCATGGACTTACATGCTATAATTATCGGCGTGGATAAGTATAAAACGTGATGATTTTTATGACAAAACAAGATGTCAACCATAAGCTTGTTTAACTATCTTTATACTGGCTGAATCCAATGAACCATTATTAATGCCAAAATATGTATTATATGTTGATGAAATATATCTGTAATAATTGCATAATTTGTCTTCTATAAATGGCTGATATAGCTCATTCACAATGGCATGATTCTGACTCGAATTTGTTGTACTATCCCCTACGAAATAATGAATAAACATCAAATGTATATTAGCCGTAAATTCAAAATGGATGACAGCAGTTAATTCGACTTCATTTAAAGCTTGAATTTAACGCGATGTTTAAATATAATGATACTGATGCAACTAACGTAGGACACCAAGTCAATTGGTAGCTAAAAGCACAATATAAAAATCAAAATTACTAACGAAAAAACAATCCACATATCTGCTAAGAAATATTCCTATCATTTGGCAGACTTTCGATTAAAATTAAAGTAAACGTTTTCGGTACTGAAGCATTAAGGAATAAACAAATTGATAAAGGGTTCCACTTTGAAAACATCCAATGATGAAACATAAATAAAATGATTAAATACAAATAAAATGATTAAGTACAAATAAAATGATTAAATACAAATAAAATGATTAAATACAAATAAAATAATTAAGTACAAAAAAGGTCATGAGCATACTGCATATAGTATTTGTTGTATTCACGCATCATTCAAATTAGAATTTTGTTTTGTAAGGAACACTTTGTAAAAAACACAACAAAATGGTTTTGGATGAAATAGCAGATGGAAAAATGACTGTTTGATTTGATGTTATTATTATAAGGCTTAACGTCATTTTTCAGCACAAGATAGGCTATGCATGACGGCCAGTATTAACGGTGGAGAAAAAAACCAGGGAAACCCCGGAAAGAACCACGAGAACCTACTGGCAAGCCTTTTCACATACCCACATTGGCCGAGCCCGAGAGGCGAACCCACACAGACAGACGTGAGATAGCAGTTATCCGAAACGATGAGTGCTTTAGAGCACTCGGCCACAATATGACCTCAGATCGGCACCATTTTTGGCATAGTAAGTATCTTAGCGAACATTTCATGTTAATATGACCATCCATTCAGCAATAGCAACGATGACAAGAGTTACAAGATGGCCAACATTGCCGGAAATTCAATTATGCATATTTTATTGTTGATTTTCCCCGTTTAATATGCAGTTAAAATACTAATTAAAAGACTCATTTGTTCGTATAATATCTGTTCGGTGAACACTTTTAACGTCGATTAAAAACAAGGTACAACCCGACTCGTTTTCTTTTATTTGTTTTATAACTCATCTCGTAATGACGAGGTTTCCTCTGATATTCTTCTGTTTTCCATCCACATTTGATTTTGAATGGGTAATATGGCATTCGATACCTCTGTCTAATCTGTGTTTCAGTATCGCACACCTAGAATGTTGTCTTTGTACATAAAGCCTGGAAGTACTTTTGATAATGAAATATTCAATAAACAGTCAGCTGTTAAAATATCAGGAATCATTTATTGCTATAAATTTGAAAACTAGTGTGTTATTTCATGTTTTTAGATTATTAACGGGTCTGAGGATGTAATTGTGTTGCATACAGTATCTGCTGAAAATTGCCGATTTTGTACGTACGGTTTAATGAGGGATACCGTTCAGTGGCGACTAGACTTGTCTAGAAAATCGCACTACCTCCCGCTAATAAATTATACTTGATTGTGACAACGTTTAGGACAGAATGCTGAGATTGCAGATGAATTTGATGTGCAAAGTGACTCCAAACGTAACAGATAGGGACAATCCATGTACTATGCAGATGAAATCTGTTATATGCCGGGAGTAATAAGAGACAGTATCAGCATACATCTAAAAATGTAAAACGATTATAAAAAAAAACTTCTGATGAGCGAAAACATGAAAACAAACAAAAAAATTAAAAATAAAATAAAAATTTGGGATGCCTTAAGTTTCGAACTCGCAACCTCTTGTCTGACAAAGATTAGTAATAAAAGATAGTTTAAACATAAATATAAAAAGTAAGAAATAACGCAATAAATCTTTGGAATGCGCGAGTTTAAAAGAAAGTTCAAACATGAACAAGTAACAAACAACAAAGTAGATTCTGCAACTTTCGAACTAGAGAATTCTTGTTTGGAAGCTTAGTAAGAAAAGAAAGTTTCCACACAAAAGTTAAAAACGAAATAATAAAAACAAAACTGCGATGCCGCGAAAATCAGACTCGGAACCTAGTGTTTGGCAGGCGTTAGTCATAAAGAAACTTTCAAAATAAACAAATGGGGTGCCGCGAATTTCGAACTGACAACTTGTTGCTTAGCAAACGTTAGTATAGAGGAAAGTTAGTAGTTAATGGGTGCGAACCTTGTTTCTTCTAGCATTTCAACTTAAACAGTAAAAAAAATTAAAATTTAAAAATTGCGATCAGCGAGGTTGAAAGAAAGATTCTACATTAAATTGTTTTAAAAAAATATATAACCAGATTGGGATGACGCGAGCGTTTAACTCGTTACCTCGTGTTTGGCGGACGGAAGTCATAAAAGAAAGTTCCAACATGAAAATAAAAAGTTTATAAAAGGCAATTGGATACGCGAGTTCAAAAGAATGTATGAACATACAAATTAAATCAGAAGCAAAATTAAAATATAAAATAAAACTTGATATGCCTTATATAGTAAATATTATGGGGATAGTGGTTGAGTCATGGGACGCCATTTTGGTTTAATTTTCGTGTTGATTTTGCTGAATATTTTGCAACATTATGCTGAGTATGAATAATCATTAATTCTAACATGCTTTAAAGTAATTTGTAACGTCACGAATATGAACAGAATATCGGCCCTACTTACCGGTATGGCATACAGAAGAAAAACATATCGTTTTATCATTTCGAATAACTGTTACCAAATCTGTTATGCAAATTTTCAGTATGAGTTTAATAATGAAAACTACACAAATTTTGTTCTGTGACATAAATAGGAGAGACAATACTTTGAGTTTACTCAATAATAATCTTGAACCTCTTCAACACAACTTGAATTTCTAGAGTTTTGATAATATCTGTGCAATTAACAATAAAACCACCATACAGTATAGTAAATTGTAAATTATAGCAATATTATATATATATATATATATATATATATATGGTAATCAAATAATTGACAGATTAAACATTAACATAATTATAATATAACTGTTTTTGTTTCCTATGTTACAAGGATAAATTGTATATAATGCTTAAACACGTAGACAGATACACGAACACTATTAATGTATACTGAATATATACAAAGAAAAAAATTTTTTTTCGATACCCTACTTCTCTAAACATTCCTAACGCTATGAGAGACAATCAAATCAAATGGCTTAAAACAAGCCAGTTGATGACAAAACAATCTGAAACCAGGTCTGCGTAACAATTTATAGACCAATGGTTAAATACTAAACCTGTTAATATGGCGAGTACCCTTTTCGGAAACCAGTTTGAGTTTGATAGATTAACCCCCGCTTTCACTTGTCAATGCAGTCAGTCGTTATTCAAGAAAGCGCTGACGTTCTTATTTTGCACAACGATGTGTGGAACGCCTTGACAATTGTTGGGATCATTTAAAAAAAAAAAAAAAAAAAAAAAAATATATATATATATATATATATATATATATATATATATATATATATATATATATAATAACTTGTACCCACGCATGCCTGCAAGACTAAAATATATAATTATACAAGTGGGTCAATATTGAAGTAGTTATGTCACAATGTGTTTTAAAATACCTTTTAACATACTCCAGAGTAGTTACGTATAGCTTAAAGTATTAACTCTTTAAAGTACTAACTTGACCCTTTCATTTAAATATTGTTAGTGAACAGCTACTTTCTAGAGATAAACTCATTGATCCTTAATATATGTTAAAGCGTATTAATTGCTCACGTAACAACAGAAACCGTGCAGACGTTATATCTTGTGTGGCTTCGTTTTTCCTTTAGAGATTACGCATCGCGTATGTTTTGATGAATATGTTAAAAAAAGAAAGTGTTTCCGGTATTTATAAAATTTTATTCCGGACGCGGAAACAAGTTTTATGATTACATTGTGCCTCTTGTGACCTTTAACTTTCGGATCAAACAGACAATATTAGCCACATTATACATTTAGAAAAAGAAAGCCACTAATTATCATCACAATACTTGTAAAATTATGGAGCGGACAGTCAATAATTTAGCAGGATGTACAGCTGGTCTGACAATGTCATATTATAATAGGCACAGATTGAGACAAACGTATAATGTATTAGTCCACTAAAGTGTCCGTTTGTACGCATTTATTGAATACACCATTCTACCTCCTTTTCCGTCAAAAGCAATGCATGTGCGATATAAAAATAATAATATAGAAATTATATAAATTAGGAAAGGGTTTGAAAATAATCCTTCCTTGGTAATTGTACAAAATGATGAACATTTGGCTATTAATTATTTTTTTATAAATATTGTCGACTTATATATCATATAGTAACTGTATGTGATGAATGCTTTGTACTTATTTACGGAAAGCAGCTAAAATTGTACTTACTCTTAGTTTCTTCTCTCTTTCTTCCTGAAAGAAAAGAATAAATCTGATATTAGTCAAGATGAAATATCTAACATATTTGCTCTCAAAATGGGAAGTATATACGGATGCAGATATTCACAAATGAAAATCCGACGTAAGACAGAACAAAAATATATAAATGATGATACATAGTTGACATTTTGCTATAAAATCCCAAAACTATCAATACGAACGTAGGATAGTGGCAATAAAATAAACCATCGACAAAGCTGTTGTTGCATGACTAAGAAATATTTGAGCAAATTGCAACATATCGTCTAATCATTGTGTATAAAAGAACTAACAAACTAACATTAATTTAAACTGTGTGTCTGTACTTTCAAACAATATAATCTGGTAATGCACATTAGCTACAAATATATATGTTTTCTGTTGAGGCCATGACGTGTCTTGTACAAAACAAAATTTCTCTGTGGTACATTATTATTAATCAACCATGTAAATTGTGTGCACATTTAAAAACTTAAAGTCCAGACAGCGAAACAACTTACTTAATTACATTCCCTTCTTGTAATAATGTACAATATCATGCACGCTTGGTCACATTATGTATCCGGGTAGAGTTTTCTGTCAACATTTATATAAAGCGTGGAACGGTAAGGACCGAATAATCATTAGGTATTATAGCATAGCATGCCCCTTTTGAAACGAGTACGATAATTAGGTGGTCGGTAAATCTTACTGTGTATAATTACTGAATGAGAACTGTTTTCCACTTGCAGACGTAAAAAGACTACAGTATCTTTTAATGTAAGTTTTGGCTCACGTATTTTCTGCGTGAAAAAGTGAGTGATGCCCCCTTTATATATACAACTAGGGTGTCGGTGTTTCTGGCTCAAATGTTTGTTTCGTTTTGTGCGTGAGAGCGTGTGTGTTCTGTGTCAGTGTCTAATTAATATATAATATCGTTTTAGGATGCATGTGTGTATCCGATGGCGAATCTATGAATGCCATAGGTGGGGTATCGTTTATCATCAAGCAAGGCTTGCAAAGTTCAAGGCCGGGCAGCCAATAATTTAACACGATGGACAGCTGGTCGGTAAATGTAGAATTATAATAGTCACCTCATGAAACAAACGTATAATTAATTAGCCCATAAAAGTGTCCGTTTGTACGTATTTACTGAAAGAAGGACGTTACTTCTTTTTCCCACAAGAGCAATAAATGCGCGTTATAGAACCAATATGATAAGAGTTTGAATATAATCCTTTCTTGGTAAGTGGTTAAAGTTAGGAAATTTTGGAGAATAATTACTTTTCATAAATATATTCGTCTTAGACACCACATATTAAATGCAAGTAATACATGATTTGTGCTTATTTACGCAGAGTATCTATATTTTTACTTACTCTTTCTTTTATCTCTCTTTCTTCGTGAAAGAATAGAATAAGTCCGATAATAGAGAAGACGATATCAATCCCTTTTATATGCTCTCCAGAAAGGGAGAGGACACGTATACACAAATTCGTCATACTCGTAAATGGAAATACAGGGCAAAATACAAAGTGTAAGTCATTACATGAAACAAAGTAATCCCAAATAGTTGTCGTTTTAAATAATATATTTTACGCTTTGCCTCGTATGTAAATCTTTGAATTGGAACTTTTTTCCTTTATTTATCCTGTAATGTTTCATCACTTTGGTACTATATAAATGTAGGCAAAAAGGAAAAGTGCGCTGCTAATTCCAACAACAAATTAAACGGCAGACAGCCTATCATCAAATATACACTGCCTCTGTGAAGTTTGTGTTTCATTATTGTTTCACTGTATTTGCCCTCGAACTGTGTGTATAATTATCAAGTCACTCATCTCTCAGTTGTCGTGTGGACTGGTATAAGTAAAAAGTACCGCGGATGCGGTAATGTGTGATCAGGAAAGTGGGCAAACAAAACCAATATTGTTTTATTTCAGCAAAAAATAGCGTTTTCAAACATGCTCATCTGCTTATTTTTTCGAAGACATTAGCTGTCATTCTGTTTTCCAAAATCCATGCTTTTTCTTCAGTATTTGATTAGGTTATATAATTAAAGAGTTTTTTGTTGCACAAATGCCTGCAGAACATTTCTCTCTCTCTCTCTCTCTCTCTCTCTCTCTCTCTCTCTCTCTCTCTCTCTCTCCAGTACAGTGTATCCAAAATAATAGTTCAGTACATTGGTATAAATTGGCAGTGTATGTTTATTTCTTACACACAAATGATACAAATGTGTTTTTTGTATGTGCTGGTGTGGACCTTTTTGGAAGACCAAGATAATATGATTAGAAAATCTTTTCAGCTTTCCTCACTATTTTCATCTAGGAAAAGGAATAGGTAGTACATTATGCAAAGACGACACTGTCCTAATTAAATTGACATTGCACACTTGATACGTCTTCCAGCAGATAATCCTTTGTTGATATCTGAATATTAGAAGAAAGGAAAATAGGAAACATGCACTTTTCATAACAGTTCACCTAACACTATGAGATTGTTAGAACCGTTCTCTCTGCATTAGATCATAAAATATTATTTTCGTCAATCGATGCAATTTGAAAAAGAAAAGCAAAAACATGGATCAAGCACGGTCATAGGACGGCAAATGCTACTTTACTAGATTTGTATAAATGGGCAGTGTGTGTTTCATTTTTTTATACAAAAATAATGATAAAAAGCGTTTTGGTGTCTGTGCTCGTTTGCACATTCTCGAACGATAACGAGAATCTGATTAGAAAATCTTACACTATGGGTATTTCAGACCAATATGAATACACTTCTTCGGAAGTGTTAGGCAACGTCAACTGCATCATTTTTGTCAAAGCTGATTGATTCATGTTCCTATATATGGAGCATGGATTTACATGCTATAATTATCGGCGTGGATAAGTATAAAACGTGATGATTTTTATGACAAAGCAAGATGTTAACCATAGTCGCGTGCACATAAGCACGTTATCTATTTATTTAACTATCTATGTACTGGCTGAATCCAATGAACCATTATTAATGCCAAAATATGTAGTATATCTTGATGAAATATATCTGTAATAATTGCATAATTTGTCTTGTATAAATGGCTGATATAGCTTATTCACAATGGCATGATTCTGACCCGAATTCGTTGTACTATCCCCACCGAAATAATGAATAAACATCAAATGTATAATAACCGTAAATTCAAGATGGATGACATCTGTTAATTCGACTTCATTTAAATATTGAAGAAAAATCGATGTATAAATACAATGATATTGATGCAACTAACGTAGGACACCAAGTCCAATGGTAGCTAAAAGCACAATATCAAAATCAAATGCACTAATGCAAATACAATCACATATCTGCTAAGATATATTCCTATCATTTGGCAGACTTTCGATTAAAATTAAAGTAAACGTTTTCGGTACCGAAGCATTAAGGGATAAACAAATTGAAAACAGTTCCACTTTGAAAATGCCAATGATTAAATAAAAATAAAATGATTAAATACGAATAAAATGATTAAGTACTAATAAAATGATTAAGTACAAATAAAAAGGCCATGAGGATACTGCATATACTATTTGTTGTTTTCACGCATCATTCAAATTAGAATTTTGTATTGTAAGGAACACTTTGTAAAAAACACAACAAAATGGTTTTGGATGAAATAGCAGATGGAAAAATGACTGTTTAATTTTTATGTTTTCATTATAGGGGTTAACGTCATTTTTCAGCACAAGATAGACTTATACATGACGGTCAGTATAAATGGTGCAGGTATAACTCGCGGAAAACCCCGAAAAGGACCACCGACCCACGAGAAGCTGCTGGCGTGATATAGCAGCGATCCATAACGCTGAGCGCTTTAGACCACTTGGCCACTAGGGGCCCCCGGTGATTGTTTGATATAAACGATATAAACGATTTAACAATCTTGACGACGGGTCCGGTTGCCTAGTGCTTAGAGCGTCCGCCTCGGATTCTGGAGGTCGCGGGTTCGAACCCCCACCGAATCATAAGAAAGACTTATAAAAATGGTACCAGCAGCTACCTCGCTAGACGCTTAGCATGAAGAGGTTAGTGTTAGGACTGGTCAGGATAATGTAAATGGGTGGGTCATGACGTTATATGTCTGCGGCATGATGTTTGTGTCTCATCTTTAAGACCAAAATCATTAAGTTTATCACGACATAACTAATGTGCTGAGTAATACGTAAGTATTTTAAATATAAAAATTACCCGCTACATAACCTTTTCTTGAAAGACAAAGTAAATAACTTTTATTTTGATGTTGTTGTTCTTGCTCTGGGTTAACGCCATTCCTCAGTGAAATATAGGCTATACATGGCGGCAAGTATAACTGGTGCAGGAAGAACTACGGAAAAAATCCTTTAAGATCCACCGGCCCAAGAAATTCCACTAGCAAGCTTTCTCACATACCCATATTGAAGTTAAATGCCTGTAAGAGTACTTTAATTTAAATGCCTGTATGAATACTTGAAGTTAAATTTAGTCGTACTTGGGAGTTATGGAGGACAATTACTGCCATAATTGCATTCGTGTATTTTGTTTATGTGTATGCATTTTCTATTATGATATGATGAATATTCGATCCGACATTATCTTAGTGTATTTTATATTAGTTCCGAGCTGCACATTATATTTTATATAAAATGCAGAATATAAAAGTGAAGAATAGAATATGCATCATATAGTAATATAAAATACATGCGTATAATTATGGCTATAGCTGCCAATAAACGTCTTAAATCCAGATAAAGAAACGAACTTATCCATTATATTGCGGAATATAAGCATGGAAGAAATAGCCACGGATCCCCTATTGAACCCACAAACCATGACTAAATTGCATTTTCTTGCAAAAACAAAATGAAAAGCAAAACACTGCTTTGAATGATTTTTTAAAGCTAAGATATACCTACACAGACAACCATATTTTGAAGCTAACCGTATACGGTAGTTCATTTAATTTAATTTATTTTAACTTTAGTAATTGGAGCATTTCATGTAGACCGCAATTATAACATAAATATTGTGTTTTGGTTCGCTGCCATTGTTTAACAAGTCGTTATACCTGGATGCAACATCACAACAGCCGTTCGACCCCCATTATTTCCCACTCATTTTCAAGCAATTACTTTAAAATATTTCATCTTTTAGTGTAAGATCCCGGTTTTGTGAGGTAATTAAGACGGAAACATTCCTCACTGAAACTGTTTATCTTTTGCACATTATTTTGTGAAAGGCTTTGAAAGATGGAACTTTGTTAACAAAACAGTACTGTCACTAATAATTTGGGATTTTTTTTCTGTTTAATTGGGAGGGGGTGGGGTGGGGCTAGGGGCTAAGTGATTGTGTATGCTTTAAGAAAACTCTTGCTAAATATAAAATATAGGCTTTAGTTTAGTTTTATTTTATAGCTGTACAAAAAGAATTAAAAGTAGATAAGATGATGTTTTCTTTTAATCTTACAAACCGATTAAACATTATGGAGGCATAGACATATTTCATATCACGTGATGGCCTCTTGTGAAATTACCCTTGTTAAGAATGAATTGTTTGGTTTCAAACGAATGACATAATGCGCATGCGTGCATTACATTTATTGGCTGTATGAGTACATGAACTTAAAAAGCTGCATGAGTACACGAATTTAAAGGCTGTATGACGACATGAAGTTAAATGACTTTATTAGCACATGAACATTAAAAGCTGTAAGAGTACTTGAAGTTAAATGCCTGTATGAATACTTGAAGTTAAATGCCTGTAAGAGTACTTTAATTTAAATGCCTGTATGAGTACTTTAATTTAAATGCCTGTATGAGTACTTTAATTTAAATGCCTGTATAAATACTTGAAGTTAAATGCCTGCATGAATACTTGAAGTTAAATCCCTGTATGAATACTTAAAGTTAAATGCCTGTATGAATACATGAAGTTAAATGCCTGTATGAATACTTGAAGTTAAATGACTGTATGAATACTTGAATTTAAATGTTGTATGAGTACTTTAATTTAAATGCCTGTATGAATACTTTAAGTTAAATGCTTGTATGAGTATTTGAATTTAAATGCCTGTATGAATACTTGAAGTTAAATGCCCGTATGAATACTTAAAGTTAAATGCCTGTATGAGTACTTGAAGTTAAATGTCTGTATGAATACTTAAAGTTAAATGCCTGTATGAATACTTAAAGTTAAAATGTTATTTTGGTGTGTGATTTGGATTTTTAACGTAGCTTTAACAATGTTTCAGTCATATCGCTACGATGTCTGCACTGTGGTAGTTTATAGTGATGCCTAGCACTGAGGCATCATGCCGCAGACATGTAGCATGATGTCCCACCCAATCACATTATCCTGACACCAGGTCGACCAGTCCTAGCACTAACCTCTTAATGCTGAACACCAAGCGAGGCAGCTGTTAGTACCATTTTTGTAAGTCTATGGTATGACTTGAACGGGGATCCCACCCACGACCTGCCGCATCCGAGGCGGACGCCCTAACCACTAGGCCACCGGAGCGGTTTGAAGTTAAAAAGCTGCATTAATGCATGAAGGTAAAGGTCTATACAAGTGCATGCAGTTAAATGGCCGTATTAATACATGAAGTTAAATGGCCGTATGCGTACATGAAGTTAAATGGTTGAATGAGTACATGTAATTAGAAAGCTGCATGCGAACATTAAGCTAGATGTTTGTATGAGTGCATTAAGTTATATGGCTGTATGAGTACAAGAAGTTAAAATCTCGCCAAACGTATCGCAATAAACTCGTACGTTTCGGACCAAACAATGCATCAAATGTTTTTACTCAGTACTAAAGTCATGGTGTCCATTTATTTCAGGATGGGTCTGTCCTGCTAATATATTTGTCTGATTGTATATAAATTTATATCGAAAGGCCACAATGTGTGTTTGTGTGTGTGTGTGTGTGTGTGTGTGAGAGAGAGAGAGAGAGAGAGAGAGAGAGAGATAGAGAGAAAGAGTTGATGGTGGAACACTTAAATGATTTTGGAGAGTGTTTCAATTCAACCTCTAGCTAACTTGCGGTATGATCATTAATTTAGACAAATGAATGTTTAATATAATAAACAAGATATCATAAATAATACAACCGGATATTACACAAGATCTTCTAACGAAAGGAGAGGGTGAAGTTTGGTTTCTTGACAATTTGTATCATTTGGTTGGACCATTCACATAATTATTAAATATAAATCTCTAGAAGAAGAAAGCAATTATCCACAGTTCAGTGCTCCGTGATTAAAATGAACATTACTTAACCCGCGTCCCTAGTTTCATTCCTATCGGAACTTTTTCTTCAAGTAGGAATATAAACTTCGAATATAATTAGTCGTTCAAATGGAATGACATGGCGGTAGAAAGATGCAAAATCAGTCAGAACAATGTATGCTTGCTGTTGTAACAATTGTGGTGCACTTCGCCAGGGACGGGGGGGGGGGGGGGGGGGGGGCGGTGGGACAACAAAAAACGTCAAAGTGATGTGTATTTCTACAACAACATCCGAGATTATTTCAAGACTGGACTAAAATGATCAAGAGCTAATCCAATCTGTTTCATTCATCTATCACTGCGCCTTCTGTTATCATAATGGGGCATACCAGTTTCATACTTAATAGAGTTTTATAAACTGAAATATTTCAATAGAACCGAACAAAATTCAAGCTGGAAAGAAACAATTAAAAATATTACTACGTGTAATTAAAAATGCACACAAAATCACTCATGTGGAATCTGAAGAAACGATTTTTGTATTGTATTCATACACTTAACATGTTCTGTAATAAATATTGGCAGATGTAATGACACAATCTAGAATGATAGATAATACAAAACTGAATCGTGCAAGATAGAAGAAGCAACATACAATAATAGAAAACACGAGCATAAAATTAAAATACAATTACGCACTTATGGCGGTAATGGCCATACATAGTCAAAGTAGAGTGTATGGTTCGAAATATTCACGCTTGTATTACTGTATATTATGTATGACCCATAACCAGACCATTATCTCAATAAATGATGTCACCTTATCTAAATAGCTTACTCAAAACAAACTCGGCGCATTGATGTTTAGTAAATGCACTATAGGTAGAATCTATTCCAGTATATGGTCGTACACGTTAAGGCTTGGGACGTTTTGTTTGCGATATTAAATTCCAAATTGTCTTCATGTAACAGTATCGGCTAAACATGGAAACGCGAGGGCAATCATGTATGGCTCATTTCCAAATACTGTCCAAGCTTGTGGGGTAAAATCGATGACAACACCAAATTATGTATTTCCTTTAATTAGTTTGCGCTTTGTAGTTAAAGTGAACTAAGGAATCTGCGTCAACATTCATTGTAATTTTATTGACAAACATACGGAAATCTGGATACCGTTTATATTATTTCCTAAAACGTAAATATCACAGAATATACAATTAAATCTTATGTTGCTAACCGTCTTGTACGCTGAGCCTAATGTATGGCATAGTAAAGTTCAGACTTCATCAACGAAGTTCAAAAATATATACACAACAACTCAATGTAAGAAGATGTTTGGTTTTTAATCTATTGAGACTGCAGTCATTGCTTATTTAGTAAAAGGTAAGAGAAAAGACTTAAAATTATTTAGCACATTGTGACTGAAATTTACGAGTACTGATACTTACGGCGTCAGTGGAATCTTGCAAGATGCCAATCAAGGGAATCAGTTTATTTTCGATGATTTTGGCTGGCGAAAACAATTTGTTATCCAGACGTATGGTGGGTGTTGTTTCAGTCTTTAATATTGCTGCAGAAAGTATTTGTTCAATATCAGGACCTTTATTTACTATCTCGATGTCTGTCCCCTGATCTCTTAGCTTTTGTGCATTGTCCCTGGTGTTAGAACACGAGCTGAATTCTTCCTGCATATATCTTCTGAAAACTTCGTTTTGCTCTCTAAGGAGGTGATAAACATTTTTGATTTTGTCTTTAAATTTTGCAGCTTCTTGGTCAATTGCTTTGTACAGTTGTGCACACTGGTCGTCAACTGCTTTTAATTCCTCCCGCTCAGCCTCATTAATGCTCCTATCAAGCTCCTCTCCTTTTGCTGTGGAAGCCTTGATACGACTCAGCTTGTCTGAACATTGATTCAATTTCGTATCAAGGGTCTTTTTCACTTCGGCTGCAACATCAGCTACGGATTTTGTCGGATGTGTGTCGTGCTTAATCACTTTGCACATGAAACAAATAGGCACTTTACAATCTTGGCAAACAAGCTTAATTTCCTCTTCTGGATGTTGATCACAGAACACACGTTGTCGGATTTTACCTTTCGTTTCAGAATCCAGAGTTCCCAAATCACATATTTTGTGATGCCTACTAAGTTTCGATTTTTCGTGGACATAGCAACATGTTTGACACAAATTCTCCTCGCAGTCCAAACATCTACTGCATGCAATGTTTTTCGGACCACAAATCTCACAAGGGAACTTCTCACTCGATTCCGTATCGATGTAGAAATTACTTTGAAATCCCGAAATCCCACTTTTCGGTAAATGTACACTTGTTCTGCATATGGGGCAATTAAACTGACCATTGTGAAGGTTAACCTGTACATAATCTTCCAGACACTTGTAACAAAAGCTGTGGTGACACGAGATTAGCTTCGGATTCTTAAAACTATCCATGCAAATACTGCATTCCTGTCGACTTGCTGCCATTTTCGAAGGCACTTTCGTTTTGTTCCACCAACAAGGAGATACGTGTATAGCAAGCAGACGTGTTAGCGCCACCTGTTGGATGAAAGTGTTCAATGATTGTTATACGTTCAATGATTACTCCCTAGCTCGGGCTATTTTAAGTCTGGTTTTGAAACAACTTCCTGACGGATATGACCGAGCGATGATCAGATCGAGATGAGGGCCTTTAGAGGCAAGAGTACTTAGGGTGAAAAGTTAACAAGACAACAAGTACTCAACGAAAAACGTATTAACGTAAAAAAAAACATACCAAATTGTAAATGTACTCAAATTAAATCAAGTCCAAGCAGGCGGAGACATTTGGCGATTTTGTGTAGTATATTGTATGTTCCGTTTATCATACTTATCCACTTCTCCATAAGTCGTGCATAGGCCAGATTGGTTCAAGGTTGATTTCACTGATCATCATTATGCATTTATTTCGGAGTCTATGTTGTTCGGTGATATAGGAAACAAATTCCGTGAAACGATGTGACGACGTCTGACTTTTCAATAAATGAAGATCTAAGCGACTTTTGATACATTTCATCGATCTGAGTACCAAACATATGTACAGATATGGTTTGTTTTCACTTTGTCTTTTGTGTTGATTTTTGTTGCTTTGTTTTTGTTTGGGAGGTCCTTATGGGGGTGTTGTTCTTGTTATTTTTTTATTTTTGGGGTATGTGTGGGCGGGAGTTTAGTTTTAAATTTTGCCATAAATATCCTTTGATGATCAGAACCCTCTGATTCAATTATTTCACAATTCTAAGCTCCACAGTCTGAAGTACAGCTATATTCCACAACCTTGGCCAGTTATCATACTGAGTGCAAACTTAAATTTGTCTCGGCAAGGTCAGTTAAGTACAGTCGTGGTGGTGTATGACAAAGTCGAGATGAAAACTAACGCAGTAATTCATCCATTATATAAAGTATGATTATATTTCATTAAAGAATAATCCTATCCCTGGCATACTCCTTGCAATAATATATCAACATGAATACCTATCCCTGGCATACGCCTTGTAATAATATATCAACATGAATACCTATCCCTGGCATACTCCTTGTAATAATATATCAACATGAATACCTATCCCTGGCATACTCCTTGTAATAATATATCAACATGAATACCTATCCCTGGCATACGCCTTGTAATAATATATCAACAGGAATACCTATCCCTGGCATACTCCTTGTAATAATATATCAACATGAATACCTATCCCTGGCATACTCCTTGTAATAATATATCAACGTGAATAATCCTATCCCTGGCATACTCCTTGTAATAACATATCAACATGAATACCTATCCCTGGCATACGCCTTGTAATAATATATCAACATGAATACCTATCTCTGGCATACTCCTTCTAATAATATATCAACATGAATACCTATCACTGGCATACTCCTTGCAATAATATATCAACATGAATACATATCCCTGGCATACGCCTTGTAATAATATATCAACATGAATACCTATCTCTGGCATACTCCTTCTAATAATATATCAACATGAATACCTATCCCTG
This sequence comes from Sinohyriopsis cumingii, assembly GCA_028554795.2. NCBI lineage: Eukaryota > Metazoa > Mollusca > Bivalvia > Unionida > Unionidae > Sinohyriopsis > Sinohyriopsis cumingii. The sequence continues at coordinate 5,288,158 of JAPYKE020000055.1, forward strand.
GCACAATCCTTGTAATAATATATCAACATGAATACCTATCACTGGCATACTCCTTGTAATAATATATCAACATGAATACCTATCTCTGGCATACTCCTTGTAATAATACATCAACATGAATACCTATCCCTGGCATACTCCTTGTAATAATATATCTAAATGAGTAATCCTATCCCTGGCATAATCCTTGTAATAATATATCAACATGAATATGTATCCCTGGCATAGTCCTTGTAATAATATATCAACATGAATACCTATCCCTTGCATACTCCTTGTAATAATACATCAACATGATTACCTATCCCTGGCATACTCCTTCTAATAATATATCAACAAGAATATGTATCCCTGGCATACTCCTTGTAATAATATATCAACAAGAATAATCCTATCCCTGGCATACTCCTTGTAATAATATATCAACATGAATACCTATCCCTGGCATACTCCTTGTAATAATATATCAACATGAATATCTATCCCTGACATACTCCTTGTAATAATATATCAAAATGAATAGTCCTATCCCTGGCATAATCCTTGTAATAATATATCAACATGAATAATCATATCCATGGCATAATCCTTGTAATAATATATCAACATGAATAATCATATCCATGGCATAATCCTTGTAATAATAAATCAAAATGAATATGTTCACATACAGAGAGAGAGAGAGAGAGAGAGACATGCCAAACATTTTCAAAAACAAAGAATGACAAAATAATGTAGCTTTAAAATTTTCTAATGCAATAGCTTTACTTTTAGAAACCAAAGCATCCATTTGAAAATCACAATCTGCAAATCTTTAAATTCAGAATGAATGAAGAAAATTAACTGTAATACAAGGTCGGGTTTTATAATAGAAAAATGTGATACAACAGTTTTGATTTGCATTAAACCATCTGATATAAAAACAAATCATGATGTTTATATTCAACTAAAAATATTTATCTTTTGTTTTACGAAAACGTTGGTACTTGCATGCACTATTGAAACCATCCATCAAAATCCATTTGAAATAATACCCACACAAATGATTTAAGCAATACAAAATAAGATCTTAAAATATCCTGGCAAAATCTCTGTTCAAGCTACCAGATTTATGTTCCTTTGTTTTATGAAAGTCAAGTTTTAGCATCTTATGGAAATCAATTGGATTTTCATGTGTTCTTGACGATTCAGTCAAGATGGCACACATTTATCATGGTAATTGATGCTTGTGTCAATTCACTTTATCTTTAATTTTGGCTGAATGCATTGCAAGGTTAGCATTTCCAAATTTTATAATTTATTTAATAAATCTCAGCAATCGCACAATTTTTGGCTTGTGTATATGCTATTTTTTATCTCTCTTGAATACATTATGACTTAGGTACATGTACGTATTGGCAGTGACATGTACAGTTTCAGTTTGATTATGTGCCTTTGGCTTAGGTCCGTTTTGACTCAGTATGTTTCGGTCAAGGTACGTTTTGACCTGGATACGTTTACATTGTAAGTCTTGAAGAAAAATATAACACAAATGTACTTTTTAAGTCAAATTAGGGTCAATCAATTAAGTTAAATAAGGGTGAATTAGTCAAGTCAAATTAGGTATGTTTTCTCAACAATATGATACGTACCATGAAAGGCTATGACGTTCTGTGTAACTGAAACAGGGGTGTGTACATAGGGTATGAAGTCCTGTGAAAATGTACTATCCACTCCGTGACCTCGAGTGGTCTAAGGCGCTAGCCTTTACGGATCACTGACATCTCGCATTGGGCTGGTAAATCAACCCCTCACCCTTGACGATATTGAGTTCGGTTTCTATCACATATTGTCCATCATAATCAACACATATTTGGGGATGCAGGACATTTAGATATAGTTATCCCACCCTGTTATAGGCCCTGTGTGGGTATATGAGAAAGCTTGTCATTAGCTTCCTGTGGGCTGGTGGTACATTCCGAGGTTTACCAGGGTTCTTATACCAGCAGATATCGTAGCTGCCATGAGTGGCTTATTCCGACCTGTGATTTCTGTAATTCCGACAATCACATATGGATGGTACATACACAACTTTCATCTGTAAAATACAAAGATTGTTTTTTTAGTGTTTTTTCTCAGATAGAGAGATAACAGATATAAAGCAACATTGTTATATAGATTATTGTGGATGCTGTTATAGAGATAATTGTGGAGATAATTAACATTTTTGTTTTATTTATATGTATACCCATTTCTTTATTTATTTGTTTTTAATTACATATTTATTTCTGTTTTTTTTTGTCTTCAAAGTTCAACACAATCTAATCATAATTCTACATTTTCGTTAATCTTGTGTTCTTGGTCGGAATTGCCCTCTTAAGGAAAATAATCTGGGATAAATTTGACCATTACACAGAACATTGCATACTATTGTTATTTGTAATAAACATCGTGCAGATTTAACTTTTTCTAGTGAAACAAATTAGTATTTTAAAGTTACGATAATACAATTATGTTATTGAAAGCTATACAAATCTTGGATGATTGATGCCTGACTAGGGTCCTGAATTATTATCTTTTTATTTTTTATATTTTATGAATGCCGCATATATATATATATATATGGATGGATGGACGGGTACCGGGTCAGGTCTTCGGTCTCCCGGGTTTGCACTGCCCATAAATACTCAGCCGGGATTTTCTTTAAACAAAACATGATCTTTCCAGATTCCCCTCCCCCCCGTAATAAATCCTCCCACACGGGGAAACAAAACGTAACAAAATAAAAATAAAAATAACATTTATTGTTGACGAAAATGGGAGTTAAAAAGAGGTGGAGAACCCCGGCAAAATGAGAGGAGAAACCCACCCAACCAGTGTTTTATTATATGATGTGCATTTCTAATTATACATTGGGTATTTTCAATCATATGCTGTGCATGTATTCATATGTAATGTTCATTTGTTACTACAGTTATGTGCTAAAGAAATATGCTATGCAGACTTCATTATGTGATGTGAATGCTTTATTACATGCTTTCCTAGCTTAATTAAATGTTTTTGTGTATGCTATTCTAATTCTACTATTGTATGCATGTTTTATTAAACGCTTAACAAACTCCTTTACATAATATGGGTGGTTTATCACATGATGTGCAAGCTTTATCATGTGATGTGGATGTTTTATTACATGAAGTGGAAACATCATCAGGTGATGCGGATGTTTTACTACGTTTCCAAACATTGCACGTGGACGTTGTATTACATGCTTTGCTATCAACTTTTGATGTGGATGTTTTAAAATGTGCTGTGCAACATCATTTTATGTTGATCTTTAACTATATGCCTAGCTTTCTTAATTGCATTTTCCAGTCAATGATTATAGCTGATTTCTACATGTCCTTATTTTGCTTGCAAACCCTTTTAGATAATATTGACTGTCATAATGAAAGACTACAGACAGACTGTATTGAAGATTATATAGAAAGTATGACATGTATCTCTGTCTTGGAAATGTGTGTACTGGTTTAGTCTGCTTCATGTGTCAAAACTCAGTGCTACAAATGTGATAGACGGACACTCTGTAATTTCAGAACTAATCCCACCTACATGTATGCTCTATGTGGTGTCCATTGGCTTGCCCAAAACACCTAATTTGTCTGAGAAAACTTCAATTACACTGACAAAATGCAGATACTAGCAAATAACTTATCCATATCCCCAGCCCTTATGAAGATCATTGAATTAACATCTTTCAAAAGCCGAAAACATTGTGTAGAAAATGAAGCATGGTACTTTGTAATGGTGAACACTTTGCCCGAGCCTACCTATTATTAGTGTTCTCTTGCCTTTAACATTCTTGTGATTCTACAGAGAGTAGGATAAACATACCAGTTTTAAGGCTGTCTACAGCACATACTGTTTTACAGTTGAAACCTATCAGATTTGAAACTTAAGATTTTTCTTTTAAAATGGTGAAGCAAAAGAAAGAAAAAGTACAGTAGCTGTAATATTTCTATCCACGCAGTACAGATATCAGCCAGAACAAATCTACTGGGGACCAGACCTTTTCCAGCAGTTGTTGCAATTGTGCTTGGTGGAGTAATCATGTTAAGGCGAACAACTATACACAACAAGCTCTTATTAGATTACCCTAATGTTGTAATCTAGAGGGTTTATGCCACATGTAGGAAGTTTGTCAGGTCTTATAACTACAAAATAATTATGTCAGCAGAAACACTTTAGTAGATATATTTGCTAATTTGATAGGACATCGTACAAGCTGTTTCAAGTTAAAGTTTATTGAATAATAATTGAGCTGTTCCTTCTGTAATACAAAAATGGCTACATGTGTTACATGACACCTATGAAGAACATCATCGTGTAAATAGAAACTGTATAAAGCAAAACATGATGCTGATGGCAATGAACATCAGTAGTGCTGATAAAATTAATATGGGGAAGATTGTGAGAGAAATTGGACTATGGCTGACATCAGGACCAAGTGGAAAACATTGCTTTACTTGAAATAATTTGAAATCTTAATAAACAAACAAGTCAATTTAATATGATTTTGTTTATGTCTTTCGTATTCAAAGTACAGCATTTGCAACATTTTGTAACAACTAACAATATAATAGGAACCTTTTGGGGCTCATGGAATTGTAGCAGGGACTTGTAGAATTGGACTCAAGCACTGAAATGGCAAATTATATAAGGAATTTATCCTTGAAAAAAGTGAATTTCTGGGCAATAAGGCTTAAAATTGTCTTCTAGTGATCTTACTGAAAATGTCACATAGTGGGGACTTTGCTAATGACTTTACTGAAACTGCCTTACAATGGGGACTTTGCTACAAACCTTACTAAAAAAGTCTTATAGTTTCCAGGACTTTGACCTAAAGTTACATGCATTAACATTTTCAGCAAATTTGCCAAATCTTGACAATCTGGCAACTGATAGTGACTCAAAGTAATTTTGGATCAATTTTACCAAGAAAATCCCATTGCTTAAATATTGCTTTCTTTACTGTGAAAGACTATTTAAACCTTTGAAAACCCCGTATTGGAAACAACAGGTTTGTAACCAATTTGTATTGTAGCTCACATGAACATTTGAAAAAAAGAGGTTTTCTAACACAGCAGAACTTCGATTATAAGTCAGGGTGTGGTACCGAGACTATGATGTATATGAGAATAGATGGATAATAGAATATGTACATTAAAAGTAGTTTACTTTAGACCAGGTCATCAAAAAAAATCATAATATCTACATATGTACCTGTACCTGTTTTTAATATTTTGACATACAATACCATGACAGTTAACAGAGACTGACAGTTAATCAGGTGCTCGATAATCAAAGTTATACTGTACCATAACAATTGATATTACTCAGGTGCTGGATAATCAAAGTTATACTGTACCATAATAATTGATTTTACTCAATCAATGCAAAAATAATTTACAACCAGAGTCAAGTACCATAGCCTAATCTTTAAAGTCCCCACAATAAGAAAACATAAAGGAAGTTGTAGAGCTAGCAATATACAAACTAACTGTTATCAAGAATTATTTGAAACTGCCTTCTAGTAAGACTTTGGAAATAACCAATTATACTTACAACATGCTCTTTCAATAGAACACTATACTGAGAGTGATACACCTTTGACACTAGTGAGAACCATACCTGATCCATTCCCATTACCTGGATGCATCATTTGCATAAATCACACCCAAAATCATGTCTGATAATTTGTAAATGGTCAACAACGATGACCAAATATGTTACATTTAACAAGAAGGTCATGGCTTTTATGTCAAAAACATGTTCATGCTGCATTTTGTGACTGTGATCTTGACCTCTCAGGGCCAAATACATATGGAGATGTTTTCATAATTAATTATCTTTGCTTTATAATGACACCCCCCAAAAAATCCATCATAGGATTAAAAAGAGTGTTTTTGTATGTCTGATTTGGATATTTAACAATATTTAAATTAGCTACAATGTCTGCAGTGTGGCAGTTTTATAGTGATGTCTAGTACTAGGTCATCATGCCACATACATAAAAACAAATCAAATACATGAACCAAAAACCTAATAGCAGATTTTCCAAGTTCATGACCATACTCTCAAGGTCAATGGATGGATTAGGTAAGTCACATAGTACAACACCTTTGATTTATGATACATCATATCTCAAGTGTTAAAAAACTCAGCCAATCCTATGGAGTATCTCCTCAATCATCTGCAATGGTCCTAGCTCATAATCAAATCAAATTATATCTTGACAGTACAAGCTGTAATGACTCTATGAAATCAAGTAACACAAGGAACTAAAACTAAGAAGTTCAATAGAATTTATTAAATAATTTATTTTTGTGGAATATAAAGTGAAAATTCAAAGACATGTTATTCTGAATCAGAAATCCCAAGTAATCATAAATGTTTTATCAGAAGTCCAAAAGTACAGGATGTTTTGAACAAATTCCAATAATCTTGAATGGTCTAATGTACCATAGTCTTGAATGTACTGATGTACCAAATAGTGTTGATATATCACAATGATATAATCCACAACGTTTCTGAACAAGTTCACAATAATCACAATGAAGTGTTTTAGTTCAAAGTATATGAGCACTTAATATTTCCAATGAATAATTTAAATAAATGATTCAAGTTCTATCTGAACATGACTAAAATCTATGATCATAAATTCCCAAAACCTGATATGAAACAGGAAAAAATACTTTGTTTACCACATCCTTTATATAAAAACAGTGACTTGATTTATGATGCAATAGTGTGCCCTTGATGTGAATCATTTCAGATGGAAAAATCCATCAAATTTGTAAACAAGGTCAGGTCTTAAACTTAAATTCAAGTAAACATGACAAGAATCAGACAGACATAACCTTCAACCACGACAAAAGTCAGGTAGGCCAAAAGTTTAACCTTAAGTGACAAAGGTTAAGCACACAATATAAGTTAAATGTACATAAAAAAGTCTATTTACTAAGTTTTATAAAATGTCAAGCCAGTTTACTATGTTAAAATTTTACTGAATCAAAAAAATACAGTCACTCAAATTGATAAGCAGTTCAGCCAAGCATGTGCTAAATCACCTTGTAAATCACCTTATTAATACGCATAGCTCTGGCTCATAATCAAACAACACCTCATTAATACGCATAGCTCTGGCTCATATTCAAACAACACCTTATTAATACACATAGCTCTGGCTCATAATCAAACAACACCTTATTAATATACATAGCTCTGGCACATAATCAAACAACACCTTATTAATACACATAGCTCTGGCTCATAATCAAACAACATTAATTTTTTTTTTATATAAGCCTATTCACAAAGATAAAAGCTCAACAAATTATATACAAAATCATAGTGATATTAGTAGATCCTGCTCATATCTTTGCTCATCCAGTCACACTAATGTTGAGAAAGCTTTCTCACATAGTCATACCTATGTTGGTTGAGACTTGAACTCACACAGAGGTGAGATTATGAAGAAATCTCTAAAGGTTAGTGCCTTAGACCACTCAGCCACCAATCCCCACACCCCCGAGATGGAAATTAAATCAATTACCAAAAAAGATTCGCCAAAAGTATATTAAGGACAAATTGGAAATGGGCACTTACAACATGCTTGTGCTTATTTCTTTGAATATGATATCTGACACTGGATCTTTTTATGAAGCCATCATGCAAATTGGTGTTGGAATGAATTTATTTAACGCTAGTATATATTTTGTTCCCTAAAAAATATTTTTACTAGTTTATATTTAATATTATTTACAAATATATTTCCAACATGTTATCACGTAATCATAATACATGCATGTACAAAGTAATCAGTAGATCAGTCCCTTATGCAAAATGGTGGTTGTCAACTTGCTCTTTTCTTATTTTGAAGTTTCTTTTACAAACAATGTCCACATTGTTACATTTGGCTCATTTTATCTCCCACTCAAATTCAATTTATCAGATTACAATTTATGAAGAAAATATCAATGTAAATTTAATTCTAAATGTACAGATCTCATCAAGATATTGTAAATTTTGACAAAAGCCCCTTCTCACAAAAAGAACTTTTAACAAACACCAGCTCTAGAAAATTTGGGATTAAAATGCTGTCTATCGATCGGTGAGTTTACAATATGTATCTTAATACAGGCTTATAATAATGTACAGACAATGGTTGATGAAAACTGATTCCAATTTAAATAGGGAAATGCCACCTTATATGGGCCTATGCTATTTTCTATGATACAAACCTAAAACTGGCAAGATTTAAGCAAAGCTGGAAGGGTCCAGTATTAGAACTGTCTGCCAATTTAATTTTGACAAAGAAATACAAAATCAGAAGCTACAATTTTTACTCAGAAAAGTAAACAAATTATTGGTTAAGCACAAACTGAATAGGACTCATTTGTTATTTTGCATAAAATAACATTACATTACATACTAAGATTGGGCAACCTCACACAAAAATAGCATATTCCAGATCTTTATTAAATTTCCATCATTATGGCAATATTTCTAATAATCCAAGCACTTAATGTTTATCTACTAAGGTTCTCTTTGCTGATCTTCCAACAACAAGGCTGATCAATCATCTCCATCAGAGGCAGGAATTGCAGGTGCTTTTTCCTCCAAATCATGCAGACCGTGTGTAGCATATAAAGTGTGTGATCCAAATTCTAATCTAGACTTGTCATCTGACAAATATTTTTAATGTTGCTGTGTAGTTGGAATCCATAGGGTGAGGCATGCCAGATGATCATATTGAGCCATGTCCTTCAGACTTTAGTCTGTGCTCATTCCAATCCTTTCTGAAGTCTTCTAGTCTTGAGTTTATGACTGGCAAGCAGAAATTCCTCAGTGCCATTCATTGTTATAGGTCATCTGGGTCTACATCAATTCTCCCTCAACATCGTAAAATAGAGTAGACTTGATGTTACTTGATGGTAAACATAGCTCCATATCCTTTCAATCCTAAGACTGTAAACGGATCTTTATTGTAATATGACTGCTCATTACTCTTATAGGACTTAAAAAATTGTTTTAACTGTCCAACACTGAATTCACCCAGGATGGCATATAAGAGGATGCACACCTTTGCACAGATTCTGGACTGTACACTGTGTATTAGCTGTCCCACACCTCACATAAGTAATCAAGTCACTGTAGCCATCAATAATGCCATGTGTGGTGAACCCCATCTGTAAAAATAAACAAAGTACTATTATAAATCTTAAACACGACACTGATTTAGTCATCTCAAATAATTTGTGGTGTCTGCAGTTTGATTATATTTAATTGTATTCATTATACATTGCAGAGCTATTATAATTATCTTGTCTGATTCACGTAAATTGAGATATTACTTTAAAATTAGACAATGACTGCATGTCCTCATTTATAACCCAAGCCTAGATGTGTTGTCGTATTAAGCAATGGCAGATCTGGGTCTATTGGATCTACAATTGCAATGCAGATCTGGGTCTATTGCATCAACATTTGCAATGACAGATCTAGTTCTATCGGATCTACAATTGCAGCTGGACTCAACTTATATATATATATATATATATATATATATATATATATATATATATATATATATGCATGCATGTAATGATCCTAGTCCAGAGGGTTTTACTTCCAAGATAAGGGTGTATCCAGTTCCTCACTGAAATTGCCTGCATATGCATTATTGTTGACAAATTTCTTTTAAAAAAATTTTCAAACTTGATCCCAATTTTATATATTTATGGCAATACTGCCTGTGATCACATGACTGTGATCCGTTTTAAACAAGAGCCTGATTCAATAATTTGGCAAGATATGGTGTATTCTTCAAGAACAAAACATAAAATTAGTTTTCCTTAGTTTTGAAACAAGTTAGGTCATGAAAGAGCTGACAGTTGTTAATGTAATTACTACTGAACAATAAAATCATTAATTCTTCCTTAAGTTTTGTTTTCATTTAATGCAGGGTATAAAACAGCCAAAAGATGTTTCAAGATCTTTAACTACCATGTATGTACCAGGATTAATTTATATTTTCAATCGAGTCCATGTTATATCCCACCTTTATTCATTACGCCAAACATATATGGCAATCTTGTTTCTAATTAATGTATTCCTTTTTCATTTAACATGTGCTACTTCAAATTTATTACCAAGCTTTCTTTGCTTCATTTAATGAACTTAATTCACATTACTATTTACAGCATAGCATTTATCCCATGTGTTTATTCATACAAGCTATCTGTGTGAGTTCGAGTCTTGGATTTGGCCAATGTGGATATGTGAGAAAGCTTGCCAGTAGCTTCTCATGGATCAGTGGTTCTTTCCGGGGTTTTCCTGGTGTCTTCCTCAACCATTTATACTGCCCACCATATATAGCCTATCTTGTGCTGAAAAATGCATTAAACCCTACAACAACAACAAGAAGAACTACATGTACTCATACAAGTTTCTTAACCATGTGCCAACAAACATGTTAGATCTTTGAATTTAATGTAACTATATATATATATATAACAAAAGATTAGGTCAGAGCAAATGCCAACAAATTAAAGGAAGTGTACATAGTTATTGACATAGTGTAATCTCTGGAGATGACTTGCAGTGATAACATCATGCATTCTAAATATGTTTCAGTTTGAAACTAAACTGAATATTAATGGATAAACATATTGTAAATAATTAAATAAAAGTATGGTATCGAACTACTATTTATGGATAGAGCCGGAATGGATATTGACTGGAACACATAGTCAAACTATTTACATGCAAATTGCTGATTTTAATATATGTATATACCGGTATGTACAAATGAATGTTTTCTCCACCAAGCAAATAAATATAAATTACTTTAAAAGTTTTAAGTAGGTATTGTTTAATATGGACCAAGTTCACAACTGTATCAACAGAGTACACTATGACCATATACTTATATATCCAAATGATTGGCAGGAAACAATTTGACATTTTTGTTGGAGTCTGCAGAATTTCATTAATACTGACACATTCCAATGTAGACACCAAATCTATATTTTCCATCTGAGGGAAATTGCTTGTGGCACAAATGTAATCCAGACAATGACCTCTAAGAAATGCTAGAAATGTTTCTGGTCCATATAAGTGCAGTGTGACCCCACTATAACACGCTCCGTTATAACGCGAATTCAGATATAACGCGGTCGTGGCGTGGCTCCCGAAATTTCATATACATGTATTTTTCTTGTGCAAAAAACAAATTCTTAAAAAGTACAAAAAAAACATAAAAAGTTGCTTATCATTTTGGGATAGAGATCGTGTATGAATAAAAAAAAAAGGGCAAGATGATCGTGGCTTGGCTTCTGAAATTTTATATGTATTTTAATCGTACATGAAAAAGTATTTTTCTCGTACATGAAAAAGTACTTTTTCTTTCTCCTTAAAAGTAAGAAAAAGAAAAAAAAATGCATAAAAAATTTAATCTGGGATCGCGTAGGTCTTCGCCAATGTCGCAAACTTGGATTGTTTTTCCTTATTGGCTGCAAAACATAGCATGTGGCTTTTTTTATTTGTTGGCGACATTGTTGGCTGTTTAAACTTTTATATACAACGATTGGTTTTGAGTGCAGAAATTCAGAGGCCCCATGAAAGGAAGCCGCATACTGGATATAAAATGCACAGAAATTTATCTATTGTTACATAAACAAATTCTTTGTCTATACTGACAAACCATCTAAACAGTGCATTGTTATATCATAATCTGCTTATCCTGACATCATGCATGAGTTCTGTACGTTGTGAAATATCCGCTTTTTTGTTGTTGACATTTCTGTAATGGAGATCAACTGGACGAGGCATTCTCTCATAATCTGTCTTTCATCGGATTTTCGGCTGCTCGCTAGTAATTAATATATTTACAAAGACGCATTTGTGTGTGGATGGTAAGTAAAATTCTCTTCTTTTCACTCTGAATATAAATTATATAATCCTTCAGAACACTCACGTTTTCTGTAATAATCCATGTCATCAGAACACCTGCGTCTCTATTGTCCGTTGACCCTTTGTTAATTTTCAGACGCATGAGCGGAAGGCAGCATCACGCTGCTACAACAAATGTAAAAAAAAAAATAAAAAAAAAAATTCTTATTGGTTTATTCAGTAGGCATGGAGGGACAGTAACTAGAATAGTCTAAATGTCGGCCAATTCCTTTTAAAAATGTATCCAGATAAAACATTTTGCTGAAATTTCAAAGGAAACAGATTACCTTTGAAGCACCGACTGTTATGAAAACGTACTCAGCAAATGGGAAAAATCCCCGTCTCAATCATACAATACAATTATTTGATGTTGCCACCACAATAAGAAATGGGCATTCGTTTGGTTCTCCAAAGCTGTTCTTTAGCGGCGACTTCAAAAGCGCATGCACCCTTCATCAAAGAAAGCCGACTACAATCTTTCAATAACAGCAAAGAAGTTTTCTTCAAAGGAAGTCAGTAGCAAACTTAAATAAAAGTGATGGAATCTGATGGATTTATGCATTTTCCAACATGACGGGAACACTTTAGCTGTGCTGTGAAAGTTTCCTTTTTGTAGGGAAAAAGCTTATGCCAACGGCGGCTTAAAACGCAAACTAACTTTTACCGACTTCGAACGTACTTCAAAGTAAATGTGCTTCATCATTCATTACGTGATTGTGCTATGTTTTTCCACTGAATTCAGACCAATATGACCTGTTACAAAATTAATGAATATTTTAAAGCTGTGTATGCATATTTTCGATGTAATCACTTGTATTGTGGATTCAATGTATATGATGAGGTTTCACAGGTGAGTACACTGTGTTGATACTCTATCATGCTATACATTAGGCATTTATATATAAACAGTATTCACATATATGTACCAATTCATGGTTCTCTAAATAAAGTAAACTGTTATATGATGTCTTCTCTCTTTTCACTACAGGTGTATTTCACATTTAATATGCATTAATTCAAGATAGCAACTGTGCTGACAAAGCACATATTTTACCGCCCGCATTTATTACCCCCCCATAATTCTTTTTTTTGTTTTTGTGGGGGCACATTTTCTTCAGTTGAGTTGGTTGCATATAACATGGTTCAGTTAATAACACAGTCAGATTCTATGGCTCCCAACTACCGTGTCATAGCGGGGTCCCACTGTACAGTATGAACGGCAACAAGTTATGTGAAAGGATTGATAATAGATTATATGAATAAATGTATTTTAAAATAACAGAAATGGAAATTTGTTTGAAGTTGATTTTTTCCCCCATTTTCATGCTAAAAATATGGTCAATGAAAATCCTCCCTCTACTGAATGAGACTGTCAAACTCGAGACCCAATTTTGCCAATCCACTCATCTGTTCCGAGGTGACCTTTCTGTTCCATCACATATAAATGTAATATTTCATATGCATTCTAAATCAACTCACACAATGAATGGTCTAATGCAAACAAAACTGAACAGTCCCACCCAGATTTTTAATCACAGAATTTTGCCGTGCATGAGCAGGTAGGATTGTACAGATAAGTTGATTTAATTTAAAGTGATTATTATGAAAATATTTCATTATCTCTACTAATTTAACATGATGTGAAACAGACCATAGCAAGTAGCAAAACATTAATAAACATTAACACCATCTGAAAATAAACCAAAGATATAACAAGTGCTAGCCTCATTTCAATTTCCCCACCAGAACTCAGAAATAAATCAAGAGAGTAAACTAAATCCCATGCTATTGGTTGGTATTTTTTCATTTCAAGATCTTGAATGTTTAGCACAGAACTAAAGAAATGACTTGTATATAACTGCCTTTAGTCACAATGTGAATATATGACTTGTATGTAACTAACGCTAGACACACAGTGTGAAGAGATGACTTGTATGTAACTAGCATTAGTCACATTTTCTTCAGTTGAGTTGGTTGCATATAACATGGTTCAGTTAATAACACAGTCAGATTCTATGGCTCCCAACTACCGTGTCATAGCGGGGTCCCACTGTACAGTATGAATGGCAACAAGTTATGTGAAAGGATTGATAATAGATTATATGAATAAATGTATTTTAAAATAACAGAAATGGAAATTTGTTTGAAGTTGATTTTTTCCCCCATTTTCATGCTAAAAATATGGTCAATGAAAATCCTCCCTCTACTGAATGAGACTGTCAAACTCGAGACCCAATTTTGCCAATCCACTCATCTGTTCCGAGGTGACCTTTCTGTTCCATCACATATAAATGTAATATTTCATATGCATTCTAAATCAACTCACACAATGAATGGTCTAATGCAAACAAAACTGAACAGTCCCACCCAGATTTTTAATCACAGAATTTTGCCGTGCATGAGCAGGTAGGATTGTACAGATAAGTTGATTTAATTTAAAGTGATTATTATGAAAATATTTCATTATCTCTACTAATTTAACATGATGTGAAACAGACCATAGCAAGTAGCAAAACATTAATAAACATTAACACCATCTGAAAATAAACCAAAGATATAACAAGTGCTAGCCTCATTTCAATTTCCCCACCAGAACTCAGAAATAAATCAAGAGAGTAAACTAAATCCCATGCTATTGGTTGGTATTTTTTCATTTCAAGATCTTGAATGTTTAGCACAGAACTAAAGAAATGACTTGTATGTAACTGCCTTTAGTCACAATGTGAATATATGACTTGTATGTAACTAACGCTAGACACACAGTGTGAAGAGATGACTTGTATGTAACTAGCATTAGTCACATGTGTGAATTGATGACTTTGATGTAACTGGCATAAGTCACAGAGTGGAAATAGATGACTTGCATGTATCTAGCATTAGTCTCAGAGTGGAAACAGATGACTTGTATGTAACTAGCTTTAGTCACACAGTGTGAAGAGATGGTTTGTATGTAACTAGCATTAATCACATGGTGGGAAGAAACCATTTATCACACTGGCAAGAGATGATTTGTATGTATCTAGCATTAGTCACACAATGGAAAGAGATGACTTGTATGTAACTGGCATTAGTGACACAGTGGGAAGAGATGATTTGTCTGCAACTAGCGTTAGTGACACAGTGGGAAGAGATGACTTGTCTGTAACTAGCATTAATCACATGGTGGGAAGAAACCATTAATCACACAGTGGCAAGAGATGATTTGTCTTCGACTAGCATTAGTGACACAGTGGGAAGAGATGACTTGTCTGTAACTAGCATTAATACATGGTGGGAAGAAACCATTAATCACACAGTGGCAAGAGATGATTTTGTATTCAA
This sequence comes from Sinohyriopsis cumingii, assembly GCA_028554795.2. NCBI lineage: Eukaryota > Metazoa > Mollusca > Bivalvia > Unionida > Unionidae > Sinohyriopsis > Sinohyriopsis cumingii. The sequence continues at coordinate 5,303,470 of JAPYKE020000055.1, forward strand.
GTAAAATAAGGACAAAAATGAATGTCAATATACCTGGAGTTTCCTATAATGATCAATCTGCATAGCATACTCTTCTGCATACAGCAGCTGACCAGTGTCCAGAATATCTTTCCGGGTCCAACCTTTTTAGAATATCTCTAGCACAGTTGCACTGAACATGAATTCATCTTGATGCATGATGACCAGGCTTCATCTACACAAAGAAAGTGAAACAAGAAATGTACAGTCATTTGATAAAAAAGTCTAATCTGTCTTAAAGTCAATTGTATTAAGAAATCACTTGTCTTAAACAGCCTATGTTTCAAAGTCCAATACATCAAGATATTTAAGAAATGAACCTCTATTCAAAGTGCACACATCTTGTGAGTCACTTTTCTCACTCTCCATAAGTGATTTCTCACAAATGGTTTGACTGAAGAATGCTTATATAACACATTCCACAGTCATCAACTTTTCTCACCCAACCCACTCAAAATCTGTGAAACTAGAGTCATTTCACATGGCTAAAAATAGGTACATGGTCCGAACATAACTGTATATCTTTTCTTTTTAGTTCCAGTGCATGTATATGCAGGAATGGATAAAGGGTATGGATCTCAATAATATATAATGTATGACCATGGGGCAATTACTCGTTAAATGTATATATAGTACTGTTGGACAAACCTTATAAATGTCTGCACGCTGACAAGAAAACTGAACCTATCCTTGGGAGATTCGGAACCTTCAAAAATGTATGAAAATATAATTTATCAGATTTACAAAAGATGTTAAAATAAAATATGAGATGAATTCTAAAATTTGTTTCATTTACAAATATATAACTTGTCTTCTTTTCCATTTACTATGTTTTGCACATAAAAAACAGATGTGCAAAATGGTGTGAAAGTCTCAATAATTAAAAAGTATATCAAAAATGAATTTATGCTTTTATCAAAGCATTACATTTTAATGATGTCAGTCATATTTGCTTTAATTTGTTTTCTTTAATTTTATCTGTAATATAATCAAAAAAGATCCTGCTTGTATTTTTTTGTCATGTGATAAAAAAACACAACAAAATGAGAATGTCAGTTAGAAGAAGAGACCGATCATCTAATACTTAATTTTGGGGTTTGGAAGAAGAAGAGATGGGAAGGTTGACTGTTAGTTTTGTCTGATCTGATATATTCTTTATTTTACCTCAAGCATGTCAATATAATTTATTTTCACATACTAAAATGGATATAATGTGATTTTGTTTTGTATAAATCTGTACAATAGTATTATTTTCAAGCAATTTCACAGCCCAAATCTTTTTTCAAAATATTCCATGGTCCTTTTCTCACCCCACTACCTGAAAATTAAATGGTTTATTCCTAATAAAGTCTAATATTATCAATGGAAGGTTGCAGAGCTTAACTATGTAAAGTATACTGCAAGTCATCATATTCATTATAAAATTCAATGTTTTTGCTTAGGACCAAGAGAACTGAGTGCTGGTAATGAACCACTCATCACTAATTAAGCTCACTTTCAAAGTTGTATGTATTTCCAATTGATAAGATGAGTATTCCATTCAATTATCTTGAGTATCCAAAGTGGCCATTAGACAGCAGTCTTTGCAAAGGATTTTGATTTATAAATCCATCAACCAGCTCATGTGAGTTATGAAAGAAGCCTCAGATGTGATGTCAGAACAAGGCTGATCTGGTAAATGTTGTTCAGAGATTAATGAAATGACAATGGAAGCCAGATTGGATATGGAAACTTCCCTGGCTTAGACCAACATGTAGGTCTCCACTTAATTTTTCTTTTTCTGACAGTGGAATACAAAAAGAAAGTGGACACATACTTGTTGGTCTAACCCTGGCTAAGAAACAAAAATTATGTCACATATGTGCCGCTTGTTCCTGGTCTGTAAAGTGCACTCACACTAACTCTTTTGTTAATGAAGTACTAATTTGCAGTTTTCTGCAGTTACAAGACACAAGACAAACATGGATCCTGTATGTACTGTGGAAGGAAGGAGCGTTATGGAGAAGGAAGGAAATGTTATACATTCTGCTTGAAACAAAAGTCAAGAGGCAAACAAATATCAGTACTTAAATCAGCACTAACAAACCAGTCATTCACTTTGTGGACTGCATTGGTTTTGCTGCTGGGACAGCATACACTACTCTGAAGGATATAAAATCTCTTTGTGAACAAAAGGAGAGAAGATCCAAAACTTATTTAGCTTTACCGTCTTACTCAACGTGTCACCTTCTTAATGCAACACAACACTGTTTGTTTATTTTATACTAAAAGGTTTTCTACAGAAGAAAAAATATTGTGTTAAAGTGTTGTAATGCATAAAGGAAAAGTTCGGTTGGGGTCACCCTGGACTTTCATTCAGGTCTCCCATTTCTGGTTTATAAGTCACTGGTTCTCCATTTTCAAAAAACAGGGAAATATGTTATATTACCGGTTCTGAGTCAATTAGCCAGGACTCTATTTCTCCGAAGGATCTATTCGCATCTTCAGTTGTACAGTTTGCATGTACATTTCATTGTTTACGGACTTGCAGCCTTCAGAACGCTTATCACATTACTGTAATTTGTAAGCTTTCTACTGACAGCGACTCAGCAGGGAGCAATCATTATATAACTGTATAGGCAAAGCAGATTTTCGATAATTTCTAACATTAAAATGAATAAACGATTCAGTTGCTCATTATCTATTACAAAATACAGGGTAATTTATATTATTATAAAATCATTTTCTATCACCAGAAAATCCGTCAAACAAACAGAAAAAAAAAAAAAGGCCCGCCGTTTGTTGTTGTTGTTGTTGCATCGACTCCAACTTCGAACAATCCATTTGTCGAGAAATTCCGTGCAACGGCTTGGAGTTCCAAATTGTTGTGCTCTTGAGAATGGAATGATCTTGAAAGTTCGACTTTATCAGAAAACATTTTAGAGATTTTAATAAATTTGTGCAGCGCCGGTATAACCGCTAAAGAAACTCGGCTTGGGCACAAAGATTTTTTTGGGGGGTGGGGGTGATAATGATGTTTGATTCTGACCGTGTCTTAATCGGCCCGTGACTGATTAGGACCACATTACGGGCTGATTTGGCCCAAAGGCTGATTCTGACCATGTCAATCATTAAACGAAAAATTGTAATACGGCCCTTTGAGTGGGATTAGGTCTTGGAGTAGTTTTGTATGATTTTGTTGTTGTTTTGTTATATATATATATATATATATATATATATATATATATATATAAAGTATTGTATGTGAGGATCTTAAAGTTGGATAGTTATTCATCTTTAAAGCTAAGGCAATGATATATGATATATGGCTATGACATATGTAATGAGATAGTGCAATGACATATGAATGAGATAGGGCTATGACATATGTAATGAGATAGGGCTATGACATATGTAATGAGATATTGGGTTGCAACGTCTCGTTACATTGCTCCAAGGGTGGGCCCTGTCGGTGTGTGTGCAGGGACGTCATGGGGGAGGGGGGTGCGGGGAGTTTGCATGTGCTGTACAATTGCTGTAGCCTAAATAGGATAATTAACAAGCCCGTCAAGTTTTGCCACAGCCCCCGAAAGAAATAGAAATGACGTCCCTCGGTGTGTGTGTGTGTGTGTGTGTGTGTGTGTGTGATTTGGATTTTTTGATTTAGCTTTAACAATTGTTCAGCACCATTAATACTGGCTGCCATACATAGCCTATCGTGTGCTGAAAAATGGCGTTAAACCCCACAAGAACAATAACAACAATTGTTCAGTCATATCGCTACGATGTATGCAATGTAACAGTTTATAGTGATGTCTAGCACCGCGACATCATGCCCCACATGCGACATCATGTCCCATCCAGTTACAATATCCTGGCACCAGGCCGACCAGTCTTAGCACTAACCTCTTAATGTTGTGTGTCAAGCGAGATAGCTGGTAGAACCGTTTGTATGTCTTTGGTATGATTCTGCCAGGGGTCGATTCCGCGACCACCCACATCCGAGGCGGAAGCTCTAATCACTTGGCCAACGGAGCGGTGGGCCTTGTCGGGATGCTTCTGAGATCCACACAACACCTAAATAATAATAATAATAATAATAATAATAATAATGACTTTGTATAGCGCCTAATCTTTAGAAGCTCAAAGCGCTTTACAACATTAGACAACACCTATAAGATAAAAAAAACATATACAATGATATGATTACAAAAACAAACACCATGAAATAAGAAAACATAAAAAACATGCTGAACATATTTAAGGTAGGAAACATTATTAGGTCTTTAAGTTTGTTCTTGCAGTCGAAATACGTGAGCTTTGAGAGCACTCTTGAATGGGATCACTGTCTTTTTGTCTAGGTTCAGTGGGCAATTCATTCCACGTTGCTGAGCCTGGTATGCAAAAGAACGCTGTCCATATGACTTTGTTTTCATTGTGGGAATAATGAGTATACGATTGTAAGAAGAGGAGCGTAAGTATCTTGCTGGTATGTACACTAATATAATAATGAAAGACACGTGTATATATCAAATGCTAAACAGCCATGCCCCTAAGCAATACCCCTAAGGATGATGATTTGCCTTTAGATCTTAACTTGGGAAGAGTCGAGGTCCCCATCTTTTAACGATATATTGGTTGAATGACACATGACAATAGTAGGCATATTTCAGTTATAAAGCCTGATGAAGGGTACTTGCTCATGGATCCTAACTTAGAAACTAACCAACTGCGGCCTGAGCGAGGTGCGAAATGTTTGATCGCACCGGACCTGTAAGCGGGGGCGGGGGGCGAAAACTTTGGAGTCTGTTTGAAACCTATTAATATTAAAGCAGATCATATAAAAATAGTTTGAGTTTGAAAACAAACATTTAAAATTTCACATAATTTATTCAGAAATATAGAATTTTTAGATTTTGGGGGCCCATTGGCTTATTTTCTCAACGGGCCCGCGCAGCTCTAAAACAGCCGCTGCTATAACTAAACATGCACCAGAGTATGAGACTTGAACATGGCCCATTAAACCTGGGAACTATCAAGAATCCCACCATTTATATGTGTAAGTATGTTTGAGGGCAGAATGGTTTCCGTTACATATATATCAGTACCCGTAGAAACGTGCTTTTCAAATAAGTTTCTAAGTATCGGCTTTTACCCGAAGTTGCTTATATACCATGTTTTTTTTCCTTGTAGAGTGCATAAGACTATGTATTTAGGAAAGAGGAAACCAATCGTGTAATCTTCGATATATCTCATCTCATTATATCTCACATCTCATTATATGTCACGTCTCATTATATGTCACATTTCATTATTTCTCATACCGCTCCGGTGGCCTAGTGGTTAGAGCGTCCGCCTCGGATGCGGGATTTTGTGGGTTCGATCCCCGGCCGAGTCATACCAGAGACTTAAAAATGGTACCAACAGCTGCCTCGCTTGGCGTTCAGCATTAAGAGGTTAGTGTTAGGACTGGTTGGCCTGGTGTCAGGATAATGTGACTGAGTGGGACATCATGCTACATGTCTGCGGCATGATGTCCCAGTGCTAGACGTCACTATAAACTGCCACATTGCGGACATTGTAGCGATATGACTGAAAAATTGTTAATGCTACGTTAAAAATCAAAATCACATCACATCACATTATTTCTCACGTCGGACGAAACTCTGGATATGATATTGGTGTTTTGTGTCTGGGTTGATGTATGCTCATCAAGTTGAAATGTTGATTTATAACATGTAATCGGAGCTTTTGCATGCGTAATTGACTCCATCTGTGTGTGCGTTAGCGCGTGCAAGCATAGATGTTATTATGAAAATTTTATGATAAATGTTCTGAAAGAAATTTCAAACAATTAGATGCAATCTTATTAGTCATACACTTTTGAATTCTAGGAATCAACCGAAACAATGACGATCCTTCTTATTCGCAAATGTCAAGATTGAAAGGCGTGTGGACAACCATAAAGTGATTGCAGTTTTAAAATATCGCTCGATATTGACGTGTCATATGCTCACTTCATATACATTCAATACATCGGTCAAATATCTAGCACATGTACATGCAATAACGATACCAGCTCGGATTAGGTTTATCTTATACACGAGTGTCCCAATTCAGTGTGATCTTCGCGCTTATAGATAACAGTAGTTGCTCCGTACTAAAGTGTCGGGTTGTCCGATGTTTGACGTCGTGATATATTCTGTAGTTACCCATCACCATCCCCCGCTGATCCAGTCAAATAATAAGCATGTTACCATTCATATACAGATATAATAACTACTCTCGAAAGCAAGATAAACATTTTGTGTCGTATTTGTTACGATTTTGACATACTTTGCATGTTCAGTCCAACCCAGCCCCCACCCCACCCCACCCCCCATATCCTCTCGATACATAGCATCCCAATAAGGATAACTCTTGGCTTGAAATTGTACTGCAACATCCACGAATAAATATTATAAATGTACTTGTTACGAATTATTAAATATACACGTACTTGGTTACTTATTAGTAAATAACATGTTTATTAGTTTTGAATGTATTTGTGTAACACAACACCCTTAAAATGGCATAAAAACATATTTGACCTATATTTCAAACCCACAGGACTTAATGCTAAAATAATGTTCTGTTTTCATTATCTAATTTGTAATTTTATTTTAAAATTCGTCCGTTTCCTTTTGGATAGATCTTTCTACGCAAAACTAGGATTGAATTATGATTGTTTGTTTTTTGGTTTTTATTATGGAATTAAATGTTACTTGATTTGAGACTAGATTGTAAATGTGGAGATATATAATGTAGCAGCAGAGGGGGTGAACAGACCACTTAGGGGAATGGTCACCCTTGTGTTTTACCAAAAAAAATAGTGACCACTCATAGAGGTCAATTACCACGTCTACGATTATTGTTTGTCCCAAACATAATTGTAGACGCCCCTCTCTGCTGCTATCAATATTGGGAATCATCATCTGAATCATGGGAATCTTCATCTGTTTCATCTTCATCTGAATCTTCGGAATTTGTTCTATGTTTCAAGTAATATTCAAGTTCTGATGGTGGTTTTTCTATTTTGGGATTTATGTTCTTTCTTTTTCTGTAATAGTTCATCAAACTTCTGTATTCCTCTTTTGCTGATATTAATTAAATTATTATGTTATAATAAAATGATACATCCAGAATCTCATACTGCAAGAACAGCACGAGAACGATTAGAAACATTTAACAAATTTCTTCCTGTCAGAGACTCATTTAGAAAACATCTGCAAGCGCAGCAAGAATCAAAAGTTGAGTACGAAGAAGACACTAAAAAACTATTTAAACCCGTCACTGCAGCTACTAAGAAAGCTGCAGGGGCTGTTGAAAAAACTATATGGGGAGATATTGCGGAGGAAGATGAGAAGAGGAAAAAGGGTATTTTTCCGGTATTAGAACAAACTGCGGCGCAGGCTGAAAAAATAGCAAGAAGAACCAAACAAACAAAAAAGATTTTACGAGATCTTCCAACTGGCATAGCCGCAGCTCAACCTCCACCTGTTGATGAGGAAATACTTGAAGGCATTGAAGAACTTCGTACTGAAGTCGCCGATGTGAGAAAAAAACTTGCATCTAAATCCAAACCAGCAGGAGAAAACGTAGAATTAATTGCAAAATTTAACGAAGGAGTTGTTGAGGAAATTAGAAAAACTGAAAGAGAGAGATTACCTGAAGCAATATTAAATAGTATATCTAATAAATCTAGTATTTTAAAACCCCGTTATGAAAAAACAAATGATGATAATTTCATTAAATGGATATATCGCGTATATTACAACAAAAAACAAGCTAGAGGTCCAGAATTTGAAAGACTTAAAGAAGAAGTAAAAAGACTTTATAGAGAGAGATGGGAACAACTAGAACAAGAAGAATTCTCCCAGTATCAGCTTCCTCCACCTCTGCAACAAATAGAACAACAACAATCTTCTTCGCCACAGCAAAGGTTGATGTCGGAAATTAAAAAGGCTAAAGAGTCACTTAAATCACCCTCCTCGAAGAAAATTCCTGCACCGAAAATGACATTTACACCGACAGGTTCACCACATGGATTTTGAGAAGGTGACTCACCCCCGGCCACCACTGAAGTACTTACTCCGGTAATGCAACCACCAGTATTTAAAACACCTCAAGATGAACCTAAAACAGGACGTGGTTTATGTCCTGATAATATCATCAATGACGTATCACGGTTAGAAGTTCTCATAGGAGGAAAACGAGCTGGAAATAATTCACCAGAAATAACCAATGAACCAGCTGATATTTGTCGGCGACTATTTCAAGGTGGTATCATGGATATCGGCGTTTACCGAGAACTTATTGATGAGCTCGTTGATGACTAGTTGTTAGATAAATGGTAAATAAAATAAGATGATTGTGCATGATAATCATCGTAAACCCACACAGGTTAGAGCGGTAAACTCACGATTACCAATCTATAGTGTTATTTACGGAAATGGACTTGGTGATGTCATTCGGGGATTATTCACGAGGATAGCTCCAAAAGTAGCACCTGTTGCAAAACAATTATCGATGAAGGCTATTGATATTGTTCGTGATAAAGCTCCTGGTGCAATTGTCAATGTTGCTGGTAAGGCGTTCTCGGCGATCAAGGAAAGACTAGCACGATTATTGCGACGAAAACAACAACCACCGGTGAAACTGGCAAGTACTGAGGTGATGCCCTCAGACGTAAGTAAAATAATAAATCAGGCTGCAAATCAAAAACTAGCGGCGATATCTGAAGAAGCAGAAAAAAATATAACAGCAAATTTAATAGCAGGAAGTGGTCTTCGTCGACGATGATCATCATTTGGAAAAATGGTAACTATAATAAAAATGTTCAGGCGCGAATCAGACCCAGCATTTGATATGGAGGCACCTGTCCTTAAGTACGAGTCAGTACGTGATTATCAGTTTTATTCTTATGACGCAAGACAACCAAATCATCAGGGGAGAATCGAATTACAGGTTCATGATACAAGTAGATATTTCTTGCCCGCTGAAGCGTTTATTGAAGTAGAAGGTAGACTTGTAACGAATGTTGTAGCTAATACGCCATATGCTACTAATTTACGTGTTGGTTTTGTCAACAACGGGATTATGGCGTTGTTTGATAGCGCCACATACATGATTGATGGAAAAAATATTGAATCAGTTCAGAAGGATGTTGATGTTGCTACAACAATAATTGGTCTGGCGAAATATTCTGACGACTTTACAAGATCAGCTGGTCCAACAATGATGTTTGCTAAGGATATTACCAACAACGCTGATCATGTTCAGTATACCAAAGTACTAGCACCACAAAATACTGCAGTTAATCCACACCGGCTGATTTTGAGCACGCAGACAGACCAGGTGCTGATTTTGATATTATAAAAAGTGTTAATGCGACTTACAACCTGGGATTTGCAACACGCCGAGCAGCTCTGTCGGGAGATGATAGAAATTTTTCATGTGCAATTCCATTGTCTCACATCTTTGGATTTTGCAGAAATGTTAGAAAAGTCATCAAATATATCAAAACTTTCATTGTGGATGCCAGTAATGACACCATCTATTACTGAGGAACAAAAATTACTATCTTTTATGGATCAAGGCGGTAAATCATTGCTATCATGGTTAACAGTAACCACAGATGCTGCTCAAAGCAATATTAATGGTTTATTTACATGGCATATAGCATCACAACAGTGTGTTTCTGCACCACGACATATTTTTATTGCACTACAAGATAATGCTCGGACGAATAATCAAGAACGTTCACATATGATATTTGACAACCTTGGAGTTAGTGAAGTTTCTTTACGGATAAATGGACATCAAGAACCATCCGAGGATATATTGTTAAATTTTGTTCAAAATCATGTAGCGCGCGCATATCATCGTTTAATGTCATTCATGGGACGTGATCAAAATATAGATACCGGCTTGCAAATATCACAACTAGATTTTACAGGTCTATATCCGATTTATTATTTTTCACTAGAACATCTTGATTTATCCAAACAATCTGTTGTTGATATACACTTTCGAGCTCGTGTTAATGCCCTGCCAGAAATCGCGGCTGGTCCACCAGTTGTTTATGGTCCTTACAGAGCGATCGCGGTCATACTTAGCGACAAGGCCATGTTACTTGAAGGTGGCAGTGGTCGAATGAGGATCGTTGATGCACCGGTGGAAAATCTTTAATCGTGTTATTTAGAAAAATATATTTTATATAAAAATGTCGTATGGTCATGTTAATGTTACTCTGACCCCGGGTCAGGTAAAATAGCTTCAATCAAAAACCGGCAACAAATGCGGAACTAAAATATCACTAAAACGAGATCAGATTGGTGGTGGTCCAAACAAATTATCGTTGACAAATAATCAGATTAAACATTTCAATAAGGCTCTGGAATCAAAAACTGGAGTTCAATTCCATCTCTCCCCGAGCGCCATCAAAGACATGGTTAAAACGGGTGGTATATTCCCATTTCTTGCGGCCATTCCGGCATTACTAGCTGCGGCTGCTCCAGCCGTAGCAAAAGCAGTTGCGTTAGGTGCTGCTGGAGGTATTGCTGGAGCGGCGGGTAAAAAAATTTTCGAAAAAGTTACTGGTGGACGATATAACAAAAAAAAGGGACGCGGTCTAAGATTACCGGGATCTCGTTGGGGGAGAGGCCTAAGGCTTCCAGGGTCATTTCGTTAGACGTTCCATCATCAAATTTTGATTTACTTGATGCTGCTAAAAAATTAAAAATATCCGCCTTTAGAGGTGTTTTTATGCGAGATCAATTACCGAAACAACCAAAGAAACTAGAAACAGGTATTATTAATCTTGACAAACGTTCCGGACCTGGTACTCATTGGGTATCATACGCGGTTGACCCGCGTGGAATTGTTTATTTTGATTCGTACGGGTTAGCTCCACCTGTTGAATTTATCAAGTATGTCGCACCACTTCACGCAACAACTAGAGGTTCCAAAGTTTGGTATTCAACGCTACCCACACAAACAATGACAGATCCGCCAATATGCGGCCGTGAAGTAATTAATGTACTCGACGCTATATCAAAATCATCCAGGCCGCCACATAAAGTCGTGCACGATTATACAAGCAACCGGTTTGTTGCGCGTAAAGCATTTTAAACAACGGATCTTATTATAATGGTTGACATCTACGGAAGATCTTCTACTAGTAAGAAAATAAAATCCGACGTTGATCTGTCAAAGTATGCGACTAAAGATGACCTCGCTGATATTATGAACCTTGCTGGAGTTGACCCAGATGAAGTTATTATTTTTCAAGATCGATATGGTAAACTAAAAACCAGCAATATCAAATGGAATGATATAGTCCGGCGAGTACTTGGTGCAGTTACAGATAATATTCCCGTGTTTACTGATAGCGGCAAAATCAGAGATTCAAGTACGTCACTTAAAACCATCAGAGATGAAATTGCAAAAAGTGTTGCTAATCGCGTGAGAAACACCGGTGACACAATGACAGGTGAACTTAGCATGAACGGGAACAAAATAGTAGTTTTAAAAGATCCAACATCTGACGAAGACGCAGCAACAAAAAAATACGTCGATGTCAACTATGGCACCGTAGACGGTAAATTATCCACGTTACGGGCTGAGTATGACGTTCACGCAGGAGCTTTTGGAAGATTTCGAAGAAATTTTCAAAAAATCGATGATACCATAGATAAATTCTTCGGTACTCCACGCGCCATTGACATGAAACTCGTTGATATCAAAAATAACCTAGACACGATCAAACAAACACAGCAAGACGTCGTAGCGGGAATTCCTGAGATTGTCAGCAAAACCAATTTGATTAAAATTCCAGCTGCAATAACTCCCGGGCATATCACAAACATCGTATGCACGGTATCATCGGGATTTGCAACATGGTCGCAGCAAAATAATACTATCAAATATACCGCAACAGTCACTGGCGTGTACAGGCTATCTGTGTTTAGTGCTGAAAAATTTGAAATATTTACAACGTTTCCATGGCGTCATTCCACAGACAGGTTTTCCGGGGTTGTATCTGTTATATTAAATAACGGAACCGAAGAAATATTTATTCTGGAAGCAGATGATAAGAAATTAACCGCAACGTCCTTCTGGTGGTGTTTGGAATTTGTAGCTGAAACACCTCAATTGGTTACTGCATAAAAATATATATGGACGGTGCACAATACAGATACAATCAAGCGCGTGAATGGCAGGCGGCGCTAAAAGATCAAGTTGATCAATATACAGTAAAAGTAAAAAAATATCGACGACGATTGGTTATCGTTGATGTGATTGTTTATTCAGTATCCGCTGTTGTTGCTGGAACCGGTGTAATATTATCAGCGTTGACAACGATGGCACCAGTAGCTGTAACTATCTGTATTTCAGCAGCAACAACTATTGCAGGTGTGCTTGGTATCATCACAAAAAAAAAATATGTACTTGTACGAACGAAAAATTATCCGATTACAAAATAAAATTACATACAGCGACGGTAGCATACTCGAAATTATCCTCGTTGTTATCAGCGAGTCTCAGTGATGGAATTATATCTGATTTCGAATTTTCAATGATAACCAAAATATACGACGAAGGTATTAAAGATACAAGTATCAATAATGACAGAATTACTCCAGCAGATCGTGACCAACACAACTCCGCCAAAGATAACGATGATCTCGGTAAGTTCAACTAATCCTGAATTTAGTGTTAATTTTCCTACTGCAATTCCAGTAAAAGAAATAGCACTAGCACAATTACGAGTATATTACAGCTGGCCAAATATCAGATCAAAATCATTTAATGGTACACCAGCAAATAATTCGCTTGTATTTGCTAACAAGAACAAACCCGATGGAACACCTGACTGGGTTGTTGTTGGAATACCAACCGGCAGTTATGAGATCGAACAAATCAGTGAGGAATTTGCGCGTAGAATAAAATCAATAACAGGAAAAGAATCAAAAATATCAATAAACGTTCATGAGCCGACGTTGTCCTCGACGGTTGAAATAAACTCGCCTGATTATGCCGTTGATATTTATCAGTCCACGATAAGATCCGTACTAGGTTGGCCTGAAATATCACCACCGATAACACCGATACCACCAGAACCGAAAAAGTCTGATTATGTCACGGATAGACAATCATATCATGAAATTAATCCATCATACGGGGAACAACTACGTATTATAAAAAATAAATCAATGTTTCACGATTTTGCCTTCTTCGGTGAAATTGAGGCATGGTTTTTTAAAAATCCGGGAGAAACAGGACATTTTAGGGGTTTTTATCGAGAAGGAAATCAATCAAGAGTGTAAAAAACAACTAGATCAACTAAATCAATATTTTAACGAACATATTTTTGACATATCAGCGTCATCGCGTGAAAAAATCATCACGCGTGTGGAAATATTAAATCAGCTTATATCAGATATGGAATATATTAATAACCGAATAGTTCAGGCGACGGTTAGTCTTTTAAAATCACCTGAAAATTCTGATGTATATAAATGGTTAGAAAAATATAAATTAACAGAAGCCGATGTACCAAATTATAAATTTCCCGGGTATAGTGTAACCGGGTTAAGAAAATCTGTCAGTGATGTCATTGATGAGTTTTTTCTTAAAATACTCGATGCATGGAAAAAACTAGCACCACCAGCAACTGTTCTCAGATATGATAATGATCCACATGGCGGCGGAAGACACGTATCTCCGGGGATCGTTAATATAACACCGACGGTCGCGGTCAATCTGGTTTGTGACGTAATCGATGGCAGCTATCAAATAGATCTCGGAAGATCAAATCAAGCTCAACAAGGATACATCCTGTACACGTTCACACCACAAGTTCCCCCTGGAAATTTAATCGTGCAAGAACCAACTAATCCCGTGTATTTGCGGTGTCACAATAATATGTTAACGCGAATCAATTTTAAACTCACAGACCACCTTAATCGCTTGATTGACATACGTGAAGAAGAGCTTGTAATAAATCTGTATGTAAAGTAGTAAAGACTTCCGTCGTAAGGACTTTTGTCGTAGATCTTCATGTAATGGAGGGTTTTTACACACGAGGATTTCTTAACAGTTAGAAGAACATTTGTAACGGAGATCAGAATCAAATTCGATCAACTTAAAAAAATATTTTATTATTACTGGCACAAATTTGTGTTTGGTACAAATTAATCGGCCCAGGCAACTAAAAAAGCTAGTCGATGAAAGTAAAATTAAAATTTCTATCACAAAAAAATAATATTTATTAATTTTCCTGATTTTTACTGAAATTGTACAAATTACTTGATTTTGACTACCAACTACCCCCTCAGAAACATAAAAATGCACGAACTACTTGATTTTGACTACCAACTACCCCCTCAGAAACATAAAAATGCACGAACTACTTGATTTTGACTACCAACTACCCCGTCAAAATCAAGAAAGTTCTAACCTTGTCAAATTGTTCCTAATAAATTTTATTTATTATAAATTAATTTTATTTATTAATAATATTATTTTTACTGAGATTTTTATTTTTTTTTTTACTAAAATACAACGAAATTGCTCAATTTTCCTGATTTTGACTACCAACTACCCCGTCAGAAATCAAGTAATTCGTGCATTTTTCTTTGATTTTGACTACCAACTACCCCGTCAGAATCAAGTAATTCGTGCATTTTTCTTGATTTTAGTAAAAAAAAAAAAAATTAATTCAGTAAATAAATAAATTAATTCAGAAATAAATAATTTGTAAAATTAAGAAATTTGTACAATTTTATGTTTTTGATGGGGTAAATGGTACTCAAATTAAGAAATTTGTACAATTTTATGTTTTTGATGGGGTAAATGGTACTCAAATTAAGAAATTTGTACAATTTTATGTTTTTGATGGGGTAAATGGTACTCAAATTAAGACATTTGTACAATTTTATGTTTTTTGATGGGGTAAATGGTAGTCAAAATTAAGAAATTTGTACAAATTTGTTAAATTTCAGTAAAAAAAAAACAAATTACTAACCCATCAAATTCAGAAATAACATTTCTGATCAAAGATCTCAGTCATCTTCATCGGAATTACTACTTTGGATCGTTTCACGATCTAACATAATTTTTCTTAATAGTCTTATGCGAGTACTAATCGTTTTCTTTGCCTCATACTCGTGGGATAATAACGACTTAATTCTTTCTACGGCGGTAGAAAGAGGAACGAACTCCTTCACATGATCATCTTCTACGGTAGCTAGCGACTGAAACATTGCCGATTGAATCCGTTTCATGAGCCTGTATTCAGATGATAGTGTGTGTGTCCCCATGGTTTTACGTTCTTGTAAAATCTCAAAGTCAGAAACTATTTTTTCAGGATTAAGTTCATCAGATATATTAATTCCATCTTTTTTTAATTTTTTAATAGCGACAATTACATCATTGATATTTTCATGGTTCATTATATAATATATAAATCTTTAAAATAAAAAAATATCCCTAAACCCCTTCGAGTTCGTCGGGATGTTCAGGGACAGCACAAACATATAACTTAATTAAGGTACGCTCAGCAAAAACCCACCCATAATAATTAATCCAGTGGGTGATAGGAAAAATAGGTATCAACCACAAGTCAATATTGTGGTTAGGAATTTGCTGAGCGGAGGGGTTCTTGCGGTTCCCCCCACTATTATAAAAATCGCAATTATGCGCACCACCGACAAATTGTCAGCCATGGGGATTCGATCCTGGACCGCGAGCGTCACAGTCCAATACCATACTGATCGAGCTATCAAACATTGTTACGAACATATGTTTCGGAAGTTAATATATAGCTAAGGAACCAATATTTACAGTAAACAGCGGTTTCTGAATAATAACAGTTTCTGTATTTAACAGTTTCTGTATTTGTAGCGGTTTCTGGATAATAACAGTTTCTGTATTTATAACAGTTTCTGAATAATAGTTTCTGTATTTGTAGCGGGTTTCCCAAGTAGATTGAGAATCAATAAACAACAGTTTCTGTATTTGTAGCGGGTTTCCCAAGTAGACTGAGAATCAATAATACAGTGGCATTAATGCACCAGTCAAAGAACTTTCCAGAATGTAAGTTCAGTGAACACACAACTGCAGGTCGATTACAATGAGCAACGGTTTCTGTTTACACACAGCTTCCTACGGATCAATAACATTATCATGTGTTGAATGATGGGGAAATATTTAAAAAACATAATAATACTTCTACGAGTAATTAGTTACGATGTAATTAGTTACGATGTAATTAGTTAAACTGACTAATTACGATCATAAAAAACCAACCATCTACGAAGAAAACTATATATTACAAAGTAATCTCCCCTTATGTAATCAAAAATTCAGTAGTGTATGGAGGTCCTACTGTGACATAAATTAAAAAAATTAATTCAATGTTGTGATGATAGTTAATAATGTGGTGATGATAGTTAATAATGTGGTGATGATAGTTATTGATACTTAAAGATAATTTTCTGCTTATATTTTTTCGAGAAGGTGGTTTTATACATATTTTCTGCCACTCTTTGTACTGATTGCGGGTGAATATCAAAATATTTCGCAGCAGAAGATATTGAACGAAACATAATTTCTTTGCCAGTTTTTATGTTTGAGGAAATTACCGCCCTCTTTCCGATTGTCTTACATCTTCCTGTATTACCGCGTGTATTATTCTCGCTGTGAGAGATAGCTTGTAAATTGGATACATTATTGTTTTGAGTATCCCCGTCAATATGATCAATAACAAGACCATCATTGATCACTCCGAAGAAACATTCATACGTAAATCTATGACATAGATAATGATTCTTTTCCCCCACGCATGTGAACATTAGATAACCAGCATTAGTAATATAACCAACTTGTTTCTTCAACTTGCAGTGTCTGATGATACCATTAATATTTGATTCATAGTTTGTTATGACAGGATGTGGGACAAATATATTTTGCTCCATTATAATAATATTATATGTTTAAATCATTGTTTGTCTGAAATCTTGATATATAATCCCTCACGGATTTTATAGCGTTTTCACCGCTATTATTTTTTTTGTCATAATATCTTTTAAGCTCTCTGAACCGTTTCCCGCCGCACTTCCCACATAATTCTGTCTTTCCTCGCACTCCAATACCACACCGTAGACATGGTATTGGTCCTAGACTTCCTCGTCGTATGTTTTGTGAGTGCATCCAACAAAATTCCTTTCTACAGGATTTGTTGCATCGATTTACTGAGCCGATCATCAACCATCTGCATTGGGACATTGTATATATATATATATAATTTTCTTTATTTAAATATTTGTTTTAATTATATGAACGAGTTTGAGAGATTATCCCAAACTAGGCCTGTTAAGTATAAATTCAACCTTGACAGATTATCTTCTGACTTGCCAGTGCGAGATCTGGTTGATCCGAAAAATAAAAGTTTGATCTCGAAAATTCACGACGCCAAGAAAGAATTTTACACGGATGGTGCATCTCATACATGGTCAACGTTCAAGATTATACGCAATACTGTCACGGACGCCACAATGAACGACAAGCGAGCGGCAACTATCATTAACTACATCGCTGAATACGAGGGCAATCAAAAATATTTCTTCAGAGTAAAATTTATTGTATTAACAGAAACAGATAGTTGGATTATCCGTGACAAATATGATCCTGTCCTTGGCAATAATAAAACTATCATATTAAGTAAAAATTCCAGACCGGGTCTACTGACAGGTATTGACAAACCGTATTATGAGCGAGCATATCCTGTAACAGCAGTTATTTATGGAATCTATGAGATAAATAAAAAACCCAACGTTGATAAACTAGCGCCGATGAAATTTTCAAGGTTAAATTGTGTGGCTGAACGAGTAATAGAACACTTTACAAACGCGATGCGTGGAAATGGATTAACTGATTTAAGGCGTGAAAAAATAAACTCGTGGGCTGATTCAGTTAAGGATACCGGTGCTACAATAAAAGATGTTGCTGAGTTAGGAAAAATATTAAAATTTCCAATAACTGTGGCGACAATAACGGGAGAAGTACTGTACCAGTCGAAATATAAATCGAAAGGAGCTCCAATAAATATTATCGATCATAACGCGCACGCATGGACTAACGCGGTAACAATATTTCCACGTGATCGAACTGTTAGATTTTACCCCACAGATATGGCTGTGGCAGATAATTCTGTGGCAGATAGTATGTTTGATTTTATCAACGAAATAAGTAAAACCGATCCTGTATCGGTATGGTTATTCAAAAGTAATGAGGAGGGTGAATTTGATCAGTTTGTCAAACCGAACGGTGAAATATATCGAACAGAATCCCTCCATGACGAGATGAAAAATCTTGCGACGTTTTTACAGTGCAAGCACGCGGAAAATACTGACAAATTACTAACTAATTGTTTTACCGTTCCATCTGTTGCGGCTCATTTCGCCAGAGAACGAAATTCATGGAAACCAACACGATTTGATTTACTCGAGGACGTACGCGCAAGTTGCGTCGAATATGGACATGGCGGATTATGGAATACCAAATACAATTACAATGATGTTATTTCGGTTGATATGGTTGCATGTTATCCAGGAAGTTTTCTGGGATACGGAGATTGTTCTGTGTACTTTGAAAGATTTGGTCACCCAACAAACGAGATGACGCGAGTGGCAATTAATGGACCATTACCTGAATTTGATCTGACTGGATTCGCCTGTATTGAGTCGTTCGAGTTTAACGAAAATCTTCACAAGATTTGTTATGTTTGGTTTGGTAGACATTTTTGTGAAAAACGTTGGGCACCTATAGTTTTGTTGCGATATATGCTAGATTGTATGATACTGACATCGTTGGTGGTCAGTGAGGCAATTATATCATATCATGCACAGACCAAAGTTTGGTTGCCCATGTCAGATTCTGAAGTTATCGGCGAGTTTAAGGATGATATTCCTAATAAACTCAAAACCGCAAAAGATCTCGGTAGAAAAATTATAGGTAAATTTACTCAAGGTGGTGCATATGATTATAAAAGACATCACGCACGATTAATTTTAGATGATGCCGAGTACGATTTTATAATCGCTGATACAACGGCGAAAAATATATTTGTAAATCGAGAAAGTGTTTATTTATCCGACGGAACAAAATTAGGTACGATCGTTAGTTACATAAATGACGTCTCCCCGCAATATACTCATCTAAGATCTTCCATGTTGGCTTATGTTTCTATAAATTTATTATCGATGATTAATAGATTTCCTGAGACCGCAGTCAGAGTCGCAACAGACTCATTTTATATTTCAAGTAAATATTTAGAACCTGTTATGAAATTTACAAGTAATGATGAACGATGGGGTTCGTGGAGAATAAAAAAGGAACTATTACACAATTATACAGAATCAGCAGGTGTTCCAGTGAGAGATTTTTATCGTGAGGGTAATAAAATATCAGAAATGTCGAAGGCACCATCGTTGAGTGATCCAATAACTAGATATAAGACAGTATATCTCAATGGACCTGGTGGATGCGGCAAAACAACTCGAACGATTAATGTTTTTAGAAATTCAGATATAATCGTGCTGACACCCACACATAGACTTGCACGTGAGATGAAACAGCGGCAAGTACAATCGTGTACGTATCATAGTTTCTTTCGGTGGCGCGGAGATACATGGACTCCTGAACGGATGGGAGAAAAATATATACCTAAAATAATTATTTGGGACGAGATATGTACGGTGTCATTGGATACATTAAAAATGTTTCTTGATTGGTTGTTGACGAAAAATGCCGCTATAATAATGTGTGGCGATCATGGTCAACCGCCGCCCTTTGTTGGACCATCTCCACATGATTGGTTAAAAAATTTCGTTGATTATTACGAAGAAATAGATGATGATCATAGAGCTCTTGATGCAAATTTGAAGGAGTTTAAAAAATTAATCAGATTACAATCAAACAAAATTCAGTGTGAAATAATACGTGGAGTGATCTCAGAGACATCAATGAGTGATTTTTTGAACTCATGGAGACCCAACGATTTGATCGTAGCAAGTAGAAAAATAATCAGAGACGCTTTACAGCAGCAGTTATTTCAACTACATAAAGAACAATATTCAGAACTACCCGTTCCGTTATGTTATAGACCATCAGATACACGAAAACAGAATATTAATGTTGATATTCCAGGACCCTTGACAGAGTCAAGGAAACAGATTCTCGTATTAAATGATATTGTCGCCGTTGATATCAGTGTGGTCGAAGATGCATTACGCGCTGACAAATCTCCATGGGTGTTGGGATACGCTATGACGATCCACTCGTCTCAGGGATTAACTATTTCTGACACACGAGTCTGGATTGTGGACGATCGCATCGAGTGGTCAAATTTAGTTTATTTAGCGGTATCGAGGGTCAGAAATATATCTCAATTACGTAGAATCATAATTCCTGAAATCGTTGATAAATTTAACATCATCGATGATGATATAATAAGAAAAAAATTAATCGGATACAAACAATCTGACAAAAAAATAAACGCGACTTTGATCTTGATGTTGAATTTATTATTGAGTTAAAACAGCAGCAGAACAATCATTGCGCATGTTGTAATTGTATAATGTTATGGCGGTATTCGAGTAATGATTCAAGACAATTTACCGTAGATAGAAAAGATAATAGTCGCGGTCATACACGAGAAAATACCATGTTAACCTGTCTTGAGTGTAATCGACGTAGAGGCGCTAGCGCCTTGAGTGCAGGCACTAGTGCTAGTTAAGTGATCGAAATCACCGAAGTGATCGCGGCGGTAGTTGTGTATCCGCGGGAATTATTTGTAGTTGTTCACGTGTAAATCCACGTTGAGGAGCGGCCGAATCTAATCTGTAGATTGCAGGTCTGGAAACGCCTGCGTTTCTTCCAGTGGATCTTGTCACGGTAGATATTTTGTGTGTGGTAACACTCCAAATAGGATCAGTTGCTCTCGCTTTACCACCTTCAAGTTCACCAGGCTCATATAAATATCTGACTGTGACATCATCTAATATTTTTTGTTTTCCAGCATCTTTTCGTTGTGTTGGTATATTTTTTTTTTGTGACCGCGCTAATGGGTTTCATGTTGGTTGTTCGTGTAATCTCATTATTTAATGCAGCTATCACGCCTGGTAATCTTGCAACCCATTCTCGAGATCTTTTATCCTGAATAAATTCCCTCGCGTATTGATATCCAAATAACCGTTCAGCAAGTGTTCGATTAAATCGCTCAACAATTGCTTGATCGCGGTGAATTGCAGTATGACCTCGTCGTATTTTGGTATTATGTTGTTTCATCAACGATGATACTGGACCAAGAAATTCGAAATTCCTTACCAGGATCAACCTGTAGTAGCTGTGGCCATCGTAGACCACCCCGTGGTCCGAGTCCTCGTTGATAAATTCGTTCAAACGCATCGGCTACTTCAGATGATGTTTTCGCCGATAGCGGCTCTGCTTCTTTATATCTACTTGCAACATCAACTACGGTTAACGCGTACTTGTACGTTTTTCCACGCACAGTATCATGCGGTAAAAACAGAATAGCAGCTTGATGAACTTCATTAGGAACACTGACATCGAAATACGAGTACTGAATTTGTTTAGGACGTGGTAGATAAATTTGCCATATTGCTTGTTTAGATAACCACGTTTTAGCAGTAGAATGTTTAACCGCCGCTGCATCAGCGAGTTTACCAATTGCTGCTTTGCCTCTCCAGTATCCTCTCGGTGAATAATAAATTGATTCCATTATTAATTACCAGCCCCAATCGCTAATTTACCTTTCATCGAGGATCTTACTAACCAATTAGCTAATGATTCTCTAATATTTTTATTTTTTATAGAATTTAATGAATGAATTAATTTTACATCTGCAATATGCCTATCTTGTAGATTTTTACTTTTATAAGCTACATCATGAGCATGACAAGCTCGATCAATAGCGTTTACTGGTTCCTCGCCTGGTTTTGGTTGATCCTGATTATCGAGCCTGATATCGAGTCGAGTACCAGGACCGCAATAATTATATCCTGGTAGATGTTTTTCTCCACTATATTTAGCCCATGGAGCACCTGGAAACTTTGACATCAAATTAGCAATATCACCACCCCGCTTATTAGGTAAAAACGAAAATTTATTTCTACCGCATACAGAACATTTTCCACCATACGCTATTTTTTTATTTTTTGTTGTAACTGTAGCTAAATCAACAGTTGGAGTTTTAACTCTACAGCGTAAACAATATAAATTCATGTTATAATATATATGGATATAATTGATTTCTCAGCAACTCGGCAGCGAGAGCCAGTTAAGCATCATCCTGCGCTACCGAACTCCATCAGAATGATTATCATAGGACCATCTGGATCGGGTAAGACGCAATTATTACTTAATCTGATAATGAGATGGTTGAAATGGGATAAATTATATTTAGTAGCACCATCCGTTGATGATCAACGATGTTATGATTTACTTAAAGATTTCAATGAAAACGCACGATTACTGGATGAAGATAATGATGTTATAGAGTTTATAACCGATATTGATGAAGCACCATCCGTAGATTCCATAGACGGATTTATTAATAATTTAGTTGTATACGACGATGTGATGCTAGATAAACAATCAAATCCAGCCAGAATATTTTCCCGAGGGAGACACAAAAATACAGACGTGATCTATGTTACTCAACGATATACACAAATACCAAAAGTGATCAGAGACAACTGCAACATTTTAGTTGTGTTTAATGGCGTAGACACACACACGTTGCGAAATATTCATCAAACGTGGTGTGGTGGTGACATGGATATAATTAAATTCAAAAATTTCTTCTCACGAGCGCAAGCTACCCCGCATGGATTTATAACAATAAATTTACATGATCCAAGAACAAGATATCGTGTGGGTATTGATAAAATATTTGGGTAACAGGGGTGATGATAAAATTAAATTGAATTAAACAGATATCATTAATATAATGAACAACTGTGCGTGGCTGCGTCAAGGAACAACAGATAAATGCAACAAAAGGTGCCGTGGAGAATATTGCAAGAAACATAATTATCTTATAAAGAAAAACCCTCATGCTGGTCCACGAAGATGTGTTGGATGTAACAACGGCGTTAGAGGATTATATCAGATTTGCAAAAATTGCGGTGGAGATCGATATCGAAGTTTGATGAACTATTACAGAAAAAGAAAGAACATAAATCCCAAAATAGAAAAACCACCATCAGAACTTGAATATTACTTGAAACATAGAACAAATTCCGAAGATTCAGATGAAGATGAAACAGATGAAGATTCCCATGATTCAGATGATGATTCCCAATATTGATAGCAGCAGAGAGGGGCGTCTACAATTCTGTTTGGGACAAACAATAATCGTAGACGTGGTAATTGACCTCTATGAGTGGTCACTATTTTTTTGGGTAAAACACAAGGGTGACCATTCCCCTAAGTGGTCTGTTCACCCTCTCTGCTGCTAATGTTCCAAATCGTATGAAATATGTTATGCTTAAGGGGGGGGGGCAGAAAATAAAAAAGGTACTGATACATTCCACGTTTTCATCAGCTATAGCAATTTTAATCGGATACGGAATGGCGCTGTGATGCTCTCGCTTGTTTGAAGTTTGCAGTGCGACATCTCTATTCCAAGATCCTTAATTAGATTGAAAGACATGGTGATGTCTACATTCATTGGGTAAGGCTATGATTTCATCATTTAAAGTGTGTAGACTGGAAGCTGCAAACTCCTCAAATTATCTTTTGCTCAACCGCAATCCCCACCCACCCCCTTATCATTTGTCTTACGACCGTCCAGAGATCGTTGGCTCATAGGTAGAGAGCTGTTTACTGTTAGGATGTTCCCTAACCCTATCACTATTGTGGTCGAGATATTATTTACCACATCCCCCCTCTCCATCGACATATTATTTCCTATCAGTTGTACACAGCCACATAACCTAAAATTATCCATATAGGTAAGTAGTATATGGGGTCACCCTAGCGTCAAGTGGACTTACCCTGCAAAAACAGTCGATTCACTCTGGCGTCAAGGGGAATTTAACATGGGAAATTTTAACATGGATGGAACTGTAGAGCGTCAAGGGGAATTGAACATGGAAATTGAACAGGACCGGTACTTTAACGTCAATGGGACTTTAACGTTAAAATATGGGGTTTGCACTTTGTCGTAAATGGAAATTGAACATGGGAATGTCACCTGGATGTCAATGGGAATTGAACTTTGGGTGACGTCATGAGGTTTATAGGGTCAAAACATTTTATAGGGATTTTAATGTATTTGTAAGGACAAAGGGTAGATAGGGACAAACATACAAATACACATTTAAACACACAGAAAAGACGACAGAAATGTTCTAAAACAAACCTCACAGAGAGAATAGAGGCTCAAAAAAGAAAAGTCTATTGTATTAGTTCAAAACATTTATGCAAGTATATACATGGGCTCTCTGGCCTGTGCTTTGGTCTAAGCACTATCCATTTAATACATAAACATTTCTACATCAAACAAACCTATTTACTAGTTATTTAGTTCTTGGCTCTAGTAAACCTGTTTACATTTAATGTTCATTTATAAGAAAAAGCTAACACAAAACAAGTAACATGCAATCAAATAGGACAAAGTTCATGTTTCTCTCTCTCTATTCGTCTCACACGTTGTTAAAAATCTGGTCAGCTAGCACTTGTGTCCCAGCGTAGATATTTCCCATCACTTAATCCGTTTCATTCATAAATCGGCTGTTATATCCATCGTGCTAGGTACACTTATCAGTAAGCAGATCAAGTGCAGTCATCGTCTTCTTCCCATGGAGGTACAATGTATACCATATGAATGGTTACTTTTCCTTCGTTGATGTCAAATTTTCCTCTCATCGACTACACGTCTTCAATAGCCCTACAAAGTTTGGACGAAGTTATTTCTGCAGGTGTGCTAAATCCGAGACATACAGGTGAGTTCAAACTGTCGCGATACATAGCTAGGCTTAAACGACCTCGATCTTTGACTTGGCAATGACATTTGAGTTCCTCTAACAGTGAGTCAAGTAGGTCCGTAATGAAACCTGCTACTTCCTCGGCTGAAATGTCAGACGCGAAGTCTCTAAATTTCACCGTGTAGGTGTAAGTTATCGTTCTAAATTTTCTTGAGGTCGCTGTCTGAGTCATTTGGATGCTAAAATACTCCTGTAGGTCTATTGAATCCTTTCCCTTCTTGGACGCACTTTGCTGTGACGGTATGGTAGTGAAAGAGATCAGTGATGTTTGTTCCTTCCCTTTTTTCATCTGCGTAGAGTGATTCATCTTTCTCGTTGCTTGTCCTCGCAATGAAGTGTCGTTCTTGGAAGTCGTCCCTTTTTATACTGGGTGATATCAGTATGTCCATAAGGTAAAGTTTTGTGGTCTGGAAGTTTCACTAGCTGCACGTAGTTTGTCATGGCGTTAGTACATAAATAACTAAGATGTGTTACTGCATTGGTGATGTGATAGTGAGGCAAAGAATCACACCCGAGTTTCTCGTTGGACTTGAGTCTTACGCTCTATACTTGCTGTTTGAAGGGATTCATTTTTTTCTCAATTGGTCTTAGTGGTGACAATGAATTGTTGGTCTTGGACGTTGTCCTTTTTTATATGCTGACCAATATTAATGTGACCGTACGGCAAAGTAAAGTGGTTGGGAAGTCGCACTCGCTTCTGGTACACGATTTGATAGACTTTTTCCTAGAGTCTACTGACGATGTGGTGAGTGGGTAAACGTACAATCTTGTTCGGCTGGTAGGTGGTCACTTTAAAGTTTGCATCCTCTCCAGACTGCAAGGCTTCTTTTAATACGCCAAAGTTGACCACACGACTGGCACGATAATTCAGAGTCAATCCTTTCACTTTACACTCCGTGTGCACTTCTCCTTGTGGGTCCCGGTATTCGTAGCCGTAATTTTTAGGACCGCCACTCGCGACACTTAGAATCTTGTCGTCAGGATGTTCGTCTGTCCAGGCTCCTAAACGGTCTCCTTCGATGTTAGGGTGTTGTTGACCCGGTCGATCGATGTAGATGCAACTGTCCGTGTCAAAGTACAGGACGCGATCCCCTAACAGTTCTAAAGCTTCGTACAATTTTAAGCGAGCATGAGCTGTCACGTAAGCCGCAATGATGACATTTCCAAAAGGGTCGTCTTGTACAAAGTCCAGATCTTCTTCGTAATTGACCAAGATCAAATTCTCTCGAACGACGTCCACGTGTTTCATGTATTTGGTTTTGTCGTGAATCATCTGGAAGTAGTGGGAAGGTTCTGTCAAATATTCCGTCTTCGGTAAACACGGTCGTTGTGCCATTTTACCCCACAAGCAATTTAACATCACTTTGGCAAACGATCGCCTGCCTTCGTTTTTCTCGATGTGGTCTAAAGTGATGCCTTCTTGTTCCCGGTATTTCTCTTTGAATTTTATTTGGTCTTCGGGAGTGTGACACCAGGAAGGATAGCCGCTGGCTTCTTGCTTCAGTTTCAAAAAGGCATCCACGTAGTCTGCGAAAATGCCTTTCTGAGTAGGGTCACCCTTGTGGTATTGTTGTGTCTTGGGAAAGTGGCAAATTTCGTACACTTCTAACAGTTGGTATCCCATGTCCATAGCTTTGAACAATTCTACGCTGACCCAGGTTCCCGTCAAGGCCCGTTCTTCCTGGGTGTGCTGACAAGGCTGATCTTGGTTGCACGTTTCGGCACAAGTACGGCACAAGGGAAACATCAGTTTGCCTTGAAAATGGTGAGGTAAGACGGGATGGTATAGGTTCGTGGGACGCAAAACTTTGCACTTGATCAAGCCTTCGTATTGTCGAATGTTTTTCAGGTCGATGTGTTCCGTCAGCAATCGCGGGTGCCCTGTAGGAAAGTGACAATATTTGCACACGTAGGGATACAGCGAACACACATCCAAGTATTTGATTTCTTCTCCTTTCTCTTCGTCGGTTTGGTACAGCAAACAGGTGGCATTGGTCCTTCCTCCGTACAAACTATCCCTCGGGTTCAGGGGGTCCATCAGCTTGTAACTTTCCACGACACGTTTAAACTCGGGATCGATTTTCAAACGGTGATCGTATTCGTGTTCCCACATTTCCACCACTTGGTATCCTTGCTGTTCTAACTTCAAGCGTCGCTGACAAGTGTCCTGGTACAGGTCTTCCATGGTCCGTTGTAAAAACTGATTTTTAGTGTCACGGTCAGGGTAGCAGACGGGACATCCGTGAAATAAGCAACCGTTAAACTCATACACGATCATGGGGTTTTTTAAGTCCCAGCCATCGACCGAATACGTTCCGATGGTCCTTTTGCCTCCTCCGTTGCGGGCATGCTGAATCCATTTGCCTTCCTTGTCGCACAAGTAATGTAACCAGCGTAGGGCTTTGACCGAGTATTGACGCTTGACATAGTTGGTCGTTTGAGGACTGATGACAGCCACGGTCTTTTGAGGCATGAATCGTTGGCGGTACACTAAGGAACACGCTTTGGCAATGGTGCAAGCTTCCTTCAAAGGATCGACCCCTCCGTGTTCCATGAACAGTTCTCGAAATTTTCCACAGCAACGTCGTAAAATGTCCACGTCGGAACGACAATACTTTAACATTTCTTCCTGAAAGTCGAAGGGGTCAGAGGCATGAGCCTGGTACCAAGCGTATAAATCTTCTCGTTGTTCGGTACGCATGTTGTCGGGGTCGTAATAGTGAGCCTCAGGCAAATGGGGTAGAACGGCATGTTGATTGGCTTCCGTATTGAAAAAGTGTGGAAGTACCCTTTAGCCATTTCTGTCATTCCAAACGTTTTAGGCATTCGACTCAAAGGCATGGCCAAGTAACTCATCGAATCTTTAAACTGCACTTGTCCCACTCGCATGAAAATGATTTTGGCTCCGTTCAAAGTGACTTTAGGACGTTCGGTGCCTTGTTCCGTATAGTACCTCAAAAGAAACTGTCCGTCGTATCCGGAGAAATTGTGAGCCATCACTGTGGCATGGCGATGACAATCTCGGTAACGTTCGATGTCCTCTTTGCTCCATGTCTTGTCGATGGGGTCTAAGACCCATTTGGCAAAATCGTCTAGCGTCTTTGGTCCTCGAAAGATTTTTTCACGCCCTCCAGGAATTTTGCTGCAGTGAGGGCAATAACTGAAGATAGGTTCTTGAATACACTTCTCGCACGCTCCATGAGCCACGCAGAAATTAGGAATGTGAATGCCAGTCTCTTGCATGCATTCGAAATCGAAAAAGATGAAATTGCCTTTCTTCTTGTGACCGTCCTCTTTCTCTGGTGGGGGTTGGTATTTTTGCACGTAACATTTGTGTTCCAAGTCCACGATGTGGTGACAAATGTGACATTTTTTCTTTCCTGAACATACGTGTGCCTTGACACTATTGGTACGTATGCCTTGTCCACACGCGGGGCACAATCTCAGCAGTTGACAAGCGCATTTCTTCTGTGAACCTTGTGTCTTCAAATGTTGTTGGTAACAGGTAGGGCTGACAAACGTGCGCAGACAAGTTGAACAAGGCACTGGTTCTTCGCTCAGACAGGGTTGAGAGGCCAAACATCCTGAGCATTTCCATCCACAATGTTTGTGTTGCTCTCGATTATTATAACCATAGTCACATTTCTCACAATAATAAACATATCCCAGGAATCCAGTGATACTGGTAATGGTATCGAAATGTTCATCGTGATGATAAAGGTGAATGTATTTTCCGTCCTTAAAATCTTGGCCTCGAAACAACAGAGACCCGCGCATTTCTTGAGGGTGCACTTTCAAGGTGTAGCGTGGAGCTAGGGCATCTTGCAATTTTTGCATCTCAGGAATGCCACAGGGTGTGTCTTTGGACAGTCCGGCTTGTTGTAACAGGAGTTCTGCTTCATTTCGTTGTTTGGCTCGGTCGGATTGTTGAATAGTTTTCCAGGTTCTTTTCCATTCTACCGTGTCGTTCTTGTTGGCATAGGTTCGTCCCACCACGATGGCACGGGCTAAACACATCTGGTCATGAGGGTTGTTAATTCGGAGGAGACTTGTTTTGGTGTTGCGAAGGTCGTCCACCAATAAGACCTTTTTGCGTCCTGTCCCTTGAGGAAGAGAGACGTGAGCCATTTTCAGTGTGGCTTTACCATCGGTGATGTCAAACTTGTCATTGGATTGTTGCACCTGTTGTATCTTGTCCATGACTTTGGAAGGGGTCAGTTCTGCGGGTCTGCTAAACTCGATCCAAACAGGGGATTTCAAGCTGTCGTGTTGTATGGATAGTGTCAAGCGATCGTCTTCTTTGGGTTGACATTGTCGCTTGAGTGTGGTGAGCAAAGAATCCCACATCTCGGTGATGAACCCTTCTGCTTTCTCCAACGGTACGTCGGACTTGAAATCTTTAAACTTCACCGTGTAGGTGTAAGCCGTGGTTCTAAATTTTCTGGAGGAGCGCTTTTCCGTCTCTTGAATGTGATAGTACTTTTCAGGGTTGACTGGTGAACTTTGGTTTGGAGTAGGCTCTCTCTATCTGGTCGCAGACGTGGAAGGTGTTGGTTCAGGTTCGCTCATGTCTTCTATTTGAGCGAACACTTCTTTTCGTGTGTGAGGCGATACGTCACTTCGCTGCCTGTTACGTTCTTCTTCTCTCTCACTGAAATCGTGCGATCGTTTCATCTCGATTGCTGATTCAGAAATGATTTAACCAAGTTCATTCTTTCCATATATACCCTCTCTACCTCTCGTTGTGACAATGACTTGGTATATTTCACAAGGCAAGTGAAAGCCAAGCATATAGGAACCCAACGACAGCGTTGCGTCTTAAACACCTCATGCATCTTGACGACCCTTCGATTCAAACCCTACCACGAAAGAAAATAGTTGCAAGAAAAACAAAACAGACAGTTGGTGTCTTCAAGAGAGCTAGAGACGGCACTGTGTCGCTGGGACACGTACGTACGTACTCCAGAAAACTACGCTACTCGACAACGTGAGTGTGCTTGTCAAAATGTTTGAATAAGATTAAAAATGTTTGTCAGTTTCAAAACGCGAACCAGTACTCTGGCCGTTTAATATTTGATGTGGCAAGAAGAAATGGTACAATACGCAACAAAGGGTTTGTACGTTTACACTCCAATCTGTCTGTACTGCAATGGTAACAGCGCTCTTGCGTTGGCATTATTTTGCCACACTACCTTTTAAATAAAACAATGCATCACTCATCATAAACGATTTCATTGGCTATACTTATTTTCTTACCGCTTTCGCTTCGAATTGACTTCAGTACCTTTTCGCACAGCGACAAGATCGGACGTGTATTTTTATTCTGCGTCTGGTCGCTACACTACTTGCCCTGAATTTACAACCAAACAATGTGTTACACATTGTAATTGACTTCATTGGCTAACCGATATTTTACACTTCTGTCTCTGTTGATGTGAGTGTGCTTGTCAAAATGTTTGAGTAAGATTAAAAATGTTTGTTAGTTTCAAAACGCCAACCAGTACTGTGGCCGTTTAATATTTGATGTGGCAAGAAGAAATGGTACAATACGCAACAAAGGGTTTGTATGTTTACACTCCAATCTGTCTGTACTGCAATGGTAACAGCGCTCTTGCGTTGGCATTATTTTGCCACACTACCTTAAAAAAAAAAACCCAATGCATCACTCATCATAAACGATTTCATTGGCTAAACTTATTTTCTTACCGCTTTCGCTTCGAATTGACTTCAGTACCTTTTTGCACAGCGACAAGATCGGACGTGTTTTTTTTTTTAATTCTGCGGCTGGTCGCTACACTACTGTCAACAAGCCCTGAATTTACAACCAAACAATGTGTTACACATTGTAAGTGACTTCATTGGCTAACCGATATTTTACAATTCTGTCTCTATTGATGTGAGTGTGCTTGTCAAAATGTTTGAGCAAGATTAAAAATGTTTGTCAGTTTCAAAACGCGAACCAGTATTGTGGCCGTTTAAATATTTGACGTGGCAAGAAGAAATGGTACAATACGCAACAAAGGGTTTGTACGTTTACACTCCACTCTGTCTGCACTGCAATGGTAATAGCACACTTGCGTTGGTATTATTTTGCCACACTACCTTTAATAAAACCCCAATGCATCACTCATCATAAACGATTTCATTGGCTATATTTATTTTCTTACCGCTTTCGCTTCGAATTGACTTCAGTACCTTTTCGCACAGCGAGAAGATCGGACGTGTTTTTTTATTCTGCGGCTGGTCGCTACTCTACTTGCCCTGAATTTACAACCAAACAATGTGTTACACATTGTAAGTGACTTCATTGGTCAGTCGATATTTTCCACCGCCTTAGCTTCAAATTGGTTTCACTTGTTATTCGCACCGTGAGATGATCAGACACGTTTTTCTGTACCTGACCATTAGTCACTTCACAAACAATAAAACTTAAACACAAATGATCACGCCATGAGCGGCTCATGTAAATTATGTTAGTCATGTTACGAAATATAGCACGACTTGTTTGGATGTACTTTTCTGTGGTCACTCTTTAATTACATGCGTCTTCAGTTCACTCTTGTGATATTTTTTGTAAAGGGTGTATTTTTTCTATGGATGTGATTGTGTTATGTTCTATATGTTCTTTTATGTTTTCAGTGATTTTACTTTATATCTATATTTTAATTTAGATGTATAGACTATGTAGTCTGAAATAAAGAATTCTTATCTTATCTTATGTAAATGGAATGAGTGTTTCTTTGAAACTTTCATAAGGAAAATGTACCATAAAAACAAACGTACGTGTCGTCATATTTTTAAAGTAGCAATACATGATCTCTCTCTCTCTCTCTCTCTCTCTCTCTCTCTCTCATTGTAGTTTTGATTTATACCCTAATGGAATATGTTCCCGTTTGAAGATACCTCTCCAAAATTGTGATCAGTAGTCACCATAATTACGTGAACTGTTCGTCATGTCATTTTTTTCAAAAGTTTACACTCTAAAAAATTGTAGAACGATTTTTTTTCTTCCATCAGTAAATCTTTGTATGAAATAAAAGCTTGAGTTTGCACAATTACACGGCAATTTTAAGAATGAAACAAATGACATTGCACTGTATAACCCTTCCTATGGTTAACTCTGAAATCTAAAGTCAAAACATGGGTTCAGGAAAAAATGTAACAATGTTCGTCCTATATTCTCTCAGTTTACACTGAGGATATACAGTGCAATGTCATTTGTTTCATTCTTAAAAAAGCCGTGTGATTGTCTTTTTTCTGAAAAACTAAATCTAACGTTAAAAGAAAAAAATTGCGTGACATATTGCAGTTCCAAAACCGGATAAAGTTAAGATACCAGAATTGTGCAAACTCAAGCTTTTATTTTTGATACAAAGATTTACTGATGGAAGAAAAAAAAATCGTTCTACAATTTTTTAAAGTAAAAAACTTTTTAAAAAAATGACATGACGAACAGTTCACGTAATTATGGTGACTACTGATCACAATTTTGGAGAGGTATCTTCAAACGGGAACATATTCCATTAGGGTATAAATCAAAACTACAATGTGAGAGAGAGAGAGATCGAGATCATGTATTCCTACTTTAAAAATATGACGACACGTACGTTTGTTTTTATGGTACATTTTCCTTATGAAAGTTTCAAAGAAACACTCATTCCATTTACATAAGAAAAGATAAGAATTCTTTATTTCAGACTACATAGTCAATACATCTAAATTAAAATATAGATATAAAGTAAAATCACTGAAAACATAAAAGAACATATAGAACATAACACAATCACATCCATAGAAAAAATACACCCTTTACAAAAAATATCACAAGAGTGAACTGAAGACGCATGTAATTAAAGAGTGACCACAGAAAAGTACATCCAAACAAGTCGTGCTATATTTCGTAACATGACTAACATAATTTACATGAGCCGCTCATGGCGTGATCATTTGTGTTTTAGTTTTATTGTTTGTGAAGTGACTAATGGTCAGGTACAGAAAAACGTGTCTGATCATCTCACGGTGCGAATAACAAGTGAAACCAATTTGAAGCTAAGGCGGTGGAAAATATCGACTGACCAATGAAGTCACTTACAATGTGTAACACATTGTTTGGTTGTAAATTCAGGGCAAGTAGAGTAGCGACCAGCCGCAGAATAAAAAAACACGTCCGATCTTCTCGCTGTGCGAAAAGGTACTGAAGTCAATTCGAAGCGAAAGCGGTAAGAAAATAAATATAGCCAATGAAATCGTTTATGATGAGTGATGCATTGGGGTTTTATTAAAGGTAGTGTGGCAAAATAATACCAACGCAAGTGTGCTATTACCATTGCAGTGCAGACAGAGTGGAGTGTAAACGTACAAACCCTTTGTTGCGTATTGTACCATTTCTTCTTGCCACGTCAAATATTTAAACGGCCACAATACTGGTTCGCGTTTTGAAACTGACACACATTTTTAATCTTGCTCAAACATTTTGACAAGCACACTCACATCAATAGAGACAGAATTGTAAAATATCGGTTAGCCAATGAAGTCACTTACAATGTGTAACACATTGTTTGGTTGTAAATTCAGGGCTTGTTGACAGTAGTGTAGCGACCAGCCGCAGAATAAAAAAAAAACACGTCCGATCTTGTCGCTATGCAAAAAGGTACTGAAGTCAATTCGAAGCGAAAGCGGTAAGAAAATAAGTTTAGCCAATGAAATCGTTTATGATGAGTGATGCATTGGGTTTTTTTTTAAGGTAGTGTGGCAAAATAATGCCAACGCAAGAGCGCTGTTACCATTGCAGTACAGACAGATTGGAGTGTAAACATACAAACCCTTTGTTGCGTATTGTACCATTTCTTCTTGCCACATCAAATATTAAACGGCCACAGTACTGGTTGGCGTTTTGAAACTAACAAACATTTTTAATCTTACTCAAACATTTTGACAAGCACACTCACATCAACAGAGACAGAAGTGTAAAATATCGGTTAGCCAATGAAGTCAATTACATTGTATAACACATTGTTTGGTTGTAAATTCAGGGCAAGTAGTGTAGCGACCAGACGCAGAATAAAAATACACGTCCGATCTTGTCGCTGTGCGAAAAGGTACTGAAGTCAATTCGAAGCGAAAGCGGTAAGAAAATAAGTATAGCCAATGAAATCGTTTATGATGAGTGACGCATTGTTTTATTTAAAAGGTAGTGTGGCAAGATAATGCCAACGCAAGAGCGCTGTTACCATTGCAGTACAGACAGATTGGAGTGTAAACGTACAAACCCTTTGTTGCGTATTGTACCATTTCTTCTTGCCACATCAAATATTAAACGGACACAGTACTGGTTCGCGTTTTGAAACTGACAAACATTTTTAATATTATTCAAACATTTTGACAAGCACACTCACGTTGTCGAGTAGCGTAGTTTTCTGGAGTACGTACGTACGTGTCCCAGCGACACAGTGCCATCTCTAGCTCTCTTGAAGACACCAACTGTCTGTTTTGTTTTTCTTGCAACTATTTTCTTTCGTGGTAGGGTTTGAATCGAAGGGTCGTCAAGATGCATGAGATGTTTAAGACGCAACGCTGTCGTTGGGTTCCTATATGCTTGGCTTTCACTTGCCTTGTGAAATATACCAAGTCATTGTCACAACGAGAGGTAGAGAGGGTATATATGGAAAGAATGAACTTGGTTAAATCATTTCTGAATCAGCAATCGAGATGAAACGATCGCACGATTTCAGTGAGAGAGAAGAAGAACGTAACAGGCAGCGAAGTGACGTATCGCCTCACACACGAAAAGAAGTGTTCGCTCAAATAGAAGACATGAGCGAATCTGAACCAACACCTTCCACGTCTGCGAACAGACAGAGAGAGTCTACTCCAAACCAAAGTTCACCAGTCAACCCTGAAAAGTACTATCACATTCAAGAGACGGAAAAGCGCTCCTCTAGAAAATTTAGAACCACGGCTTACACCTACACGGTGAAGTTTAAAGATTTCAAGTCCGACGTACCGTTGGAGAAAGCAGATGGGTTCATCACCGAGATGTGGGATTCTTTGCTCACCACACTCAAGCGACAATGTCAACCCAAAGAAGACGATCGCTTGACACTATCCATACAACACGACAGCTTGAAATCCCCTGTTTGGATCGAGTTTAGCAGACCCGCAGAACTGACCCCTTCCAAAGTCATGGACAAGATACAACAGGTGCAACAATCCAATGACAAGTTTGACATCACCGATGGTAAAGCCACACTGAAAATGGCTCACGTCTCTCTTCCTCAAGGGACAGGACGCAAAAAGGTCTTATTGGTGGACGACCTTCGCAACACCAAAACAAGTCTCCTCCGAATTAACAACCCTCATGACCAGATGTGTTTAGCCCGTGCCATCGTGGTGGGACGAACCTATGCCAACAAGAACGACACGGTAGAATGGAAAAGAACCTGGAAAACTATTCAACAATCCGACCGAGCCAAACAACGAAATGAAGCAGAACTCCTGTTACAACAAGCCGGACTGTCCAAAGACACACCCTGTGGCATTCCTGAGATGCAAAAATTGCAAGATGCCCTAGCTCCACGCTACACCTTGAAAGTGCACCCTCAAGAAATGCGCGGGCCTCTGTTGTTTCGAGGCCAAGATTTTAAGGACGGAAAATACATTCACCTTTATCATCACGATGAACATTTCGATACCATTACCAGTATCACGGGATTCCTGGGATATGTTTATTATTGTGAGAAATGTGACTATGGTTATAATAATCGAGAGCAACACAAACATTGTGGATGGAAATGCTCAGGATGTTTGGCCTCTCAACCCTGTCTGAGCGAAGAACCAGTGCCTTGTTCAACTTGTCTGCGCACGTTTGTCAGCCCTACCTGTTACCAACAACATTTGAAGACGCAAGGTTCACAGAAGAAATGCGCTTGTCAACTGCTGAGATTGTGCCCCGCGTGTGGACAAGGCAAACGTACCAATAGTGTCAAGGCACACGTATGTTCAGGAAAGAAAATATGTCACATTTGTCACCACATCGTGGACTTGGAACACGAATGTTACGTGCAAAAATACCAACCCGCACCAGAGAAAGTGGACGGTCACAAGAAGAAAGGCAATTTCATCTTTTTCGATTTCGAATGCATGCAAGAGACTGGCATTCACATTCCTAATTTCTGCGTGGCTCATGGAGCGTGCGAGAAGTGTATTCAAGAACCTATCTTCAGTTATTGCCCTCACTGCAGCAAAATTCCTGGAGGGCGTGAAAAAATCTTTCGAGGACCAAAGACGCTAGACGATTTTGCCAAATGGGTGTTAGACCCCATCGACAAGACATGGAGCAAAGAGGACATCGAACGTTACCGAGATTGTCATCGCCATGCCACAGTGATGGCTCACAATTTCTCCGGATACGATGGACAGTTTCTTTTGAGGTACTATACGGAACATGGCACCGAACGTCCTAAAGTCACTTTGAACGGAGCCAAAATCATTTTCATGCGAGTGGGACAAGTGCAGTTTAAAGATTCGATGAGTTACTTGGCCATGCCTTTGAGTCGAATGCCTAAAACGTTTGGAATGACAGAAATGGCTAAAGGGTACTTTCCACACTTTTTCAATACGGAAGCCAATCAACATGCCGTTCTACCCCATTTGCCTGAGGCTCACTATTACGACCCCGACAACATGCGTACCGAACAACGAGAAGATTTATACGCTTGGTACCAGGCTCATGCCTCTGACCCCTTCGACTTTCAGGAAGAAATGTTAAAGTATTGTCGTTCCGACGTGGACATTTTACGACGTTGCTGTGGAAAATTTCGAGAACTGTTCATGGAACACGGAGGGGTCGATCCTTTGAAAGAAGCTTGCACCATTGCCAAAGCATGTTCCTTAGTGTACCGCCAACGATTCATGCCTCAAAAGACCGTGGCTGTCATCAGTCCTCAAACGACCAACTATGTCAAGCGTCAATACTCGGTCAAAGCCCTACGCTGGTTACATTACTTGTGCGACAAGGAAGGCAAATGGATTCAGCATGCCCGCAACGGAGGAGGCAAAAGGACCATCGGAACGTATTCGGTCGATGGCTGGGACTTAAAAAACCCCATGATCGTGTATGAGTTTAACGGTTGCTTATTTCACGGATGTCCCGTCTGCTACCCTGACCGTGACACTAAAAATCAGTTTTTACAACGGACCATGGAAGACCTGTACCAGGACACTTGTCAGCGACGCTTGAAGTTAGAACAGCAAGGATACCAAGTGGTGGAAATGTGGGAACACGAATACGATCACCGTTTGAAAATCGATCCCGAGTTTAAACGTGTCGTGGAAAGTTACAAGCTGATGGACCCCCTGAACCCGAGGGATAGTTTGTACGGAGGAAGGACCAATGCCACCTGTTTGCTGTACCAAACCGACGAAGAGAAAGGAGAAGAAATCAAATACTTGGATGTGTGTTCGCTGTATCCCTACGTGTGCAAATATTGTCACTTTCCTACAGGGCACCCGCGATTGCTGACGGAACACATCGACCTGAAAAACATTCGACAATACGAAGGCTTGATCAAGTGCAAAGTTTTGCGTCCCACGAACCTATACCATCCCGTCTTACCTCACCATTTTCAAGGCAAACTGATGTTTCCCTTGTGCCGTACTTGTGCCGAAACGTGCAACCAAGATCAGCCTTGTCAGCACACCCAGGAAGAACGGGCCTTGACGGGAACCTGGGTCAGCGTAGAATTGTTCAAAGCTATGGACATGGGATACCAACTGTTAGAAGTGTACGAAATTTGCCACTTTCCCAAGACACAACAATACCACAAGGGTGACCCTACTCAGAAAGGCATTTTCGCAGACTACGTGGATGCCTTTTTGAAACTGAAGCAAGAAGCCAGCGGCTGTCCTTCCTGGTGTCACACTCCCGAAGACCAAATAAAATTCAAAGAGAAATACCGGGAACAAGAAGGCATCACTTTAGACCACATCGAGAAAAACGAAGGCAGGCGATCGTTTGCCAAAGTGATGTTAAATTGCTTGTGGGGTAAAATGGCACAACGACCGTGTTTACCCAAGACGGAATATTTGACAGAACCTTCCCGCTACTTCCAGATGATTCACGACAAAACCAAATACATGAAACACGTGGACGTCGTTCGAGAGAATTTAATCTTGGTCAATTACGAAGAAGATCTGGACTTTGTACAAGACGACCCTTTTGGAAATGTCATCATTGCGGCTTACGTGACAGCTCATGCTCGCTTAAAATTGTACGAAGCTTTAGAACTGTTAGGGGATCGCGTCCTGTACTTTGACACGGACAGTTGCATCTACATCGATCGACCGGGTCAACAACACCCTAACATCGAAGGAGACCGTTTAGGAGCCTGGACAGACGAACATCCTGACGACAAGATTCTAAGTGTCGCGAGTGGCGGTCCTAAAAATTACGGCTACGAATACCGGGACCCACAAGGAGTAGTGCACACAGAGTGTAAAGTGAAAGGATTGACTCTGAATTATCGTACCAGTCGTGTGGTCAACTTTGGCGTATTGAAAGAAGCCTTGCAGTCTGGAGAGGATGCAAACTTTAAAGTGACCACCTACCAGCCGAACAAGATTGTACGTTTACCCGCTCACCACATCGTCAGTCGACCCTTGGAAAAAGTCTATCAAATCGTGTACCAGAAGCGAGTGCGACTTCCCAACCACTTTACTTTGCCGTACGGTCACATCAATATTGGTCAGCATATAAAAAAGGACAACGTCCAAGACCAACAGTTCATTGTCACTAATAAGACCAATTGAGAAAAAATGAATCCCTTCAAACAGCAAGTATAGAGCTTAAGACTCAAGTCCAACGAGAAACTCGGGTGTGATTCTTTGCCTCACTATCACATCACCAATGCAGTAACACATCTTAGTTATTTATGTACTAACGCCATGACAAACTACGTGCAGCTAGTGAAACTTCCAGACCACAAAACTTTACCTTATGGACATACTGATATCACCCAGTATAAAAAGGGACGACTTCCAAGAACGACACTTCATTGCTAGGACAAGCAACGAGAAAGATGAATCACTCTACGCAGATGAAAAAAGAGAACGAACAAACATCACTGACCTCTTTCACTACCATACCGTCACAGCAAAGTGCGTCCAAGAAGGGAAAGGATTCAGTAGACCTACAGGAGTATTTTAGCATCCAAATGACTCAGACAGCGACCTCAAGAAAATTTAGAACGATAACTTACACCTACACGGTGAAATTTAGAGACTTCGCGTCTGACATTTCAGCCGAGGAAGTAGCAGGTTTCATTACGGACCTACTTGACTCACTGTTAGAGGAACTCAAATGTCATTGCCAAGTCAAAGATCGAGGTCGTTTGAGCCTATCTATGTATCGCGACAGTTTGAACTCACCTGTATGTCTCGGATTTAGCACACCTGCAGAAATAACTTCGTCCAAACTTTGTAGGGCTATTGAAGACGTGTAGTCGATGAGAGAAAAATTTGACATCAACGAAGGAAAAGTAACCATTCATATGGTATACATTGTACCTCCATGGGAAGAAGACGATGACTGCACTTGATCTGCTTACTGATAAGTGTACCTAGCACGATGGATATAACAGCCGATTTATGAATGAAACGGATTAAGTGATGGGAAATATCTACGCTGGGACACAAGTGCTAGCTGACCAGATTTTTAACAACGTGTGAGACGAATAGAGAGAGAGAAACATGAACTTTGTCCTATTTGATTGCATGTTACTTGTTTTGTGTTAGCTTTTTCTTATAAATGAACATTACATGTAAACAGGTTTACTAGAGCCAAGAACTAAATAACTAGTAAATAGGTTTTTATGATGTAGAAATGTTTATGTATTAAATGGATAGTGCTTAGACCAAAGCACAGGCCAGAGAGCCCATGTATATACTTGAATAAATGTTTTGAACCCATACAATAGACTTTTCTTTTTTGAGCCATTATTCTCTCTGTGAGGTTTGTTTTAGAACATTTCTGTCGTCTTTTCTGTGTGTTTAAATGTGTATTTGTATGTTTGTCCCTATCTACCCTTTGTCCTTACAAATACATTAAAATCCCTATAAAATGTTTTGACCCTATAAACCTCATGACGTCACCCAAAGTTCAATTCCCATTGACATCCAGGTGACATTCCCATGTTCAATTTTCATTTACGACAAAGTGCAAACCCCATATTTTAACGTTAAAGTCCCATTGACGTTAAAGTACCGGTCCTGTTCAATTTCCATGTTCAATTCCCCTTGACGCTCTACAGTTCCATCCATGTTAAAATTTCCCATGTTAAATTCCCCTTGACGCCAGAGTGAATCGACTGTTTTTGCATGGTAAGTCCACTTGACGCTAGGGTGACCCCATATACTACTTAGGTAGTTATACAATAGTTTGTATAGAATACGGTACATTTTCAAACCTATCTTCAAAGGCATATACGGTAGATGTCTAGGCGGTAAACTATCCATTTGTATGAGATTACTAGGTTAGGTTCATGTATCTTTATTTAAACGTACTTAACAATACATTAGGAAGCCCATATCCCAAATTAGGGTTAGACAATAAATTACCTTCTTTGATAAGCTTAACGTACAAAAGTGTCAACAAACCCTAATCATATGATCTAGTTTTAAAGGTGAGACT
This sequence comes from Sinohyriopsis cumingii, assembly GCA_028554795.2. Taxonomy (NCBI): domain Eukaryota; kingdom Metazoa; phylum Mollusca; class Bivalvia; order Unionida; family Unionidae; genus Sinohyriopsis; species Sinohyriopsis cumingii. The sequence continues at coordinate 5,344,270 of JAPYKE020000055.1, forward strand.
GACACATCAGTTTTGTCAATATGCAGTGGGTTTTTTCTTTTTGTTTTTTATATCGGTTGGTAAAAGCAAAAAAGAAAAAAAATATAAAGAAAATCAAATTAAGTTACATGAATATTATTCAGATAAAAGTCCAATCGGATTGTTTTTACAATATAAAGTGATGTTCCAAATACCCAAATCAAAAGTTACCAACATCATTGTTAATGGTGGACACGCATGTTCAACATTTTGTTTTTTTTAAAGAAAACGCATTCATCAATATATATATATATATATATATATATATATATATATATATATATATATATATATATATATATATATATATATCCAATTTCAACGTTCAAAAAAGTTATATAATAAATTAGAGACATGACCAAGTTATGCAAGGTTGTTTCTTTTACTCTCCTATGTCCCTTCCATTCTTCCGTATACATGAGTTTAGTTCCCCTTGACGTTAATTTGCCATGACATTACATGATTTGCCGTCAGGTGTTGGTACACCCATCCCAACCTAAAATAATCCTATCAGTATTGTAAACACTTGTATCGGTCATAATATAATCAGTCAATATATAGGACACGGACATCGCAACTGGCTAATGACCAGGTTGAAGTGGCTTAGTACAAACAAGATTTAATTGCTTAGATGATGATGATGATGGTGGTGATGATAACGAGAGAGAGAGAAGATGAGTATTAAAAAAAAAAATCGTTTATATGTTTCCAGTTTCTTTTCTTGAGTTTTTACTAATCAAAATAATGTTTCCCTTTTACATATTTCGCATATTTTTACAGCTATTTTATATTTGGAAGATGATGTTAATATTGTAAAAATCCGATCCCGATCAAATTTACTTACGTAGACAAATGAAATAAGTTTAAACAAGCAATTAAACAAGCCAATTGATGCCAATTTTGAGATCAATGTTTATTTAATCAACCTTGTTCCAGATTATTTAAATATATCAATCTTGGTCAGAGGTAGTTGATAATCTCGGGCCATGTTCCTGTTAGCATATGAACTTGCCCTAAAATGAGATAACAGGAAATGTAAATAATCACGGCGTATTTATAGTTTTAGTAGTTATCTGGATGGACAATGCATGGATGTGATCAAAGTAACACAATTTGTACAAACTCCTTATACCTGGACATGGGATTATTCTTTTTTAAATTTAAAAAAAATATTTATATAATAACAATCTGTACAACAAACAGGAGAGAGATCTCTTATGCGAAATTTTACTTCTGCCTTTTTATTGACCATGATAATTATTCCGTTTGTCTACCCGTCCGTATGTCGGTTCATCCCAACGTCAGTCGGCTTTCCTTGCAACTTTATCGGTCCTGGATGCAGCCATATGATGAAGAGAAAGAGCGCATGTAATATATACTTTACATTATAATTTGAACTTGTTCAGCACCAAACGTAACGCAGTCTTTCCCTACGGTAATCCTTTATGTGTTGTTCTTTATGTGTTTCACCTATTGCGTTACAGCTGGCTGTAAGACTTGAAAAAGATGGGTAGGTTCCGTATTTAAAAGCTACCAAAAACAATCACACCAAGTAACAAACATGGCACACCCAATGGTGACACTTGATGCCTGAAGTTAAATTGAATTAGTTAGATATTAAATTATGCTTTTTTATGCGTTTACTTCCTTCTGAATGATGAGTGTCTTAGGTAACGGAAGACTCTATACTCACGTTTTCAGGAGCTAACATGTCCTATCTAGTAATTAGCTAATTTCAAACATAAGTGTCAACCATAAAATCATTCCGATTTACTTTTGCTTCAGTCTTTCCATTCATTTCCATTCATTAAAGCACTGAATGCATCATAATCATAATATGTTGCATGGTGGTCTAGCTGAAGTTAAAACTAATGCGATTATAGGATTTATCGGGATTACACGGTAAGCAAAACTTTTAATCAAGATTAGGATGAGTCCTAATTATATCTACGAAACTCCATGATGGAATGTAATAACAGTAGTGAATGGGGGCACACTAGCGACAATGGGACTTCCATGTTAAAAAGTTCCACGACACTCTGGCGACAAGGGTAAATTTAGCATGGGTTTGTCTTTCTAGCCACAAGGGAAATTTAACATAGGGGAATGTATAGCAGCAATGTATTGCGCATGTCTAGCGACCAGGGGGGTTGGAGAGGGGTGACGTCAAGGTACTGAACAAGGGAAAACAATGGTAACCATGGTACAAAGGGCTGACCTTAATCGGACGGAACAGTGTTGCAAGGGTGAGACCTGAATACGTGCTTCTCTAGGGACAAACACAATAGAGACATAGACATAGAGACATGATAGGGCCACATACAGAGACATACATAGATTTATCGACATAAATCTATCCAACATAACTATCCAAATTACAACAAAAAAAATATTTGGACAAGAGAGAATAGGTATCTTTTCCAGACAGTTGAGGAGCCCTGGAAAGGGTCTTTGTTTCTTTTTATATTAACGCCATTCATTTAACTTAGAGGGAATCGCACGGAACGTTTTCTCTTCCTCAAACTTTGTCTGACATCTTGATCGTATATTAAGACTCGCTTCAGACAGCGTTTTCTGTCCACGTAGATCCTTCGTTTACAAAGGGTTGTGTCAGTGATCTTGGTAATAGCTCATGTTGTTTTGACATACATGCGATAGTCTGGGTGGAACTGCATCGACGATAATAGGGTAAACGATTATACGTTAGTCCACATCTTGTGACAAGAACAGGTGAATTGTGTTCTTTCACCAATCCTAACACGCGTTACAAAGTTCAGTCACAGTGCTGAGTCTGACTTTTAATCCGATGATAGTTGTATGTGGCATAAAATTGCATATATAGGTGCGCTAGCGTTTGTGATATTGTTAGAACATGAAGGAAACTGCAAAAACAATGAATTATGGTGCACCGGCTATGGAGACAAGGAGTGATGGTATAGCAGCGACAACCAAAATAAAGTTATACTTCCAGAAGATAATGATTTTAATTGGGATTTATTGGATTTTCTCTCTTCACAAGAATTTGTTCCGGTGTCAACACCTTCTCGCTTTCTCCTGCCTCACTGTACGTCGAGAATTTTAAACAGAGGCAGAAAGATGAATTGGAGACATTTTTGCAACAGCAGAAAGAAGCAGAACAAGCCTTTCTCATTCAACAGCAAGAGCGAAAGGAATAAGAAGAACAAGAACAAGAAGAACAAGAAGAAAGAAAGAAAGAAAGAAAGAAAGAAAGAAAGAAAGAAGAATAAAACGACAGGAATAATTATTAGCAGAGTAGAAACAATGTCATGGAGAGAAGGAGGACAGTGAAAGTCAAACGGTGACGGTACTCTTAGTCATTTTGGCAGAGTTAAGTAGGCTTCACCAAATGTATCAGACTTCTTTAATACAACCCAAGAGTAAAAAAACTTTCCCGAACCAAACATTCCAATCTCGTCCACACTCTCACCACGCCTGAGATACCAACACTAATGACTTCTTCCAAATCATCGACAGTAGCAGGTCAATTAGTAGGTCTTGGTACTGGCGAAGGATAAGGCAGTTAAAGCTCATTATCTCCCGTTCCTGAGTTTGTTTGTGTTTTTAATAAAATCAAGAAACAAAAACAAAACTGCCCAACGGTCCTTTTCAGGGCCATCCACCTTTCTCGAAAAGAGACAACGTTTGCCAAATTCAAATAAAACTTAAATCCCTATATTTCCGTGACGTACGTGCGAGAGTGCGTGAGTGTAGGTCCTTATAATTATAAAAATCAAAGCCAAGAGACAATTACATTTTTCGTTTTGGTATAATCTCTGGTACAAATTAGAATCATATTTCACAACACAGCTCTGTGAGCTGCTTTTTAGATTCGTTCTTTTCACTCTATCCTTTGTTTGAATTTCTTCACTCTCGCAGGTTGTTTCTCCTACTCTTCCTCCCTCACATTCTTCTCGTCTTATTTTCTTCTCTTTCTTCACGGGTATGGTTTTTCTTCCTTTTCGGAGGGTACCTCTTCTTCCTGTTAGGAATCCATCTCCTCTGCTCATGCTGTTTGTTGGATCGGTTTTCGTTTTTCTTAGGTTAATCTGAATAATATTGTCCTTTCTTTTGACAATGATAACATGCATCTGGACATTTGTCTTTCTTAACACCTATCTTTGACGTTGTAGACATCCTGAACACCGAAGTCCTTTAGTGAAATCGATCCTTGGAGGGAAGACATTGACCCTTTATATAGGTGATACACTGATCTTAATTTGATATATAGGGAATCATGACGTTAAAAATGTAGGCATTTGACATTTTTGCAATCAAGATGAAAATATCGCACCATTTCGTATAGAAAGGAGAAGAAAGTAAGAGGCACAAACGTGACCTATCGCCACGCACAGTAGCTGAAATCTTGGCTCAGATCAATATCAGAGATTTTGAAGATGACATGAGTGAGCCTGAATCCAGACCCAGAGAGTCTACGTCAAACCAAATTCCACCACCAATAACACCTGAAACCTACTGATACGTTCGCGAGACGGATAAGCACTCCTCTAGAAATGTTAGAACCACGGCCTACACATACAGCGTGAATTTAAAGTTTTCAAGTACGACGTACCGCTGAAGAAAACAAAGAGGTTCATCACCGATTTGTGGGATTCTTTGTTAACCACACGGAAACGGCAATGTCGAGCCAACGAAGACGATCGATTGGTACTTTCCATTTATCACGACAGTCTGAAGTTTTCAAGTCCGACGTACCGCTGAAGAAAACAAAGAGGTTCATCACCGATTTGTGGGATTCTTTGTTAACCGCACGGAAACGGCAATGTTGAGCCAGCGAAAACGATCGATTGGTACTTTCCATTTATCACGACAGTCTGAAGTCACCTGTTTGGATCGAGTTTAGTAGGGCATCAGAATTGACACCTTCCAAAGTAATCGACAAGATGATTCAACACGATCGGCAGTCCAACGACAAGTTTTACATCACTGATGGAAAAGCGACAATGTACATGGTCCACATTTCTCTTCCCAAAGGGACCGGATGTATCAAGATATCGGTGGACTACCATCTAAGTACCAAAATGGAGCATTGTCCTAATTAACAACACTCAGGACAAGATGTGTTTAGCCCGGGCTATCGTGGTGGGACGAACGTATACCAACAAGAACGACACAGTATAATAAAAAAGGGTCAGGAAAGAAACGATGTCACATTTGCCACCAAATCGTGGACTTGGAACAGGAATGCTACAAACTAACCCCAACTGAAGGAAGATGACCACAACAAGAAAGTCAATTTCATCTTTTTCGATTCCGAATGCATACAAGATACCAGAATTGACATTCTTAATTTATGCGTGGCTCATCGAGCATGCGAAAAGTGCGTTCAAGAACCAATCTATTGTCATTGCCCTCACTGCAGCAAGATTCCTGGTGGACGTGACAAAGTATTTCCTGGACCTAACACGTTGATCGGTTTTGCCCTATGGACCATGTAACCTGTTGACGAAATGTGGAGTCAAAAGGACATCGAACGTAACGGAGATTGTAATCTCTATGCCACGGTGATGACTCAAAATTTCTCGGTATACGATGGACTGCTTCTTCCGAAATACTATTGGAAACAAAGCACCCAACGTCCTAAAATAACTTTAAACGGAGCCAAGCTCATTTTCATGCAATTGGGACAAGCGCAGTTTAAAGATTCGATGCGTTTCTTGGCAATGCTTTTGAGTCGAATGCCTAAAACATTTGGAATGATAGAAACGGCCAAAGGTTATTTTCTGCGCTTTTTCAAAAACAAAGCCAGTGAACATACCGTTCTGTTACATTCGCCTGATACTTAGTAGTAAGATCCTGACAATATGCGCACCGAGCAACGAGAATATTTTTACGATTGGTACCAAACTCAAGTTTCGGACCCCTTCGACTTTCAGGAAGAAATGTTAAAGTATTGTCGTCCAGACTTGGACATATTACTTCGATGCAGTGGAAAGGTTCGAATACTTTGCGAAAAGTCCTGAACCATTGCCTAAGCGTGTTTCTTTGTTTACCGACAACGATTCGTGCCAGAGAAGACCCTGGCTGTCATGCATACTCGAACTACCAATTGTTTATAACGTCAATACTCAGTCAACTCTCTACGCTGGCTACATTAGTAGTGAATGGGGGCACCCTACGTACAATGGGAATTAGCATTAAAAACACCCCTGGGTCACTCTACGTACAATGGAAATTTAACATGGCGAAAAATTGTGGGTCACTCTACGTACAAGGGGAATTTAACATGGCGAAAATTCGTGGGTCACTCTACGTACAAGGGGGAATTTAACATGGGGGAATAGAGTTTGGGCTTGTCTAGGGACAAGGGGAATTGAACATGGGATTTTTTTTTTTTAATTTTTTTTTTAAATTTAAATTTAAATTTAAATTTAAAAAAGGGGTAGGCAATTGAAAAGTCATTCTCTTTTCGAGAAATATGCGTGGCCCTGAAAAGGGCCTTTGGGTTTATGTTAATGTATCCATTAACATAAAGGGCACCGCATTGGTCTTCTTCTTGTCCTTCGGCTGCGTCTCACTGTTGGCCCGTAAATCAGCACTCTTTTGAGGCATCCTTGTCTTTCGACGTAGATCCTACGTATCCACAGACTGGTGTTTGTCCTGTGGACAACGGTCCACTTGGATAGGACATACATGAGCATGTCCGTTCTAAACATCATGGAAGACACAAGGGTGGATGATTCGACTGTGGTCCACATCTTGAAGCGACGAGAACAGGTGAATCAATGCAGTGAACTGCGCTTATTTATAGGTAGAGGTGGGATTGAAACGGATTGAGTTCATTCACCAATCCAAACACGCGTTACAAAATTCAGTCAGCCCGCATCCAATCCGAAGAGAGTAGTCTGTGACGTCAGTTGGTCTATATAGATTCGCTAGCGCTTGTGTGCAGTCAATCTATATGACAGTGATTCAACATGACGGAAATTCAGAAAACGATCCATTGGGGTGCACCAACAGGGGAGACTGCCCAAGGGAACCCGGACTTACTTTCAGAAGAGGTGAATTGGGATTTTGTGGATTTTCTTACCTCGCAAGAATTTGTTCCGGAACCTTCGTTACCTTCTTCTTCATTACCGCAAGTGGAGAATTTTAGACAGAGACAGAAAGAAGAATTGGAGAAATTTATACAACGACAAAAGGAAGCGGAACAAGCTTTTCTCCTACAGCAACAGCAGCAAGAAGAAGAGGTAAGAAAAAAACAACAGCAAGAAGAAGTAGCAGCAAAGAAACAAGAGGGTGAAAATCAAACGGTCACGGTACTGTTGGACATTTTTGAAACAAATGTATCAGACTTCTTTATTACGACCGAAGAGAATACGACCTTCCCGAGCTAAACACGTCAACCCTGTGACTAAGCCTACCGTACCACCCTTAGTGATTTCAACCCAATCATCATCATCAACACTACGCAGTCCAGAAGTAGGCCTTGGCCGTGGCAAAGGCTTAAGGCAGTTAAAGTTGATTAGTTAAACTCACCCCTACACCAAAATAAAAAGGCCCTTTTCAGGGCCACCCACATTTCTCGAAAAGATATACAATTTCAATTTGTCAATAACTAAAAAAAACCCCACCCATTTTACCCTTATAGTACGTGTCTTTGTATGAGTGCGTGAGTGAATCTTCTTATTTTAAAATCAAAACTCAAAGACACTTACCTTGTATAATTAATTTATTCTTTTCTCCATTTTTTACAATCCGATTCACAATTCACAACAGAACACTTTAATTAAAAGTTCATTGACTTCTTCTGTCTCCTTGTTTAGTCTCTCTGTTTTTTGAATTTTTTCACCGTCACACTCTTTTCCTCTTCTTCTTCCTCCTCACTTTCTTCCCTTCTTCTTTTCTTCTCCTGTTTTTTTTTTCTTCACCTGTCTTCTTTCTTCCTCAGAAGAATCCCTCTCTTCCTCTGAAGAATCCCTCTCTTCCTCTGAAGAATCTCTCTCTTCTTCTGAAGAATTCCTCTTTTCTTCTGATTCCTCTTGTTTCTTTTTTGGGCAATCTGGAGACCAATGTCCTTTTTCTTTACAATAATAACAGGTATCTTTACTTTTGTCTTTTTTAGCCCCTGTTTTTTTTTTTTTTTAAGGGTCTGGACACTCTGAAGACCAATGCCCTTTCTTCTGACAGATATAGCAAGTATCTTGACTTTTATCTCGAAAGGAAGGAGAGTAGTCCGTGGGTTGGTCTGAAGAGAATTTTCTAATGACCCCTCGCAAAGCTCAAACGAAACGTTCGATTTGGTTAGTCTCTTCCATCGTTGTGCCCGGCTTGAGAGTGAAATGAATAGTGAAAGGACAAGACACACACCCTTTTATATACGCTGGTCTGCCATGACTATAAATTAGTCTATGGTGTTTAAACTTGAGTCATTTGACGTTTTGCACTCAAGATGAAACGATCCTATCCATTTGAGAAGAAAGAAGAAGAAGAAAGTAAGAGGCAGAAACGTGATCTATCACCTCGTACCAGGGCTGAAATCTTGGCACAAATTCATGCCAGTGATTTTGAAGAGGACATGAGTGAACCAGAATTTGAAACCTCTAAACCAAGTTCGCCACCATAGTTAACCCTGAAAAATACTATTCCATTCGAGAGACGGAAAAGCGCTCCTCTAGAAAATTTAGAACCACGACTTACACATACACGGTGAAGTTTAAAGATTTCAAGGCTGAAGTGCCGTTAGAGAAAGCAGAAGTGTTCATTACTGGGGTGTGGGATTCTTTGCTCAACACACTCAAGCGACAATGTCAACCCAAAGAAGACGATCGCTTGAGACTTTCCATACAACACGACGGTTTGAAATCCTCTGTTTGGATCGAGTTTAGCACCCCTGCAGAATTGACCGCTTCCAAAGTCATGGACAAGATTCAACACGTGCAACAATCTAATGACCAGTTTGACATCACCGATGGAAAAGCCACACTGGACATGACCCACGTCTCTCCTCCTCAAGGGACTGGACGCAAAAAGATCTTATTGGTGGACGACCTTCGCAACACCAAAACAAGTCTCGTCCGAATTAACAACCCTCAAGACCAGACGTGTTTAGCCCGTGCCATCGTGGTGGGACGAACCTATGCCAACAAGAACGATACGGTAGAATGGAAAAGAACCTGGAACACTATTCAACGTTCCTATCGAGCCAAACAACGAAACGAAGCAGAACTCCTGTTGCAACAAGCTGGCCTGTCCAAAGACACACCCTGTGACATTCCTGAAATGCAAAAATTGCAAGATGCCCTAGCTCCACGCTACACCTTGAAAGTGCACCCTCAAGAAGTGCGTGGGCCTCTATTGTTTCGAGGCCAAGACTTTAAGGACGGAAAATACATTCACCTTTATCATCACGATGACCATTTCGATACCATTACCAGTATCACTGCATTCCTGGGATATGCTTATTATTGTGAGAAATGTGATTATGGTTATAATAATCGAGAGCAACACGAGCATTGTGGAATGAAATGCCCAGGATGTTTGGCCTCTCCACCCTGTCTGAGCGAAGAACCAGTGCCTTGTTCAACTTGTTTGCGCACGTTTGTCAGTCCTACCTGTTACCAACAACATTTGAAAACACAAGGTTCACAGCAGAAATGTGCTTCTCAACTGCTGAGAATGTGCCCTACCTGTGGACAAGGCCTACGTGCCAATAGTACCAAGGCACACGTATGTTCAGGAAAGAAAAAATGTCACATTTGTCACCACATCGTGGACTTGGAACACCAATGCTACGTGCAAAAATACCACCCCCCACCAGAGAAAGAGGACGGTCACAAGAAGAAAGGCAATTTCATCTTTTTCGATTTCGAATGCATGCAAGAGACCGGCATTCACATTCCTAATTTCTGCGTGGCTCATCGAGCGTGCGAGACGTGCATTCAAGTACCTATCTTCAGTCATTGCCCTCACTGCAGCAAGATTCCTGGAGGGCGTGAAAAAATCTTTCGGGGATCGAACACGTTAGCCGATTTTGCCCAATGGGTCTTAGATCCCATCGACAAGACGTGGAGCCAAGAGGACATCGAACGTTACGGAGATTGTCATCGTCATGCCACGGTGATGGCTCACAATTTCTCCGGATACGATGGACAGTTTCTTTTGCGGTACTATACGGAACAAGGCACCGAGCGTCCTAAAGTGACTTTGAACGGAGCCAAAATCATTTTCATGCAAGTGGGACAAGTACAGTTTAAAGATTCGATTCGATGAGCTATTTGGCCATGCCTTTGAGCCGAATGCCTAAAACGTTTGGAATGACAGAAATGGCTAAAGGGTACTTTCCACACTTTTTCAATACGGAAGCCAATCAACACGCCGTTCTACCCCATTTACCTGAGGCTCACTATTACGACCCCGACAACATGCATACCGAACAACGAGAAGATTTCTACGCTTGGTACCAGGCTCACGCCTCGGACCCTTTCGACTTTCAGGAAGAAATGCTAAAGTATTGTCGTTCCGACGTGGATATTTTACGGCGTTGCTGTGGAAAATTTCGAGAACTGTTCATGGAACACGGAGGGGTCGATCCTTTGAAAGAAGCTTGCACCATTGCCAAAGCGTGTTCCTTAGTGTATCGACAACGATTCATGCCTGAAAAGACCGTGGCTGTCATCAGCCCTCAAACGGCCCACTATGTCAAACGTAAATACTCGGTCAAAGCCCTACGTTGGTTACATTACTTGTGCGACAAGGAAGACAAGTGGATTCAGCATGCCCGCAACGGAGGGGGTGAAAAGACCATCGGAACGTATTCGGTCGATGGCTGGGACTTAGAAAACCCCAAGATCGTGTACGAGTTTAACGGTTGCTTATTTCTCGGATGTCCCGTCTGCTACCCTGACCTTAGCACTAAAAATCAGTTTTTACAACGAACCATGGAAGACTTGTACCAGGACACTTGTCAGCGACGCCTAAAGTTGGAACAGCAAGGATACCAAGTGGTGGAAATGTGGGAACACGAGTACGATCACCGTTTGAAAACCGATCCCGAGTTTAAACGCCTCGTGGAAAGTTACCAGTTCATGGACCCGCTGAACCCGAGGGATAGTTTGTACGGAGGAAGGACCAATGCCACCTGTTTGCTGTACCAAGCCGACGAAGAGAAAGGAGAAGAAATCAAATACTTGGACTTGTGTTCGCTGTATCCCTACGTGTGCAAATATTGTCGCTTTCCTGTAGGGCACCCGCAATTGCTGACGGAACACATCGACCTGAAAAACATTCGACAATACGAAGGCTTGATCAAGTGTAAAGTTTTGCCTCCCACGGACTTATAACATCCCGTCTTACCTCACCATTGTCAAGGCAAACTGATGTTTCCCTTGTGCCGTACTTGTGCCGAAACGTGCAACCAAGACCAACCTTGTCAGTACACCCAGGAAGAACGTGCCTTGACGTGAACCTGGGTCAGCGTAGAATTGTTCAAAGCTCTGGACATGGGATACCAACTGTTAGAAGTGTACGAAATTTGCCACTTTCCCAAGACACAACAATGCCACAAGGGTGATCCCAGTCAGAAAGGCATTTTTGCCGACTACGTGGATGCCTTTTTGAAACTGAAGCAAGAAGCCAGCGGCTATCCGTCCTGGTGTCACACTCCCGAAGACCAAATACAATTCAAAGAGAAATACTATGAACAAGAAGGCATCACTTTAGACCACATCGAGAAAAACGAAGGTAGGCGATCGTTTGCCAAAGTGATGTTAAATTGCTTGTGGGGTAAAATGGCACAACGACCGTGTTTACCCAAGACGGAATATTTGACAGAACTTTCCCGCTACTTCCAGATGATTCACGACAAAACCAAATACATGAAACACGTGGACGTCGTTCGAGAGAATTTGATCTTGGTCAATTACGAAGAAGATCTGGACTTTGTACAAGACGACCCTTTTGGAAATGTCATCATTGCGGCTTACGTGACAGCTCATGCTCGCTTAAAATTGTACGAAGCTTTAGAACTGTTAGGAGAACGCGTCCTGTACTTTGATACGGACAGATGCATTTACATCCATCACCCGAGTCAACAGCACCCTGACATCGAAGGAGACCGTTTAGGAGCATGGACAGACGAGCATCCCGACGACAAGATTCTAAGTTTAGTCAGTGGCGGCCCCAACAATTACGGCTACAAATACCGGGACAAACAAGGAGAAGTGCACACGACCTGCAAAGTGAAAGGACTGACTCTGAATTATCGTACCAGTCGAGTGGTCAACTTTGGGGTATTGAAAGAAGCCTTGCAATCGGGAGAGGATGGACACTTTAAAGTGACCACCTATCAACCGAACAAGATTGTACGTTTACCCACTCACCACATCGTCAGTCGACCCTTGAAAAAAGTCTATCAAATCGTGTACCAGAAGTGAGTGAGACTTCCCAATCACTTTACGTTGCAGTACGGTCACGTCGGTATTGGTCTGTATATAAAAAAGGAACCCTAGGCAAGATCGATAGTTCATTGTGACTACCAAGACCGAGCGAACAAAATGAATACTTTCAGAGAAACACAGAACAAGTTGTTTAGAAAGGCACAATTCAAGTGTGAGGCTTCTGAAGTGGAATGCGATTGTGAGCCTTGCGATGGGTACGATGCTGTACGTTGTGACCTGAGCGATGCCGTAAAGCATCATGGGAACTTTGTTCTTACGACCCCTATCATGGAAAGTGATGCTGTGCGTGTCAAACCTGAGGGATGCGAAAGTGATGGCGCTCGTCCTCTTGGACATTTTACTGGGTTTCGTTTTAAAGGGGAATGTTCACCTTCACGTCTACCCCCCTACGGATGTCATCCAGTCCTGAGCAAACTCCTGCCCATGTCACTCAACCCTCATCGAAACGAACCTGTGAAAGACGAATATTCGTTCCCTGTGCGTTTGTCGGAAGACTGCGACTTTGAAAATCGTCTTCAAGCGTTCAAAGGAAAATGGCCTAAGTATCTGGGAGGACCGACCCCCGAAGAATTAGCCAGAGCCGGATTTTTCTACTTGGGCGAAGGAGATAAAGTCAGGTCCTTCAGTTGCGGTGTGTCACTTCACCACTGGGAACCGCAAGATTCGGCCTACGTAGAACATGCTCGATGGTCACCGAATTGTCATTACTTACCCTTAGTGGGACCGAGACATTGAAATAACTTACCATAACCTGTTCATGGATACTTTACAAGAGAACATTCGTGCTTTGCCTGTGGAGTTGAGAGAACGCATTTACCGAGAGCTGGTCAAAATACAAGTGAAACGTAAAGAACAATTGCATCCGTTACGTCACCGGTGTTTGAACCACTGGTACCTGAAGGCTATACAAGGATTGATTCAATTGAAAGTGTTCCATCGGACAGACATTGATCAACGATCCTCTAGTTTTAAAAAAGGATTGGTTTGTTATGGACGATTCTATCTACATTATTGTAAACTTACTGCATCGAATTCCAGGGGAAGAGTTGACGAATTACCAACATCTTGAACACAATGTCAACTTAGTGAAAGAGGAAACTTCTGAACGAATTGTAATGTACAAATTAGTGACTAAACGATTTAAATTCGACACTGAAGTAAAACCATGTTTGTGCAAAGAGTACATTTCTTGTGTCAGACCAAAGAGGATTTAGTATGGCCTATTCATGGATACTTTGCTAGAGAACATTCGTGCTTTGCCTGTGGAGTTGAGAGAACGCATTTACCGAGAACTGATCAAAATACAAGTGAAACGCAAACTCAAAGTTATTCATCCGTTTTTAAAGTATGCTCTGTTCCAAAGTAAAAGAAGACTGATTATGAGTGGATATTACATCAGGCACAAAGTTAAACGAGGCTATTGGCCACCACCCATCGATTCCAAAAACAGTGCATATACTTATGGATACTTTACAAGAGAACATTTTGGGCTTGCCTGAGGAGTTGAGAGAAAGGATTTACCGAGAACTGGTCAAAATACAAGTGAAACGTAAAGAACAATTGCATCCGTTACGTCACCAGATCTTTAACCACTGGTACCTGAATGGTATAAGAGGACTAATTCGTCAGAAATTTTTTCAGTGGTTAGACCTTGTTGAACACTTTCAGTTTGGGAATGATGATGGACTAGACGTTCGTAATTTTGGTTACTTCGAGATTCACTTACTGCAACGTATTGAGGAAGACGTGTTAAAGGATTACCAACATTTGTTACATGGAATCTGCTTAGAAAAAGACGAAACATCTAGACAAGCTATGACGTTTCAGTTACAGTATGTAACATTTAAATTCCCTACTGGAGAACGAACATGTTTAGTTAGAAATTACCTTTATTGCTTCCGAAACAAAGACACTATAAAATCAAGTTGCCATGCCACGGATTATGTCACATATTATTGAACAGATTCCGTGGAAGGAATTCAATGACCATATTCAAACCGTGGATCATTACCATCGATTATTACAAGAACTGTATCCATTCAATTTGGGTCGACAAGTGGTGTGTGTCTTAGTGACTTGTTTTCTGGGATTTCGTTTACCAGCCGATTCTTTGTGGACTCTTTACGATCAGTACTTACCACCTCAATGGCCTTAAATGGTCACGAAAAACTCCTTTTGCTCAAAGCCTTGCGGTTTCATCTGGATACTTCTCGACCTCAACAGGAAAAAAAGATTCGTCAACTTTTAGCTACCCAAGACGTGTATGACGATGTGTGTGTAGCTTGTGACTTACATCCCCATTGGACAGATGTCAATGCCTGGAAAGAATGGGGTTTTGAGGCTTGGACCCAAGAAGTGGCCCAGTATGCACGAGAGTTGTTCAAGGAAAAAAGTTACTTTTCAACCCGTGTTAGTGACGGTGCCAGAAGAACCCGTCACCCAGGACAGGCCTGAAAGACCCTTTCGGGAGGACACTTGTGTGACCTTACCCCCTACTATAGAACTGGTTAGAACATTACCCAAAACATGTTGTTGCACAGACACTTGTGTTTATTCCACGTTAATGGTTATCATGTGCCTTTTATTCTTGTACTTAAGTCTTTGGCTTTTATTTATTTTTGTCTTTCGTATTCATGTTTGAAACATTCAATAAACGTGTTCTGAAAAAAGTATATAAACTCTTGTCTTGTTTGTTTTCGTGTCACAAGTGACATTTCTCACACAATGGCTACCTCTGCTGTCTCTGCTCCCTCCTCCTCTACTGTCAAAGTCATCGACGAACACTTAGATCGTGCCAGTTGGGAGGCTTTGTATCTTCGCCATCCCTTTAACATGCACATTGCTGGACCTAGCGGTTCAGGCAAAACCGAATTCGTCAAACGTTTGATCGAACATCAACATCATTTGATCGATCGGCCACCTCAAAGGATCGTGTGGTGTTACAAAGAGTGGCAATCGGCGTACAGCCTCTTGCGAGAAAGTCAAGGCGATTCCATCGTGTTTGTGGAAGGCATTCCTAAAGAAGACGACGGCATCGTCTCTGACTCCCGTCAAACCCATTTGGTCATTTTCGACGACATGTTAGGAGAAGACGAAGAAGAAATTAAATTGTGGTTCACGCGCAAAGGGCATCACCGTAATGCCAGTGTCGTTTACATCACCCAAAATTTGTTTCAACAAAGTAAAGCCCATCGCACCATCAGTCTCAATGCGCATTACTTGGTCTTGTTTAAATGCCCTCGAGATAAATCGCAAGTGCAAGTCTTAGCCAAACGGTTAGGAACGCCTTGGCTGACTCAGGCGTACGACGATGCCACTCAAACTCCACACGCCTATTTACTCGTCGATTTGAAACCTACGACTCCCGAGGATTTGCGATTTCGTACCCACTTGCTTCACCACTGGTGCCAAGACGGAGGGCCTGTCCTGTACACGTCTCCGTCCTCGACTTAATTTCACTCCACATAAAAAAATCTATAAAAACCTCAGACCTTTTTCGTCTGTCTCACACAGTGTGAACATGACGTCCCTTCAGTCGCATCTTCCCGTCAAATTGATTCGTGCCTTGTATGGCATCAGTCGAGAAAAAAATCCACAAACACGAGCTCGTGTCTTAGAAGCTAGTCTCAAAGAAGTCTTACGATGGTTCACGGTGACGGCACGTCAAATACTCCAAGGAATCATTCAGATTCCTCATCAAACCAAACGCTTTTTCGATCGAAACAAAGTCGCTTTGGTCCAACTGGCCGATCCCCGTGTCGACACTCAAACCAAACAACAAATCATTTTGAAACCTGGAGGGAGCGGTACTCTAGGAGGGGTCATCATTCGCTCTCTCTTAAGATGGGATCCTAATGCCCCCAAAGTTATACCCAAGAAAAAAGTCCAACGAAGCCCCAAGAAGAAAAAGAAAAAGACCAGGTCCCCAAGGAGAACTTCTCCAGTGGCGGGACCCTTCTCTGATCAGACACCACCACCCCGGAAAAAGAAAAGAAGCCCCCAGAAAAAGAAACAGAGAAAAAGTCCCCAGAAAAAGAAAAGCCCACAGAAGAAAACTAGTCGCAAGAGAGGCACTTCGGCCAGGACGCAACCTTACACTCGCAAACCACGATCTGCCACAGCAGTGACTGCGTCTCCGGCATCCTCACGTTCATCCACTTCTCCTTTGATGACACCAAGAACTGAATAGTACTTGGAGACGTTGATTACATCAAGAACTTCTCCGGTGATGACTCCAAAAAGAACTTCCCCGGTGGCAGGACCCTCCAATTTAGTGGCAGTGGCTGCTGCTCACAAAGTACCTTCTCCCAAAATCAAAGTCCAAGAAAGATCGGGCATGTTACAAAGTTTACTGGATTTGTCCAAGCAAGAACTGGCTCGATTTAGTCCGTTACGTACCCCTGCACGACGTGTCATGCCTGTCCTCAAACTGATACGACGTAAAGACAATCAGTGGCGACGCGTTCCAGTATAAAAAAAGGCCTGTGACCAAGTCGTGGGTATCAGTGTTTTTCGGTACTCCTGAAGACTCAAAGATGTCACCCTCCAGAAAACCCCAAGGAAAGAAAAGGAAAGGACTACCACCACGTTTAGTCAAACATGGGGACATGTTATCTATCCTGTCCAAAGCTTCTCCACCTCTACGAAAAAAACTCATTCAATCGGCCTCCAAAGAGGTCATCAATACCGTGTGTGAATGTTGTTTGAACGTCTTGAAAGGCACGATCCCTTTGTCCAAACACCAGAAACAATGCTTAAGCAAACATCGTCACGTTCTTCGCCAAATGGTTCAAAAGAAAATTCCCATTCGTCAAAAGAAGAAGATGCTGGTCCAACGTGGAGGCATTTTGCCTCTCTTGTTAGGCCCCATACCGAAAGGAGTCTTGGGAACCATGTTGGGAGGACTGGTGGGAGCAAGATAAAAAGGCCCTCGGAAGTCCCAAGATCTCAGAATCGACCCCTGACAACCCCATGGAAGGACGAAAACTAGCTTTAGTACCTTACAAACGATGGATGGAATACCATCGGTGGCAAGAACAAGGCACCCCGCATTTAACTCCCAATCCCAATTTGAGCGAGATGTCCCAGTTACAACACGAATTGCAGTCCTTGATGGATCGCCAAGATTTGTCCGAAACAGAAAAATCGCAAAAGTACGGTCAACTCTTGCAACCACTGCAACTCTTTCACCAGAAAGCTTTAGACGAAACAGCTCTACCCACTTTGAAAGATTTTAAGACCTTGATGAAAAGTCCAGCTCCATCGTCACTACCACCACCACTACCATCCCCAGGGGTCACCAGAGATGCTACCCCACGAAGACCTGAGGAAGAAGAGATGCGAGAAGTGTTTCAAACACCGTTAGCAGCTCCCATTTCGAGTAAGATTGCAGCATCCTTGTTGACCCCGTCCCCCACACCCCAACGAGAAGAAATGAAAGCTTGGGTTAAAAAGATGATGTCCACTCCTCCTTCGACAGAAGTGAAAAAGAAAGAAGGGAAACCAGAAGTGAAAAAAGAAAAGAAAACCAAAGCCATTCCATTGCCACCTCCACCACCACCACCGCTACCTTAGAATTCTACTCCCGTAGCCCATCGGACACGTAAATCCGTTTCCAAACCACCATTTAAACCCACCCAAAGTAGCATCACCAAAGAGTGGGTGACATATTAACACACCAAAAAATGGAAAAAGTCTTAGCCAGCATTTATTACGATCCCTCCCATCCTGCAGGTTACACAGGAGTTCAAAAATTGTATCGTGCTGCCAAAAGTCGACTGAAAAGTCTCCGTTTACCTCAAGTGCAACGATGGTTACAAGAACAAGCTACCTACACTTTACACAAACCCATTCGACGCAAGTTTGCCAGAAGTCGTACCCGAGTGGAAGGCATCGATCATCAATGGCAAGCCGATTTAGCCGATGTCTCTCATTTGGCCAGCTACAATCGTGGCTACAAATATTTGTTTTGTGTCATCGACGTCTTTTCCAAATTTGCCTGGGTCGTACCCTTGACTTCCAAATCCAGCAGCGAGTTAGTGCGAGCTCTGCAACGGGTGTTGAAACAAAGCGGTTGTCACCCTCTTCGATGGCAAACGGACAAAGGTACCGAATTTCTGAACCAAGCTTTCCAAAAAGAACTAAAGAAACGTGACATTCAATCCCGAAACCAAAGCCAGCATCGTGGAACGTTTTCAACGCACTTTGAAAGAACGCATGTGGAAATATTTTACGCATCACCACACTCTGAAGTACATCGACATCTTACCGCACCTGGTGCAAGCGTACAACCAATCTTACCATCGAAGCATCGGACGTGCCCCGCAAGACGTGACTCCCGACAACGAAGTGTTGGTGCTTGAGCGCCTGTTTGGTACGTCCCCGACGAGGGCTGTCCCCAAGAAAAGTGGAGAGTTGGCCGTAGGAGATTGGGTGCGCATTGGCAAAATCAAACGCACTTTCGACAAAGGTTACTTACCTAACTGGACGACCGAATTGTTTCGCGTCACTGGACGAGTGCATGGCCGTCATACTACCGTCTATAAATTGGAAGACATGAACGGAGAAGTGCTCAAAGGAACGTTTCATTTGCCCGAGTTACAACGTGTCACCAGAAAAGAAGACGACGTGTACGACATCGAAAGCATTCTCGAACGCAGAACCCGTAAAGTGGGCAAGCGACGTGTCAAAGAAGTCAAAGTACGTTGGAAAGGATATCCACCATGTTTTGATTCTTGGATCGAGGCTTCGCAAGTCATCGACTATAAAAAGAAGTGACCATCATGCCCTTTCACACATCAGACGCAGCTACGTCGACCACTCTTCATTCACCCAGTTCTTCTGTGCAAGATTTACAAAAACAACCCTTGTGGGTGTGGTGTGGAGAACGTGTGCCTAAAACGCAAATCGTCTTTTTCTGCCAAATCTTCGTGGTGTATTGTGTCATCGGGGCAGCCATTGCCAATTTGAGTTTGCGACAAGGAGACAAACAATTGTGGACCATTTTATTGAGCAGTTACATCGGTTACCTGCTTCCCAATCCCTCCCTGAAATTCTCCTCGAACGGGAACCACGGAAACCTTGTGTCCAGTGCCAGTGCCAGTCACCACTCCAACAACAACCACAACCAGAACCCCATTTTGGGCGGAGACACGCCTCTGACGTCCAGTAACCCCTCGGACAGCCGCAGAACTCTAGAATTATGAGTCACCAAAACCAATTTTACTTAACCTTACCCAGTGACAGTTCCATGGAGGTGTTTCCCAACAACACGTTGTGCTGTTACACGGCCAAATTACCTCAGGTCATCCCCTTAGATCACGAAGCCCATTGGGAAGTGGCTTTAGTGGAAATGATTCACCCGACCCAAGTCCTCAATGTCCTTCCCAATCAAAATTTTTTTTATGTGGAAGTTCATGACGAGCAATTGCAACAGGAGTCATATATGACAATAAAACCTATAGTGAGAAAACTCAAAAGTGGACCTACCACTTGTTGATTCTCCCAGGCTATTATTTTAGTGGTCAACATTTGGTCAACACCATAGCTGCCAAGTGTAATCGCTTGTTTGGGAAAGCTTTGGAGCATGTCGACAAAAGTGTCACCATGGAGTACCACAAAGTAGCTCGTCGCTTCTCGATGAAATTTGAGCGGAGTAAAATCATGTCCATTTTATTTTGTCCTGAATTGTTTGACATGTTAGGCGGAGACATGAACATGAGAACGACCATGCTCAATAACAGCGAATTACCCATCGTTTACGACAACGAGTCTTTTAGCAAGTTATTTCGTACCCCAGTAGAACTGAACTAAGGACTGAATTTGATGTTCGTGTATTCCGATGTGGTGGAATACAACGTGGTGGGACACACCTCCGTACCGTTACTGCGTGTCATTCCTTTCAAAGTGGATTGTGCCGCGAACGCTGACGAGGAAGGTGGAAACACTTATCACGTCCACCGCGAATTTGTCCATCCTCACTATTTGCCGGTCAGCAAGTCGTATTTGGACACGGTCAACATTACTATAAAAGGAGATTTGGGACAAAATATTCCAGTCACCAAAGGAAAAGTCACGGTGAAACTCCATTTTCGAAAACGGTTCTCTCACGACTCGTAAGTCATGTATCCAGTGTACCGAGGGGTTGCACGACAACAAGGACACGGTTTAGGAGATATGTTAAAATCAGCCTTTCTTTCGGTGGCCCCAGTCTTGAAACCGATGGTGACACGCGGATTGCACGCCTTGAAAGATGCGGCACTGACGCAAGGCAAAGAATTTCTCCAAAATGTCATCATCGACAAACAAAACCCTAAAGAAGCCTTCATGAGGGCTGGCAAAAATGTCTTGCTGCAAACGGGCAAAGACATTTTGGGCCGACGAGAGACACCTATAAATGCCCTGCACGCTATCGAGTCAGGCATTCAGCAAGGACAAGGCAGAAAGAGACGACGAAGAAAACACCCTTTCACCAGACTTCAAGCTAGAAAGGCCAAGAAAAGAAGAACCGTTCGAGACTTAGACGTTTTCGATTATTGAGACACAGAAAAAATGATGCACCGAGAGTCATGTGCTTGTTCCAAGACGGAACTGGATATGTTTGCCATGCCCCCCACCATGATGACGATGCAAGAATCCCAGTGGGTGGAATTTCATCCCGTCTCCTCATTGACCGATTCCGCTCCCATCGAGTTTGAAATCAAAGGACAGCCCGAAGACTACATCGATCTAAATAGCAGTTACCTGTATTTGAAAGTCAAAGTGAGCAAAACGGACAACAGCAATCCTGGAGCCAATGATAGGGTAGCTCCTGCTAACAATTTCATGCATTCCTTGTTCAGTGAAGTGGACTTGTACTTGAATAACAAACTGGTCAGCAGCAGCATGGATACTTACCCATATCGTGCCTACCTGGAAAATCTCTTGACGTACGGAAAAGAAGCCAAGAATACTCATCTGGATGCTTGCGTAGTATGGAAACCTGACACGGCCGGTGCAAACACGTTTAACGACACAGCCCTGCCAGAATATAACAATGAGCACAATGTGGGGTTTAACACACGTAGAAGTAAAATTCTGCAAGGGCGAAGTTTAGAACTGATGGATCGTTTGCATTTGGACATGTGGTTACAAGAAAAGTATTTGCTGAACGGGGTGGATATCCGTCTGAGACTGAATCGTAGCAGTGCCGCTTTCCATTTGATGGCCAGTACCAACGAATACAAAACTATCATTCAAGAAGCCAGACTCTACGTGTGTCGTGTGGAAGTGTTACCTAAAGTGGGAAACGACGTCAGTCAGACGTTGAGCAGAACCACCGCCAAGTATCCGATACGAAGAGTGGAAGTGAAAACCTTCACCATTCCCACTGGACAGCGATCCATGATCGAAGTTCATCTGTTCCAAGGACAGTTACCCAAACGTTTGGTCGTTGGTATCGTCAGGAATTCATCTTTCAATGGAGTCCACAACGAAAATCCTTTTGAGTTTCAACACTTTGGCGTGTCCAAGATCGAAATCAGTCGCGACGGCAAGGTCTTGTGTACCCGACCTTTCGAACCTAACTTTACCCAGAACAATTACTTGAGGTCGTACTTGTCCCTGTACGAAGCCACGGGACAGTTAGGAACCAACACCAGTCACGGTATTACGTACGAGGATTATGCAGGAGGCTATGCTTTGTGGGGTTTTGATTTCACTCCAGACCAAGGCAGCGACGAGGGACATTTCCACCCTATAAAATCCGGACAGATTCGTGTGGAAATTCAGTTTGCAATCCGAGACCCTGTTAATCCAACGTTGAACGTCCTACTGTATGCAGAATTCGACAATACCATAGAAATCAACAGTTTGAGAGAAGTTATTCTAGATTACTAGAAACCATGGAAGACTGTTATCCCTCTTTACCTAGTGGAGAAACTTTGGACACGAAATGTGAAGAGGCTGTGGAGGAAGAAGTGATCATGATGAAGTCGAGATGGCCAGAACAAGAAGCCCATTTAGTCTGCTGTTTTGCCAAACACTTGGTCGAAAAAATGACGGAAGTGATCAAGAAAAATTGATATGGATGTCAAAACGATCATCCCAGTCAAATTCAACACGATAAATGCCTGATGTTGAGTCAAGAAGAAAAATTGGACGAGTATCTGGACGAAGCTTGGAGTCTCATCTCGGACAAAGACGTGTTGCATCAGTGGTATAAAGACTTGCGTGAACATTCTTGTTCACCATTAACCACTCAAGAGATCCATCGTATCGAAGCTCTCCTGAATCAAAGTGAGGAGACGAAACGAAGAAACGGTTATTTGTCAGACATTTTCAAGCAAAAAGTCAGGACCGAATTGACGACGTATTATTACCTGTGAAGAAGAAAAAAACACACAAATCAATGCATACCTGGAAACTTTATTACCTTTTGAACCACAGTTCGTATACGGCTTCTTGGAATCCTGTCGTCTGTGCTAAAGATGAACTCCCTCATCGCAAACCTCAAGACCATCAAGCTTACGTGATCAACACGGACGACAGTCATCTCCCAGGAACCCACTGGGTAGCCGTTTACTTTCCTCAAGAAGGATGTGTGGAATATTTCGATTCGTATGGATTGCCCCCTTTGGAAGACGATATCATTGACTTTATGAGAAGAAATGCTCAAACCACCCGATTCAATAATGTGAAATTGCAAGGCACAGATTCCTTGGTGTGTGGACAGTACTGTGTGTATTTTCTGCATCATCGCAGCCTGGGCTATTCCTTAGAACATTTAGCGACTCATTTTGATCCTCGTTCTTCTTCGAGAAATGGTGTGAAAGTAGATCGATGGTTTTGTGACCATTATGCTTATCTTTTGTCTCAAGCTAGGAAACGTAGTGTCAATCAATGGCCTAATGACTTCCAACAGTGGAAATCACAATTTCATTCACAACGTTGTCAGCCCTGTTTAAAGTAGATTGTCAATTGAGAAAAAAATGTTTGTGATTTGAAAAAATTGTTTGATGTTATCATGTTGGATTATTGTTTAAAATATGTTAGAGTTGTTGTTGGTTAGTGTTAAGTGATTTTTGAATAAAAAATGTTGTGTTTTGAAAAAAATGCCTTTGTCTTTTGTTTAGCTATAAGAATGTTGGATTGATGCTCTTTAATTTCTTACTATCCCTCTCATGACACTCATTGAACGTTGCGACTCGAAAACCGTCGGGGATGTTTTCCTTCACGTCCGCGCTTTGACTTTAAGAACCGGGGCAGTTTCCAGTCTAACCATCCATTGTCGACTCATTCTCCTACGAAGATGTGCTCCAAACTAGCTAAGCTCAACGAAGCCTACGTGAATTTGGATAGGGTCAGACACAGTCTGATACCGAAGCCAGAAGAAATAGAGAATGTGAGAATGTTAAAAATCACTGAAGACCTGATAGAAGAACTCTTCAGAGAAGAAGTGAACAGGGAGAAAGAAGAATGGACAGAAAAGTACAGACTTCAGAGACAGCAGCAGCAACAGCAACAGCTGCAACAACAACAGCAGCAGCAACCTGAAGCTGAGGCTTTGTCGATTGCCGTATCGACACCAAAGAGTTCTTCTTCTCTTTCCGAAGAAACAGACCTATCGCCAGAAAGTCTATCCTCAGAGGACATCGCATTCTTAGAAACTAAAAAAAGATTGCCATAGCAAACAAATAAACAGCCCTTTTCAGGGCTACCCCAATACTCTAGAAAAGAAATAACCATCAATTTGCCAATGTGTAGGTAGAGTAGTGTGAATATAAACACTGGATCTTTTTTTAAAAAATGTGAGGGTATGTGTTTGTGTGTTTGTAAGTGCTCACGTACGTTGGTGTGGATAGTAGATTAAAAAGATGTCTTTTTTGGTGTTTGAGGTGTAGATTTGGGGTTAGATTGGATTGCTTTGCGTATGTGGATAGTCTGTTGAAGTGGTTAATAACAAACATTTTTTAAAATAGTAATGGGTAGCATAAAAAAGTGAGTGAGTGTTTCTTTTAGGTCCGCGCGTTGTTGTTTTTGGTCATGATCTAGGTAAGATCAATTTTATGTTTCTTAGGGGGATGTTTTCCTTCACGTCCGCGCTTTCACTATAAATTGAAACTCGCTGGGCAGTCTAGCTACCCTTGTTGATTGATCAACACCAAAAATGAACACGAGATTGGCGAAACTGTTGGAACTTCATGTGCATCTGGAATATGCCAGGCGCCTGTTGAACGAACTGGCCGCGGAAGCCATTGTCGAAGACGGAAGGATGAGAGAGGAGGAGGAAAGAAGAAACAAAGAAGAGGAGGAGAGAAAATACAAAGAAGAGGAGGAGGAGAGAAGAAACAAAGAAGAGGAGGAAAAGGAGAGAAGAAGAAGAAATTTCAGAATCCCAGAGAGCGAAAATTGGGATTCTGAAGCCACATATCATGCCTCTGCTCTCTCACCCCAAAAGGTAAAAAGTAACTGGGGGACAAGATGTGTATGTGGCGCCAGGCCTGGAAGGTGCCACCATTAACCAGGTGTCCATGAAGTTAAAAAAAAATAACAGCCCTTTTCAGCGCTACCCAATACTCTAGAAAAGAAATAACCATCGATTTGCCAATGTGTGTAGGTAGAGTAGTGTGAATATAAACACTGACTCTTTTTTAAAAATGTGAGGGTATGTGTTTGTGTGTTAGTGTTTGTAAGAGCTCTGGTATGTTTGTGTGAATAGTAGATTATGGGTTTCTTAGCGTATGTGGAGAGTATAGTTTGGGTTTTATTATATGAAATGAGAAAAGTGGGGATGTTTTCCTTCACGTACGCGTTGTTAGGTCATGATCTAGGTAAGATCAATTTTATGTTTTTAGGGGGATGTTTTCCATCACGTCCGCGCTTTCACTATAAGAACCCACAAAGTTTGATGTTGGAACCATTCTAAGGAATAACTGAGACAAAAGGATTCAAGTATCAGTTCTATTTAATCTATTGAGAGACATCTATTTCTGGATAATGTATGTAGAATATGTTTTAGGAAAAATAGAAGAGGAATGGAGGCATGGAGATATGAAAGACTTTGTAACGAGTCAAGTTCAAGGCCTAAAGACAGCAAGAGATATCATAGCAGGGATGATTGAAGAAGAAGTCAATAAGTCAAGAGGCTTCATTAACCAACCTTACTTCATCAAAGTCCGGTGCTTCCTAGAAAAAATATTGTACTGGACAGAGTGGAGAAATGTAAAATGGGGATTGGAAAAGGTGAAGAAAGGGGAAGATCTGATGAGAAAAGTAATGGAGGAAGAAGTAGAGAAGATTAAAGAGAAATGGAGGGAAGAAAGAAAAGATGTGGAAAACAAAAAGAAACAGGCAGAGTTTGAGAGGTTGAATCAGAATTGGATAAAAGTTCAGGAAAAGTTTAGAGCTCTAGGTCATCCTGACTGGATACCAGAAAAGGAGAAAAAGAAGACAGGAATAGTGACAAAAGTGAGAAGATGGTTGAAGAAGTGGAAGTGTTAGAAGAAACCCAAAGGCCCTTTTCAGGGCCAGCCATATTTCTCGAAAAGAGAATGACTTTTTTCAATTGCCTACCCCTTTTTTAAAAAATTTTATAAAAAAAAATCCCTTGTTCAATTCCCCTTGTCCCTAGACAAGCCCAAACTCTATTCCCCCATGTTAAATTCCCCCTTGTACGTAGAGTGACCCACGAATTTTCGCCATGTTAAATTCCCCTTGTACGTAGAGTGACCCACGATTTTTCGCCATGTTAAATTTCCATTGTACGTAGAGTGACCCAGGGGTGTTTTTAATGCTAATTCCCATTGTACATAGGGTGCCCCCATTCACTACTTACATTACTTTAGTGACAATGAAGACAAATGGATCCAACACGCCCGAAAAGGAGTAGGTGAAAAGACCATCAGAACGTATTCAGTGGATGGCTGAGACTTGGAAAACCCTAAGATCTTGGACGAGTTTAACAGCTTATCATTTCACGGATGTCCGATTTGCTACCTTCATCTGTACACACAATATCAACTTTTACAACGTACCATGGAAGACTTGTACGAGGCCACTTGTCAGCGACGCTTAAAATTAGAACACCAAGGATACCAAGTCGTGGAAATGTGGGAACACGAGTACGATCACCGTTTGAAAACCGAGCCGAGTATAAACGTATTGTGGGAAGTTACAAGTTGGTGGACCCTCTGAACCCGTAGGACAGTTTAAATGGAGGACAGACAAGTGCCACATGTTTGCTGTATCACGCTGAGTAGGAGAAAGTAGAAGAAATCAAACACTTTACGTGTGTTCGCTGTATATGTATTGTCACTTTCCGCAGGGCACCCACAATTGCTGACGAAACACATCGACGTGGACAACATTCGACAATACGACAGATTTATTAAATGTAAAATCTTGCCTCCCACGGACTTGTGCCATCATGTTTTACTTCACCATTGCCAAGGAAAACCGATATTTCCCTTTTGCCATACTTGTGCCGAAATGTGCAACGAAGACCAACATTGTCTACACACCCATGAAGAACGCGCATTGACAGGAATGTAGGTCAGCGTAATATTATTCAAAGCTCTGGACCTGGGATGCAAATTGTTATAAGTGTACGAATTTTACCACTTTCCAAAGACAGAAGAGTACCACAAGGGCGACGAGACTTCGCAAGGCATTTTCGCAGACTACCTGAAACTAAAAATGACGCCAGCGGCTATTCTTCCTGGTGCCACACTCCCTTAGACCAAAATAAATTCCAAGATAGATACTTTGAGCAGTAAGGCATTACTTTAGATCTCATCGAGATAAACGAAGGTCGATGATGGTTTGCCAAAGTCATGTTGAATTGCTTGTGTGGGACAATGGCACAACAACCGTTTTTACCGAAGACAGAGTATTTGACAGAACCGTCCCGCTACTTCCAGATAATTCATGACACAACCAAATACACGAAACACGTGGACGTCCTTCCTGATACTCGATTCTGGTCAATTACAAAGAAGAACTGGACTCTGTCCAGGCCGATAACTTTTAAAATATCATCAATTCAGCCTGCGTGACACCCGATGCTCGCTTAAAATGGTGCGTAGCCTTACACCAGGAGATCGTGTGTTGTACTTTGACTCGGACTGTTGTATCTATATTGATCGCCAAGGTCAATGCCAACCTTCCATGGAAGGAGATCATTTAGGTGCCTGGACGTACGAGCACCCTGACGACAAGATTCTAAGTTTTGCTAATGGTGGTCCACAATATCATGGCTATGAATACCATGATCAACAAGGAGAAGTGCACACCAAGTGTAAAGTTAAAGGATGAACTCTAATGTATCGCACCAGTTAAGTGGTGAACTTTGGGGTATTGACAAGAGCCTTGCTGTCTGGAGATGATCAACAGTTTAAAGTGACCACCTACGAACCTCACAAGAATGTTTATCCACACACCAAATCGTATGTCGACCTTTGGAAATACTGCATTCAATCATGTACCAGCAGCAAATGAAATTTTCCAACCATTTCACTTTACCTTACGGACACGTCGATATTGATCAGCATATACAAAGGAAAAACGTCCAAGACCAATAGTTTATTCAGACTAAATTTGCCAAGAGCGAAAGATAAATCATTTCAGGCAGACACAATTCAAGTTCGGTGAATCTCATGTGGAGTGGGATGCTATGCCTTGCGATGATAGCGATATCTGACGGATGCAACGGCAATACCACTCGTTATCGTGGACTCTTTACTGGTTTTAATTTTCAACGTGAAATAATGCGGCTACCACCCTACGGATATTATCCATGCCTGAGCAAACTACTTCGGGTTTCATCATACCCTCATGCAAATGAGCCCGATACAGACGAATATTAGTTTGTCTGAATACATAACTTTGAAAGTCGATTTCAAACCTTCCAAGGAATGTGGCCTAAATATATGGGAGGACCTTTCACCGAATAATTAGCAAGAGCCGGATTTACCTACTTGGCGAAGATAATAAAGTCACGTGCTTCAGTTGTGGTGTGTCAATTCACTAGTTGGAGCAGAAAGATTTAGCTTTAACATGTTCGATTGTCTCCTCAATGTTAATACATACCTTTAGTGGGACCACAATAATCTCTTCATAGATACTTTATAAGAGAACATTCGTGGATTGCCGGTGGAGTTGTGGATTTGAAAGAAATCATTTACAGAGAATTCGCCAAAATACAATTGAAACGCAAAGAGCAATTGCATCCGATACGTCAACAATGTTTAAAACACTGGTACCTAAATTATATTAGAGGACTGATTCTGATGAAAGCGTACAAATGATTAGACATTGATCAAGTACCTAAGGACGAGAATGATTTGTTTGCTACTGATTATATTGTCTACCAGGTAGACTTACTGCAACGAATTCCAGAGCAAGAGTTAGAGGATTTCCAAAATATTTTACAAAGTCTTATAATGGTTCAAGAGGAAACGTTTATGTGTGGTTTGTAAGTTAGTGACTATACAATTTAGATTCGCCACTTGATTACAATCATCTCTGTACAGAAAGTACACTTTTTGCCTCCAACAAAAGAAATACATTCTTGTGAATGTCTAGTTCAGACGGGTACAGTCACAATCTACCAATGGAGCTGAGAGAACGCATTTACAAAGAGTTATTCAAAGCAAAAGTGAAACGCAAACAACAATTGCATCCCTTACGTCACTGATGTTGGAGCCACTGGTACCTGCATGCTATAAGGGAATTGATACATTCAAAGTGTTAAAATGGTCAGATATTGATGAATCACATAGGATTTAGAAAGCTTTGGATGCTACTCATTTTGCTTTCAAGGTGACCATAGTACACCAAATTCCAGAGGAAGAGACAGATTATTACCAAAATCTTTTACATTTACAGATCTTTTTTCAAGAGGAAACGTCTGTGAAACGTGTGATGTGTGAGTTAGTGACTAAACAATTTGGATACGGTCCTGAAATAAAACCGCTTCTGTTCAAAAGGTACATGCATTACCTTCAACGAAAGAAGTTATACAAATTTCCTACCATGCCAGGACCTTTATCTGTCGTGATACAACTATTGCCGTGGACGAAAGTCAATGACATTATTCAGACTGTGCAAAATTACCACCACTTATTAGGAGAACTGTGTCCATTGAATTGTGGTCGTCGTGTTGTGTATGTCTTAGTGACTTCCTTTATGGAACTTCGTTTACTGGCTGATTAATAGTGGACATTTTACGAATAGTACCACCACCAAAACATGAGGGTGGTACCTTTAAATGTACACGAGAGACTCATTCTGTTTAAAGCCTTGTGGTTTCGTCTCGATATTCTTCTACCGTTCAGGGACAAAATTATTCGCCATCATTTAGTCACTGAGGATGTTTACTAATATGTGTGTACAGCTTGTGACTTACGCCCTCACTGGCAAGATATGCGTGACGGGAAAAATGGTTTTGAGGCTTGGACAAAAGAAGTGAACCAGTAAGCCAGCGAATTTTGTTAATGACTTCAAACGCCCGGCGACACACGTAACTTTAAAATCTGTCTTAGCCAAAGTGTCAGAAGACAAACCCGACACCAAGGAAAGTCACGTCATTCAGAATAATACTGTCAATGACAATGACAACGCAGGAAGGTGTCCATTCCGGAGGACACATGTGAGACTCCGCGAAGTGGTTAAGAGACTCTAAGAACATCACCCAGTGTCCCTAGGACACCACACCTTCGTCACAAAATGTTATACAGTCACTTGTTTGTGTTTCACTTTGATTGCTTTGATGTCTATTTTATCAATGCACTTAACCATTTGGCTCCTTTTTATTCTGGTTTTCGTGTTAAAGTTATTTTTTTTATAAAGAATAAACGTGTCTTGAACAACGTATAAACATTCTTGTCATGTATGTGTTCGTTTGAAAAGTGACATCAACCTTCAATATGGTTACCTACACTGTCTCTGCTTCATGTTCCTCCACTTTCAGAATCATCGACGAAAAGTTGGATCGTGCCACTTGGGAGGCCTTGTATCGTCGCCATAAATTTAACATGTTAATTGCTGGACCGGGTGGTTCAGGAAAAAAAAATAAAAAACATTTGTCAAACGTTTTATCGAACATAAACATAATTTGATCGATCGTCCACCTCAGGAATGGCAATCGACATACAGTCTCCTGCGAGAAGTCAAGGAGATTCCATCGTGTTTGTGGAAGTCATTCCTGGCGAAGACGACTGGATCGTGTCAACCCAAGTCAAACTCATCTGAAAATGATACAACGGACCAACAGTTACTGGCGACGCATTACACCGCTATATAAAAACATGGAAAAAACGATGGGTAGCAGAGTTTTTGTGCTCCTGAACACAAAGGGATGTAACCTAAAACAAGTGCACACCACCAACCCTCTTCTGTCCCAAAAGGAAAGAACATTTAATGACTGCCTTCAACTTGAGCCAAATAGTGGGACGTGCTGTTAGTTATGTCCAAAGCCCCTTCACCCTTGCGAAAACAACTCTTTCCAATAGTCTCGAAAGACGCAATCGATACCGTGTGCGAATGTTTCCCATATGTCTTGAAAGGAACGGTATCTTTCTCTCAGTATGAGAAAGAATGCTTTGCCAAATATTGACACGATCTTTGCCAAATGGTCAAAAAAATATTTACTCATTCGTCAATATAAATTTATTCTGGTACTAGGCGTTGGATGTTTACATCTGTTGTTAGACCCTTGGTGAAAGGAGTATTGGGATTAATGATTACAGGGCTCATGACGGGAGATGCTTCACAACGGATGTGTCAAAAATAAAAAAGTATCAAGAAGATAAAAAATATGTCTGGGGTGAAAAGATGTCAGACGTGATCTTTGGAATCTGATGGAAGGACGGAAACTGTCTATATTACCTTACAAACGATGGATGTAATTCCATAGATGGCAAGAACATCGGACCCGGCATATACCTCCCAATCATCATATGACCGCGGTGTCACAGTTACAACACGAATTGTAATAGGTGATAGATCACAGCGATTTTACAGAAACGGAAGAACCGCAACGGTAAAGTCAAGAGTTGCAACTAATTCAACTGTTTCATCACAAAAGCTTTAGACGAAACTGCTCGACCGACTCTGAAGGATTTTAAGACCTAGACGAAAAGTCCATCACCACCACCACCACAGTGACCAAGACAGACGCAATCCCATGAATACCTGACGAAGGATAGGCACCAGAAGTATTTCAGAGACCGTCAGCAATGCTAATCCCTAGTAAGAGTTAAGCGTCCTTGTTGACCCCTTCCCTGTCACCCCAACGAGAATAACTGAAAACCTAGAGTAGAAAGGTGATGTGAACTCCTCCTTCGACAGAAGTGAAACAGAAAGAAGGGAAAAAATAAAAAAGAAAGCAAGGTAAAATATATCACATTACCACCAACACCACCATAACTCACGTTAGACACGTAAAGCCGTTTCCAAACCACCATCTCACCCCAGTCAGAGTAGTGCCAGTGAAGAGCGGATGACTTATTGAAAAGAGAGAGAGAGGTTCCTGACGGATAATTTGTTAACCATGATTTATTGCGATCCAGCCAGTCCTGCCGGATACGGAGGAGTTAAGAAATTGTATCGTGCTGCCAAACCCCGACTGAAAAGTGTCCGTTTACATCAAGCGCAACGATGGTTGCAAGAACAATCCATGTACGTTTTACACAAACCTATTCGACGAAAATTATCCAGAAATCACACTCTAGTGGTGGACATCGATCATCAATGACAAGCCGATATAGCCGTTGTATTTCATTTGTCCACCTATAATCGTGGCTACAAATATGTGTTTTGTGTCATCGAAGTCTTTTCCATATTTGCCATTTGACTTCCGAACAGAGCAATGAGTTAGTGAAAGCCGTAAAAGTTGTGCTGAAACAAAGTGTCGTCATCTTCTTCGATGACAAACCAATAAAGGCATCCCAAACGTAATTTAAGCATCGAAGAACGTTCTCGATGCAACTTGAAAAAACGCACGTGGAAATAATGTACACATCAACACACTCTCAAGTACATCGAGTCTTACCGCACCTGGTCCAAACGTAGAACGAATCTTACGATCGGAAGATCGGATGTGCCCCGTAAAAAGTGACTTCCGACAATATAGTGACCGTCCTTGAGCGCTTATTTGGTACGTCGACTGTTGTTCTCCCCAAGAAAGGTGGACTGTTGAGGACGGGAGATTCTGTGCGCATTGGAGAAACCAAATGCACCTTTGACAAACGTTACAGAATTGGTTTGAGTCACTGACCAATGAGTTTCCGTCATCCTGCCGTCTATAAATTGGAAGACATAAACGGGTAAATGTTAAAAGGAACGTTCTACTTGCCCGAGTTACAACAAGGTAACAAAAAAGAAGACGAAATGTACGACCTCGAAAGCATTATCGATACAAAACCCGTATAGTGTGAAAACGACGAGACAAAGAAGTCAATGTAGTTTGGAAAGAATATCCTCCCAGTTTTGATTCTTGGATCTAATCTTCGCAAGTCATGGAATATAAAAAGAAGTGACCTTCAATACAGCCTCAACCACAACAGTGACCACTTCTTCTCCGAGTTCTTCTCTGCAAGGAGTGTATCCCTTAAAAGCAAATCGACTTCTTGTATTAAATTGTTTTGGTGTATTGTGTCATCGGTGCTGACATTGCCAAGTTATGTTTGTAACAAGGAGACAAACTACTGAGGACCATTTAACTGAGAATCTGCATTGATTACCTACTCCCTAATCCTTCCCTGAAATAGTATAACGGTAACAACGGGAATCATGCAAACAGCTTCATTCACCATCGCAAGAGTCACCACCAAAGCAGCAACAACCCTCCTCTGACTTCGAGTGACCCCTCGGACAGCAGACCTTTGGATTTATGAATAACCAATTTTACTTAATTTACCCAGTGACGGTTCAATTGATCTCTTTCCCCACAATAATTTCTGTTGTTTTCCGGGCAAATTACCCCAGCCATACATTCTGACCAATAAGCCCATTATGAAATGGTTTTAGTCGAAATGATTCACTCAAAATAAAAAAATAAAAACATCATTGAAGATCAAAACACTTTTGAGGTCGAAATTATGAACGAGCAAGTGCAACGATACATAACGAAAACGAAACTGTAGATTTCTCTATGAAAGGAACAGTGTCATCCGATACATCACTATGCGTCTATATGATGACAATTTCTGCAGGCTCTCATTTTAACGTTCAACAGCTGGTTGACACGATTGCTTCCAAATTAAATGCGTTTTGTGTCAAAGCCATGGACAACAGGAAACTTAGTCTCTCCACCGAGTACCATAAAGTAGCTCTTTGCATGTTAATGAAAATTTCGGATGTCAAACGTCAAGATGGTCAAGGGTTCACCCATCAAACACAAATTGAATTGTTGTCAGTGTTTGTTCGTCACCCTGTATAACTGAACCAAGGATTAAATTTGATATTTCTTTACTCTGATGTGGTGGACTACAACGTTGTGAGACACACATCCGCATTGTTACTGCGATTCGTATCTTTCAAAGCGGATTCTGTCACAAAAAATGACTAGAAATGTGGAAACACGTATCACGTTCACTGCCAGTTTGTACATCCTCACTATTTGCTCATCAGTATGTCGTATTTCGACAGAGTCAACTATGGTATTAAAGGAGATCTGGGACAAAATAATCCAAAAGGAAAGTCCCAGTGAAACTTCATTTTCGATGACGATTCTCTAACGACTCGTAATTCATGTATCATGTGTAGCGAGGAGTCGGTCGACAGCGAGAACAGGATTTAGTAGATATGATGAAATCTGCGTTTCGATCGGTAGCACCCGTTTTTAAACCAATGGTGACACGAGGATTGCACGCCTTAAAATATGCCGAATTGACGCAAGGCTAATAATGTCTCCAAAATTATCTGCGACAAACAAAATCACAAATAAACATTCTTTAGAGTAGGCAAAAATGTCTTTCCTCAAACTGGCGAAGACATTTTGGGACGACGAGAAACTCTTATAAATTCACTGGACGCTGCATGTCAGGCATTCAGGCTTCATTCACTCAACAGCAAGGACAAGGAAAAAAGAGGCGTCTAAGACACTTCTCCAGAGGACTTAACACATACAGAGCTATAAAGACAATAAAAGGATAAACCATAAAAGAATCAGACGTTTTTAATTATTAAACAGAAAAATGGTGCACCTAGGGTCTTGCGAATGTCAACAATCGTAACTGAATCTGTTTGCCATGCTATCCACAATGATGACGATGAAAGAATCCAAATTGGTTGAAAATATCATTTCATCCCATCTCCTCTTTGATGACCTCTAGCCTTTTGAATTTGAAATCAAAGGACAGCTCTAAGATGACATCGATCTGAACAGACGTTACTTGTATCAGAAAGTAAAAGTGATCAAAACGGAGGACACCGCTCCGGAAGTCGATCCTAGAGTAGCTTCCGTCAGAAATTTCATGCATCCATTGTTGAGTGAAGTGGATTGAATAACAACCTAGTCTGCAACTGCATAGATGCATACCCTTACCGATCGTACCACGAACAAATATTGACGTACAGAAACGACACAAATAATACTATTATGGATGCCTGCGTAGTAAGAAGACCTGACACGACAGGCCAGGACAAATTTAACGACACAGTCCTAAAGCAGCTGATGATCCTCAAAATATAATAACTTTGTTTAGAATTGATGGATATTTTGCATTTGGACATGTGGATTCAAGAAAAGTATTTGCTGAACGGGACGGGTATCGTCCCGAGACTGAACCGCAGCAGTAGCATCCATCTGATGACCAGTGTCATCGATCACAAAACCATCATCCACGAATCCAGACTCTACATGCAACACCTGGAAGTATTACTTAAGTGGGAAACGACACCAGTCACACTTTGAGCAGAACGACCGCCAAGTATCCAATACGACGCGTAGAAGTGAAAACCTTCACTATTGCTTTGGACTCCGATCCAAGATCGAATATCATCTGTTACAATTACCAAAACGACTAATCATTGGTATCGTCAGCAACGAAACCCTCAACGGATCCGTCACTGCCAATCCTTTTGAGTGTAAGCATCACAGTGTCCAACATCGAAGTCAGTCACAATGGCAAGACCTTGTTTACCAGAGCCTTCGAACCTAAGTTTGCCGAGAAGCATTACTTGAGATCGTACTTGTCCTTGTATGAAGCCGCGGCGTTTTGGTCCAACACCAGCCACGGTATTCCATACGACGATTATGTAGGAGGTTACGCTTTGCTGGTCATTTACTTCACTCCAGATCAAGGCAGCGACCAGGGACATTTCCACCCTATAACATCAGTTTGCAGAAGCTGTAATTTGTATGCCGAATTCGACGTTTACTCGAAGTCAACAATTTGAGAGAAGTAATTCTAGGCTATTATAAGATATGGAAGACTAGTATCACTCTTTGAATGGTAGAGTCTCTTTTGAAATGGAATGGGGGGATATCTTGGAAGCAGAACCACCCAACAAAAAAGACACACACGAAGAGAACATGATTATGTCCAGTTGTCCCGAACAAGAACAACATTTAGTCTCCTGCTTTGCCAAACACCTGGCACAAACAATTACAGGGTTGAACAAGAAAGATTTCAAGGCAGTCATGGATATCCCTTTGAACATTTAGTGACTTATTTTGATTGTGACTCCTCAAGAAACTATCATAAAGTAGATATATGGTTGTATGACCATTATGGATATATATATTGTCCTTAGCTGGCAAAGTAGTGTACATCAGTGGTCAAAAAACCTCCATCAGTGAAAGTATAACTTGACATCACAATGATGTAAACCTTGTCAAAAATGTGTTATTTAGCAAAATTGTGTTCATGTTATCTATTTGTTGATTGTATGTTGGTTGAAGGAAAGTGTTGTGTTTTGAAGAAAAAAGTGTATGTTGTTTGTTCTAAATATTTTTGTTAATATGTATGCTCTTTCACTTCTCTCTATCCCTCTACATTATATGAGCTATAGCGTTCCTACCAAACAATAACAGCATGTTTTTTTTTCTATCGCGTCGGCGCTTGATACATATGTATCTTTGGACATTCATTCTGGTCGTACATTGTTGACTCATCAACTCTTGAAGATGTTTTGAAAACAAGCAACGGTGAATGTAGCCATTGTCCATTTACATCGTGTCAGGCAAAACCTGATACCAAAGCCTGAAGAGATAGAAAATGCCAGGATACTTAAAACGGCACAAACACTTATTGAGAGGGGAATCTACAATGATTCAGAATATGGAGAGACAAACATGGTGAGTGAGTACTTTAATGAAGTGGTTGAGAGAGGAACATACAGTGATTCAGAATGGGGAACGATAAACATAGTGAGTGAGCACTATAATGAATTGATTGAGAGTGGAACATACAGTGATTCAGAATGTGAAAAGATAAGCATAGTGAATGAGTAATTTAATGAAGTGGTTGAGAAGGGAAATTATTAATGCTTCAGAAAGTGGAAAATAAACATGGTGAGTGAGTACGTTGATGATGTGATTGACAGGGGAACGTACAATGATTCAGAATGCGGAAAGATAAACATAGTGAATGAGTAATTTAATGAAGTGGATGTTGGGGGAACGTACACTGGTTAAGAATGTGAAAGACAAACATAGTGTGTGATTACTCTCATGGAGTGCTTGAGACGGGAACGTACAATGATTCAGAACGTGGTAAAATAAACATAGTGAATACTTTAATGAAGTGTTTGAGAGACGAACGTACACAGATCCGAAATGTGGAACGATACATATATATACTTCGTTCCATCTGTTATCCTCGATCTTGCTAAATCATTATCAAGATAGAGTGTGAATGTATATGAAAACAAAACGTACTTATATAGCTGTACTCCCTTATCTCAATCATATACAGTTGGAAAAAATTTATCTTAAGTGTATGTCGTAAAAGACTGTGATCGGTATATGCATGATTATTAAGAAGAACACATATAAAAAAAGAAAGAAACAAAATACAAAGAAAACAACTTGTGTTATGTATATTTGATTTAATTTTATCTAATTTGATATATATTTATAAATTTGATTGTTTTTTGTCTGTTTTAATCTTTCATTCGTTACATGCTATTGTAATACTTTTTCCAGAAAATATTTTGACCTTGACTGTTCGTTTTGTAAACACTAGGTGTTGATCTAGATCCTGACCTTGATTGTAATTGAGTAGCAACAACGTAAATAAGTTGTTTTTCATTTTAAAATGATTGGTTGTTGTCGAGGTCATGATGGGACTTCACAATTTCGACAAGGTTCTGGAACATGATCACATGACCGTATTTTGCGTTTTAGAATAAGATATAACCTTTGTTTTGGCAAGATATTATCAGTATTAGTTTTTTTTTTTTTTACACTCGAAGGTGTATGTTGTGCTGTTTTGATTTATTTCAGATTATTTGGATTCAAAAGGATTAATTCATTTTTTCCTGGAAAATACATGTGCTCATGTCATGTGAGATTCTTAATCAAAAACAGGTCTTATAAAACATTTGTTGAGATTTCCTAAACCGGAGCGATAATTCTCGTTTCAACAATGAAATGTAGACTTCAACACTACATGATATAGCATAATTAATCGTCTTCCATCTTGGATTCTTCGCTTGAATTTGAAGTTGAAATTAGCAGAACATTTTGGTATTAGGACTACTAAAACTTTATTCGTGGATTATTCTTGGATTATTTTGTACATTTGATTCTTAAAATCGTAAGTTTATATTTGTTCATTTTTACAGATTTTTTCCAGGGAAATAAAAGCTTGTTGTTTCCAATCTTGTGTTACTGTTTATTCGAGTCTAAACACGTGACATAAGAATTGGGTAGCTCGTCCTAAGGATAATTTTGAAAGTTTGCTTCAACATTTCAGAACAAAATTGTTTTTTGAAATTTATGTCCTCTAGTTTTGAAACCTTAATTGAAATCCGCATGCGTGTTCTAAAATGTCATTAAAAGTTGTAATCTTTCTTTCAAATCCTACCCAGGAACAATTAGATATTTTCAAAAAAGATGAAGTGATTTAACTTGCCGGAAAATACGATCTTTCTGAAATAAAGGCTACCTTCACGAAACAGGAAATAAGATTTCTTTTCTACAGTATTTGATAAAAATAATACTTTGGATAAAAGTGCTTTGGTTTCTATCAGCAAGTCTATATCAGACTCTGACATACAAATGAAGCAGTTATAATTAAAATACAAGATGGAATTGTAGTTGAGAAAGATGGAGCTTCAGAAACATAAAGAAAAAAAAAACAAATGCAAATGCAGTTAACAGAAAATCATGCAGTATGAGAAAAACGAGAGAGATAAATGAAAGAGAGAAGAAAGACAAATTCATCTACAAGCGGAAAAAGAGAAAGAAAGACAATTGCAGTTAAAAAAGAACAAATGCATTTACAAGGTGGAATAAAGAGAGAAAGTGGGGGAATATCAATGTAGCATGAACGAAATGGAACTGGCAAGTGAACAGTCATACTTCAAATCCAAATTTGTATTGATCATGGAAAGAATATTAAATTAGTGCCCCCTTTTATAGAAAAATAAATAGACAACACCTTTACTCGTTTTGAAACATTTGCTGAAAATATAAAGTTGCCAAGGGAGCGTTGGACTCAATTATTACAATGTGTACTCACTGGTAATGCTAGTGATATTTACCATCCGTTCACCAAAGTGGTAACTATGATGTGGATAAAGAATGCATCCTAAGGGGTTATGAGTTAGTTCCTGAAGATTCTCAACAAAAAGGCAGAAACTGTAGAGGAGAAGCTGGACAAACTCATGTCCAATTTGCTAGAGAAAAAGAACAGTTGTTGGATAGATGGTGCTTAGCCAAGTAAGCGGAACGAGATTATGAAAGTCTCAAAAAAATATATTACTTGTAGATTTCAAAACCTGTGTCCATAGTGACATCAAGACTTACCTTGATGAGCATCATATTTAAACATAGGAAATTCTGCTTGAGCTGTTGCTGATTATTATTTAACTCATACAGTTCCTTCTGTAAATAAGACTTCTACTCAACAGTCTTCTGGCAGAAAAGTATTTCAGCATAATACAAGACCTTCTAAAACTCAAACTAGCACAACTTATAAAAATCAAACATCAGAGAAGCTTGATTCAAGATCTTTGTCACTTCCTACATTTACCTATTGGAAAGATGCACGTTATTTTTGATTGCTAACAATTAAAAAAATAGGCATCAAAATCAAGACAGAGCTATTCCAAATGCCATTATTTCTAAGAGGTCATGGTCACGGTCATGAATTGAGAGTAATAATTGTTTTGGTCTAATAAACCCCAGTCTGATTTGAATATGGAGAATTATGAACAATTTATATTGAAGGGTTCTATATCACTCTTGGATGATTCGGACAATCATATCCTCATTGAAATTTAAGGGACGCATAGCCTTCTCGGAGTCTTTTGTTGTCAGGCACTTTCCCTTTTTCTGAGAAGTCTTCTTCTAATGAGAGTGTTCTTATTCAGGGATTAGAGTGCGGCTATATTAATGTTACTCTCCATTGAGTAGATTTGTCATCAGACTTAGTCTCAGGAACCGTGACAGTCGGAACAGTCTCTCTTTTACCTGTTGAGGACATTCATCTATTAGTAGACAGCGACCTAGCTGGAAACAAGGTTGATGATAGTCCACTTGTAACTGACAAGCCTTGCTTGGATCAGAAAGTCGATTCAGTTGAAAAAAAGAATTCCCTGATTTATTCCAAGCTTGTGGAATTAACAGTGATGTGGTGACGAAAGCTCTTGAGAATGATGCTGATAAGGAAAGCATTCTTTTAGCTAACACCTGTATTGGTTAGGCTTTGGATGAGGTCATGTTCACTCCTTGTTTCGATCAATCAGACGGTATTGATCACAGTGATGCTGTTTTAACAACTCATCTCGTTATTCTGATCAGGGTGATAAACGAAAGTCACTTGTCGTCGAACAGGAAGAAGATCACGAGATCCCCTGTTTGTTTCAGATAGCCATTAGTGAAACTGAAAGTACTGAAATTCCTATTTTTTATTTCATTAAAAATGGGATTCGTATGAGAACTTTCCAACCTATTATGATTGAATTTGGGATTCAGCAATTCAAGTCAAAAGTGAAATTATAGTTTGACAGAACTTCAGTGGAGAGAACCTTTGATCTGGTAATAATGGGTTTCTGTCTCTCTTGCTCATTCTTCAAAATTTTCTTCAGATTAGATATTACAGCCCTTACAAAGGTAATAAGAATATGAATGAGTTATATCATACTAATAGTGCTCCTGGGACCTAAATACATTATACGAGTACCAATATATTGAAAAATATAGCCAGTTTAAACATTAATCATCTGAGTTGTACCTGTCCCTCTCATTGAAGATTTATGTGAAGGAATATCATCGAATTCTACTGATATTGGAGTCTCAAATCTTCGGAAATCAGAACTTATGAAAGATCTTGACCAGCAACTTTCACATTTGCACGAGCAAGAAAGAAATGAACAGCTATCATTTGAATATGATCACTTATTTCCAGATATTCCTACACGAACCAACACAATTTTCCATGACGTTGAAATCGTTATTTCCATACCTGTCAAACAACACCTGTACATGATGAACCCTCTCCAACTTGAATACACAAAAAAGAAATTCAATAAATGCTGGAGAATGAGTATATGGAGCCCAGTAAAAGGGATTGGAGTTCACCGTCCATACTTGTTCCAAATCCTGATAAATCTGTCCGTATGTGTACTGATTATAGAAAGTTGAATAGTATGACACAAAGAGGATCATTTCATTACCAAGAATCGATGACTGTTATTGAAAAGATCGGGAATGTCACCAAATTTGACCTTCTGAAAAGATTCTGAAAGAGTAATAATGGCATTTACCAATATAAAGTAATGCTGTTAGGTTATGAACGTTTCGCCAAGTACATTTCAACGTCTCACGAATATGATTACCTCTGGTCTAGACAATTTTGATTATTACATCGATGATATTCTAGAATGACAAATTGAAAGAACAGTTAGTAACAAATCGGAAACGTATAACTCCCATATTGTCCAAACATGTAATGACATTGTAACAGGTTTGGATGTTTACACCCATCCAATAAACGATACTTTTAATTTCTTCGATAACAATTAAACTTCTCCACCACCACAACCTAATAATCCCAGGGTAAGGAATCACACACACACACACGCACACACACACACACAGACAGATATATATATATATATATATATATATATATATATATATATATATATATATATATATATATATATATATATATATATATATATATATATATATATATATACAGTGGAGCCTCGTTAATCCGGACACATTCGTTCCCATCGAATATGTCCGGATTAACGAGTTTTCCGGATAATTGAATCATGCACATTTTTTATTTTACGATATCATCATTATAAGTCATATTTTACAGTTGCTAATGATTGACGTCCCCATTTTATTCGAAAATGAAGCCCTATACTCTCCACAGCTTATAAATGTCAACTGTATTTGCACAGCAAACAATAAACTGTGATTGTTACATACAATTGGTAAACAACAAAGAGGCTTAATGACACTTTTAATTTATTTACCATATGTTATGCCAAAAAAGCGTGGACGATTTGACCTCAGTGTGTTTATTTAATTATTGAAACCCCCGTCGGCGACTAGCTAAAACATTGTTTATACAATCGCTGGTTACAATATGGTTACGCTTCTTAGTTATCGATAGTGGCCATAGATTCTCAAGGGCTTCACTACTGTGTTTTATGTATTATTCTTTTGATTGTATTTTCACATACGATGTTTCGAATTTTTTTATTTTTGGACAGATTATTTCCGGATTATCGAGACAAGTTTTAATGTAATTTTACTCTTTGGTCCCCGATTTTGATTTCCGAATCCGGAACGCGGATTTCTAGATTAACGGAACAAATTAACGTTTAGAAATTCCGTTTCCGTTGAATTATGTCCGGATAGCGAGGTTTCCGGATAAACGGAGTCCGGATTAACGAGGCTCCACTGTATATTTAATATGGTTCCAGCTGTCTGCATATGCATTTAAACTTCCATAACCCATCCAGGTGCATCCCAGCCTAATCCACAAACTGTCCAAATACGTTTCTCCCTACACCAGCTCCTGATAAAAAATTATATTAACTCAGCTTCCATGTACTGGAAATCTCTATAAAATGGACCCAACTTTTAATTGCAACAGTGTTCAAGTAAGGGAAGTTTCACAAATGATATACATCAAAATATCACTAAATAGTATACAAGTTGGTCAATTGATTTGTGATAATGTCATGGTAATGATTATTTTGATCATTTTCCAGAGAATCCTTGATGGAACCAATACTATATACTTTATAATTACATAGAACTGTTTAATTATTACTGTAGTATGATAGATTAAATAATCGGGTATACCACGATATTATCAATCTTGACACAAAATAATGGAGAGTAATGGATGGGGCCTATCAACATATTCCTACACTTCATGCAAATGAATGGAGAAGAATAGGTGGGTCTATCACAACAAGTATTTTTAAACTCAACACTAAAGGAGGGGCATCATTAGATGGAGTCTATCATAATATTCCAAAACTGGACGTTACAATAAGGTAATAAACAGACGATATATATCACAATATCCCTAAATTGGATACTTAGGATAAACATTGATGGAGCTAAATTTTGGGTCAGAACGTACTTACCTCCCCTTTCATATCTAATACTTGTTCCTAATCAGCATGTAACTATCGTCTCTATAGTATGTGCAGCCAAACTTAAAACGGAAAACTGAGTACTGATACAATTCCAGTAGACTTCGTGCTGTCCAATGTAACAAGTGATGATGCAAATCTTCAGAAATTGAATTTCAAATTATCCAATGAA
This sequence comes from Sinohyriopsis cumingii, assembly GCA_028554795.2. Lineage (NCBI taxonomy): Eukaryota > Metazoa > Mollusca > Bivalvia > Unionida > Unionidae > Sinohyriopsis > Sinohyriopsis cumingii. The sequence continues at coordinate 5,387,677 of JAPYKE020000055.1, forward strand.
AACATTTGTTTCAGTTTAACAAAAATAGCTCTGATGGAGGAATACACTCTTGAAATTGGTCCTCCACTACATTCTGAAGAAAGGTAAAACAATGAACAATTTAAAAGCGCCTTCAGTTTTTCTTCATGTTCACATTGGCATGGTCTTCCTTGAAGTTATGCACATTTGCACAAGTAATTTTCTTAGATATGTTAAATTGAAATAAATGTTTTCGTTGGATAAATGGATCATCTGACAATGCCCATTGATTTTACACAATTGCGAGATCACATGATTAATTTATTTGTCAAGCGCCAATAAACCTAATATATGGTAGCAAAGAAAAAGTCAATATGCGAAGTGTATGAATGTAAAGGTGTTCTGCTGGGGAAAACCTTTCCAAACCATGTAAAGAACTCTTTACAAAATTTCAATATTCAGCATCACTAATTTGGAACAGAATCTAAATAGACATTAGAGAAAGTACAACTATAAATGAATTTAATTAGGATCTAATTCAATGTATGAGAAGTTATTGTAATCTAATTCAATGGATGAGAAGTTGAAAATGTTCAATTTGACAAATTCATTACAAATTAAAGTTTAAATTCACTAACATTCGCAATTGTTGTTTTCACTCTTTGTACTGTATATATACAATGAACAAAGTTGGATCATAAATGTAGCTTATTATCAGTGCTCTGTGTGTGTGTGTGTGTGTGTGTGTGAGAGAGAGAGAGAGAGATAGAGAGAGAGAGAGAGGGAGAGAGAGAGAGAGAGAGAGAGAGATACATACAGACAGACATAACTAGAGACTTATGTGCAGGTACCCTGAATGTAATATCCATCGAATAAAGCGCCAGAAAGGAGGATTAGTTCCATTCTACTAATTATGTCACCCTCTTTAAATAAAGCCATTATTATATTTATTATTATTGGTAGTAGAAGTAGGATTAGTAGCCGTATTGCACCACATTGTTATATTTAATAGTTATCAGAGTTATTCCAAGTTGTTGCTCTATACTTGAATACCAAATTTTGGAATGTATTCCCTGAAAGACTTATTTATACACGGACACGGAATTTATCATAACCATAATGGTATCATCTTTAAAATTACTTATTCATCAAACTATCTACAGTCTTACAACATTACTGTGACCCTATACAATTCCACAGACAGTTTATTTATTCAGGGTCCACATTGTAAAGACTGGGCAAACACGAAATGTCATTCTCATTTCTATTCTCATTATGGATGTCCATTTATATAGTCCGGGTGTACGTCCAATATGATTTCAAGGTAATGACACCTGCTCAATCTATCTATCTATATATTTATCCATCTATATACATATCTATATATCTATATATCTGTCTGTATGTCTATCAATCTATCTATCTATCTATCTATCTATATATCTATCTATCTATTTATCTATCTATCTATCTATCAGTCTATCTATCTATCTATCTATTCATCTATATACATATCTATATATCTATATATCTGTCTGTATGTCTGTCTATCTATCTATCTATCTATCTATCTATCTATCTATCTATCTATCTATCTATCTATCTATCTATCTATCTATCTATTTATCTATCTAAGTGACCGTCTGTATGTCGGTCTTTATAGATATATGTCTAATACATAAGCAGTATATGTATGCAATTATATGTGTGTGTGTGTGTGTGTGTCTGTGTCTGTGTGTTTGCGTGGGTGTGTTTGTGTATTTTCTACCCCAAATACTTTTAAATGAATATAGAGTCATAACAGAATCGGGGATTTCCTGGTGCTGGCATACGTAGAATTATTCGGAGGCATGTTAGTGCTGGGACTTTGCAGTTAACCATGTCTAAGAACTCCAGGAAAGACATTAAAGAAACAAAGATGTATGGCTTAGTCGTTATGCTAAATAAAAGAGAATCAATTGTGTTTGACTTTTTATTGTGTGTACTCTCGTTTCTGATTTTCTTAATTGCATATCATTATAATATATTCTATTCATTTTTAATTTCAAGCATAACAGATGGAACATTTCAGACACAACAGTGTTACAAGTGATCTTAAAATACTGATTCTCTATTACAATTATCATCTGCATTGGAAATATTGGAAATATGTTCACAAATGACACATTGATATGCTTCTTGAATTTTCCATATATATGACATATATATTTTAGATACGGTGATTATATAATTTAGGAGGGGATCTAATATGTGGCATAATACACCTTGTATTAAAAAACCCTTAACATCATATGAAAATGGGACCAAGCTTTGTAGTTCCGTGTTTCATATGGTATTTGTCTGGACTTGCTAATGCATGGCGCGGCATTCTGCAAACTGTAGTTGTATGTCTGCTTTGTAAAATATCAATACCATGTGCATGAAGGTTATGTTTTCTAGATTACAGTACAATACATTAGGTATGACAGTTGTAGATAACAATATGGTATATATTAATAACAAACTGTCATAAATTTGAACAAAGCAAGTTGATAGTAATAACATTTCAATTCTTAATCAAAAAGGTATATGTAATTAGAATATATCCACATTTTTCTAACACTAGAATACAATATATTTATGTTACACATTACATACGCCCTTCTAAAGCATGCAGCTTCACATTTATATCAGTTTTCTAAACCTACAAAGTAAGTTTTCAATACAAACCCTTAATTAAAAATTGTGTGGCAATCAAACTACTAATTATTATTAACAAGGTTCAAAAACTGATTAAATATGTAACAAACACGAAATCGAAACTAAAATTCATATTTAACGATATGAGTTTCAAAAATAAACAGTTTAGAGTTTCATTTATGTTATATACACCACTCATTTAGTTTGTTGATTGCAATGCCTTTTCCCATTTATTGACAATCTCTTCACCCAGTACGAACAATGAAAAACAAACAAGCAAAGAAGGAGAATAAGTATACTTTATCGTTGTGTTCAATCCCACAACGAATTATATTACCGCCGGAAATGTATACTTTCATTTACTCTCACCACATTTACAACGATATCCGCAACCCCTTTCAATAGTCCATCCCTGACACTTAGTACACTGAAACAAAAAGAGAAAGATGTAGAACTGATGCGAATTAGCAGTTTCTAATACAAACCTTTAATAGATCCAACATCACTGATAAGACCTATGTTTTATCATAACTATGTATGTATGTCTGTATGTATGTATGTATGTATGTATGTATGTATGTATGTATGCATGCATGCATTATATTAATAGCAATCATTAATTTGAACAAATAAAGCTAATAGTGTTAACATTTCAATCCTTAAACAAGCAGGTATATGTAATTAGAATATATCTACATTTTTCTAACACTAGAATGCAATATAGTTATGTTACACATTACATACGCCTTTCTAAAGCATGCAGCGTCACATTTATATCAGTTTTCTAATCCCACACAGTAAGTTTTCTATTCTCTTTTTAAATTAGCTTATTTCCAATTCTGACATAACAATTATGTACTTGATTCAAAGTTATGTAATAAACCTGAATGAGCATTATAATGTTGTCATATAACCATGTTAACTTGGTGTATTGACCTTAGACAGTTATAAAGCGCACCTGTTAATCGTCTTTTATGTATGGTTGCTTACTGTTATTTGAAATCAAATTCTAACTGTAGATTGTTCTAGAAGAGAAGTTGCTTACATATTTGATGAGAAAATGATCCACATCCTGGTCATTTTAATCCGTCCCAGATGTTCATATAATGGTCGGAATTAAACAATTCAACTGTCTTCAAATATAAGCTAAAATAGTCATTTACTAAGACTTATTAATTTGAAAAGTAAATTATTCTTTTAATCTTTATTATATATCACTATTTTTGGGGATATTGTGATTTGATTCTGCAAACTATCGATATGATACACCAAAATAATTGACGCATCAGCAGATTCAATAAAATGTGTCATTCATAATACTCTATATGCTTTGGCATATAATCGCTGTCTTTAGCTTTATTTTAAATTAGGTTAACAATTATTGTTTCACTCCGGATTCTAGGAAAATAAACTAGTTGTTGAAGTTTCTACACTTGTTGGTTTTGATTTCGCTGTTATTTTGACTAACACGATATAGTTTATCATCTTATTAGTAGACTATAATCCATAAAACACCAGATCCAGAAAATGTTACTAATAGGCGAAGCACCACTTTTTGATGAATAATACGATTGTGGTAAATGTCAGTTCGTATAAAACTAACGAACTATTGATGAAACCCGATCTTGATATACACCTAGTACGGACTTAAGTAGAATATATATGTATATCCGGATGTATATATAATTCAGCTCTATTAGATCACGATAGGGTGATACTACTTGGGATTGGAATAACTGCACTAAATGTGACAATGTGGAAACAAAATAGACGCTCATATTTACGTTAAGGTATTAAACATAATCACCCGAGTAGCTGTTACAAATGCATTACATCCGCCCTTTCCTTGGTCGGTATCAGGATTATCATATTCTTTAATGTAGCATGCATATACGTGTTTCAATTCTTAATAGGTATCAGCCTGTTTATTAAAATATTACATATATACATTATTTTCAAATATTTCATCTTGTTTCACATTTTGCATTATACGCCTATTTGTTTCTTTACTTATATGAAGGTGATCACCGATGGAAACTTTGCAAATGATTGTCGTTCATTGACTTTTGCAAATAGATTCTGTCAATCAGTAAGCTACAACGTGAAATCCAGGTTTATATAGCTTTTGTGTGCATTTATCATACACAAACCTGCTTTGTTCTGGTTATACTAAGTTAAACAGAATACTCAAATGCAACGGTAAAACATATGAATCGGTTGCTATCCCTTGTATTTGATATAAAACGTTAGCTTAACTAAATATAATAATCTAATATTAAATCTTATCTTGTCTTCTTTTATTTGGGGAATTTCGAGCTAGTTTAAACATTGCTGCAGTTGCATATGTATAATAAAGGAGATTTTATCCGGTAAACGGCTGTAAACGGTGGTACAAAATCATTCATCGAACGCTTCAAGCATGCATCCAACTATCTTTCGGTCATTTTTTGCATCCCTTACACCGACTCCAGATGAAAAAATAATGACTGGAAAAGTAATTATTATAAGTCATACGTTACCTTTGGCTGCCTTTTACGTTAGCACATGTAATGCATATTTCATATAAAATCAGCCGCACGTGTTGAAATCATAACTCGGCATACTATAGTGCAACTTAATTATCAAACATCAACTATACGTAATGCATATGTACCCCGTCAAATAAACACACATGGTGAATTTCTTTACCTGTTCTAATCACATGTTAACTGTTTTGCCACTTCATTATGAAATAAATTATACCGATTGTTTATCTTCTCTTTAAATATGCTATAGCGGATCAACATAAATACTTCAGCTTAGCTTTACCGTCACAAACTGCACACTGTCAAGAAAAGTAGAGTCCCAAGTTTCAGAAAAGGAACAAACTAGTAACAGATACAAGTGTTCCGAAAAAACAGAAAGTGTATTTAGGACCCGAAACCTTAATTTACTGTGGACTTGTACATTTTTAAGATATCGAATCAAAGCGTGACATGGTGAATACAATTTACGTGACTAGACGTTTTCTCCACTGTGCCGACTTCCAATCGTTCTAAGTTTTCTCATTAAGGTGAGGGTCATATGCAACGGAAAGAAATTACAATGCTCATGTCTGCTATAGCATCAGTCGATTTGGCTGATAAATGTATACCCCAGTTATACGAATATGCGTGAGATGTCCAGATAAAACAACAACAAAAAGCAAACAACAAATGTATTTATACAATGAGTCAATATTCATGCACTTACTAAATATGACATACATTAAAACAACATATGATATGTTATATCCAGGTCTCGTCTTACTATGTATTAACATTGGTTTTTATGATTTTTTTCTTCATGTCAGTCTGTTGCAATTTTATTGTAATATGGAGGTTCATATTACATGAATAATTGCATGTAAATATAGTAACAGGGACAATCAATGCAATAGTAAAGAATGATTTCATTGTCATGAAATATTAAAAAATTAACTAAAGTAGTTGATTTTTGTGAATTTTGATTTTTTTTTATAACCGATCCGGGCTCGAGCCATCCATCCTCGTATGCATAATCTCACGGAAAACGCAAGTGCACCGTGAAGGCATTTCCAGCTCTCACACATATGCAAGATAACTGGTCAAAGAAAATATAAACCCGCATGCTTTTGATACTAAACCTGGAGAAATCCACGTAAACACATGCTCGTGTGCGTTGTTAAACTATATTAATCAGCATACTCCGTTTTGCACGCACTTTACACCGCTTTGTGATCACTCATGGTGATGGTTTACTCAACTTTTGACCGTATGCATACCAAAACCATACCAAACACGTTGCATGTTCGCGAACTCCATCAAGGGAATGATTTAATACTCTATTTGTATTGAGGTTACTTTTCGCCACTACTTCAATATATTACGAGCACCCCGCTGATAAAAAGTTAGTGTACAATAAGTCAATACTAGCCGGTTTATTAAGTAATATATTTTAGAAATGTCCATGGGATAAAAATACCCGTCAACAGTTATATATGATACAATACATAATCCAGAAGACATGCATTTTGAAATGTCAAGTGGACCTTCAAGAGGAAATATATCCAATGTTAAGCCAATTTCAGCTTGCCAGCAACGACTGAGATATTACATCATCGCTCAATGACGTTCACTTCTTGTTTGATCGCAATAGTAGCCACCTGGGTAGTTCCTTGCATCAGTTGGTATCAATTACAATTCATGACAAGATCTTCACTTATTCCATCGCCGACCATTTTGACATTCAAATCCGTGTTTGCCTCGGCATAGATTTTCATGAATTCCGTCAACTCCTCATAAGTAGATGATTCCCTGGTTCTCAGTGATTTTCCGATTGTTTTATTCGACAGCTCTTAGCATTTACAAAGCCATATCACTCGACATTTGCAGTTGTCTGGCTCGAAATACCAAAATTATAAGTTTGTTTTGGTAGATACCACCAGCAACCCAGTTCACAACTCATCGAAATCTATTATTACTGAAATATATGAACATATGCAATTCGGCGCCTAGTCGGATCGCTGCGCTGGTGTGTCCGATAATGTTGAAAGTCATGCTATAATTGCAATAGTAGTTTCTAATTGAAAATGCAGTGTCGACACGCCCTTGTGATGGGGGTGCAAAGTCCAATGCAAACAGCATTTAAAGCCAAAACAATATAATCGTTAGTGTCAAATAGGGCTTCGATTTTTTTTGTCCTTTTGGACCCTGTCAGGTCATCACAGCCCCAACCCCCATGAATTGGCAAGCAAGCCATATACAATGTAAAACCAGTGAGTTATTCTCATGTTTAATCTAGAAAAGTGAAGATTGTTTTATTTGACTGTTTTTTTTTTTGTTGTTGTTATAAATCCGCAACCGTACGGTTCCTTACATGTGCTCAGAGTTGTCGGTGATTTTTCATTTTCTTCAACACACCTCGAACTCGGCCGCTAAATATTTTATCCAAATTAATCACCGGATACAGTTTATTAATTGTATTGAAACTACTTCATGCCGCTGAAACAGTTCTGCATAAAAAAGTACTTGTGACGGTAATCGTATCGAAATTAATTTGCAGACACCACCAGAGACACCAGTTGCTATCGATAGAGCCCCGACAATAATTCCGATTGTCTCATCTACAGTGATTGTTATTGTTTAAACTAAAGCCACACCATGACCAACAGTTGCTGTTGCGGAAAGGTAACAAACAGCATTTATATCATAACAAAGGCGCTTTTTAATAATAAGCTCGGTTCTCTTGGTAATTTAATTTCGCAAAAATTTCTCTGCTTCGATTATGTTTTTCATGTCGCCAACATTGCGGGTCCATAATAGTTCTCTTATCAGTAAAACAATCGCATATTTCGAGTGGTGGACTTGCATAACTGTTCTGGACTATCTATCCATGTGCAATATGCGTACGTACTTCTAGCAAGTTCTTTATTTGTACTGAGCAACTGTTATTCAATTATGGAAAATCCCTTCCCAGGGAATATTTATATCTCCAGAGAGTGTGCGTTATCGTGGTTTAGTACCCCATTCATTTTAAAACACACCCGTACTTTGTGCATCTAGCGATCGTATTTATCTAATAAATCTTACCGGAGAAATTTAGCTGGTGGTGCAAGTCCATGCGAGTCAAAATACAAAGATGTTGAGATGTTACCACGTGTACTACCCACTGAGTGCCAGGTATTGTTGCCAAATCAAGGTTGGCAACATGAGTTTCACGTATGCATGGTACCATCGATGCAAGCTAATTTCGCATAAACACCTCACTTAAATGTTTAAGTGATATTTTCATCGCCAGCAAATCAGGATTTGTCTATGGGCACTTGAGAAGTTCTGTTTCCATCAGCAGCGTGGCCTCCTACATGTTGTATCCGATGATAGAAGACCTCTTTCTGGTGGTAATCGACGACTTTATCCTGGTAATAGAAGGATGTTTCCTTTTTATATGACTTCCGACCGCCTTTATCAGCGCCATCATAGAGGCAGTTAAGACAGCCACTAACGTTGCAGCAACCTCTGGAGCCAATGCTGCCAACAATGCTTGAATATTGATATTCCTCCATTCTTTTCCAAAAGTGTCACCTCATAGTTGAATAGTAGTAATACTACTAATGTAATGTTTTGATAGAACTCATTAAACTGACCGAGTTATATTTGGGTAAACCACTCTGGGACATTTTCAGTTCATTTTGCTGAAGACATATTTTTTCATTACAACACACTAATTTGTAATTCCTTTTTAATTGCGTTTATTATTTTCGCAAGTTGATTGTCACCACGGCTGACCTTCACATCGTGATGGGAAATTATTTATAAACGTAACAGGATTCATTATTAATGTTCTGCATTTTCCACAGGTGCATAGATGACCCTCCAACAACCTCCAGCACCCTCCAACATCAGAGTGTTGTATCACAGCATACCATCTGTAATTAACATAGGCAGCGGGACGTGCATTAAAATACATAGCAACAAAGGTGTACTTGAACATCTCAAGATGCGCAATTTAAAATAAAAATACACGAGGAACAATATCAGACAGGATTGCTAGTAAATCTGCGGACAGTGTCGCTGTTTGATACCAGTTCAGATACGACCACATATTGTGATTTGCACATTCAGTATGATTGGCATCCACATAATTAAACTGAATTTCGTCAGAGATTTCATGATCACAGTTTAACTGCAAAAAGCGTCAGTCACTTCTAAGCAGTTCAATATAATTTTGTTATGCTCTTGGGTTTGGTCTCGCTATATCTTTGAAACCCATCGATCACGTGTTTTGGTGCAGCAAAGCCATGTTGTAAACCTCTTTTCCAATTAAATTGTCCCAGAAGGAGTTGGTGGGTATATGTGGCATGTGGTAGAAACGATAGTGCTGATGTGATTCCCGACTGCATAAACGATTACAAACACGGACAAAGATTAATGCCTGTCTAGCTCCAAAAATTACCTGCAAATATATCTAAAAAACATAAATATGTGAATCGCTATCTAGAATCTTAATGAACCACTAATGAGCTTTTATCGACGCTGCGCAAATTCTAGGGTGAAAATTGGGTTGGGACAAGGCATCAAATGGGCGGAGGCCTCAGGACTAGCATCAGAGGAGGCGAATCTGACAATAATTCGGGCAAGTTTTCTGTAAAATAAAAACTCTACGAAAAAAAATACAAAGTCAATAATGCCATATTGAGGCCTCTAAAACCAACCGACATTTCTCTAGTACCTTTTATTATTTCATTTTTAATTGTCTAATGACCTCTGCAGAAAAAATGATGGGGCTTAGTCGACTTTGAACAGACTAAATTTGTGTAACGTTTGCAAAATTAAAGTAAAAAATAAGATCGCTGAATACAGGTCAAATACAAATATCGCTATCAGGTTAAATGTTTCTGTGGAACAATTCGATAACCCATTTTTCTCGATGACAGATTCATCGATCTGGATATAATTAAATAATCATCTAAACCTCTCACCCTAGTTAAGAATCCTGTTAGATTTCAAATGTACCTAACAATAAGATTACTAAAATGTCATTACCAAATCATAACAAAAATGTACGAAGGGGGCTTTGGGGAAATAATTGAACCAAGTGAACTGAGCCAGATTCCAGCATCCACATGTTGCTGTCTGTGGACGATATAACATTATTTCACTTACGGTTAAAAATAATAGTAAAAATGTATTCATGTATATTTTATATTAGAGGTATGCGGTATTACTGTTATACATTTAATCGTCGAAACATTAATTATTAAATGAAATTAACGGTATTAGATGCGAAGTATTAGGGGTATATCGTTTTAGCGCGTTTTTTTTCTGATGTATATTGTTCCGGTGTTACAAACCAATGTAAATGTTCACTGTACCGGTATTTCGGTATTTTATGTCCGCCACTTACCTAGGCATGTTTGTTATAATATTGCATGATTATAAAAAAAACATATTTTCATTTTCCTTTCCAAAATCATTTTACAAATTATTGTTCTTTTGTTTTAATTTCCGTATAATTTCAAATGTTAGAAATATATATATATATATACTTGTGAAGTTTTAATCACAATTAAAAATTAATTGTATATGTGTCTACATTCAAAATATATTTTGGACTCGCTACGTTGCCAAGATGGAAACCTATTTAAGTGTTGTTAATGATATCAATGCCAAATCGAACGTTTGGAAAATTTGGAGATGGGAAGGGAGAATATGTTATTGTTTATTTTTAATTTTTATAACAGATGCTTATGTGGCGAGTACACCCAGTAAGAACAAGACGAAACCTTAGGGGAGCCCCGAGTGGCCGAGTGGTCTAAAGTGCTCACCGTTACGGAGCATTGTCATCTCACCTCAGTCTGCGTGGGTTCGAGCCTCGGGCTCGACCAATGTGGGTATGTGAGAAAACTTGCCAGAAGCTTATCGTGGGTCGGTGGTTCTTCCTGGGGTTCTCCCTGATTATTCCTCCACCATTTATACTGGCCGCCATGTATAACCTAATCTTGTGCTGAAAAATGGCGTTAAACCCTATACAACAACAACAACAATAACTGATCCTTATATTTTTGGAGAGCGATTGTAATATGTTTGAATTTTTCTTCATTTCGATATTCCATCAAATATGTTATCATTCTGGAATCTGTAGTTTGCTTACCGGCCCTCTCTGATAATAGCTTGTCCGGATATTGGCATTGTGTTGAAATATACCCTACCCAATATATCAATACAATAGTAATCGTATGCTTCAGTGCAAAGTCTTTATTTTACTGGACTTGTGTGTCTCTGTATAAATCCGTGTGCGTCTTTGATAGCGTGCACTTGTTTGTGTCTGTACCGTTATATCTCTCCGTGAGAAATGGAGCTCGTATTCTTCTGAATATGCGTCAAAACTTGTATTCGAGTGCAATCTTCGTTTCCACTGCTGCTATTTTGTGTTAATTCTTTCCAAATCACTAATGACGATAAACATAATAAAGATAATTTCTGGTTTAGTAATTACAGTAAAACTCCCAACGGCCAACACGTTTTCGCAAATACAATTTTACACATTTAATGACTTAACTTAAATTATTATTGACACATTTATTTGATGACTGCACACAAAACAAATAAATAGATAGGTTCTAATTTAAATGAGCTGCACTGAGTGATGTAATAAACCTATCATGTTTTTACGTATGTGAAAAGCAATTGGCTACCGTGTACATATAGAACAATAGCAATATTCCTCGTCTTTCAATAGTTAAGCATGTACTTGTTTTGTAAGTGCGCCTTAGGTTCCATTTAAACTAAACTATATCCATCCTCACAAGTCTGTATTGTTAATATACTAGTTTTGTCGATTTTAAGCACGACATAATTATTTCTGCGGATATAGTGCAACTCTGATCACAAGTGATTTCGGTCTAGTACACAATTGACAGTGATTATAATTCAGCCAGGAAATGGTGCAGATGGAATGAAGCATATATAGTATTATTGTTATTGTTGACAGGTACGTTTACTGATAGCATTTAATAAAGCTTGATAGCGTTTAATCCAGCCCATCAGTTCGTTTAAATTTGCTTGATTGCAAGGTTACACTGATTGATATAAAGGTAATTATAATGATCAAAATGCAATCATCAATCCCGTTAAAAGAAACATCAGTTGAATTCCGTGCTGTCTTACAGCCAAATAACTAATATGATAACACTTGTTTATAATGAAAATTGGAGGATTTTCTCATCTTGCTGCTGATTCCCATCACCTTCAGACACATTTGGCTTAATCGTCTTTATTGAGGGCAATTCCCATTTGGTATATGATTATGATCCACTGGCAGGCCAGCTACCAACCGTCTTTTGCAGCCCATCACTGATGCATATCCCACTGCTCCTTTTGGTACACTGACACTTCCTTTGGTAGCTGCTCTTGGCCATGAAACATGATCCCCTGACAAACACCAAACCCATTTCTGTATCCACATAATGTCAGCTACGGTATATTTGTCACGTGGTCTTCACAGCGTGTGTGTAGCCACATAAAATATGTGCCGCAAATCCCATTCGTGTTAGACGTGTTAGACGCATAATGGTAGCACCACAATTACTGGCATTTCCAGCTACGATAAAATAAGTTTACGTTTGTGAGAATTCCTCGTCCAGATCTTCAAGGTTATGAAATAATACGAATCCTAGTCTGTCACACGACTGCACGATAATTGACCAGCGCCTGGAGAAGAACCTGCAAATCATGCACATACTACGAGATACTGACATGATCTCGTGCATAAAGTGTCAAAAGATGTTTGTGCACATTAACGCACCGACAAGGTCCACATCCATTAATTAGAAGTGACTGCGCGACCTACCATCGGAGAAAACATTGTCATATCGATTGTCAAATGAGGCACAAAGATTTAGATTGCGCTTGGAGGCAAAGGTTCGATTGAAATAACAACGTTTATTCGTTTGGATTATGTCCGCACTATATTTCGGTCTGTGGGATTATTAGAAGAGTGAAGAAGCCGTTGAAAAGTTAGCGAGCATATCAGAAGTTACCTATTGGCTCGAGAAAGCGTCACTGACCAAACAAATGTAGTAGCATATGTGCTTATCTGTGCCAAAGACAATTTCATGTGGATGGTTTGATGTGCTGAAGTCTAAATAAGTTCACAAGGTTTATATTTGGCTTCCCCATTCGACCAGGTGCGAGATCAATGCAGCAGCAGCGGAAACACTTACAAATATTTAGTTAATATAGCTGCGACTTCTGCAAGTAAATCCAGGCAAAACAATGTTTGAGCCGTTGCAGAGATGTTAAACTACTTTGTATAAAAAAGTGACCATATTAGATTATATAACTGAAATCTCATCCAGAGTTCGGTCGACATGAAAAGATCTAAACGTTCTAATACGGTCATATCAAATCTGTAACAATGCATCAGTGTGTCAGACGTAGGCAAATTATGTATAATCTTAACCACGTAATATCCCGCAACTCTTTACAAACATTGATATTATTATTATTATTATTATTATTATCATTATTATTATTAGTAGTAGTAGTAGTAGTATTCGTCGTCGTAGTAGTTGTAGTAGTAGTATTAGAAGAAGTAGTAGTATTGTTTTTTAAATCTAGCCTTAAACAATTTACCATTCTCATCTATATATAGGAGGCTGTTACTGCTATCCGATACTGTGATCGCTTGGAGCTTATCAGAGGGTTTCAAGACTCTTACTTCGAACTACAGCCATAGGGGTAAGTGTTACATATTATACAAATACAGTTTGTGAAGCCTGTTTTATAGTTTTAATGCCTCTCTTCAATTTACTACCTTTATTTCTCATTATGCGGGCTTAACACACTATAATAGCATTCAGTATCTTACTATTTATACCTAAGGGCTTCATTTGACATAAAATACTTACGTAACATATATTTATGGATCTCTTCCCTGTATTTTGTGGATTCCGTGTTATGACCTGCTTACTTTATTTATACGAATATGTAGGCAAAAATAAACAGTATAGCGAGGCTAGTATCCTTAGTGTGGCAGTGAAGTCATTGCAAACGACAATGTATCCGTTTCAAGGTGGGAAATGTTGAACATGGAGGTATAATTCTCTTGAATGACGAGGAAATGTGAGGTGAATTCTCAAATCCTGGATAAGGACCATTATGGTGTGCAATGTATACAAGGACACGTAGTTGAGAAACATACTTAATTTTCTTTGTAACACGTGGTTATTTTGAACAATGCTTCATTTATTTTGTGTCATTTGCTTGTGTTAACCATACATATTTTTCTTTTGTTATCATTTGGTTGTGTGAATTATTTATTTTTCTTTGCTATTATATTATTGTGAACCATACTTAATATATTTTGCATCATATTATTCCGTGTATTGTACTCGTGTATGTTCATTTGTCTCGTATAATTCCGTAAATCATATTGTTTTCATTGGCATGCAAATATATATATATATATATATATATATATATATATATATATATATATATATATATATATATATATATATATATATATATATATATATATATATACATATATATATACTTGTGCGTATAGATGCATGTGTGCTTATACATGTATGTGTGTATAGATGTATGTGTGTGTATGTATATATGCATGTATATATATATATATATATATATATATATATATATATATATATATATATATATATATATATATATATATATATGGGGGTGTGTGTATACGTGTGTGTGTGTATGTGTGTGTATATGTGCGTACATATGTGTGTAAACATATATATATATCTGAATATATAAATATGTCTTTGTATATATGGATGTATGTTTAGATGTATGTGTGTGTATGTGTGTGTTCATGTATTTTTGTGTATACATGTGAGTGTATTTGTATATATAGTTAACATGAACCACGTTGGACGAATCTGCATTGAATGATGTAATACTTTTATCCTGATATTACGAATGAGAAAAGTAATTTGCTTCCGTGTACACATAGAACGAGAGCCATATTCCGCGCCTATCAAACTTTGAGCATACGCACAGACACAGTGTCCATTCTCTGCGTGAGATCTCGCATTCACCAATTGTATCATAATTTAATAGTTCAGTATATTTCAGCGCGTGTCAGATCCAAAGAGAAAGCTACCGCATCCACACATCAGAACCTGATTTTCAATATGTTTTACTTCAGAAAAAATACCAACTTTAAAATTGAAAGCACGTGTGCCCTTGTAATTGTTGCTCACTATTTTAATTTCTTTACACCAGTTCGAAAGGGTTTTATTTTACAACGGCTACATGTAGTTGTACACTGACTGGAGACGGTACTGTCAGATAACACTAATTGGAGACGGTACTGTCAGATAATACTAATTGTGACCATGTAGAAGGGTTAATAATCTTGCTCATTCTAGCTGCAACATCCTAAAGCAAAATGACGTGTATTTTGTTCTGTTTTCTTTTTGATTCAATGACTTATTCATCTATTACATTCATTTATTCAAATTAATAATCACTGGAAATCCGAAGAGTTCTTAACAAATATCATGGACTGAAGGATTAATTTCAAATTATAATGAATTCAGACAAAGACGTCATGGATATTACTATTGTTATTAATTGGAAGACTCTTTATACATCATTACAGTTCAGGCCACTGGTGAGTTAGTACATTCAAGACGACAGACACGTACACAAATACAGCGGTATAAATTATTTCGAACCAAAACTGGAATTAAAATCTTATTCGTTAGAAGTAGTAATATAAATTTGTGGACTATTCGTGATTTAATTCGCAACTTTAAGTTTTTCTTTTTAACTTTAACTTTGCATCCTAGAGAAACAATTATTGTTACATTTTGAGAAAAATTCTTATATTTCTCTCTTTTCTATGATTTAATTGTAGATGATAGAGTCGTGATAATGTGCGTATATGCATGAAACTATGAATGGATAGATGGATGGATGGATGAATGGATAAACGGATGGATGGATGGATGGATGGATGTGGGTAGGTAGGTACGGATGGACGAATGCATGCATGTTTGTACTCGTTGATGTTTGCCTTAGTGCATGTATGTATGAATGTATGGATGGATGGATATGGGAAGATAGTTATGGATGGACTTGTGTAAGCATGCTTGTTTTCCTGTATGTTTGTCTTTGTACATATATGTATGTATGTAGGGATGGATGTATGTATGTGGGTTGGTATGTACATGCATGTTTGTTTTCGTGAATCTTTGTCTTTGTGCATATATGTAGGGATAGATGGATGGACGTGTGCATGCATGTTTTTATTAGTGGGTGTTTGTCTTTGTGCATATATGTAAGTAACCATAGGTGGGTAGATGGATGGATGGATATTGGTAAGTAGATATGGATGAACGTGTGTATGAATGTTTGTGATCGTGGATGCTTGTGTTTGTGCATATATGTATATATGGATGAATGGATGTAAGTAGTTTGGTAGGTATTGATGTACGTGAACATTCATGTTTGTCTTTGTGCATATATGTAGGTATATATAGTGGATTGATGGATGGATGTATGTGGGTAAGTAGGTAAGGATGGATTTATGCATGTCTATTTGTATTCGGAGATATTTGTCTTAATGTATTTATGTAGGTATGGATGAATGTATGGAAGTATGTGGTAGGTTGTTATGGTTGAACGTGTGCACGCTTGTTTGTCTTTGTGCAAGTATATAGGTATGTATTGTGGATGGATGGATGGATGGATGTGGGTAGGTATGTATGGATTGACGGTTTCACGACTGTTTGTATTCGTGGAAGTTTGTATATGTACATATATATATATATATATATATATATATATATATATATATATATATATATATATATATATATATATATATATATATATATAGGCATAGATGGAATGACGTATGTGGGATGGTATAGTTGGACGTGTGCATGCATATTTGTACACGTGGATGTTTTCTTTGTGCAAATATGTAGGCATGTATGTATAGATGAATGGGTCAATGTAGGTAGATAGGATTGGATGTACGTGCGCATATATGTTTGTCTTTTTGCATATATGTGTGTATATATGGCGGATGGATGGATGGATGGATGGATGGGTGGATGTAGGTATGTATTGATGAATGTGTTTTCGTGCATATTGTCTTTGTGCATATATGAGCTCAACGTCTGATCTACATTTAAAACATTTTCTCTCTTTAATTATCTCATTTGTAAAATGTGTCGTTGGCTCAGCACTTTTAATAGAAATTGCCAGCTACTTTGTTGATAATTATATTGAATGCAAATTGCGCCATTCGCGAAAAATGAAATATATATATATATATATATATATATATATATATATATATATATATATATATATATATATATATATAAAGGTTCTGCAAAAAATACACATCAATACGTTCAGAAAAACACTTTGGATATTCGTGCAATGTACTGATAACAATTAAAGTGTGTTTTCCTTTATGCCTAAAGTTGTTTGATTTTGTTTCGATATGATAGTTGCACTTACGGTAAAACGATTAGGAGAATGAATGAGGAAGACGATTTCCTTCATTATCTTTCATAATTTTGTGATGTATGAAGAAGATTGTGTATAATCAATTCTTATAAATATGTTTTTATTTGACCCCAAAACAGTTTAAAATTAGATTTCATTCAGTTTTAAAGTTAATATTTCCCTCTTGTCCAGTCAACCAATATAAATATATCTGTTAAATGATCTTTATGAGTACATGTTCTAATTTGAGTTTATACCTGTGTAGCTTAACAGTGTTGACCAAGTGAAGCAAAGCTAGTTGCTAATGCATCGAATTCTAGTTAGAACACACCTATTTAGTGACATTAACTGCATCGTTTTCCAGTTATTGCCTTTAACTGTATGCTAAATAGACGGCATAATTCCAGTCATTGCCTTTAATTGTATGCGCTGCGTGTCCCAATTATGCTTGTATTCATGCAATTACTGTTAATCATATTTAATATTTAATATGAATTCCACTGCTTTGTAAAATAAGATGTAATCTTAGGCATGCATTAGTAATCGATGGGGTTTTAGTTGAAATATGCCATTATCTTCTTTACAAATTGGCATTAAATTACATGTTATCATTTATAACGTTGACGTCATAATTGTGCGACTTACACTTCAAGTTTGTGCATCACGGCTTGCAATATGGTATTTGTGTCATTTTTATACTGACTTTAAAAATAATAGGCTGCAAAGTTTGTGATATTAAATTTGTATTGATGATTATACCATGCCATTATCAGGTGACAAACCTTACTTAAAATATATTACTTTCGATTTCAATAACTACATATGTTATTCATCAATTACCACTTGAGTGACCATGTTTGCCGGATGAATTTAAGCGGCCAAGATATTTGTATGTTTTTACAGTGATATCGCAACATGTGAGTATACAGTAATGCCAATAAATTTGCCCGAATATTATTATTAATTCAAGCAGTTCCTGATGATTACTAATTTTGATTTTTACACGCAATTGCATAACATACATTTTATATAGCTTAATGTTTACCACAGTGGATGACACAGCACACCAGTTTCTTCACGTTATTGATGATGTCATCATAACAAGGCAACTGCGATAATTATGCTGATATTATATTTTAAGTTACATAGGTACCGCACATAACTGGAAGAAAGTTTTAATATGTACTATGCGTTTAACATCAGTCAATGTTCCAAATGGTTCCGTTGTGATATTCATGCACAGTGAACATGCCAGATTATTTAATGAAGCTTCGTTTTCCTCATCTAACGTATCTCCTCCATACCTTACATACTTCAATATATTATATATGTCCAATGTTATTAAAGGGCATATCTACTTATCTAAGTCATTTCTCATTTTATTGCACCGACCTAACTTTAGCCAGATGTTACCGAAGCCTGAAATGTTTGTTCCAAGGCTGGAAGAATGAATGAAATGATCTGTTATATTTACTTACTTGTATGATCCAGTGCTTGCATAGTACAAGAGAGGATCAGGTATATTTACTTACTTAATGTAAGGATTAATGGTCATCATGAACTTTGGCACTTACCATCTGAAATGAACGAAAGCGTATAATTAGTGCTCTATCATGAATGTAGACACTTACCATCAGAAATGAAGGAAGCTATATAATTAGTGATGTATCATTATTCACACGCTCTTTACATAGATAGGTTATGATAAAGTCCGATTTCAATTGATATTCAGTACAGGCTACGACTAGTCACTGCGTATGTTATATTAGTGTTGGCTATGAATTACCCAAATATGGCTACTTGTGTTCAGAAGGAAGACGTGCAACTAGGTAATTAGTGTACCCATCAGTGAGTAGTGGGTACATTTCCAACAAAGCCAGCTCGATGAAGTCCACACTGATTAAGTGAATGGTGCTCTTATTAACCATATCAAAGTATGTATGGATGGATAGATTAAGAAAGATTAAAATCTGAAATAAAACATAAGCACAGAAATGGCAAAGACATATTTAGGAAATGCATACGCACAGACCAACACATCTATTTGAAAATTTGAAGAAACAAACTCAATTGAAAATACTTAGATCTGCTTAATTTTTGTAAATAAAATAAATTGGAAGATACTAATTGCCTTAAATGCACTACGTATGTAAAAACAGACATAAATAATTACAAACTAAATCGGAAGAGTTGTCTCTGGGTCAGAGCTCATAAATCTTATGCTACAATTATGGAAGGAAAAGAAAAAACAATGGCAAATCCGTTAACTAAAATTTACGAATAAAACTGTAAAAGTTCGTATAGGGATGTGTATAGAGGCCTTCGATCTGAAGCCTATTTGCTAAACATTACACACGTACAAAGTGTAACAATTAAAGTTTTAAATGACTTATCTAGGACAAAACTGAGATAAAATTTGGTTTATTTCAATGTATCTTATGGAATGGAAACATTTAACCTTGAGATACTCACTAAACGTTCGCATTGTCACATTTACAAGAGAGCGTAAAAATTACCAGCCTAATTCTATAAAACTGGGAGATCTGCAAACATTTTTATAGAAGATAACGATTAGGTTGTAGCTCATCAAATGGTGGTTCGTCAATATTTATTTGTCAAATAGATTAATTCTCGTACTAGGACGGGAATTATGAAAACAATTTAATTTAAATTAAAAATGAAATTTATGCATGCATGTATACACACACACACACACACAATTGGGAAATCGCCAGTTTGGAACTCGCGACCTCTTGTTTAGCAACCAGAAGTAATAAAAGGACGTTTAAACATAACTTTTCAAAAGGCGAAGAGAAAAGAAAATTAAGATGCGCGAGTTGAAAGAATGTTTAAAGCTAAAGATCAAAATGTGATATAAAACATAAACAAACTGGGACTCACTGCTTTTGTTTTGAAGCAGAACACGCATAAATGAAAGATATTAATTATGATAAATTATAATGTACCTCAAAAGTGGTCACAAACAATCACTTTATAGCTTAAAGGCCCAACTAACGTCTCTATAGACAAAGGTTATAAAGTCAAACAAGACGCAAAAAAGATACCCGTATAAGGGTCATGTGATGAGATTCCAGAACATGATAGAAGCTAGTTATGTCTAAGGTCATATATTCCAGTACAGTCTCGATCTCACGAAACGTATCCAACAATACAATTAATTCAAAATGTTGTTTACTTGATTCTCATTCATGGTCAGGAACTGGGGCAGCTTTTAGATACAAAGTTCGGTGTTTACGACAAAACAATCGTTTCCAGCAAACAAAATGGCATTACCTTGACAGGTAATGACATTAATAATGAAAGATTTGGAAAACTTACAAACAAGTAAATTAGATCAAATATAAATTAAATCAGATATGCATAACACCATCCCCATAAAGAAGAAAGATTTATATGATGAAGCTTTATTTTTACCATACAAATGTATACAATAGGTTAAAAAGAATTATAAATTATACAGAATGTAGATGAAATAATGCTTTCATATACACGAGAAAATGGATCTGTTATTAACTTATCTTTTCCTTTGATGTGCCTGATATCAATATCATATTCCTGTAACAATACGCTCCAGCTTAGTTGTCTTTAATTTTTCTTGCCGAAAAATCTAAGGGCATGTGGTCACTAAACATAATACTCAAAGAAGAAGCTGAACTAATGTAAATCTCAATAATGATATAATGCCAGTATCAAAGTCATTTTCCAGCAAATACTTTCAAGTATTCTTTTTTGAGAAGATTCATCCAGTGCGGGGGATGTTTCCCCAGTTTTTAATGTACAATTTAAACGTCATGGAAAATGTTGTTTGTTTTTTTGGGAACATCTGGAAGTGCTCATATTCAAATAATAAATGTTTAAGATCATTTCTTTCTTGCTGTTGCAAATGTGAAAGTATCTGGACCAGATCTTTCATAATGTCTGAATTCCGAAGATTTTTCACTCAGAATGTCAGTATAATCCTATGATGTTCCTTCACTCAAATCTTCACTGAATGGGACAGGTACAAGTAACTTAATGACACGTTAATCCTCGCTATCTCGTTCATTATACTAATGCAACATGTTTATGTGGCAAAGTTGGTATTTTATTTTCGCCTCCCAGGAGCATTTATGATGCAACTGAAATCATTTACATTCATGTCAACTGTGTAGCAACGACAGTATTTTGCTTCAGGAGGAGTTTGTTTCTTGGGCAAGAGAGCCATGACTGTATGACCAGACTGAAAACTCCTTTTCTTTGAATTTGTTTCATATGTTGACTTCATTTTTGATTGAGTTGAGTGCAGATGTGCTATTGCGACCTGACAAGCCTTTGTGAATTATTACTTTAAATTGAAAACATACTCAAGATGATTAATGTCAGTATCCTCACTAGAAAGAAGTTTTTCTTTCAACAACTTCAATGGTCCAAGCTAAGTGTGTCCAAAATCCAGTTCAAAGGGTATGAATCTTTGATATTCTTGAACTGATTCCCTAACATCAAACACTAGTAAATTAATGCATTCGTACCATTCTTTATACATATCAAAACAATATGATTAAATCACATTTTTCAAAGTCTGTTTCCAATGCCCATTGTCTCTCAAGGTGATAGGCAGAAGAGGTAAATTGTTGGATGCCTGTTTCGGACATAACTTCCTGGAAAATTCCAGATATGGCACTTGAACCATGGTCTGATTGGAAAGATTTAGAAAGGCCAAAATGAGTACAAATCATTATCAAAACGTTTACTACTGTTTTATATTTAATATTCATCAACGGCATTGCCACTGGGAACCTTGCTGACGCAAGCATTATGGTCAACGCTTATTGGTTACCTGACTTGGTCTTAGGTAAGGGACCAAAACAATGATGGTACTAAATGGATTGTCAAATGTATGAATATGTTGTAGATGAGCCTTAAACATAGTCTAATTGAGTTGTTCTACCATTTGACAAGTATGACTAGATGTACAGTATTTACAAACATCACTTTTGTTTTTGGCCAATAAAAGTAAGTCAAGATCTTGTTTTTAGTCTCCTAAATTCATAAATGACCAGCCAAAGGCGTTTCATGGGCCAGACTAAGTATTTCCTGTCTTTAAGGTTTTGGAACTACAATTTGATAGTTCACTGTCCACTCATCACCATGAGGTACATCGGGAGGTCTCCACTTTTACGTAAGAATACCATTTTTAATCAAACAACATACAAGAACTTCTGTGGATTCAGTTTCACTAATGGCACTTCGAAACAAACATGATATATCATTACCTTTTTCCTGTTAGAAGACAAGTGATTGTCGTTTATCACACTGATTATAATAAAGATAATGATGTTCATCAACCTGATTAGAATAAAAAGGCTGATTAGTTGAAGTAGGATCTCTGAGATCAATCCATTTTGTTTGATCCAGACAAGGAGTGAAAGTGATCTCATCAAAAGCCTGACCAATATATGTGTTTACAAAAGGAATGGTTTCCTTATCAACATCAATCTGAAGAGCTTTCTTTGCCATAGCTTTGGTAACTCCACAAGCTGCGAATAAATCAGAAATTAATTTTAAGTTAGATCGAATTTCTGGTCCAAAGAAGGTTTGTCAGGTAAAGGTGGGTTAAACACATCCTCGTCTCCAGCTAGGTAGTTGCCGAGTAAAACACAATGCCCTCATCGCGTAAAGCATACACTCTTCCGACTGTCGCGGATCCTGAGATAAGTCTGATGACAAATTTACACAGTATAGAGGAACATTAATAATGACTCACTCTACTCCCTGATTAGAACACTCTCATTAGAAGAAGACTTCTCAGATAAAGGTAAAGTGCCTGTCAATAAAAGCATCTGAGAAGCCATGTCCCTTATAATTGTAATAGGAATAGGATTGGCCGAATCACCCAAGAGTGGTATAGAACCATTCGCTATGAATGGTTCATAATTTTCCATAATAAAATCAGGCTAGGGTTTATTAGAACCAACAAATGTATTACTTTCAATACTGACATTGACCTTGACCTCTTAGAAATAACAGCATTTGGAATAGGTTTGTCTTGATTCTGATTCATATTTTTAAATTTGAAGAAATCTTAACTTGTTCTTTCGTCTAGCAACATGTACATTTAGGAAGAGACAATGATCTTTGATCAAGCTTATCTGAAGCTTGATTTTATGAAGTTGTGCAAGTTTGAGATTTAGAATGGCTTGTATTATGCTGAAATACTTTTCTGCCAGAAGACTGTTCAGTGGAAGTCTTTTTTTTTGCAAAAGGAACTTTATGATATAAGTAATTCGTATCAGCAGCACGAACAGCATATTCGAATGTTCAGTTTTATTCTCGTCAAGATAATTCTTAATGTCACGATGTACACAGCTATTGAACACTTCAAGTAATACAAGCTGTTTGAGACCTTCATAATCTTGTTCAACTGTTTTAGCTTAGCATCGTCGATCAAATAACTGCTCTTTTCCTCACACAAATTCGACATAAGTTTGTCCAGCTTCTTTTTATGGTTACTGAATTTTTGACGATAAACTTCATGGACCAACTCATAACCATTTAAGATGCATTCTTTAACCGTATCATAGTCACCACTTTGGTGAACTAAGAGTGAACGGTAAACATAACTAGCTTAACCAATAAGTACAAACCGTAATATTTGTGTCTAATGCTCCGTTGCCCATTTCAAACTTTCAGCAATGTTTTAAGATAAAGAAAATAGTTGTCTCCATATTTTTCTCTAAAAGAGGGCACTAACCTAATATTATTGGCAACATCAAGGTTTAAATTTTTATTTGAAGTGGGGATGAGCTTTTCACTTGCCAGTTCCATTTATTTTATTAAAAAAATTGATATGTATTCTCTTTCTCTCTTTCTTCCTTATAAAATTGCATTTACATTTGTTTCTCATTCTCTTGTTCACGTCTCTCTCTCACCTTCTCAAACTGTAACTGAATTAGTTTTTTCTGCAACTGCATTCTTTTCATGTAACGACAGTGACTTTCCTTCTCTTCCTTATCTAATTGAATTTGTTGTCCTTTCTGCCCTGTCTCTCTCGTTCCTCTTTCTAGAATTTTTTCTGAATTTTTATCGTATTATTTTTGCCATAACACTTGTTATTTCTCTTTCTCCAGTTTCATTTGTTCTTTCTCTTTCTATATTTTCGTGTGTTATTTCACTTTCTCCAATTGCAATTGCAACTGCATTTGGTCTTCTGTTTTATCTTTCTGAAGCTATTTTAATGCTAATGCCTTTCCGTATGTCAGATTATAATACAGACTTACTGACCGAAACCAAAGCACTTTTATCCAAAACATTCATTTTCACCAAATACTGGACCACACTATTTGTTATTTCTTGCTCGTTTAAAGACGCTTTCCCATCAGAAAGGTCCTATGTTTTTGGCAAGTTACAAAAACTAATATTGCTTCAAAAGGTCTAATTGGTTCCGTGTAGGATTTCCACTTTTGATGGAAATAATGTCTCTATGGACACAATTTGTTACAGCCAAAGAAGTTGCAACATTGATATCCGTATAATGGACACGTGATCAGGATAGAAGCTATTAATGTCTATGATCACGTATTCCAGTACAGCCTTGATTTCACACTGTATCTAAAAATACAAATAAATTTAAAAACGTTGTTTACTTACATCTCAATCAAGGCAAGGAACTAGGTCAGTTGTTAGATATATAGTTCGGTGTTTGCGACAAAACAATCAGATCAAACTAGTTTATATAAAATATGATATTCATCGTAAACAGACTTATATTTCCTTGACATGTAAAGCAATTAAAATTATGATTTAAATATTTCATATCCACAATATTTTAATGGGGTTGAAACAAAAAGTGATAATATTGCATTGTTCAACCTAGATCGAAAGACTGGTGTTATGTCACGAGGTAATTCCATATTAGAAAATGCTGCTGCGGTTACTATATGTGGTCAGTCTTCCTTTACACATATCGATACATTACACCTGATTTTCGTTTACAACAGTCATTATTCAGTGAGCTACTACATAACGCTTTTCTAACTTTGTAATATTTGGAAGTCAAGAGGACATTATGACATGTAAATACTATATCAGTACGTACGAAACGTCCTTTGCAAGGAAAGTAGGGAACTTTTTTATATGAACTTATTATCTAACAACTTGACTATTCTATACAAATATTTAAAGGTTAAGGTAATAATCAAATAGATTCGAGTATTCAAATATAGTAAAGCTATAACATTCCCTGTGCATATCCCGCTATTGGAAAAAAAATATAAGTATAAACAACATTGTCCCATTTTATCATAAGAATTGCAGGAGTGCACGTATCTCAAATCGCTGGATATTGTTGAGGAATTGTGTGCTTTAGTAGGCTTGACATTATATTAACATTATATTAACATTACAATTACATGTGTTACATTTTTGAGCCATTTTTGTGCCATCATTCAGAATAATTATCAATTCTTTGAACATGAACATGGACACACAAACCATAACCAGTAACCACGAATATGACTTTCCTCATGGATTTGGGGTTTTAATGATTTTGTGTAAATATGCCTACTTGATTTTCATTAAAATCTCAGCGCCTGTGATAGCTGTGTCGATATTACTAGTAACACTTATTTCAGGGACTTCAGTTCAATCAAAGATACACTTTAATAAAACTCGCAGAATAAACGCTGTTTCTACTATTCATTCAATACCGCTCCGGTGGCCTAGTGGTTAGAGCGTCCGCCTCGGATGCGGGAGGTCGTGGGTTCGATCCCCGGCCAAGTCATACCAAAGACTTACAAAAAACGGTACTAACAGCTGCCTCGCTTGGCGCTCAGCATTAAGAGTTTAGCGTTAGGACTGGTTGGCCCGGTGTCAGGATAATGTGTCTGAGTGGGACATCATGCTACATGTCTGCGGCATGATACCCCAGTGCTAGACATCGCTATAAACTGCCACATTGCAGACATCGTAGCGATATGACTGAAAAATTGTTAAAGCTACGTTAAAAATCCAAATCACATCACTGTTCATTAAATAACATAACATGGAACAAACAGAACCGAAAGAGACAGCTTTATGCGGGAATCATTTATCAGCGATGCTACGTCGGGAAGTAAAATTATATCTTAGAAAATTATAGACCATCACGTAGCAGCCTTTACAGACTGGTCAACAAACTAAGTCATAAGACGGCAAATCATGTGCAATCTTGTAGCAATAGCAGAAATCATATGGGAGCTTTTTTATGGGGGCTTCTTGTAATACAAATTACAACGGGATAATCAACCCGCGCATTACACGTTATAACCGCTAAACACACCACGAAGTATCAAAATATTTCATGTTTGTTGTCAATGTCAAAGATTTATAATGCATAAACAATACAATTTATATTTGGAATGAATGCATGAACAACTCGTCAAAACGCGCGAGCAAAATGTTTTGAAAATCACCTATCTTAAAACATCTGTAACAACACAAACACAAGATAAATAAATGATAAATATCAAAGTTAATATTAGAGAATCGGTTGCATGATATTGAATTAACAGCTTTTAAATCCGATGCATTATCAGATGATCACTCTAGAGAAAACAAGACAGTAATGGATACAGCCTTCTCAATATCTACATGAAAAACCTAGATAAACCATGACAGTAATGGATACAGCCTTTTCAATACATACACCAACATTCTAGAGAAACAAATGACAGTAAATGGTAGTTTTTTTTCAACATTTACATGAACATTGTAGAGAAATGGCAGTAATGGATAACGCCTGTTAAACATGTGCATAAACAATCTAGAGAAACCGCTACAGTAATGGATAGCTTAATGAGAAGCTTAAGAAAGAAGAAGACTATGAAGATACTGCAGATCTTATCGATTCTAAACTTCATGCATTCAAATTCAACGTGGAGTTGTACAATATTGAATCTCATAGGTTAAATAAAAACACAAATAGAAAACCGTCATGGGAAACATTGGAAGAATATAATTGAGTGTGTACGAAACGATATGAATTAATTCGAACAAATTTTTAGGAAAACATTCAAACGACTCTGAAAAGTTCAGAAAACAAAAAGCCGGCATGGCAGTAAGATAAAACAAGTTAGTAACATTTAAACAAAACGAAGTAACCTATAATAACATTATTACGGTTATTTAAGTAAAGGAAGCCAACGTTTTCTTTTTAATAATACAGTACAATTTGTTGTTCTAAATATTATACAAAATAGATTTTAAAAATTTCAGCCAATGCCACGCAATTGATTTTGTTACCTTTTATATATTTATTTATAACAATATGACTTTATTCCCCTTAATACATCTTACATCTATACATTTAAGCTGAGTAATAAGGTCAAACCAATCGTTGCCTACTGGCTGTTGTACATGGATATCATGCCTTATTCAATCGTATATTGCATGTTCCCACTTATTGCATCAATTTAGGTTATAATACCTACATACAATAACATTAACACGTTTCCTTCAGAATAGAATAAACAATGGATGAATATGATCAATGCAGTATAGATGATATGGTGAAGCTAAAATCAAAGTAAACTGATTTTGCTGAATTTTGAGGCCTGACTAATCACATGTTTGCAAAATGCAATATTATAACTTAAAAATGATACGTTCTTATTAATCACGCAGTATAGATGACATCATCGCCACTTTACCAATGGTAAGAAAACTTAGAAATATAGTGTTCTCCTTCTGCTATTGTCTGTTATTTAGTATCACTAGTTTACGTCTTCCTGTGGCTGTGGAAGATACTCATATAGCATGATATTCTACATGCATTCATTGAGTCAAATGTAAGTTTACTGCATTATGAGCCAAAGAAAAGAAAAACATTTGCATAACCTAAATAGAATTGAAACGATGTTAATGACCTATGTTCATACATAATGTACACGATAAATAAATAAAAAAGAGTATGATTACTGGTAAAAGCAAATATACATTCTAATAATAGTGTTGGAATTACATGTACGTGTCTTTGACAACATATATTAGTCTTACAAAATGCATACTTTATAATTAACCACTCACTGCAGAATGTTCTCTTCAGATATAATAGTACTTACCGATCCCTTGATGTATTCGTCCTGAAAAGAATATAGGAAACTTGACATTAGAACCATTCAAATAACGTTAGTTGTGATAGTTTCCAACTAGATTATCTTCGTCTACGCCTTTTATTATAGCACAGGTCCTTATTTAGCATCACCGTATCATTACCATATGCTATGAAATATTTCGTAAGATCAGGTAAGTGATTTATGTCAAGCATGGCAATGATAGCACGTGAGCAAAATATGCAATGTTGCCAAAAGTGTTGATATTGATCATTTCTCTAGAACTTTTTATATTGAAATAAAACTTAAAAATGCAAAATAATCAGTAATGGATTAAAAGAAAATCACATCATATTTATAATGTGTCTGTATTTTAAATGCTATGCTAATAATCCCTAGCAGTTAATCCTAACCATGGCCGTGCAGACATCACGTGGTACATTGTCTAGTATCGCAGTGTTGATATTGACCATTTCTCTAGAACCTTTTATATTGAAATAAAACTTAAAAATGCAAAATAATCAGTAATGGATTAAAAGAAAATTACATCGTATTTATAATGTGTCTGTATTTTAAATGCTATGCTAATAATCCCTAGCAGTTAATCCTAACCATGGCCGTGCAGACATCACGTGGTATATTGTCTAGTATATATAGTCATCGATACATGAATGTAGACAAATACTTATGCAAGGTGTCAAAAATTGTGGCAACAATATGTATCAATATGTATATACTTGTATCTATCTCTATATTTGTATTCAGAGAAGGATTGGATATAGTGATGGGCAAAATCGTACTGAACGTACCAGAAAGTCAATAAATAGATATCGGATGGTTGTATGCAAAACTCTGTATGTGTACGAATCATTTTGAATCTACATTGCCTTCGCTAACGCGAGTTACTTATATATAGCTTTTGTTTTAAACCATTATTTTGCTCATGTACATTTCATTTGTGTTTATTTATGATATTGATGTCATATTAACCAATGCAAAGTTTAATTTTCCTATCTGATGTTTCCTCGAGTGTCTACAAGTCCTAAACAGTTTATTGTATGACTGATAGTTTAGAAACTATACTTGCTTGAAAAAAATACTACTCTACATTGATTAACGTTATCAGCATAAAGAAATGCCTATGACGTATGATCGGAAAACGCAATATGTTTATAAACTATTCAAACTTTACTGTCTTTCGTTGAAAAAACTTTAACAAAGGACTCGCGCAGCTTTAAAGGGAAACGTCATGCGCATTCATTATAGTTTGTTTCTTGTCCAAGTCATCGCAGTCAAATATTCAGACATTAGAAAGTTGTCAGCGAAATAATTTTCTGAGAAAAATGACAAAATAATGTTACACAGAACGGTGCCGCTTCTGGCAAAGTTGTTGTCAACCTTTATGTTGTGGAATAGTTTGAAAATCCCTTCCCATAGTTACATTTGTTCTATTATACGAACTGTGGAAGCAAACCAACGTTATCAATGATGGACAGTAGCCTGCAACAGTCACATGGCAAACAATTACCTAGCAAGGTCAAATTATCAAGTATATCATGTGATTGTATGAATGAAACAATTGGTTCCCAATGCGGAGTTATCAATAGAAAGCTGTTTTAGAATATTGTCCACCTTTACACGTGTTAAGATGACAGTGAAGACAAGACGATTATTTGACGATATATTTGGTGTAATGCATATGCAATCTAATTAGAGTATTGTCTTCTTGTTGTCTGTCTTAATATAAAGGCATTCGATTCCTGATTATGTTCTGCCACTGCTCTTCATTTAAAACACCAATTTTTATTTTTCTGTGCACCAAAATTCAGTAATATCGTTTTCAAAAATTAGGTACCAATTTGAGTGAGTCTGCAAAAAGAGGAAACAATATAACTAAAATAATGAATTTATTGATTGATATGTAATGTGTTATTTGCTATTCTTGTATTAACATTTTTCCTCTTTCTGTATTTCGTTTGTGTGATGTAGAATATTATATTAATTATGTCAAATATATATATATATATATATATATATATATATATATATTTGACATAATTAATGATTTAGAATAGTATATTAATTATCTCATATATACATTTGTAAGTGTGTATGTATTATTTTTCTTGTGCTTATATTTTCATTTTTACAGACAATTGCCTGCGATTCTAAGAAAGTTTGAAAGTTAAAATGATATCAAATATGTCATTTATATCTTGAAATTAGTATTTAACAGGGAACATATTACAGTTGTATGATCATGTCACCTCAGCACAGAACACCCACAACAACATTATAGAGTTTGCATTTATCATATGTTTTATATTCTACTATCTAGTTATAATTTATATTTTCGAACTATAATCTTTTGTAATGCTGTCTGGTATCATCTCGAGACAACTGTATTAATTACTTAAATTGCCATTTGTTTGCGAATGATAGGCAGAAGAAAAGAGTATTTAGAGAATTATTTAATTGTACAACATAAGCTTTTTCTGGCATAGAAACGAAAGAAAATATATAGGTTCATGATATAAATTGTTGATATGGTTTTTGTCTGGAGTAGAATCGAATGCTGTTGCATGTTTGAAAACATTTGGTAGCATTTGTGCAATTTTCTACTATATCAGGTTCAATCTATTTTACATTGTCCCAAAGTTGTTTCATATCTTACTGTACCAATTTATAAGTATTATAATATTATAACCTTTCTGTAGTTCACATAATGCCATTAGTAACAAAAAATAAATAGTCTTGCAGTGAAACCCAATAATTTTTCAATCTTGATCCAAATGAGTTGTAATACATGTTTTTATTACATATATGGTACACGAATGCATACTAAGTAAACGCGAGCGTAGTCAGCTTTCTCTACTTTGTTTATGTTTTACACGTTTCATTTTTACCCTGTAGTTTTCTTGTTCACTTTGACAACTGTATTCAAATTCTTGTCAATAGGAATAGGGATCAAATACTGTCTGATTTTTCTAGTCCATAAAAAAGAGAATGAGATTTTGCAGGTGTGTAGTATGATAACACTAAACTCATAATCGTTTATGGGATGATTGAAAATTAACATGATGATGTGCTAATATATACTTGTCACTTTACATGGCATTATTAAAACTAAGGAGATTAAAATATATTTTATGTTTTCACTATTTATTCTAGCTTTGAGGTCGAAGGACATTGTTTACAGAAATATATTATAACACTGACCTACCCTTGCACAGTACATTACCTGCAGAAAAACTAAGGTGGGGATATATACATCAATAGTTGTTAATATATATTTTAAACAAAATATACAAATGAATTACTTTCCATGATCCAAACTGGGACGGAACAAAGACTCAGAAAGAAAAAAGAACGAATTCTGCATGAAGAATCGGTACCTGAATTGTTATAGTGTCAGACTTGTAATCGAAGCGTTGCTATCCCTTCCAGACCAGCGATGAAAACAAAGCTAGATCCAATTATGTCGGCGTGATATGACTAATAACGTGCGCAATGCAGCGTTAACAAAAATCCAACCAACTAACAAACTGTGAATATTAATGACAAAACCTTGTACATGCGTTTTCCATAAATACTTTGAAATCTCTCAGTGACAGATGCAGTAGTGTAACGTCCGTTTTAGTCTTTACAGCTTAATCATAGCGTGTCAATTATATATCGAGGGATTAAGAGCGCAATTTAACTTTCTTAATTTCGTTTCTTGGCTCCGAATGCGTTTAGCAATGTGGGAGAATTTGAGTGCAAGTCTTGTGCAATCTCTCTTCTTTGCCACACACCAAAAGATGACATCCTGTTGACTAGACATATTTTGTATGCGTATGTGTGACACACACACACACATATATATATATATATATATATATATATATATATATATATATATATATATAGATAGATATACAGAGATATATATATACATAGATAGATAGATAGATAGTTAGATAGATTAAAGTTGACTAGGGACAAATGAAAACCAAACAGCTACTCTAAAGTCTTTGATCAAAGAAAAAGCAGATAATCCAAGCGTAGATATATCCTGTTTTGACGATTTATTTTTTAAGTTCACGCTTTTTGTAACATAGCATACTTTTATTACTTTAGGCCTAGTATAATGTATAATAATTAGTTCTATAACAAGACTCTTTGAAGAAAAAAAATATTTTTGGGCAATCATTAGGATAAGTGTGAATGTTTTTTTAGAGAGAAACAATCAGTGCCTTATTTAATAATCAGTAGAAGACAGCAGTTATTTCGGAACATAATTATCCATAGAAAATTACAATATTTTATGTCATGTATCGTCCACTAGCATTTATAGCCATCTGAATAAGAGAATGCAGTGATTTCCCTATTAGTATTCTCACTCAATTTCAAATTACCTAATTAACATGTATCAAATGTTTCTTTTTTTTCTTCTCAATATATAATCATTTTGTTTACCTGTAACTGCAGAGTTAATACATCATTTACTAACACAGCAACAATATTTTCAGGACAAATGTATCAAGATGTAGCTCAAGCAATTTCACCTCTCGTTCCATTGTAAATTAACTGACATCAAATTATCAGCTACATTTACTTACGTAACATCAAGATGCATATTTTTGTTGTGAATGGAAACACTTACCGTCCACTGCAATGAAAAAAAGAATGCAAATTGTAGTGTATCGTTATTCAGACGCGTTACAATGCGAGTAGGTTTTATATGTTGCAACACAATCTCAGACTCATTCATTACACTGTCGGAAAAAACAATGTATGATGGGTCAATGTTAGTAACATATTAGTAACATTTTGTATATTCCAACTTCATGTTTCTTATCAGTGTCCACAATTAGAGGGTTGAAGGTGATTTTACTATGTAACTTAGATTATTGTATTTTAGATTAGTTACTATGATAAACTATGTGGTAGATTGTATCTAAAGTATTGGACAGTATGATGAAACTTCTCGCATATTTACTTTTTTTGGTATTTAATAACGTATTTTCGATGCAATAAGACTTATTTGGAGAGAAGAAATTATAAAGCATTAGCTAAGTCGTTATCATGTATAGGTCGTAAAAAATAATAACCACGGATTATCAACATAGAGCTGATGCGTCTCAATCTTGTTTGCTTACACCACTTGTATTATAACTTATATTGCCGATATTTACATTGCAATTCCATTCAGTATAACAATGTTTGCTGATGGCAGGTCGTTATTTTTTATTGTGGCGAGTAATAATCATAGCTGCTGATGTTTCTAGCGAGAACAAATACTTTCAATATAAGGGACATTAGGCGAGTATTATTTGTAATCTCACGAAAACAATATCAATGAACATGTCATTAAATTTCCGAAAGGAATATGATCAACCACACTTGATGAATGAGATATTTATAAAGAATATCAGCTCTTCTAAAAATCTGGACTTAACTCGTGACGACATTATATGTTTGCGCTCAAAGATAAAATAATTCGAAAAGCATAAATATATCGATGTTTGCAATTAAAGATCATCATTTTTGGGTATAACTGCACTAAGTAAGAGAATGAGTCAGCGTAATATACGCAATTTTAAGCAGGAATTATTGCTTTTGGGGCAACGCTATGTCATATATTAAAATTCTCCAGAAATATTGTATGGGACTTATTGAGAGTTCAAACATTTATACCCATTTTGTATGGAAAACTTCATTTAATTTTACGTTTTGGCAAAGTATCTGATGTTGTTGTTGACTGTCATGCATTACATATGTTAAACAACTATCGCGCATTTACACGTCATTTACAGTTCGAAGGGAACCTTGAGAAATTACCGAACCTATAACTTGCAAGGTGAAGTAGTAGTATTATTGTGGTGCTTTTGCAGACGTCACTCCTTTGGTTCTAACACCCGCAGCCGCTATTCACCATGAATTGGCAAACAAGCAAACTGCAGAAACGCGAGGATGATTTATCCTCGAAAGTAGTCGAAACGTATCCACGGTGGGTTGTCTAGAATCTACTAAGCAAGGACCAATGCTGAATCGATAGATACTTACACACACTATATGATGTCTGGTTATAATTTAGGCAGCTTTATCAAAACGATCCTTAATAAATCCTTGTTATTGGTGCATATATAATTACAGCTCATATTTCTGCTTGAAAGAAATGAATTTTGTATGTAATTGAAAAACATCAGATTGACACTAATAGGATTTTGAAATTGTGTTAAACTACCAAATCAGTGACACATAAAAATTGTGCTGAAAACTGAAATCTTTGTATCATTTGAGTGCGGTATATTAATTTATCAAAGAAGTACACCCACTGTTGTATACGTTTTCAGATAAGAAAATGAAAGAAGGAACTAAAAATATTGTGCAAACAAGTAGAGTTTCTGACTAAATTTTCATCTTATGCTTGTAGCGTGGGAAGTTTTTGATGATTTTAGTGAATGTATAACTGTTATAATGAATATATTTAAGAGCTGGCCAATTCAACGTGTGTTTTGGCCGATTTTATAGGAATGGAACCTGAACAGTTTTACAAAGTAATATGCCAATATACAGAAGAGGAAGATAATAATTGCTGTTATTGAACAGAAAACAGCTAAACGTATTATGAAATTCGCAAGATGTTTGAAAATATTGGTTACACTAATAAAATGTATGTATGTTGTTGCTATTGCAATTATTTGAGGTTATTTATGCAAACTTTTATGAATGTAATTTAATCATCGCTGCAAAGGAATATGTAATTATTAAAAATACGAGCTGAATACAACATGTGTTTGTGTAAAATAAGACTACATGTTTATAGCAAGACAAAACAGGAAGAGGCATAGTTTACAATGAATTAGATACGTGTCTACACACATAAGCACTCACACACACACACTCATATCTATGTGATTTTACTCAAGTGCCAGATTTATCTCTGCTATTGACCTTAATGTCTTCACTTCCAATAAAGGCTTTCTTCCGCGTCCACTATAACCACATGGACAACGTGGACGAACCGAGCTTGATTTGCTGTTGGTGAGTGATATAACTGGTTCAATGTATATATCACGCTACGTATGGATAAATGCGTAACCGAATGAGCAAGGACAATGTCAAAACAAATCCATGCAGACATTGCATGTATCTAATTAATACCCAAAAATGGCTAATCGACCATGCCTTTTACTGTGATACGATTGGCCGAAAACGGTAGAGGAAAATAACCAAACTAAAACATTTTTAAAAACAGTGCAGTGCAATGAAAATTAAAGTTTCTTATATCATCTACAAGGTATCTGAATGTCGGAACGTTCTATTGGCAATATCTGCTTCCAAAGACGCAAACGCGTCCAGCTCTGCAGCCAGTAAAATAAAAACAACGCAAGCCGCTCACCAAAAGTAATGTTGATTTTGTTACATAACACTTTGATCTGATTGACAATCTGAACCACCAACATTGTATCGTGGCAAGGACTCGGTTGGGTTGGATCTTAAATTGCTCGATGATACAAGTAAATTGATTCAGAAACAGGAATATTCACATGCTGACTTGATTATGACCGTTGATAACAATCCATGTAGTGTTAAATAACTAACATGGCTGTGATAACCACTTAATAATGCAAGCATTAACCATGTAATAAAACTTAAAAAATATGAGTGATCTACAACAGCATGGACAAATACATGTATTATGCTAGGTTAGCAGCCCTTCATCGATTCATTCAAGTTTCTGAATTCGTCTTTTGACATGATGGGTATTTTAGCGGGGAAGAAGTTTATCATCAGTCTTAGATACTGTCATAACAAAATACGTACTTATTAACGAGAACAAATCAATACAAGTACACGAGTATTTGCAACAAATATGATGAAACTATGTTACCCCCGGTCAAACCAATTTATTTATGGCTGTTACTTGAAGGTATTTTCGATAAAGATTACACGCATGCTATCATAGTGTGGTACACATCCACATGCAAAACCTTAGACTACTAACACTATGCATGTGCACCTATCTGTTGTTGCTAGTAGTTGTAATTAACGACAGTTCTGAATCAGTCATGTACGTGTACAAATTTGAACATGCGCGTTACTTCTCATTAACAGAACTAACGTGGGATGCGTTGTTTTCTAAAGTGAAAATCGAATTGGAAGTTCTCACCGAAATTGAACAGCATCTTATTATTGAGCGGACTATTCTTTGACAGATTTATATGGTGAGTTGCATACTTCCGCTCTCCAACAAACCAAATCAAATGTTGACCGGTATGATCCCTCAGCCCCGAACAGTTTCTGCGTTTATCTCTTTCCAAATAAACTATAAAGCTAGGCAATGATGCAACAATAGCGGTTGATGTGTTTCAGAGGCTTGACAGCGTGCGATTACAACATTAATAGTGAAGTTTGTCTGAAATTTATCGGGAACAACGTGAACAATTACATTACGCACTCGATTATCCGCTTGCATCAGAAGCATTGTATGTGACTGGTACCTGGCTGTCTCCGTATACGTGTTATATCACTGATAAATCCGGAGGTAGATACACTGAATGTACGAAACCATTACCAAGTCTCCGAGTATAAAACAATTATGTACTGCACTTGCGAAGCTGTATTTGCATTAGTTTAACGAAGATCCATCAATAGCTTCAATTTAACCTGAACGTTAGGATGAATAAGGACCTGATACCAAAGGTTTGGGTAGGACATTCTCAAGCTCATGAACATTTCATTGTCTGTAAACTCCATTACATGGACAATCTGCGCAAATGAAACCGAGTCGACCTTATCTGTGATATCGAACAAGACAAACTTTGAAGTCTCATCGCTGACCCGTCAATTTAGTCGATAAAGATTTATGATGGTGGACGTGTTGCTGCGTAGATCAGGTCAAGATGATGTACACTGCCGGTCTCTGGATGCTAATGCATATCACCACCTCATGAGTTTGACCTTGCTTGATGCCAAGCAATTGATACTCCCTAATGGAATCACAATTTGCGCGTTTGGTAATCACATCTCTCGGTGGACGTTCCCTAATTGCTCCAAAGACTTGCATTTCCTTGAACACAAATGCTCGACTTGGACGTTTGATTCCACCATGTAACGATGGTCTCAAACGATACCGTGTTGGTTGTCTTGGAGCACCACTCTGTTCCGAGGTAGAAAACACATAGACGGACTCTACTGGCTTAACTGCACGATGACATTCATCTTCTAACTCCCCAGGTCGATGCAGCCAGCACAAAAACGTGTCTCCGAGTGAAGTAACGGAGGGAGCTGTGAGATCATCTTCGTATTGGATGCGGGGCCTCTTTTAACAGAATTTTGTCGAATCCCATTGGCTGGTTTTAATCAAATCATTCTTGAGACTTCGCTGATTGGTGCTGATATTACTAGTGGAAGACCCATTCGTTATTATGATCTTGCCCATAAGTAATTCCTGTGCATAATTATTATCGAATAACCATTCCGCGAAATAGTCCATACATCTGGAACTATGAGCGAATATTTGTAATTATTAAGTATTTATTTTACAATATTGTAAGTTTTACATTTAATTATTCACTTTGTTTTCGCAAAAAATATATTGTTTGTTGAATTTAATAAATTTGCTGCAATTTCGCTTGCTTTAAAAGGTTTCTGAAGAACACATTAACCTCATTTTTCTGAGTAACATCGTTTTACTTTCTAAATTTGTGCTATATTTCATTATCCTGGGTTTCCAGATAAAATTAGCTTGCGTATCAGTGATAACTCAAATTCACAATATTACGGGTGATAGCAGATCTTATTTTCCATCAGAATGTTCTTAAATTGTGCGTCTTTCAAAGGAATTGATCAAGTACAGGTACATTATGTTCTAACGTTTATTGGACAATAACATACTTATCATTGGCAGCTAATGTATAAAGCTGCTCTTGCAAAATATAATTAGCATTATCGGATAAAATGGCCAAGTCTCAGTAGGTAACATGCCCTAATTTCTTCCAAGCTTAATCAGCTGCGTTTTAAAATAAGACTATTCTACTAAAAGGATTCAATGGGCAGAATTAAATATGTAGAAACAAAAAAATATAAGCAAACACAAACTGTCAAATGGATTAGAATTTAAATAATAATAATGTTATTCGATTGGTATCATGTAATTTATTATACATGGAAACTGACACTTTATAATGTGCAGAATACAATAATCTGATATAATAATTAAATATATCCTTAATGTTTACTGTAATATGCTTAAAGTTTGATACTATATGTAATAATAATCAATGTCATAACTGTAAGATGCTTAAATTCCGAAAACTTGTGTAATATTATTATTTTTTAAAAATAGTTCCCGTATTGTGCTTAAAATAGGATATTCTATGCAATAACAGTAAACATATAACTGTGTTCTGCTTAAAATAGGATATTCTGTTTAATAA
The DNA here is from genome assembly GCA_028554795.2 of Sinohyriopsis cumingii. NCBI lineage: Eukaryota > Metazoa > Mollusca > Bivalvia > Unionida > Unionidae > Sinohyriopsis > Sinohyriopsis cumingii. The sequence continues at coordinate 5,426,836 of JAPYKE020000055.1, forward strand.
GAATCAGTGTTAAAAACATCATGCCTGCAATAGTCATAAATGCGGAAGTTGTATGTAATAGTATTAAGTGACAAAAGCATGTTACAATATAAAGTAACTATTGTCCTTGCTTTTTTCTGTCCCAACTAATATTTCGTTCATTTATACTAACTGCGAGCTCTATTCTTATGTTTTCATGTGATATATTATTTAGTTATGATATCACTTAGCAATTATTGGTGCATTATTCTGTTTTTTTATTATTTTTTTATTTTTATTTTTGTTAATTATTTTAGGAACACATATTATTCTTGACTGAAATTTCTTTACTAAAATATCTGCTGTCATTTTGCAAAACCGATTAGCTGATATGTGTGTGCAGCATACCATGACAAATTAATACATGATGACAGGAAAGTATGCGACTTCATTTAGCTTCTCTCTATTTCTATCTTTAGATTGACAATTGTTTCTATTATTTTGAAAGCCTGGCTTTTTTGCATACTGTTTACAACAACTACATCGATGACAATTGTAAATCCCGTAGAAGATTATGAGATTAAATAGTGTTATATATGGTGTTAGTTCTCTCCTGTATAGCCTATATATTCGTCTCTCTATCTCACCATCTTGTCATACTGTGCATGTCGGGGACGTAAAGCCGTCGTTAATATTGGTATATATTACAATAATGTATGCATATATGCAGCCTATAATTAACACCCAGTTTGACTCTAAAGTATGAAAATGTCATGTGCTCAACAGACTTATCACGTGAATAAATTTTCTGCATTATGAATTGTGTTCGTTATATAAATGCCTATGAAAGTGTACATTTTCCTAAGCGGAAATTTTGATTAGTTCTGTCCTTTATAATTCATGTTGCTACTGGTTGATTTGTATCTGAACCATTCCGGACTTCATAAGATAATGGGCACTTGTCAAATTAATTATAGTTCAATATTACGGAAGTTCTGGATTTCTCCAACTCATGCTTTTCGTCAACCCACTAACAGCATAATTCTTTTTAAGTGCGTGTTGTGTTCATTACATGTGGATAAGCGTAATGATATGTTACTCCATATGTGCATCACAACTATGAACATTATCAATGCATTCACTTCGGTGCACTTTACGCTTATCGATATCTGTATCTGTCTCCCTGTGTCTATTGTTCTGTGTTTGTCTGTTTGTCTCTCTTAGAAATCATGCGCATGGCCTGGATCATATATTTACAGGGACGTTGTAATGAAATTCCAAGGAAAGTCGTCATTTTACATCCAGATTATACAGTTCTATCTTAGAAACCATGCACATGGCCAGGAGCCACAATGACTATATCGTCAGATAGACCAGTCTCTTTCTCTCTAACCGCTCCGATGGCCTACTGGTTAGAGCATCCGCCTCGGATGCCGGAGGTCGTGGGTTCGATCCCAGGCCGAGTCATACCAAAGACTTACAAAAACGGTATTAACAGCTGCCTCGCTTGGCGCTCAGCATTAAGAGGTTAGTGTTAGGACTGGTCGGCCCGGTGTCAGGATAATTGACTGGGTGGGATATCATGCTACATGTCTGCGGCATGATGCCCCAGTGCTAGACATCACTATAAACTGCCACATTGCAGACATCGTAGCGATATGACTGAAAAGCTACTTTTAAATTGTCAAAGCTACGTTAAAAATCCAAATAACGCACATCACACTCTTTCTCTCTTTATATACATCGTCGTTCTTGATTTCTCATTCACGTTTCCCCTCAGACATTGGATCTGGTACTTGCTGGCAATTTTCTAAGATTTTGGTTTGTGGAATGTAGCATATATAATACAACTGAGCAAATCTCTAAGCAAATGCATTGATGTTTCTCTCTGATTACACTGTAATTGACATTAGTCAAAAAATATGTTCTTGTTCTACATAAACAGTGTCATTTAATTTGTAAACAACATAACACATAGCAAAGATTTTATATATGATTATATATTACATATTCAGACTATTATTAATATAGGTAAATCTGTGTATGTCTATTTTCATGAAGGATATTATTTTTTCGCTTGGAAATTCCATAACTTTGACAACTTAAAATGTCCTGGGATGCGACTCACATACCTGCTGGTTTAATTAATTTGTTCGAACATGTTATAACAATGTATATCTGCCTTAATGTCAGAAGCGGAATAATTTGTATCCTTGAGTTCAGAATTTAATGTTAGGCACAGTATTATTTAAATTATTCACTGGAATTATATTTTGCCCACATATAATAAACATTAGTTTGGAATTGTAATAATGTCAGTGAAGGAGGTTTTCGATTATATTGATGTGATACATCAAAAGACTGTTAGCACAGCGACACATTTCCGGCCATTGGCACATTTGCACAGTTGATACAATATGCACATTAACACATTCAGTATTGGAATTTTTTAGAGCATCAATGTAATTCAGTTGGAACTGTATGGATCTGGACTGGCGATAAAACGTTTATGTCTATTTTTTATTTAATTTACAATACTGTACGTATGTTTTAAATATCTGCTGAGTTTTACAAAGTTTGTTAGCTTTTTGTTTCATAATTTGAGATCATATAATCGTAACAATTATACATGCTGCAAAGTTTTCACTCTGTCGTAATTAATAGTTTCAGAAACTTTATTAAGGATAAATGAAAAGTCTTGTTTTGCATGGAACCATTTTTTGCAGAATATTCAAAACCTTAAAGAAAAAGGAATTACACATAATGCATTTTATTATGATTTATGATAACGCAATTTATTTCGAAGTGGGTTTGGTGCCGTTACAAAGGTGGTGTGGAAATAGTATAGCCTTTATGAATAGGTAATTCTTGCACCTCTAGAAATTAAAATTAAAATTGCCATCATATCTGCAACTTAACACCAGTTTGTCTTGTTAACACATATGTTAATTAATAATAATTACTAAAGGTGTTTCGCTTGATAGCAAACACTTGAGATTGGAACCTTATAATCTCTGATGATCCATACATTTCATTTCGGAATGTTCATAACATATATAATGGAACATAATATCTTGATGTTGGTATGAAATAATCTGAATGTATATACATTCACTATATACACAGTATTGAGTTTAATCCCCCCCCTCCAGTATATCGCTTTTCTCTACTTATGGCATATACATGTTATATATTCACAATATTATGATCATGACGATAACAGGGGAAACATTGGATTTCAGTCTAACTCAGAGTGAAACGTCTTACCATCAACAAACTAAGCACATATTTCCAAGGAATTTTAATAACTCAGTAATGTTTGTCTAAACAGTGATATTGAAATCCAATCAATAATCTGATTAACAAAATCATTTCATTATACGTCATTCAGGTAACTGACATTGACACTTAACATATTCTCCCACAACACGGTATTGCATTGAACTATAAACATACGGTAGACAAATGAACACAATGGAGTACAAAATAGCAAGCTGCTTTATAACCTGGTTAGGTTGGGTGTATTTACGTAATATGCATGACACGGCAAATTGCACATTAAACCAGCCAGAACACAAATACAGAATCAAAAGCAACCAGTACGTTCTCATTCTATGCTTTCCTTGACCTTAGTATATATGCATTTATACAAGCATGCTATTATCGATCAGAAATATTCCCTCGTATTATTACTCCACGTATGAAGCAGCTTGACTTGACATTGTATGGCATTGTTACCCTTTCTCACAATACCATCTTAACACATGTCAAAATATGTATCGGTATCTAATAATATATGCTTAGGTAAAACTGCAGATGCAAGTCTCATTTACGATCAAAGCAATCATATTTTCCGACAATATTTTGTACGGATGTTACAGAACAAACTTCATATTTTTGTCCCAATGAAATCAGAACCCATAACATGATGATGTATGTTTACTTACGTAACGCCATGTAGCATGTTTAGCATTAATGCAAACACTTACCGAAGCCTGAAAGGAAACAAATCATACAATTAGTATTGAATAATTATTCAGGCACAATAACGAGTTTACTTCCCCCTCTTCCAATAGTGTACAATGAGTTTTATATAAAGTTGTTCAAGTTATTCTACTTCAGTTTAAATCTTTGATGTGAATAATTACCTGTTGTTTGCTAACATTAGGCTGAGAGGCCTCTCATTTTTTTCGCTTATTTCCTTCTGCAGGTAAGCGTTTGATTCACATTCTTTTTATCTTATTGAATTTAGTTTGTGTACTTAGGTGGTGGTGAAATAAACATAATTTATTTGTTTCTATATTGTTCAATTATATTTTGATGGTAGTTTTTATGGGAGTCGTTTATTTAAATGTTTATCATTGAGTAACATGTTGCTTATTGACATTTTAGAATAAATCATTATTTTCGAATTATTGAGAATGTAATCAAGGCTATTCTGAATTGCATCATTATTATACATCAATAATGTTGGCACATCATCTCTTCCATGACCATTATCATTTCAGCACATTCTTTGATAGATTTTGTAATGTCCTTTAAAAGTTGTTACATTGTATCCTATAAAAATAAATTGAATTATTTTAATCAGTATGGTGTTTGTTTCTTTTTTAATACTTTGTTTAAGACCATTTAGTCGTCCAAATTTAATATATAAATCAACCTATACTTTAACTGGCCCTAAATATTTAGCTTTTCTACCTTTTCTTATCCAACTCCTTCAAGCCAATAAACTTAGTAAAGTGATGTTCACCAATTTCTACGGTTTCATGTAAAAACAAAAATGTCAAAATCTATTAAACGAGTATTGTTGATATTTTGTAATAATTGTTTTTTCTTAGATTTATTCGACATGCATTTGAATTTGTTGCACTTGCTGTCGGAATTACAGTAGATCTAACTGTCTATGTTGAGAGGTAATGTTTCTTCTTATACTTAGAGGATAAATTAAAAGTAGCCCACACTGCAAGTGATATCAGGCTTCACAGTCTGCTTTTTCGGCAGCTACATTTGGCTATATATCATGCAAGTAGATGCTAATTATTTTCATAGCTTTCTTAAATGTTAAAGAACATGGAGTTTGTCGAGCCACTGCAACCTTCAGCTGGAATTTGACTGGGACATTGTATAATATTTGCATAGTACTACTTTCGTTCGATGTAAATGTCAGTGCAAACTCTTGGAGTGTTAAACTTCCATTCACGAAACTAGTGTGACATCACCTCCCTCCATCTTATCAAAAATATCACCTGACAACACATTCTCCGTGTACTTGGATCAATGAACAATTGGAATATGTGACTAGTTCTCTGTTTCTAGTGTTATAACTTTGGACTGTTAATCAGAAACTACTTTAATGAAACAATGTTTTCTCCACGGTGTGAATTATGAGACTATTACTATTATTTGTTTCCATTATACAAGTACACAACTGGTCACCATTAACATTAGTTTTTTCAAGTCGTCTCAATCAGTAATACGACATATTATTTGTCGTATGAAGATAGCTCTACCTCGTAAATTAGTAATTAATCATTTAACCATTTAAGTCTTCCAATTTATGTACGACTTTCTTCCCCTAAATTACACTTCTGATGATTAGCAAAATGGCATACACCTTTATCAAAATTAGACACATTTTAGATTGTATATCTCTACTTATTTCATATATTGGTACTGGTTCATCTATTGACAAAGAGTCAAATAAGTCAAAGCATACTTTTTGAAAAGTTCCGAGGTTAATGGTTTAAATGGGCCACAATTAGTTTTAGGAGAGTCCGACTAAGTTGATCCACTATTGCAACCTTTTCATCCTAGTAAGTAACAATTCTTATATTGAACATTTTCTAAGATTCTGACCATATCCTAAGCGGTTTTGAGCATAATTATTTGTATATAAGAAAACATATTGCACACGGATAAACATAGAAGATAGATCTGGATTGGCAGGCCATGAGGCTGTGAATTTATGTCGTTCGCAAATAATACGAAAATGAACAAATTGCCTGCATATTTTTGGAAGACTAAAAATAAATATACGACAGAGAGCAATTTAGAGAGCATGAAAAGGCTACAGAGCTTGTAAGTTATTTATGTGGATGGAATGAAATCAACAGGATCGAAGCAGTTAAAGTGGTTGTACGCGACCTCGACTGGAGTTTTAGGCGATTATTTTTCTAGATTGTTCCACCATGACGATACTTATCCGATTGAGTAGAAATATAGTCGGATTGACCTAACAGACCTTACACAACACAGCAAACGAAACATATTCAAACTTTGATAAATTCGTTCACACAGTTCATATTAAACAGACCTCAGCTGTGAAACTAGGTATGCCAATGATAAAGGTACAGTTACGACGGTATTGCTGATGATGATTTACTTTTTGCGGATTTTCCAAGCAGTATACCGATTTTGTGAATTTTATTAACAAAACTGTATGAGACAAATAAAACCCCGAATCTCATTAATGAACTAATGCATGGGACAAACGCTCTTTAAGGATGGAAGGAAGAGCAATTTAAAAATGAATATTTCTCAGTATATAACTATAATTTCGGTCATATAGTCCTAGAGAAAAGTACATAGAAAGAACAAATTATTGTTTTCTCTCTACTGAAGACCCATTTCGATAGGGTTTTAGAAACAACTGCCGTAATGTAACTGTGTATCGTTGTGTAACAAACGATATACGCTATTTTATGGCCAGTGATATTTCTCGCAAGGATAAGTTCCTTGATAACGCTAGCGCATTCACTATAGATGGGCAAAGAGGGCTATTTTACATGTTGTACTGACTTGGGGTACACTGAACGTCCTGGTCGATCATGAAAGACTCGTTCGATAGGGTGACAAGTAATGAGTTATTTGTAGGGAAGTAGTCTGCATAAATCTGTTATAAGTAGTGCCTAGGTCAGGGCCATATCTTGACTGCGTGGTTCTTCTCTTAACGATAAACGAATGAACCACTCAACTGAATGAAACTGTGCGTGGTCTAATTATTGATCATCACATTATCAGTTACGTTTCTTTAGCAAACAAAACCACTTTAATGGTTCATTCTCGTCATTCCATTGCTTAGCAAAATGTCAAACGACAGGAACATATGGAGACTTATATAGCACAAAGAAAAAGCTCCGCTGTTTTATTCAATAACATCGAATGTCTGTTTTTCCCATTTTTCTGTTTGACAAAGCTCACATCTCAGTCAAAATGCGAATTATGCAAGTGTACATTTAATATGCAATTTAAAACAAAAATAAAGAAATAGGGTCAAACATACGCATCAGTAACGGCGAAATGAAGATCTTAGCAAGTCTTATAATCGGGAAATAATTAAAGTACCTTCTGTTCTGTATATAATCATTCGCCTGCATAAGTAGCATGCATTAATGTGGAACTTTGGCCAATGTAAGCAAATGCATATAAGGCAAAGATTTCATCGCTCAATAGATTATGCACGTGGGAGTGGTCATATATGTGGAACACATATTAATTATACATTATTGTCAGTATTTGCCAAATTCATTCAAACCAGAAAGAGAACGCATGCGCACAATGTAGGACGTGTTTTTGTTTTCGAAGTACAAAATGCAGCGTCAGATATCGCACATTAAAACAGTTAACCAAAGGATGTTACAACGTGTTACAAAATTCCTCAAATCATCGATCATTCCGGTAAACACTTAAAATAGGGCCTATCCCACGGACACTGATACCAGGGTTGGAGATCCAAGATGGCGGTCTTCGTGCAGATTATCAAAACAAACTACAAATTATGTATTCTTCTGTATTTAATGATATTATTTAGCATTATGTTTTGATCTGGAATACAAAATTCGGATTTAGATCTGGCAAATTCTAGCCAATGTTCTTTAACAGCAAGCTTCAATGCTACTAGATTAAAGGTTTTCACACAACATATTTAAACCAAACCATACCGCAAGCATAACAACATGTTCCAGCTACAGAATAAGATGTGTGTATATTATTGCTGTCTTTGTTCAGGTCTGGTAAAGGAATGCCTAAATCCCGGATATGGTTGTATATTCCGATGCGGGTATTTGGAACTCCAAGTGACTTGCTCACAGATGTTAGTGTGCTGTACAAAGACTTCAACAATAGATAAATCCCAAAGAGCCCTGGCTTGGATGGAAAAACTTTTTAGTCTAAAGACTGCAATAATAGGCATATCACAGTGCCCCGAATATGATAAAAAAGTATATTAGTCTAAAGACTGCTATGATTGGCAAATCCCTCAGAGCCCTCACCAAGGATGAGAACGTATAAACATACCGTGGAAAATTTGACCAGTGGTCAAATGACCATTACCAACTAGCTTTATAAGGCAATGACTGACTATGCTGAAAGATGCTGAAAGATGCTTTAAATATTGCTTCATTAAATATCTCAATACAGGATCCTTTGTGTTTAAAGATATTGGGATACATTTGGTCTATGATTATCAAATATATGTCCGATAATGTTCTACCTTCATGAAATTATTTAATTTACATATACATAAAAAAGACTCGCCATCTACGGGTTACTCTGCTTTCAATGTTCCCTTTTAAATATGCAGCCATTATAATGTGCATAGGGTGAAAATGCAAGACTAAAACACTAAAGAAGAAGTCATAGAGTCTACAAATGACCGAGCCAAACCATGTACTCGAAACTGTTATCCAGTTTGAAGACATGGATGTAAATATTCCTCCAAAAGTGACCCTTGCTAAGGATGCTACAGGTAATCGAAATATGAGTAGTTGGCTTCTTTCATCTTGGGTCGACAAGGCTAGAAAGCAACCTAGTATTTATTGTCTGAATTCTGAATTCAAAACAACCAGAATGCTTTCTCTTCCGTTTCCTTAACACAGTGTGTTTCCCTATTTTTCCAATAAAGTTCAACGCACAGATGATGAAAAGGATTAATTTATATATCTCATTTCTCGTCACAAACTGGGCTTTCCTATTTTAATTGAGTCTTTCTTTTGGCTTTTCGTTCGTTGGGCTCTATGATCACAATGTACATTAATTCTAAATATAGACAGAAAAAAGAAGACACAATTTCAGAACCAAGCTGTCCCTAATACGTTTATTTCCTACACGACTGAATAAACATTATCAGACATTACGGATGTTGAGGTAATTGCCCTTGTTATGTATCAGTAACCTTAAGGAGAATTTTGATGATACATCTCTCCTTTCTTTATACTGGCAGATGTGCTTTTATTTGGGATGGGGCAATCTTGATTTACAACAGATTTTTTATGATTAATATTTACTACACCAGGCATTATTTTCAAACGGAAGGAAATACTGCTCTTGTCGCTAAATGTATGCATTCATCAATCACTGGAAATAATGAGATATGAAATCTTCACCTTATCGGGAACTCACAACACAGACGCAAATTATATATCGATGTTGTATCCTCTCATCATGGTGAGGCTTTTCAACGAAACACTCTCTGGCATTGTTTTCAGATTTGAATGTCTTTCATTGGCTGTCGATTATATAGTTTACTTAAAGTGCCTGCAAACATTGTTATTCAAGTTCTACCAGAATCATAATTGGGTTCAGGGGAATATAGTGTATTTTTGTATCACGGTATTATTGATATGACAAATAAAAGCAGTCCAACTATCAAAAAACATAAAATGACGAACAACCGAGTTTCTCTTGTCAATACTGGTTCCCAATGAATGTAAAATTTAGCGACAACAATATATTGGGGTTTTATTTGAGTTCGTAATGACCAAAATGTGAATAATTTGTTCATCAAAATGGCGATAAACATTGATTTACATTGAAAACATTACGATACATTCAAGGATATAATGGTAATATTTAGCTGCTGAAAAAAAAATATCATTGTATAGAACCGTCATATATTCCCAAAACAGACAACATATAAGTTATCGATTTTTTCGTTGACGTCAGTTTGACTTTCATTAAAGAAAGATAAACTGACAATATGAATAAAAATACGAGGCTCACACTATAACATATTGAATTTACGATAATAGTCACCAGAAAGGCACATACAGGCGCGTTTGCACGAAAGCAATTGATAGGGGGAACACTTATTTATCAATAAAATATCACACTAGAAATGCAGTTAACAGTAATTTAAGTTTCTACCTCACTTTTATCACTTCTATGTAGTCAATAGTAATAAAGATGCCATATGATCGAGAATATATTTATTGAAATATTGAAATAAATATATTAGTGATCCCAAATGAAATGTTTTCACAGGATGCTATAAATTAAAGATGAGAATCTAGGTAGAATGTATAAAAATGCGATAAACAAGTGCATCTTTATGAGATTCTGTGCCTACCATAAATTTACTAAATTTCAACCGTTTACACATTTTTGAATATCCGACATTCGACAGCCATATTAATCGTAAACGTTTAGTAGGAGTACATTTGCATGTTTAACAACGAAATGTGATTTATAATATATATTGCTCCAAATTAGTTTACCTAATACAATTTATGCTATGTCATTAATTTCTTTATTCTTAATTCTATGTAACAGCATTATATTAATTTGTCACATCTTTTAGTAACTACTTACGCACTTTCGTCAGCCTTTTAAAAGCTAAATGATATAACTAAGCATGATTCAGACAGAGATATATTGTATGAAGAAAACCTAATTTAATTCATATCTGCTCCAATTGTCCAAGAGAAAACTAAACCATCAAGGAGTTCAAATCTTTTGATTCAAGGTAAATCAACTTTCAATAATTCATCAAAAATTCTAATTTCGATGATATGTATGTAACGCTAAAAAATAGAAGCAAACCAATATTTCAAAATATTCATCAAATTATATAAAACTGCAATCTTACTATATTTTCTCTTGTATTATCGATAGTCAGAAAATGACGTAGCAACATAACCCTTTCGATCAAGTCATAACCCTTTCGGATAACCCTTTCGGATCAAGATAATTATCGTTACACTGTCTAGTAAATATTGTATAAGTTTCATTTAATTATGGAACTTTAATAAGAGGCACCAGGAAATCGACTGTCACTTGAGAACATGCATCATTATTACCATACAATCGTGTTTTAAGAGCATTTTCAATTGTTCCTTAGATTATTGGTGAAACAACGCAAACTATTCGAGAAAACCGACAATAGGTTTCGCGCAAACCTTTAAATATAACGCAATCTAGAACATGAACACATTCACACGATAGGTCAGTAGCGAGGGTACGCATCCATAACGATGGATTATTTGCAGAAAGGTAGAACAGAATTCAGAGCTCACTAATTGATTTACTCAGAGACCAATTTCTTGACCACTTGCTTTAAAGAGCAGTACCGCTTTCTGATGGAAATATTCATCACAAATATCTGTGACATAGCTATGAAAGCAGACTATGTTCTTAAAACTCAGATGTTTAGCAATAATGAGATATAACATACAAACACTCAGTTAATTAATGTACAGACAAAATACAGTTAGACCACAATAAGCCCAGTTATTTTATGGAGGGATGCTTATAGTCCGAAAAGGGTGCTCATAGTAAGAAAAGCAAGGTTAAGTATCAAGGAGTGGACACATCTCGAAAGTTTGTCCTGCACGAAACGGTATTGTCCAGAGACTAATAAATTAAAACAAAATAGGGTTTGCAAGTCCTTTTTCATACGCATATGTTTCGGTATCGTATTCCGTCGATGAGCTTTAGTCTATTCCAAGATACGAGAATAATGACGCTGGTGCTACAGTCAACGGTACAGGTTTATGGAATTACGCGACCAATTGCTTGGTTGGAAATCCTTCGTCATTTTTTAGAGGAACGATTTATCACATAATCGTCGCTTTAATCGGATTCGAGACGCATTTCCTAACTGAAACAATCGAAGCAATACCAGTGTACGACTGAACAATTCGAAGCATCGAGAGCTCCATAGCTTCATCTGTCACATTTTCAGTTCCACATTACAAAAGCGTGCACATAAGTGGAAAAACACGCTCCAAAATTTACAGTTCTAGAAGACTTAACCGAAATCTGGAGTGATCAACTGAAGTGAGAGCAAAGGCATGAAGTGTCTTCGAGATGAACAGCGAAGCAATTGTGTCGGGTACCGTTAAACATCTAAAAGCCGGGGGAAGGAGGTACAGGAAATTTACATCGTCGGTCGGCAAAAACTTCCTCCAACTTGTTCTCCCCTATTAATTTAGGTTCAATGTACTTAGAGTGACACATGAATGCAGTACAATGGGTGACTTTACTATTCCAAAATTATATTACAAAACTTGATATTACAAAAAGATATTGTGTTACTCCATGTTTATTGGACTTTCGAAATATTTACATTTTCTCACGCCAGTTTTGCATGGCTGCATGTATGTATATGTCTTTCGCATTAGGAATACTTATAGCAGAATTGTCGTTAAAATTATATCTAACACTACATTTACAAATACAATATGTACGTATCTCATTTGTCACATCAGCAGCACCAAATAACTGTACACAGTCGCTTATTCATATAAAGTTTAATATCTCGCTCTACTCTTGCCTTGTCATATATATTTGATTCTATGTCTCTAATTGTAAATGCGTAAGTTGACTAAGTACTACTATTTAAGTAACATAGCAAATTATGTGTTCTGTTTCAAGATGATGATTTATTTGGTGCTTAATTAACTTTATGGAATCTCAGTTGAGCAGAAAAAACATGCATACATGCATACATACATACATACATACATACATACATACATACATACATACAAACGTACATACATACATGCATATGGATATTTCTCAACAGAACCATGCAATTATCCTTAAAAAAATCTCACATTGTTTCATGGTTATCTTAATAAAAAGGATAACAATAGACTTTATTTACTGGCTATTGTACCTAGATGGAATATCGTTTTTAATTAATTTGGTGTCATATTTCAATATTGTTGGTGATATTAAGGAATTAAAGAAAACATACGACCATGCTTCCTTCTTTAGAACAGAATCAATGCGTGAAAATAATAAATGATTTATAGCCAACACAACCGGTTAGAAGATTAAAACAGACAAGTCTATATATAAAAAATAAAGATATATATATATATATATATATATATATATATATATATATATATATATATATATATATATATATATATATATATATATATATACATATACATATATATATATATACATACATATATATATATACATATATATATATATATATATATATATATATATATATATATATATATATATATATATATATATATATATATATATATATATATATATATATATATATATATATATATATATATATATTTGCAGTCATTTCAATGAATGAGTTATTGCCAACTTGACCGAGCGGAAGAATAAAACAAACAAGTCTGCAGCCGTTGGAAACTTGAACTTTTAAATGTCTGGGAGTACAGCGTTATCGTTTGCAATGGTACTTGAACAATAAGCTTGCAAAGTCTGACTGGACGTATCTTATGAGCATACTCGCATTATAGTAATATTAGTGTACGTCTTCTTTACTGTGTATCATACACGTACCTTTAGTATCAAATGCATTATGTGTTACAGTGTTATCGAAAAGTAAACTTCGTTATAAGCTAAAGAAAAACAACAATACGATATATATCATAATGTTATGAGATAGTGTCGCTGATATCTTAACCTCAAAAAACTAGATAAATTAAATGATAAATAATATATGAATTGACAACTTTATAATCAGTCATTCAGTAACAATTAACATTGAGTAATATATATTATATAAAGCATAACGTGATCAAATTTATACTTACTCTTGGCCACATCAAGCGCTAAAAGAACAATATTTGTGGTTATAGAAACAGTTAAATATACTTCTCGTAGGTAGTTTCAATATGTATTTTGTAATCAATGTAGGTGTTTGGATATTATAGCTCTATCAAATGCATACTTTATAATGAGTTTGTGAAAGTAGATGCAACATCTTTTGGTTCATAATAATGTTATTTTCCGTTCTTCCCAGTAGAAATAAATAAACGTCATATTCGAAACGATGAATAAACTTCCCACATTTCATATGCAATCTCTGAAATTGTAAAATAGTCCGTGCAGCTTTAAATTGTTATACACCGTCACAGAATATAATTTGTTTGCTGTGGCTAGTGTCGTTTGACTACATTCCAGTACAATTGTTATGATGTTTGATTCCAGCATCGTCTTTGGTATAAAATGTATGGTCTCTTGATCGTTACGGTGTTGTTGTGGCATGAACGAAACTTTGATAAGATCGTTTAATATTCGAGAAACCTGTCCATTATTCATCATATATTTATTTGTATCCATGTTATAGATCCAGTAATGGGAATATATATATATATATATATATATATATATATATATATATATATATATATATATATATATATATATATATATCAGTCATTGTTGTCAAATGTTACATTTTACTCGCTGTGTGTCTACTAAGTAACTTATAATGATGTAATGATGGAATTGTAACGATTTATAAACTCGTTTGCACAAGCCATATAAACAGTCTTTGTATTATTCAGGCAAATGGTACCTCACATTGAATGTCAATTTATTTTTGAGCTTACACGTACCTTCCTGTATAAGCTGTATTGCTTAACTCTGGAATAATATTCATCTATTGCATGGAGGAGGAGTGGCGATAACACTAATATTAATATGGCCATATTCGATATCGTAAATAACCCATACTGATGTGATCAGCTTACACATGAGGAATAGTGCTAACAAAAATTTCAATATGGCCATATTCGATATTGTGAAAGCCCCATACTAATAAGACCATCTACTCAGGAGGAATAGCAACAACATGATTTGTAATATGGCCATATTCTATATCGTGAATACCCCATACTGATATGATCATCTAATCAGGTTGAATAGCGATAACATGATTTTGAAGATTTCTGCTCTGGTAGCCATATTATATGTCCGAGCAGCACCATTTTCATCTAGGACTAACTAAACTTGCTACGGGTGGGTGGGGGTGCAACGATGTATGACAATCCTCCACGTAGTGTACAAGGATACAACATTGTGCTAGCAGACGGACGAACAATGGACAAAATAACAACCCATACGCTCTGCTGGTCTACAACAGAGCGGTTAGTTTATACCACTCACATAAGTGTCTTACAACAGTAAGCTGTGTCATTCTGACAAGTATATTTCCATGGGGTATTTATACCAACAAAACGTAAACATAAAGCAAACCGATACTCGTTGCTTAATAAACAATACAACTGCGATGAAGTTGAAGTAAATTCAAACCTAATTTACAATCTATGAGATTGAAATATTTTGGAAATACAGCATCACAGCTTGCAAGGTGTAATTCACAGTCATGATAATAACGGAGACATGTGAATCGTTTCTTCATTAATGGAGAGAAAACTTTAGAAAAGGTATGCGCCTTCTATTGGCTTTTTGATAGTCTTTCTATTGGATATTCGATATCGTGAATACTCCATACTGATATGACCATCTAATCAGGAGGAATTGCGATACCAATATTTTCAATATGGCCACATTCGATATCGTGACTACCCCATACTGATATCATCATCTACTCAGATGGAATAGCGATAACATGATTTTCAAGATGGCTGCTGTGGTTGCTATCTTATATGTCCGAACAGCTCCCTTTTCATCTACAACTAATACACTCACGATATGTTTGTATGTGTGTTTGTGTAAAGGTTCATGACAATCCTCGACGTAGAGTACTATTTTGGTGCACGACAACAAGTTAGTGTATAGCACCCGTAGAAGTGGCTTACAATAGTAAGTTAGGTCACTATGACAAATATATTGTCCTGGGGTATTTATACCAACATAACATAAACATAATGCAAAAAGATAACTACTGGTTAATAAACGATACAAAAGCGAGGAAGCTGAAAAATATAATCTAATTTGCTGGCTTCGAGTCTTAAATATCTGGGAAACACAGCACAACACCTTGCATGGTATTACTATCACTGTTCTGACAATAATGGCGAAACGCCCATCGTTTCTTCAATAATGGAGAGGATACTTTAAATAATGTATGCGCTTTCTATTGGGTTTTTCATGTTTGCATTAAGCATTTACGTCTTCGTTTCTGTGGAAAATATAAAGCTCTTTTATGAACTTATTCATGTATAGTTTGAATCAAACATAATACACATTTATTACATGCTAATCTAAACCATTTTAATAACCCAATGTGATCTGAATAATCTTATTTATATTTCATCCGAAATAAGAAGAAGGGGCATTAGGAATAAACTATAGCTTTCTATTTAGTAGAAAAGAATGTCTTACATTTGTTGAATACATATTTCAATGACTAGATGTGTCTTAATAATCAAATAAGAACTATATGAAACACACAACTTACTCTTTAATGAGTGAAAGTAGATATACTAATACTTACATATATTTGTATTTGTTTTTCTTCCTGAAAAAATAAAGCAAATGTGATATCATAAACGGGAAAACAAGCGTCGGTTATTAGGTCTCAAAAAGGAGAGACAAAAGCTTGCGCGAAATACTCTTACAACGTTTGTCGCTACTTTGTCTCAGTATTCCACAAGATCTGACATTTAACCTAGTCTACGACAGGTTGTGTCATGCGTAAATATCACTATTTGGACGATTCTCTTTAACTTTATTCTTGAAGAAATACGTTTTATGTTACACAAATTACACGTAATTGTATAGATACAACTGACATATTTAGGCCCACACTTACAAAGAAAGGAACATAAGTTTATATATTATTTATTTCTATAGCATAACTAAATTATATGATACATCCACTGATGGTAAAAGGTTACTTTTGCTCAATTAATCGTTCTATCAATTTGCGCGGGGACATCAATCAGATGTGCATATGTTTGTCATTGGCTACAGCAACCTATGCTAATCAACCGGGGTCATCAACGGTCTAAGCATGAACTAAAGCTTGATTTATTGTTTTTTTTTTTCAATGTTTTGATGCATATCTCAATTACAGCCTGAACACCTACTGAGGTCACACAAGTTCACACATTGCAATTTTAATAACGAAGAGAATATGATATATTCATGCTACGCATATCGCATATTTTAATGAATATGATGATAAAAATTTGCCCGTAAGCAAAAATCCAAGACACGACATTGAAACATTTGTGACGATCACATTTTTCTTCTTGTCGCCATAAATTATGAAGAATAGTTGGCAAATCTATTAACATCGTTTATTTGGACAAAACTATGTTAATTACAATATATAAATGCTTGTAATATTATTGCTATGTCAGTCAGTATATTAACAGGACGGACAGCTTTGCAGACAATGCAAAATTATAATAAGCATATCTTAAAACGAACGTTTATTGTGTTAATCCATACAAAGTGGCTGTTTGTTCGTATTTATCGAAAAATTATGTTAATTATTTTTCCTACGAAAGCACTAAATGTGCGATATAGAAAAAATATAAACTAGACAACGATCTGGAAATTTTTGAATGTTAAGTTGTAAATGTTGATATAAATTGGGAGAATACTTATTTTTCATAAATATATGAATCTTAGAAATGATGCAATAACTTCATGAAATGCAATATGTTTACTTATTTACTGAAACTGGCAATAATTTTACTTACTCTTTCTATTTTCTTTCTTTCTTCCTGATAAAAAGGAATAAATAAATAGATAACATGACATAACTTCTGCTTGTTTGATCAAAAAATAATTGAGTAAACACGAATGCACATATTCGTAATTGGAAATACAGTATAGTTTACACATTGTAAGTCATTACATGAACAAACATAATCTAGTATATATGACGTTTTAATTAACCTAGTGTAAAGATTGCCCGTATATAAATCTCTGAACTTCATTTTTCTGTTTTTTCGTCTCCTACAGAGATATAAATCAACAAGCCGTACATCGTTAAGCCATTTAGTACTTTTACTTCTTTGGGCAAAACGTACAGTGCGCTGCTGATCACAGAAACAAATAAAACGTGGGACAACTCATGATCAAATGTAGCCTTTCTGCAGTTTGATATTTCTTCTCGTTTCACTGCATTCATCCTCAAACTGCGCATGCAATTATCAAGTCGCCAATCTGTCAATAGACATGCGTACAGATAAAATAGAAAGGTACCGTGGATGTGATAAGGTGGGCTCGGGAAATTTGGAAGAGAGCACGAATATTTGTTTCATAATAGTATAATGTTTTTAGAGATGCTCATTTGCCCATTGTTTCGAAGACTTTAGCTGTCATGTTGTTTTACAAATCCATGATATTTCTTCAATACTTTATTAGTTTATATAATTAAAGATTTTGCTTTGGTGCAAATACATGGAGTATCTCCCTCTCTACAGGATATCAGAAATAATAAATTCCGTTACGTTGATGTCATTTTAATAAAGGGAAGAAAAACATGGATGAAAGCACAGATTTATATAATGTAGATGCGGAAGTGTTTTTGTGTGTGCTTTGTGGATCTTCTTATGAGAAACCGATTAGAAAATCAGGTTTCTTTGATATTATCATCAAGGAAAATGAATAAGTAATACATTATGCAACGACGATACTGTTCTAATTAAGTGCCTATTGCTCCCTTGATACGATCTGAAGCAGATAATCCTCAGTGGATATTTGAATATTAGAAGAAAGGACAACGGAAATGAGTTAAACATTTCATAACAGTTCAACTTACCATAAGAGTTTTCTGACTATTCTGGATACATTTCTCTAGAAGTGTTAGGCAACGTTTATTTGCATCATCTTGGCAAAGCTGTAACTTTCATTTTCGTTTTTGTTGGGCATAGATTTACATGAGATAAATATTGGAGAGGATACGTATAGCACTTGGTAATTCCTATTACAAAACAAGATGTCAGGCACGAATGCTTGACATTATGATTAAGAAAGGCTACATGCAATATACTATCCGCTAAGTTAGCTTTGAACAGTCTCAATTTTGTACCATTACGATTAGAAGAATGGTTATGATACTATGACATATGCGCAGATCACGGCCTATCATGATATCGATATTTATTTCGGTCCCCTGCTTTCATCGAGCCAGAATACCTTGTAATCGCATGACGTATTAACAGATTAGTTATATGAAACGAAAGGCTCAATCATCAAATGAGTGTGGCAGTAGTAAAGTAGTAAGTGTTGTGTATCGTTATTTGCATGGTTGTAAACTTTATAGAATATCTTTTTTATACATTGAACGTAACCAGGCTCTGTTAAGAGCGCAAATTCACTAGGATCTATAACATATATGTCTGCGTACTTATTGACAATTAATAATAATAATCGTTATAATAAGACTTAAAATGGCGCCTATGGTGTAATTTCTCAGTGACTGATCGGATATGGAAGTTTCTATAATAATAGTTTGGTTTTCCATTATGTGCATGAGGTCAAGCTTTCTTCATTAAAATCAATACTGTATGCGGTCACATGGGGTCTATTACAAAGTATGGTTGCAATATACAGTGCATATAAACAGAATATCAAGGATTCAGCTACATTCTGACTTTTTTGTCATCCACACTTCTTATGATTCTGATGGAAATCTGAAGCATTGTTTTTTATTGTACTTGGATATTTATCTAGATGAATAACATTTGTTTAGACTATTCAGTGATGATAATAATTGCAAATTATTTGGACTATTGTGTTATTTTGGAGCTGTTATAATTTTTCGAAATAATTCTTTACTACGCCATTTTGACGATGTCACCGTTATTGGAGGACCAGTAATTTGCCCGTTTTGAAATCTATTAAGAAAGTTTCATTGTCATAGAACTTTATAAGGACAAGCTTGGATTCCCTTCATAATAATAAAAGTTCCTTTCATATTTTTTATATCTAACTTAGATAATTAAATTATTTGTTAGGTTTTATAACACTTGTAAGTTTTGCGTCTTTTTTATTAATTAAGTTTGTGACCATATAGTCATAACAAAAAGAGACAAGAAGTGAAACCTCTAACGATACAATTTAGCATAATCGCATGCAATTAAGCACTGTATATATCGATTATCGATCTAAGACGACTAGTGTAATTTGAGAAGCATAGCACTCTAAACCCGCAAATCAATCTTCAGAATTCGTTGTAATTTTCCAACCAGATAAAATAAATAAACATAAAATATATATTTGCCGTGAAATCAAGATAAATTACAGCAGTTAATTCGACTGAATTTAAAGACTGAAGAATAATGTTATGTATAAATAGAATGGTCTTAATGCACCAGATGTAACTGTAACAAAATGTTACAGAATCAAAAGCACTAATGCAAACACAATCCGAATATATGTTAACATTTATTACTGTCATTCGACAGATGTTTCTTTAAAACTAAAGTACACGTTTGCAGTACCGAGGCATTATGGGATTAACAAATATATCAACGGTGACCACTCAAAGCTTAAATAACTAAATAAAATTAACATGATTAAATAAAACTAAACGTATGAGCGGACACTGTATGTACTATTAGTTATATATTCAAATGATTCAAATTAATTAGATGTGTTATTGTGACGAACACTATCTAAGAAATAATGTGAAAATGGTCTTGGATAAAATAGCAAATATAAATGTGACTGTTTTTAAATAAACGAAATCAACGATTTAAAGAAAAACGCTGAAAATATTCAGACAAGTGCAAACTTTCAACTACTGTAGATCTAAACAAATTTCTTATATTTAAAAAAACATATGAAAACCACTGCTACCATTATTACGTCCATAGGCAAGAGTCTATATAACAAAATGTGTAGCTCCAAAAGGATATTATTTACGTCACCTTTAAGAGAAGTCGTTGAGTTTATCACGACATAGCAAAGATGATGAGAACTAAGTATGTATTTCAATTATAAATACGACTCGCTACATAAACCTTTCATGTTGGACGATGTAAATATGGTCAGTTATTTTTGTTTTTGTTGCGTTGGGTTAACGTCATTCCTCAGCGCAAGATATGCTATACATGATGGCTACTATAACTGGTGGAGGAGGTACAACAGAAGATAAAAATCCGGTAAAAACCAACAACCCACTGGATGCTAATTGCAAGCCTTCTCACATACCCTCATTGGTCATGTCAAGGACTAGAATCCACGTGGACGGAGGGGAGATAGCAGTGATCAGTAACAGAGAGTGCTTTAGAACACTTGACCACCCATAGCCCCTCTTAAGATGTATTTTGGTGGCATCCATATCACAATATTACAATTCTTTCAGAAGTAACAAGGACACATTTTTCAAGAGTGTCATATTCTTGCCCATATTTGACCTCAGATCAGCCCCATTTGTATCATCATAAGTATATTTGTAAAAATTCCATGCTGTCATGAACATCGAAAATAGAAGATTAAAAAGACGGTTAAAACCTAGCGATCATTCCAAGAAAGATATAAAAAAGTAAAAAGTAGCAAAATAACAAATTTGGATGATGACTTTATTAAGAGGTTCAGTCATAAAAGATAGTTTTAAAAAAACGGGATGCAGCGAGTTTGAACTCGCAAATTCACGTTTTGCAGGCGGGAGTCATACAGGAAGTTTCTACATTAAATTTAACAAGTAAACGAAAACTAATTTAAAGATAAAAGGGATGCGTTTGATTAAAGGAATGATTCAATATAAATAAACAAATTCTCATGCTGAGAGCCTATAACTCGCGACTTCTTGATTTGCAGACTTTGGTACAGAATAACTTTTCTACGTAGAAATAAAAAGTGAAAACGTAGAGGAAAATTGGGATGAGCGAATTTAAAAAAGTTTAAGAATACAATATTTTTAAAAAAATAACAATTATAGCAAAACTGGGATGCTGCAAGTTTCGAATTCGTGTATATTGTTTGACAGACGGGAGTCATAAAAGAAGGTTCTACCACAAAAATGAAAGAAAAGTATTTTTTTTTAAATGAAACAAATAGGATTTACGAGTTAAAACAAAGTTTAAACACAACATAATTATAAAGGTAAAAATAAATTAGAAAAGGAAGATTCGGACTAAATGAGTTTCGAACTCTCGACCTCTTGTTTGACAAGTCGAACACACATATAAATGTGGGTGTTTATAAATAACATTGAAATTGTTTAACGAAGATCGTCAGGTATTATGTAGTGAATATGATGCGGATTGTGGTTCAGGACTGCACAATTCTCCTGTATATGTATAAGAGGTCATTCCTGTTCATTTTGTTCAGTATTTAAAGCAATTTGTAAAGCCTTGAACTGTACACGGGATATGGGTCACATTCATCTCTAGAAAATGAAGGAAAGGAACCAAATATTTGGTCATTTTGAATAACTGGTTGAAAATTTGTTGTGCACATTTTCAGTATGGTCTTAATATTCATACCTAAACAAATTCCCTTCTGTGGCAAAATTAGGAGACGGATGTGCCCCGTGGTTTTCAGAATACCTTCATTTATACAAACAGTAATTATCGTTTAGTCAATATTGTTCCTGAACCCTGTTTCTCCAAAACTTGAATCCCTCGATTTATGACAGCATGTGCGAAATTAGCGTTTTTTGTTTTTTTTTTCTTTCGTGTAAAGTGTTTCGTTATGACACCACAAAAACAGATACGCCACACAAGGTGGAATTAACCAATACCACACACAGAAGCATATATGAAATCGCCGCCTTGTATTCCTTTGCAAGCGTGCCCTTGTTCAAACGGAGGTGTATATTAAATACGCTATGTTTTAAAATATGCGTCCAGCCGCATTACTTACGTGGATAAATTATTGCGTATATTTATTTTACAAGTTCGATGTCGTACCCGCATGACACAGCATCAACTGGATGAACATCGCGATAAAGTATTGTACAAGTTAGGTTAACGTGTAAATATAATCATCGATGTTATGCTGCTAGTGAACACAAGCGTATACGTTTGGAAACAATCCATATGAAATATGATTTCATACAATAACTCGCTTTGCTATGCAAATAGTTTATCTCGGACACTCACTAGACGTATTCCTTTTGTATCAAACGATACGAAATGTTTAACTGAATAGTTTATTTTCGCATTAACATGGCTCATAATTATGTAGTAATCACTTTCCGTCGTCAAGCCAGGTTGATATTTAAATGTAAATAAAACATAACGTAGATTTGGTCACATTTAACAACTCTGTGTGGTATAGATCTCCTAGTATCGCATGTGCATATACCATGTTTATTATGGCATTAATCATGCCCAGACCACAAATCCTAAAACGGAAGATATTATCCACCGTATGTGTCTCCATAACAACTGATACAGAATCACTTGTTGATACGCCAAACGATTTTCATCGCAATCTCGTTCATAACAATAATCATCCCTATATGTTTCTCACTGCATCTTATTTTTGCATTTTGTTTGTTTATATCTCCATTAGTTAATGTTTAGCGACATTATGCATTGGTGTTTGCATTTAATTGGACAAGTCACCAAAATATTCGAAGGTCAATAAAATATCAACAATACGATATAACTCCAAAAATACTTGCCGTATCACAGTTGTAGCAGTGATGCCTTTGCACGCAAATGAATAAAACACAGCTGTTTATGGTGGGATTGATACATCTGCTTATTGATCTTTTGTCGTTATATTTGGTGAATACCGATGCAGTCCAATATGAATTTGCTACTTTCGGCTTGGGTTACATCTTGCTTTCTTTAAGCGTATACTTAAATACACTCCACAGCTACCAACGCAGGAATCTTCCACCTGTGTAAATTTGCTTCGGTGTCGTGTTATATTTGATTAGGTGTCTATTGACAAATTACGGCATTGTATTATAAGCTGATATATCATTCTGATGAACCATGTTACTTAAATATAATAACGTTCGCATAATCAGTGTTAAATGGCATTGTGCAAAGTACACCAACAATAGTCAAACAGATCGTGTGAATTAACTGTGTACAGTTGGTCTTAGTTTGGGTACGTGCCCCACCAAGAGCAAATTTCCATATGTTTTAGATTGTTTGATATCATAATTTCACAGCCAGTATATCATGTAGCATGTAAATAGTACATATAGTTGATCTTTTGGCCACATATTTGGATGCATGCACTGTAAATGTCTCAAACGCCCGTTTTTACAACCACATACCCCTTCTTGTCCACACAATTAGGAGGCAACATAATTAAGGTGTGATAATTGGAGAGTGTTTGTATATTAATCTGAATGTTGTTTACAGGCGTGTAGCATGATGAAAATGGACTTCTAATCTAAATTGTACCGATCAAAAATTACGTTCCCAGATGTGGGGCAAAAACATTGTTTATAGCTGACATTAATAAAAACATGCACATTAACGGACTCGAGGTACTACCTATATAGATAAATGCCAACCAATCTAGACATGGGTCAATATAGAGTTAGAGTATGTATATGTTTACAAGGCCACGACCAATTAGGAATGAAAAATACAATTATAATAAAAGGACTTTTTTAGAGTATACTACAACTATAGTAGAATAAAATAAAGACATTTATATATTGATGGCAGTCTGGGTCCTTTATATGGATGACTTTAACTGAAATTAGTACCTGATGCTTTTGGCGTGGAATTCAAAGCACCTATTTCAAGCACAAAAATATATATAAAAAAGATGTTGTGGCTTGTATATTACTTTTTCTACACAGAAGCTTTATCAAGGAATGTATCTATACTGAAAAAGATACGTTTAGTCATGAGCATTCTGGCAATTGTTTTTTCAAATTTCATGTATAAATGTCTAAATGCATTTTTCTATAGG
This sequence comes from Sinohyriopsis cumingii, assembly GCA_028554795.2. Taxonomy (NCBI): domain Eukaryota; kingdom Metazoa; phylum Mollusca; class Bivalvia; order Unionida; family Unionidae; genus Sinohyriopsis; species Sinohyriopsis cumingii. The sequence continues at coordinate 5,451,628 of JAPYKE020000055.1, forward strand.
AACTCAGTTTGCTTCGCGGGTCCTATGAGAACAATTGTGCTACAGTAGGCCCATATATGATTATACAATCAAGTTTAAAATATATGCAAAATATTGTTTATGTTTGGTGATAACAAACAAATGATATACATTTATGTTACTTCCAAATGGCTTAAGTGGCAAGATTAAACATAAATGCATACTTGGCAGGTATTGTCATGAACTGTGATGGATCTGTATGATGGTGGTGATAGTGGGTGCGCAGATTTCATTATAATGTATAAAGTATATTTTGCAAATTGGTTAACATGCGTTCAGCCAAATATATTCATTTCATACATTTACAGAGTAATTATGTTGTCCAATTTGAGATTTACACCTTGCATTTCGAGATCTTCCGTTTCAGGTTTGATACTTTAGTCTCTACCATGATGCATAATGTCGACAAATACTCATGAGTATGTGTCCCCCTAATTTGAAACTATTTTAATTTGCTTGGGTATATCCTATTTACGTATGCAGTATATGTATTCTAAACAGTTTTGCTTTTTAAATTATGTCACTGAACTCTCCTTGTTTAAATTACTAAATCAATATATAAAAGTCGTTTACACCCTAACTCATGTTTTGTATAATATGACAACGCTGAAAATATATTGTAACTTGAAGAGACATAAATGGTGATAGCAAACAATGTAGCTCTTTGTTTATGTTGCTATATTTTCTTGCTGTAAGAATTGAGGCTCAAATACTGATATACAACAATGATAATGTTGTTTACATCACCTTCCAACATAATGTTATATTCTCTAACGTAATATTGGCACGTAAACATGTACAGGACATGTAGTACATATATGATGGACAAATGGGAGCCAGTTAAGAATTGGATCAGCATTATAATAATGTAATGGTCCATGATGGGTTGACAATGACAAGTACAATATTAATACAAGGAAGCAGTTGAGAGTTCATCTTATTTGTAACTGAAACAAATGCGGACAATATTCCTGTATGGGTGGAATTTCAGCTCTTTAACAAACTTGATTTTGAAACAATCACTACTGACTTTAGCTGCTAAATGTTTCTCTGCAGTATTTAACCCCCGTGTCTGATGCACATGTAGATTAAAAGAAAAGGCCATAATTAATATAGTTTTATATATAAACAACATTGCATAAAATATGGTTCCACACGTAGTAATATAGATTTGACTACGAGCATTCAGAAATAAAAGTTACTTAATGTTTAGTATAATAATGTTTCCATGTGTATACCTTTCGATATATGTTATTACCTCGATCCTACAGAAACCAACAGCATTCCATTTGGTCCATACACGCTTCGCTCGTTAGATGTATTACAGATGCAACCTTACGGTTATTAGTCTTGATAACAATCAAGACAAGAGTTCTTCGAAATGACTAACGCTCTACTTCCAACAAGAATTTTCAGGAATTCATGATATGGAATTAGTTCCTTTTAAGTGCATAGTCTCTAAACCATTTGTGATATTTTCAGCGATAACAACATATCCAAAATGGATGTTGCAGTGGACATAGTGGATGTCACCTTTGCGTTATTTTCTTTCAGTCCCAACATAGCATCAACGTAAGTCTTTCATAGGAAATCCCATGTTCATATGACTTTCTATTTATGAGGCAGTGTTGTGCATATTTATTGTTTGATATGTGCATGGCCTTTGTCCTTGAATGGAGTAGTTTTTGCATACCTGACTACTGTCATATTTTGGTTACCTGATTTGTGTCATGATTGTAAATGGTAAATAAGATGCTTACTAATATGAAATTCAAGGCCTGACTTTGTTTGCGTATTAGTGAATTTTTACATTCAAAACGATCAGTTCTCTAGAGTATTATATTTCATCAAAGGTTATGCGACAGTCTGAGTAAAACATGGAGGTCATATAAAATGTTTTCATTTATATTCTGAGATCAAACTTTGGAAACATTTTCATATATGCTCAGATATATTTGGTATGAACAAATAGGCTACACTGTTCATTAGAATTATAAAGTGATCACTGACTTTCTGGACAAAAACACTACTTTGGGATTGTTGAGAACTCATTGGACAACATAAATGAATGTGTCGTTATAGTAAGAAAATCACATTAAAAACTGTTGGTACATCAACACATTCAATGCTATTGTGGATCATCACATTATAGATTATTGCTATATCAACATATACAGACTTTTGACATTCATTCGAAATCATTCTGGACCGCTCTGGTAGCCTAGTGGTTAGAGCGTCCGTCTCGAATGCTGAAATTGGTCGGCTCGATCCCCGGCCGAGTCATGCCAACGACTTACAAAAATGGAAATAACAGCTGCCTTGCTTGGCGCTCGCCATTAAGAGGTTAGTGTTATGATTGGTCGGTCTGGTGTCAGCATAAATTGATTGGATGGGACATCATGCTTCATGTCTGCGGCATCATGCCCCAGTGCTAGACATCACTATAAACTGTCACACTGCAGACATATTAGCGATATGACTGAAACATTGTTAAAGCTACGTTAAACATCCTAATCACACACACACACACACACACACACACACACACACACTAAACCAATCTATATTTGTTGTAGTAGTGATAAGACATTTGTGATTGTTTTGGACTATAATTCACTGTAGTGTGTCTTTTGAATTTTCACTTTTGTAGTCAAGGGAAATGAAGTGTTTTATATTTTCCTTAAATGATTTATTTAATTTTTTATGTTATTTTGTTTAAGAGCTAGAAATGTAACAGCAGCAATGAAAACAAATTCAAGATGTATATTATTGATATTGATAAGAATATTTTCAAGCTGGCCACTCTGAAAGGCATATTCGATGTCTGAACGGCACGGTTAGGACCAATTATACATCACAAGAACTGTTTTAGTAAAAGCCAATGTCCATACGACCATCCATTCAGGAGGAGTAGTGATAACAATAATTACACGATGGCCGTTCTTGTGTATTTTAGAAGGCGGAGCTACAAAAACTATGTATGCAGACTGATGGGCTAGTAGAGATGATGCATTCTTTTGGACTATCTCGGACATATTTTCAGTGGGTAATTAAGCACACTTGCGGATATAACTGGTGTTGCAATAAAAGGAAGGTGGTAAAATGTGTTTATTTGACTATGTTCTGTGGAGTATTTTATATTATATTTAATATCTATGTAAACAAATACATTTTTGAAGATGTACCATATACAGAGCTAGTATCATCACCAAGTTGACTTGTGCCAGCTGTGTTTTGAAACAATTTCACTGGAATAGTCAGGCACTGTGTACATACGAACTAATCTTTTAATTATGATTTATTTTAATATTATTGTCCTTAAATCAATTATAGTCTGGACGAATACAAGGTAAAACAAATAAACATTTCCTCGCTGAGATATCAACATTTTTACAACAACGGGAGGATGTTATACTCAAGATACGAATTGTTGAACATGATTAGAAAGGGTTGCCCGTTTTACTAAATATTGTATTCCGGACACGGAAACAAGTCTCATGATTACATTATCCTTCAACTGTGAGACATAACAGACAATGTTATTAACAAAATAAGATCAACTAATTAGCATATATTGCTTGCAAAGTTATGGACCGGACAGGCAAAAATTTAACAGGATGGATAGTAAGGCAGATTATGTATTACTATAATACACACATCATGAAACAAACGTATAACCAGTTAGTTCATAAATGTGTCCATTTGTACGTATTTGCTGAATGAATGATGCCAAATCTTTTTCCTACAAAATCACTAAATTCGCAATAACGGAAACTATATGAACCAAACAAGAGCTTGAACATAATCCTTATTTGGTAAGTGATAAAATATGAGCAAATTTGGCGAATAATTTTTTTCATATATATATGTATGTATGTATGTATGTATGTATGTGGTTGTGTGTGTGTGTGTGTGTGTGTGTGTGTGTGTTTGTGTTAGCAATCATAAAATAACTTGTTTAATGCATGATTTGTGCTTTTTATACTGAAACCAGTTACAATTAGACTTACAATTTCTTCTTTCTCTCTTTCGTCCTGAAATAATAAATAAATCTGGTATTAGACAAGGCAATATAAATTCAATTTATCTGCTCAAAAAGAGGGACTATACACGAATACACATATTTGCAAATGGAAATACAGTGTAAGCCAAACAGTACAAATCATTAAATGAAACAAAGTAATCCAAAAAATAATTGTCGCTTGAGCTTATTTACTATACAGATTGTACCGTATATAACTCCCTGAATTTCAACTTATTTTCTTTTTATATCCTGAAGAGATATCAATTAACAAGTTGTGACGTTTTCTGATTTTTGTGGAATTTGTGTTTTGTTCGCTTTATTCCCATCGCCCTTAAAATGTGCATATAATATTACCAGGACACTGAATTCTCAACGGTCATTTGGATCAATAACCTAAAAATGTGATACAGTATAGTAGACACAGGAAAATGGACAGAGAGAATGAATATTTTTCATAATGGTATAACGTTTTCAAGGATGCTCATATGCTTATTTCTTGGAAGATATCTGTAATTTTGCTTTACAAATTGATGCTTTTTGTTCATTATTTGGTTAATTGATATAATTAAAGATTGTTTGTGACACGCATACCTGAATTACCTCCCTTTCTACAGTAGGTCAGAAATGTATATTTCCATTACGTCGATGTCATTTTAAAAAAAAGTACAGTTATGGATCAAACACGGACTCACAAGACATATGATACAAAAGGCTCAGTGAGCAGATGGGGTTAAATGTGGCAAAGGTAGAGTATCATGAAAACGTTTTTAACAAGAGACAAATATGCCGCGTGCAAATATGCACGTTCTCTCTCTCTCTCTCTCTCTCTCTCTCTCTCTCTCTCTGTATATATTTATGTTTGTTCATTATTTAGGTGGGAAAATTACAAAGAATTCTCGTTAGAATCATGCCGTTGTGAATTATCTATATCAGCCATACAAAAATGATAAATTTCATCAAAATATAACACATTTTTTTGTCATGAAGCATGCTTCATTAGATAGAGTCAGCCAGTATATCTATCTATCTATCTATCTATCTATCTATCTATCTATCTATCTATCTATCTATCGAGAGAGCTTGTATATGTGCAAGCGACTATGATGTCTTATCAGTTAAAGCTTTTCACATTTTTGTCTTTTATTAAAAACGTTTACACGATTCTCTACTTTGCCACTTTTAATTGAGCGTATTGTGTCATAGAACCAACCTGGTGGTATATCATGCGGTAACAACATCATTCCGCTTCAGTGGAAGTTAGGGGCCGAACTGAATATCGATATCACGATAGGCCATGATATGCGAATCTTGCATATTCTCATAAACATTGTCTTAATCTTAACGATGCAAAATATGGACTTTGCAGCGCCAGCTAACCGGACAGCAAATGTTTAACACACTAATTTATATTGTTTTTAGCCTTTCTTAATTCTAATTTAAACACTCTTTGTTTGCCATCTTGTTTTTCATACAAGTTACCATAAGTTATAATTGTACACTCAGATAATTATCTGATGTAGGACTATGCCCCCCCCCCCCCCACACACACACACACAATTGATACTGTACAGAATAATTAATGAAAACATTAAAGAACAATGTCGAAAAGTTTGAGAAAAGAGCAAACTTTCAACTAGTGTAGAAATAAGCTAATATTTGTGGAATATTGAGAAACACCGCTACCATTACTACCTCCATAGGCAAGAATATGTCTAACTTTGCATTAATGCATGTGTTGTTCCAAAAGGATGAAATTTGTAACTCACCTTTATGAGCAAAATCAGTGAGTTTATCACGATATAACTAAAGTGCTGAGAACTACGTATGTATTTCAATTATAATAATTACCTGCTACATAACATGTTCTTGTAGGACCAAGTGAATAGCTTTTGTTGTTGTTGTTGTTGCTTTAGGTTAACGCCTTTCCTTAGTGCAGGATAGGCTATACATGGCGGCAAGAATGACTGTTGGAGGAGGAAACAAGGAAAAGGCCGGTAAGAATCACCAACCCACGAGATTATCCCAGCAAGCTTTCTCACATCAACACATTGGCCAAGTCCTGTACTCGAACCCACGCGGACAGAGGTGAGATGCCCGTGATTGGTAAAGGTGAGCGCTTTAGAACGATGGGACATCTAGTGCCCCTCTTAAGAAGTATTATGGTAGAAACCCTATCGCAATATTAGATTTCATTTAGAAGTGGCAATAACAAGATTTATAAGATGGCCGAACTGGTGACCATATTTGACCTCATATCGACTGGGGACCAAAAAATAAAATCTCCACATCACACTTTGAAAAAGTAAATGAAACAGATAAAATTAGGATGCGCATATTGAAAAGAAAGTAGCAATATAAAAATAAATTAAAAGACAGAAGAAAATAAATTTGGAATGCCGCGAGATTTTAACTCGCGAAATCTTGTTGGGCAGACTTTAGGCATAAACGTACATTTCAGCATTTAAAAAATGTACCAAATAGGTCCAGTGAGTTGCAAAATGTTTTACCTTCTACATTTAAGAGCAAATGAAAACTATACCAAGACTGGGATGTCGCGAGTTTCAAACTCGCGACCTCTTGTTTGGCAGTAATTATTGTAAAAAAGAATATAATTTTTGATAATTTCGAATAAATGGTATAAAATATATTGTGCATATTTTCAGAATGGTTCAAATATTCATACCCACACAAATGTTGTTCTGTAGCATAAACAGGACAATTCTCGCCGTGGTTTTCAGGAAAAACCTCCGTTTATATAAACAACGCTTTACGTTTAGTCAATATTAGTCATGAACCATGTTTCTCCACAACATGATTTTCTAGGGTTATGACCGTATCTGCATAATCTGTATGATCACCATCATTCAGTACAATACATTGTAATTTATAGCAACTGTGATATATATATATATATATATATATATATAAAGTTTAAAATATGCACAATACATATTATATTGTGTATCTTAATTTGGTAATCAAAGTAGCGATGCATATGTTCAAAATTAGAGGACTTAGAATGCAATCATTTATATTAGAAGGATAAATTGTGTATAATGCCGATCACCGTATACACGTACACAACTATTATTATACATTGATTGTATACAAAGTTAGACTTTTTCTGTGATACCGTAATTCGTTAAACATTCCTAACACTATGAGTGAACTGTCGAATCAAAGATCTTGAAAATGTCTGTAGAAAACAAAAGAATCTCTGATATTAAGTCCATATATATACATACCTCGGGTCTAACATCTCCAGCTCACTCTCCATTGATTCTGAGGTGGGCGGCAGGATTGCCAAGGCAGCAGCAGTGATGACCAGACTTAACCAGAGGGTCTGGAACAACCCCAACCTCACAGAGAAGACCAAACTGCGTGTCTACCAAGCGTGCGTGCTCAGCTCACTTCTCTACAGCAGCGAAACATGGACCACCTATGCAAGACACGAGAGGAAACTCAACAGCTTCCACCTGAGATGTCTGCGGCGCATTCTGCACATTCAGTGGCAGGACAAAGTACCCAACACAGAGGTTCTAGAACGCGCCAACATGAACAGCATGTTCTCCATACACAGCGAGAGGCGCCTTCGCTGGCTCGGCCATGTCAAGAGAATGGACCCAGGTCGCATTCCCAAGGACCTGTTATATGGGGAGTTAGCAGAAGGTGCACGACCAACTGGACGACCACATCTGCGCTACAAAGATGTTTGCAAGAAGGATATGAAGACAGCAAACATCAATGTCAACGACTGGGAGAGCTGTGCAAACAACCGTTCCAGCTGGCGTCTAGCTGTCAGGCAGGGAGTTCAAAACGCAGAGGAAAAGAGAAGAATAAAGCAAGCGGAAAAGAGAGCTAAAAAGAAGGATAAGCAAAAGCGTACTTTGGAGCTATGCCATCGTCTCTCGTAGACGGACGGGTGCCAAGATATATATATATATATATATATATATATATATATATATATATATATATATATATATATATATATATATATATATATATGACAATGTTTGAAGTGTAAACATGTTAATATGGTGAATAACCCTTTAGGAAACCAGATTGAGCTTCATAGATTATCTCCCTTACACGTGTCCATGCTTTTAGTCTTTCTATACAAGATGCCGATTAAGTTCATACTAAGCACACCGATGCATTGAACGCCTTGATAATTGTTGAGATCATTTAAAACAGTTAATTTGTTTATTTCATAAATAGTAAAATTTACCCTCGCATGGCTGCCATATTGAAATAATAATTCGACTAATGGGTACATATTGAAGGATTTTCTGTTATAGAGGGTTATCAATGCAGCAAATAAATAAACCACGGTTTCAAGTCATTTTATGACATCTTCTTGGATTGAGCCCATGGTCTGGAGGCCTACACTGTCTAACCTTTATGACAGTGATACTGATGAATCATGCCAAAAAACAACACATATACATGTACAAATATTGTTTTAATTCATTTTTTGTGTCGCAAACAAAGATGGTTTATATATATATATATATATATATATATACACAGAATATACTGGAATCATTTGACTTTATTGATATACAAAATAATGATAATTTCACACTGGGTCACTACTAATACTATCTACTAAAACTTTTGATTTCCAAATTTGATCTAATGCATAAAGCATATTTTATTTCAACTCAATTTTCAAATTATTATTTCAGAAGACATCTGTATACAGCATAAAGACAATTTGCTTGGTTGTGTTGGCACTTCTTGGGCAAGGAAGTGAGGGTCATCATTTATCATGTGTTGTTCAGAGGATCCGTACTGCCTTTCCTGATCAAAACCTGAACTACACATGCTTTCATGAGGCTGACAGCAATTAAACCTGTAGGAAGATTTTGAGTAACAATATCCTTGTCAGGCCTCTCATACAGACCACATAATGGTGGTGATACATCTACCATAAGTTTTACTCTTTCATCATTCGTGTGAGACACCTGTCCAATTGTGAATGCTGTTTTCATCAGACATTTGACATAATCTGCAAATTAAATTTAATATGCATTGTATTGTCCAAGCCAAAAGCTGCAACCTTTTGTTGAGTTAATACATTAATTAAAAGTATTTTTCTTTATAATTGTTTGTATATTTTTACTATTTTACCACAGGGAAAATTCATGACCTTTAAAATTAAAGGAGTGTCAACTTTAACAAATATTTTGCCTTTACTGTTTGAATTTAATAATTAAAAAAATAATTTAGGTACATACAGTTGGTTTAACATTATTTATAGTTCTAAGTGATATATGCCTTTATGTTTATATTACTAATGTATATTCTTGACAGATGTTGAGTCGACAAGAATTTTCCTGACCATGTATTCTCCTTTCTTGTACTTTGGATACAGTATTTTATATCTGGCTCTCACATCCTTAGTGCATGTTTTCTCTCTTTGGCTGTTTTAATTAAAATGCAATGCAGGTAGCTAAAGCTTATTTCAAAGTAAATAAAGATGGAAAATACAGTATATAATTCTATCAGAATACAAATAACTTATTTTTATAGATACTTTATTTGCAAACATTCTAAAACACTAAAAACTGTTATACAATTTTACATTTTAGGATATCAAAAGATCAGAATTTGAATATGAATATACTGGACTATAAATACAACACTGAAAAACCTGAATCAGAATTTGTGTGTGTGCAATAATTTAAGCTTTACCTTGAAAGCATTCCACGATAGGAGAAATGAGTCATCTTTGGTGCAAAATAATTGATCACATAGTTGTATCCCTCCAATGATGAAGCTTGTTGTCCAGATGACAGCATTGGTACATATTTTCTCATTTGTCTGCTGTCACAATCTCTTCAAGCTTGTCAAATACTTTAGATCCAGTAAATTATAAAATATATTCATCAAAGCTTGGTTTTATGCTATCTTGCATGAAAATTAAAGTGTGCACTAGCAAAAATGTATATAAATTTAATAAATCACTAGACCAATACAGTTAAATCAAAGTCACATACCTATATGACATGTGCTCCATAAAATGCTTTTGCATACCAATTATCATTGATCAACAAGAAATAGATCTACTAATTAAAAAACTTGATGGACTTAAATCATTATTGCCAAGATACGACTGAAAAATTGTTGAACATGACAACACCACCACCACTGAAATAAATCTTAACACAATATTGTAAAATTTCTACTACATTTTGTGTTATTCAGATTTGTATTCATTGCGGATGTGAATAAACCTCGTCACGTTTGTAAATATCTATATGTAATCTGATTCACACATTTGTCCGACAATAAAAATATATGTAGGCCTTCTAAATCTACCAGCATAAAGATTTTTCTATTCACATGGTCAAGCAAAGTTGAAGGCAACATGAAAATTGTGACTCTGTATCCAATGTTTATATCTCAGTTCTTGATTGATTAGATATATATTGCATTTGTTTTGAAAACTATGAAAAAACGTTATATAGGGCAGAAATGGAAATAATGCAGTGACTCATCTGTTGAATATCATATATATAATATGGTACATGTCATTAAAAACTCACCCTTGCAACTCTCTTTGAATAGCCCCTTCTTACTTTCTTTGGTGGTGACACTTAACAAGTTACTAACTGATGGTGACAACGTTTCAAACCTACACAGCTGATGTTTTGGTGTTCAACTTTCTGATATATTGGCAGTTACCTTGGCTTGGTTGTCAGTTTCCTTCACTCAGTGGAATGGCGGAGCAGCAGCATCATTGAGTTTGACTTTCTTTTAGTGCCCTACCCACATGCTCAACATCAAATTTATACCTAAATGGGAAGCATTCTGGTGTGAACTGAAAGAGTAGAGGGCAGAAAACTCAGTCGGGCCATCCCAGTTTGCTCTTTTGATTGTTACAAAATCTGTCCACCTGCGACGAAGTGTTTGGTCTTTCGGAAAGGATTGCATGGAAAACCCATCAGCATTTGAATTCCAACAATTTGCTGTAACACACCTGACCCCGCTGCCCTTGCTTGTACCTCCACGATCTCCTCTTGGCATGACTGTGATGATACAATTTTTCAAACTAGCTAATATGGAACGGAACAAGTGCTTTGTTTATGTTTCGATAGAAACGGAAGTGATGTGTGTGTTCAAAATATGACGTCAGGCGATCTACACACTCCGAAAATTACCGAGCGATAAAATTGGTCCGATGTGTATTATTCTCAAAAACGCACCTGAGCGAAGTTCTCAGTTATTATGGCGATTTTTTTTTATTGTTTTTTTTTTTTTTTATACCGCTACCAGATTTGATTTTCTATTCAAATAATATTGAATTGTATTTACTTTATATACACTGGTATGGCACTTTAATATGTCATTGAACATACTCGAAAATAATTACGTATGGTTTAAAGTATTAATGCATTAAACTAACTAGACACTATCATTGGAGTAGTGTTACTGCACAGTTACTTTGCTAGAGATACACACATTACTTCTTATTAAAAACCTTTAAGTCTGAATCCATGGACTTTACCATATAGAACACGACACAACATAAATAAATGGTGATGCATAGTTTGGTTGACTTTTCGCTATACCAGAGACATCATCGTGTGATCCATGCGAAACTCCTCCACGTTCGTCTTGACATGGATTTTCGCCCAGATCTTGATACCATGATCCAGAGAAAGAGAGAGAGAGAGAGGGGGGGGGGGAGAGAGAGGGAGCGGAATTTGGACATCTTTTATATTTAATTAATAATAAACGAATTTTACAACATTACAATATGTTTAAGAAACAACAACAACAAATCATTACATTAGTTTATATGGATCATGACAAAAACTGTACCGTATAGTGTCGACGGGCTACTTTGTATCTTGAATATTGAAACACAGTAGATACATTCCAAGGTAAGTGTACACATTCCGTTACAATGAATCATATTCTTGTCGGCTACTTGGTGTACACTCAGTTTCAAGGTTTTCAACCCGCACAAATTTGTTTTCTGTCACTCTAGAATTCTACTTATTTTTGTCCCTATGTATGACAGGGGAGGGGAAAGAAAAGCAGAAAGGATTCATATGAAGTTTTGTACCATATAAACATTCATTTAGAAATCTGTGGTTATTAATACGTTAAGATTTGTATAAGTCAATAACAATTAATGCGTAGAAATTCATCATTGATATATAGGCATTGAAGCGACTAGGATATGTTGTTGTTGTTGTGATTTGGATTTTTCACGTAGCTTTAACAATTTTTAAGTCATATCGCTACGATGTCTGCATTGTGGCAGTTTATAGTGATGTCTAGCACTGGGGCATCATGCCGCAGACAGGTAGCATGATGTCCCACCCAGTCACATTATCCTGACACCGGTCCGACCAGTCCTAACACTAATCTCGTAATGCTGAGTGCCAAGCGAGGCAGCAGTTAGTACCATTTTTGCAAGGCTTTGGTATGACTCGGCCGGGGATCGAACCCACGACCTTCCGCATCCGAGGCGGACGCTCTAACCACTAGACCACCGGAGCGGTGAAGCGACTAGGACACAGTTGAAATAATGATTATATATGCATATTATTGCGCAATGGGCAGATCAGAATTTGATGTATCAGTAGTATTGGTATATTAATTTGGTATATTAATTTGCTTGATACGAAAACTGTAAAAAAAACACGTTAATTTTATTATATATATATATATATATATATATATATATATATATATATATATATATATATATATATATATATATACTATTATTTAAGGTGGGTCGTGGGCAGTTTTGTCGTCCTCGGACTGGTATCGTGGGCAGATGAAAGCTTCGTGGGCAGATGGAAATCTGCCCATGAAGCACGTCGTCCTTTTCTGCACTCTTGCCACAAATATAAATAAAATAAATGCATATTTACGCTGCTGAATGTTAAATATTCGATAAATATTCATCTGAAAAATAAATAATTGCCTTTTTACCTATTTATTTCCATTTTTTCATTAATGAATTGAATTGAATAGCACAACTTGAGTTACCTCCCATTATGTACAAGCATTTCTTACATGGTAAAAATAGATTGACCCGGAAGTAGTATGTTTCAAATTTACTGCCCATGATGTCAGGGGGTCGTTACAAAGAAAATCAAGGGATGGGGTTCTAACCTGTAACAATATAATATGTTAATATTGTTACAGGTTAGAACCCACATCTGTTGATTTTCTTTGTAACGAGCCGCTGTGCCCGTGATTATTATTGTGAGAGATCACAACTGCCCGGGAACCAGGATGTGGAGTGAATAATCTGCCAATGTCGCCAAAAAGCACCATACATATATACTATTTATTATGATATCTAAGAAGTTTTCAATAATGCTAATTAGTAATGTACATGTACTGTTTAAGGTACAAAACTGTTTTGCATACTTCATAACTTATTTATCTAATAGTGCAAATAATAGGAGACAGAAGGCATTTAGAAAGAATTAATTTGTCAAAATAAGTTAAATATCAAGATTAGTTTAATGGACGTTTGAAAATTTACTATTAAAGTAAAATTGCCTATTTTTGAGAGAAAAATCCTAATAGCAATAAATGTACTTTTATTTAAATTAGCAGTAATGTAGAGGATGCTGATTTATTTATGAAATATACCATAAACGTGTGTTTCATGTTCATTACTCCAAAGTAAAATACCCAAGAACCACCTCAGAAAATCAGTAATGACATATTCATGTAAAACACAAAACACAATTCTAAAAAAGTGTTGGAGATGCAGTTATCAGCTGTGAGTCACATAGCTAACACATGTTGAGTAGCAGACTGGATGCTTGGTATGGTAGGAATTGTATTTGCCTTGTCAGAATAGTTGGTAAAGATTGTAAGAGGACTTCCTGGTTGGAAAAAAGTGAATTTGAGAAATGTATTATTTTTTTCATCGTATGTGTCCTTGTTTCACTTCATTAATAATAATGATATGACTTTTGACAAATCTTTTTGTCTGCGTGACTCAATGCTGATATGTGTAAAACAAATGTCGAGGCTGCCACAGATGTGTCCTCTGTAGAAATGGGTGTTTATTAAACTAGGTCAAAATTAGGTAGCGTAAAAATAGGAAGTGGAACAATACACAATATGGAAAACGCTCGCTTTGGAAGACATTGGGCGGACATACAGACACATCAAGATCTACTTAATAAGATTCATACACATATTATATACTGTTGTATAGCTCTCCTTGTATGCTTCAGATTTATACTATTAACATTGAAGTTTGTGGTACCGAGGCAAACGGCAATGGTAGATGCACGTATCAAGGATATAAAGATCGTTAAATTCACAACCGATACAGAGTCAAAAATACCAAAAATTTCACATTGCATTTTCTTACATTTCTACTATCACAGATCGATTTAGACTGATGCGAAACATATCAATTTATATCAAATTTGTCAAAATCGGGGTTTATTTACTATTGTTATGAGTTATTCACCTGTATGGAAAACGATCGTATAGGAAGACATTAGGCGAAATGACAGACAAAGGAAGACATTCTTAATAAGATACATACACATACTATTTACAGTTGTACGGCTTTAATTATATGCTTTAGCTATATAGCAATAGCATCGAAATATGTAGTACGATCGCAAAACGGCAATGGTAGATTCACGTAGCAAGGATATGAAGATCGGTAAAGTCGCACCCGATATTCAGTAAAAAGAACAAAACCTTCTATTTTGCATTTTCACACATGTCTATTGGCACCGATCGATTTAGTATGATTAGAAACATATCAATTAAAATCAAATTTTTCATCTGATATCAAATGTGTCAAAACCTTGTTTTTGCGATTGTTATGACTTATTCGCCCATATGAAAAACTTTCGTATAGATCGGATCTAGGCGCACGGACAGACAAATAAAGACGTGCTTATTAAAATATATACACACATTTTATAATATTGTATAGTTTTAATTCTATACTTCAGATCTCTAATATTAGCATCGAAGTATGTGCTACAATCACAAAACGGGAAGGGTGTATTAAAGTAGCAAGGATATGAAGACCGGTAAAGTCGCACCCGATATTCCGTAAAAAGTGGAACTTTTTTATTTTGTATTTTCACACACGTCTATTGGCACAAATCGATGTAGGTAGACGAGAACCTATATATTAATATGAAATTTGTCAAAAGCTGTGTTTGTTTACTATTGGTATAAATTATTCACCTATATGGAAACCGTTCGGATAGGAAGGCATCGGGTGCACAAACAGACATATGAAACCGTACTTAATAAGATACATACACATATTATTTAATGTTGTACATCTTTAGTTATATCATTCAAATCTATAGTATTAGTATCCAAGTATGTGATACTATCGCTAAACGGGAAGGGTAGATGCACATATCAAGGATATGAAGATCGGTAAAGTCGCAAGCCATAATGAGTCATAAATACCAACTTTTTTATTATTAATTTTCTCGACTTTTTTTGGGACAGATCGATTTAAACTGATGAGAAACCTATACATTGATATTATATATGTCGAAATATATGGTTGTTTAAGATTGGTACAACTAATTTACCTATATGGAAAATGTTTGTGTTGGAAGGCATTTGGCGCACGGAAAGACAAATGAAGACGTACTTAATAATATATGTAAACATGTTATATGCTGTTGTTTAGCTTAAATTTTATGCTTGAAATCAATAGTATTAGCATCGAAGTATGTTGTAACCCCCCTCCCCTTAGTACGCTACTGCAAGCAGACTTTATCAAATGCTAAGAGAAATTAACTTGCTGGAAAATTATAATTTTAAAAATATTTGTGGACTCGTATATTATAACCTTATAATGCGCCTTCATTTTCCATCAGGTAGGTCTCCAGGTCGAGTTGTCATGATAAACAGGAACCAGTATCGTACATTCTTTTCTAAGCGACTTCTCCGATGGTGCAATGTGTCTATAGAGCGTCCGCCTCGGATGCGAGTGGTCGCGTATTCAAACCCCGGCCGAATCATACTAAAGACATAAAAATGGTACTAGCAGCTGCCTCTTTTGGTGCCGATCATTAAGAGGTTAGTGTTCGGATTAGTCGGCCTGGTGTCAGGATAGTGTGACTGGGTGGGACAAGTTTGTCTTGTGTCCGCTAAAATGCAAAAGCCTACTGAACCAAGTCGAACAGGATACGTATTATACAACTTATTTTCGACGTTTCAGCGCCCCCCCCCCCCTTAAATGCGTACATTTATTATCAGCATACCTCCATACGCAAGCCTATGCATTTGGGTTACCCCCCTCCCCCCTCTATGCGTACATTCTAAATGGACGGCCCCTAACCATTCATGAGATGGTATTGATTCAAATTTATGAGTGCGATTGTGATGTACGCATTGCCCTACACAAACACGGGATGGTATTATTCAACCGTACATGTCCACAAAACTATATATATTTATAGATATATGTATACAACCATGGTACAACAATTAGGTATCTAATTACATAATGACAGTGTAGTGGTTAGCAAATTTGAGAAATATGCTTTTTTATTCAGACACCATGCCAAAAGGAAAGAACTAACTTACAGATTACGCTAAACTGAATTAAATTTACTATTTTTGTTTCCAGCATGGTCGGAATATGTTTAAATGTTTCATATTATGAAACAATTTGCATTATGGCTAAGTATATCTTAGAAGGAAATAACATGTTCTTACGAACTCTTATTTTGTTGGTGTATTGGTTTTACCTCTCAACATATGAACCATTCTTTGCCATCTCACGATTATAATCCGTATGTACTTATGTGTTGTCTCATTTGTAGTATTAATTTTTAAATGTATACTTTGCTTGTAAAATGATCCCACTTTATATAAATGTACAAACACCGCAATCGTGATGTGCTTACAGGAATACATTCTTCTGAGTTCTACTGAAGTCAATTATTCAGTACAATTTGTAAAACGATGTGGACTTATTGATAAAAGTGACTGTTTTCTTTACTTTGGTTTGTCGCAATATTTTTCTAACACAATACTAATATACACTGGTCACACATGATGCCCCAAAGAAGCAGTTGTAGTTAATTCTTTTTTCCCTGTAGTAATGGGATTTTTACAATATATGGCAGTGGCAGATGTACGTCGATTATCAGACAATGGTCGGCTTTTGCATTATTCACTTATTTCCCTACTTCGAGTGCGGACTGATTGACCGTTAAGCAAAATCTCAATTAATCTCTGCGATTTATGTGTTATCATTTTGATGCAACGTACGATATTGTCCCCAGTGTTTATTTAATTCCATCATCGTTTAGCAAAACTTCTTTTCTTATCCACTCTAAATCAACTTTTGTTGACCAAAGACAATACATTTTATAAGCAAGGCAGAACGCAAAATCACATTGTCCATCCACGAGTACAATGAAAATATATAAAAAAAAATAGTTAATAAAATTCCAAGGTATGTATAATATTGTAATATATTTTGGAGTATGCGCATTTGTTTACAGCTCTCCATTTTAAGGATTCATTATATACTTGCTTGACTATGGGAAGTCGGTGCTGGGATTATAGTCTTTAGACCGAAATAATTAGCCAGTTACTAGGGGCAAACGTTACGGAGTGAAGTGTAAGTGAGTTTCAAGATGACATGGTTTACTTTTGGTGAATTCAGGTCAGAGCCGCATGAGTGTCCCTGTCACTCAGTAGTCCCTATTCAAATCCAGTTGCATGAATTGATCGTGTGACTCCAGGTGCAGTATTTATGACTGGAGATTGGTAAATTATACAATGGAATCAACAGGAAAGGATTGTTGCTATGGTGGTAAATATGTTACAAAGTTACAGGCGAAATTAAGCAAAAAATCATGATTTAAATGGCCTAAGGTGGTGTAGTAAAAACGGTTTAAAGTTCCCTGTATTAGGTTGTTGAGTTGTATAGTTTCACGGCGTGAAATACTGGTGGTACGTTACGGAAAGTTAACGAAGAGAAGCTTTGCAGTTGTGACCTTGACATTCAATTGGGAAATTGGGATTTGTGGTCATGTATTAATTAGAGTAACATTATTTATAGAATGGACGCGTTGGACTTTCCAGTTTGCAGAAGTAGTTGTACAGGATTCCTTTGAATCAGGGGAAACTTATGACTCGTAGCGGGATTCGCGCAAGGGCTTGACATCGCTCGGTCAAGAAACCCCTTTGGTTGATACAATATTTCTTGCGTGAGCATAATGCAAATATGTATACTGGCTTGCACTGTTTTCAGCTATGATGTACGATGTTGAGATCTCAGTCGGTCAGAATATTCTTTAACAATGGTATCTTTTATCCTAACACGTCTTTCAATACGGTTCCATTTCAATAGGGTACCATTTACCCCTTGCAATAAAGTATATCAGTTGGAGGTTGAGGATGAACTAATCGATATTGAATTTCTCTAAGTACTGTTTGGTCAATGTTCGGATCTCATTATCTTGTTATTGCAAAAAATATATATTGGTTATAATCAATTACACCTTTAGTTTTATGATTATTTAGACATTCTATTTAAATCCAGCCTGGTATTAGTTAATATTTCGACGATATTATTATATGTGACCAGTACATTTGAACAGGTATGATTATAAACAGTAAATATAGGCATTTAAACTGTAGGATAAAAAATTCTACTGAAAAATGTTTCATCAGCATAAAAAAATAAGGATTGTCAAATCCGAGACTAGACAACATTTTATAGTACCTATATTTGCTCTTTTCAGGCCAAGTTCTCACATAATGGCTTGTTTTAGTAGATATTTGAATTCACTTGCTTGTTTTTGTGTGGGTTTTTTTTTTGTGTGCTCCCACACAAAATGCGCATGCGCGGAATTTAATTTATGTTGCCATGACGAATAAAAGTTACCGGCCATGCACCAACATTTTTCTTTTTGCATCAGATTTGCATAACATGATTAAAAGTAGTTATACTTGAACAAAAAGAACCAAAAAAAAAAAAAAATAATAAGTGTACAGAAAAAATAATTTAATTTCTCGAAATAAAAGTATACATCACTGTTACTTAGCTACGAGTTTCCACCTATAGAGGACGCCAGCAGGAAATGACGTACATTTATCCCCACAAGACGAAGTACTGGGGTGGGTGGGGGGTGAGGGGCACCAGACAGATCCCCCCCACTTTTCCAAAAAATTATAGTGTTTTATGTGTATTTATTCCCCCCCCCCATGTGTTGTATGTTTTATATTATGCAAAAGAATTTAGGTAAAAAACATTTAATTCTAATTTTTAACGGGGTATTTTTTTTTAAACTTAGTTTTATCTATAGGGTTGTTTTTCCGAGTAGGTTTCCATCTTTCCATCACCTGACTTGAAATCCCTTCCCTATACTCTTGGTTGACCTTGGCTAGAGGTCGCCTATATCCCGTGTGTGCTATATGTATATAGGCTATAGTTTGTGTATGCTATATTTTGCTTCCATGTTGGGATAGCCTATATTTTTTTTTTCCCCAAATCTCCCCAGTAAATCTTAGGACCTTATAATCGGATCAAGAAAAGGTTTATTTTTATTTATTTAACATATTTTGGAATTTTGGCTAAGTAGCGGTGTATTATAATTTAATTAAGAAAAAAAAAACTTAATGTGTTCTGTGTGCAAATATATTGTGTCATTATTCACATATTGAATTTGTAAATTGAAATCCGCTGTACTCGAGTTGGAGTCCATACACCTTTTTATTTGCTTGTATTTCTCCCACCTAGAGTTAGGCCGTCTCAAATTATTCATTGGATTTCTGCCAAAATCTCTAAAAATGGTTGTTCTTCCCCCCCACACCACACACACACAGTGGGGATTTACCGTGCAGTGCGAGAGCTGCACATTTAGAGCGAATAGAATTAGAAGAGAGACTTATTAGATCCTTTGTTTTCGTGTTTGTATGTAAAGTTTCCTATATGGGGTGTTTTCCCCGACTCTTTCATAGCCCCATGACGTCATTATCTCATACTTTTCCCATATAGTTTCTCTGTCCCGATAATTAAAATTTGTGATAGGTTGCGTAATATAATCAAAGTCTATTTAATTATTTAATTTTAATTTTAATGGATAATAAAAAGAAACTGAAGCTTTTTAGGAAAATTTATAAGAAATTAAAAGGGTGGCGGCTGCAGCAGATTCCAATCCGGGGTGGGGGTATGGGGGCAAGGGTTCACTTTGTGGTGGTCCCCTTTAAGGGGAGACTATCCACTGCCCCATCTCCCTCCCCTTCTTTTCACCCATTGCAGCCCCGTCCCTCCCATTCACAAATCTTCCTAGAAGGTCTTTTTTCTAATTAATTTGAAAGGATTACAAAAAAATTGGCCTATTCATTTTTTTTATGTTTATGACTTGGTCACATGCCATCATGGTTTTAGTTATGTAATCTGTTATTTTTCCTATTAAATTTTTGTTAAAGTTGCCGTCTTGATATAAAATTTGGTTTCTTCTGTATTCTTATTTCTTGGATATCTCCATAATAATTGTATCCTGTCTTGTTTCCTAAACTCGCACTGTGCTATCGCATGATATTTTGTGGAGTTCGCACATTTGCACATGAGATATTTTACATGTATGCGTATCATTCTCCTTCGGAGTGCCACTTTACCAGTCAGCCATATGTCGTGTAGATATTTGAATATCAAGCTTTGTATTTTTGGAGAGCCGATGTTGGTCCAGTACCTCCAAGGTCTGTCCCAATTAACCGAGATATTTCCTCCTCTACTTTATTTTTAATTTTAGAGGTTAAGTTTTCCCTTATCTAATTATATGTTTCCTTAGTTTCAATTCCCCAAAGTTCCTCATTTTCCCTATATTTACATAAAAGTTCCTTTATACTTCTAAAGGTCCTTGGTTTTTCTAGTCTTTTTACCAGTTTATTATTTTTGTAGATGTCACTTATGTTTTTCATGCTAAAACCAAACCCGTAAATGTATAAAGCTTCCTAAGGGGTTTTGGGTTGGATATTTACTTCTTTTACATTATAAATGAAATACTAGAGAGGAGGCCTAACTCGAATTGGGAGAAACACAAATAAATAAAGAAAGAAAGTGCGGACCCTGACTCGAATACAACCTGCCTCATTTTGAAAATAGACTTTAATGTGAGAAACGCCACACCATAGTCACTCACATAAAACAATAGGTTTTTTTTTTAATTTCAACTGGTAGTATACCGTTCATCTCGCCGGAATTCTGAATTGCAAATTAATTCAAAAGCAACTAAATTTATGCCAGGACAAACAAATAAATTTGAAAAGTCCATAGAAAAATATATATTAAGACAACAGGGACAAATTTGACATAGTATTGCTGTCCCTATACACAGACTATGTAGCATACACACACCATAGCATTGATACACATAGCATACATGGAACATAGGAAATCCTTGGCAAAGATCACTAAAAATCAAGGATATGAAATCTGAAAATGGGAATAAGACCCATGTTTCAGACTACTACCCTTTAGAAAACACTAGGACTAATTATAAACTAAACGTTTGATCAAAATTCCTTTTTTAAAACTTTAAACAAGCACACACATCTTGGGGTATACAAGAGTACATGAAAACACTTTATTTTTTGTGGTGGGGGGTGCATCTGTCTGGTGCGTCCCCCCCCCCCCCCAACAAAAAAAAAATAAATAAATAATAATACTTTCGTAACCCATACTATCGAAAGATTATCATTTGCAGTCACATTGTATGTTCTTTAAAATAATGATTTTTTTTTTATTTGCGAGATATCGTCGTATAGTTAACCTGGATACAATACAATCTTGGTCCGTTTGCACCTTGTAACTTATCATGCGTGAATGGCAGGCGCCTTCAAGCAATCTGGGGATATTTTCGTTTCTTTTGCGATATTTTTTTTTTATCTGACATTAGCGATACACACACAGTAAGGATGCATACGCATGCCGGCATCCGCTACATTTACGGAGTTCGTTGATATATTTTGTTCTCTAAATTTCGCATGATGAAAAAAGAAGGAATACATTATAACAATGCAAGGTTAGTTTCTTTTATTTTATTTTCAATCAAGTGTTTGTTTATTGTACCGTGCCGGGGTGGGGTGGGGGTGGGGGCACAAATTCAACCCAAAATTAGTTCCTTTCTTATCTGCATGGAATAATGGAGCAAATATGATTGACGATATTGACTAGTAATAACAAGCTTTCAATTTACACACACGAAGACAACTTAAAAAATAGAAACAAACAATAAAATTAACTGGCAACTTCACACTTGTTCAAGGTTTTGTAGTTACAATGGGGGGGGGGGGATTTTCTTTGCTATTCTTTGGTTAGGCATGACTATTTCGCAGATATACAAACAAATCTTTTGAGATGAGCATAAAAGACAATTTCTTTTCCTCCATACATTTACGATGCTCTCAAAGGACCCACATATTTAGGTAAAATTATGACCGTTGCCAGGCGTTACTGAGTTGAAAAGATGCCGAGTAAACTTACGAATTACGCCACGTACAATGTATAAACAACACTTGGCAACTTTTAATGATAAAAGTTGGTGTTTTTATTTATTTACTTATTTATTTAGTTATCAGAACTCTTTCAGAATAACAATGTAATTGCCGATTATACAGCTCGCCTCTAAGAAGATTTTCGTAGTTTCCAACTGCCATGCATAAAATAAGTTTATGCCAAAGTGGTCGTGACCTGCAAAATGTTGGCCATTGTCACAGGGCATAACATTCATAAAACAATAAAGAGCATTCCTTTTTGTTCTATCAAAGCAGCGGAACCATAATGAGTTGATAAAACACAAGGATATTTGTTGTTGTTTTGCAAACCATTGCTAATAAAATCAGCTTCAGAAACTATTATTATTGTCCGCCCTAGAGGAAAGATTTTACAAGGTGGAAATCACTGACTGTCAGTATCCCTGGAATGACAACCAGTATGACAACTCTAACTAGTTTGTGCATCAGTAAATAATCTTGAGTAGCCACTGCACCTGAAATGCATGCAGTCCATTCATCGAATACCTCCTATTCATTTATTGTATAATACACATTTTACTTACTAAGAATACCCTATCACAGTATAAATGTTTAGTCATAAATCGGGAAAGTTTACAACTGGATATGTATATTTATTTCTATTTTAACCGTACTGTCATAAAAGTACTTCTGTGGAGGCTAGTGTGTATATGTCATGATGAAAGGTTACGTCATCAATAATTTTCTTTCTTTGCTCTTTACAAAAAATCAAAATAATAAGACTTTCGTTCATCTTTTGTTAGATTTCATATTTTCTTGAGAATTTTTTTAAAATGTATCTGGAAAGTAAACATAAAAAAATACTATAATTTAAAAAATGAAATTTGGGTCTCCATCTAAAGAATTTATATATTCTTAGTTACTACTCGGTAATTTTTAATTATTCATAAATGATTGTAAGAGAAATTAGTTTTACAATGTAAAAGTGCGAGTTTGCTCCGTTTACAGAAGGGTTTACTTGCTTTTCTCTTTGTATAATTCTCCCAGCTTTAAACTGCAGATACAGAACATTACATAAGACAGCGAATTTCAGTCTTAACCTAAAGCTCGATGCTGGAGAAGAGGTCACTAAATTACCGTTTCCATAGTTACACACTGATCAGATAGAGCAGTCTCCCGCAGGTATCATTCCCTATAGATGAATTAGAGGCCAAGTAAACTGCCTTCATTTCATGAGCTATACTAGTGTAGTATAGATGAAATAAGTTTTAAATTGCAAAAGTTGTCTCTTTTGTAACAAAGTTGTCTCTTTTGTAACCAAAGTGCAAATCAATAAAGGAATATAATGACATGTAAAATTACAGGAACAACAATGAAGGATCTTTTACGAGAGTCGCAAAAGATTGAAACTATTTAATGAATTTCATAAATTTCATTTTAAATAATCTTAAATGTAAGATTATGTTATGTG
This sequence comes from Sinohyriopsis cumingii, assembly GCA_028554795.2. Classification (NCBI taxonomy): domain Eukaryota; kingdom Metazoa; phylum Mollusca; class Bivalvia; order Unionida; family Unionidae; genus Sinohyriopsis; species Sinohyriopsis cumingii. The sequence goes on from JAPYKE020000055.1 coordinate 5,475,627, forward strand.
TATCACATGACAGAATTGATATTCAATAAAAAAGCATAAAAATAGGTTACATAATTGACTTTAAATTACATTCGTCATTACACCTTCAATTCATATGTCGTCATGCCGGTATTTGCTGAGTTATTGGGTGTTATTAAACGTATCATATAGTTACGTATGATACTGGAAAATATCATATGGGTATATTAATCTTAAGAGGAGCCACATTGGCTCAGTGGTTAGCGTCTCAGACCTGCGACCGAAAGGATGCAGGTTCAACCCCTGCCATCGGATCAAATCCTCGACCTTATTGGAAAATAATGAGATAACAAGTACATTCTACAAAGACATGGAACCTATTACTTCCACTGAAACGTACGAAATGATCATCTAAATTTGCAAAAAGTGATCAGGAGAAGTGCGATCTGTTGAACTCGCAAGTTTGATATGTTACACGTTTAAAAAATTATGATAAACAGTTACCGCATTTTGAAGTTAGAAATCAAACTTTTATTTCTGCCATCATTATATATAAACAAGAAATTACTGATGTAATAACTAGTCTTGACCTAAACAAAACCGCTGGAACCAATCCAATAAGTAATAAACCTGTACAAGTATAGTTGAAGAAATGTATGTTCCATTGCAAATACTTTTAAATAAATCACTCCCAGCCAGCGTGTTCCTAACATAGTGCAAGCTAGCGTATGACATACCGATGTATAAGAAAGGAGATAAAACACTACCGTCTAAATACAGACTAATTGTTGACTTCGGCTAAATTATATACACTATTCATAAGTCCAACCTTAGAATATACTTCTGGAGTCTGGGATAATTGCTCTATTGAAGATTCGGAAAGATCAGAATAAAGGGGGGAAAATCAGATGGAAGATGCACGGATCGTTCCAGATCTATACCCATTAATTCTTCTAGATAGTCTCTTAATGCGGAAACTGTTTGGTTTGCACAACGAAGGAAAAGGAAGAGATTATGCATTATGTATTCGATTATAAATACTCAAGTACCTAACTATTTAAGCGAACTTCTTCCACAAAGGAGATATGAGGCATCTAATTATCGTCTACGTTACTCTCAAAGTATCATACCAATCTCTACCAAACTTTATATTTTCACACGACCTTTTACCATATACATGCATACACATATTGTATATTGTTGTATAGCTTTCCTTATATGTTTGAGATCTATAATATTAAAATTGAAATATGTGGTACCGTGGCAAACTGCAATGGCAGAGGCACGTATCAAGGATATGAAGATCGTTAAAGTCGCAACCGATATCGAGTCAAACATACAAACTATTTTATTTTACATTTTCACACATTTATGTTGGCACAGATCGATTTAGACTGACGAGAAACCTATCAATTGATATCAAATTTCTCTAAATCGGGGTTTATTTACTATTGTAATGACTTATTCACCTGTTTGTTAAACGATCGTATAGAAGACATTAGGAGAAAAGTCAGACAAATGAAGACGTACTTAATAAGATTCACGCACATATTATTTACTGTTGTACAGATTTAATTATATTCTTCAAATTTATAGTATTAGCATCGAAATATGTGGTACAATCGCAAAACGGCAATGGTAGTTTCACGTAGCAGAGGATATGAAGATCGGTAATTTTGCACGCGATATTCAGTAAAAAGAACAGTCTTTTTTATTTTGCTTTTTCACACATGTCTGTTGGCAGAGATCGACTTAGTCTCATGAGAAACGTATCAATTGATATCAAACTTGTCAACATCGCTGGTTGTTTGCGATTGGTATGACTTATTCACCTATATGGAAAATATTTGGTTAGGAAGGCACTAAACGCACTCAACGCAAGGACGTACAAATGAAGACGTACTTCATAAGATGCATACACACATATTATTTACCGTTGTGCAGCTTTTATTATATGTTTCAGATTTATAGAATTAGCATCGTAAAAATGTGATACGATCGCAAAACGGGAATGGCAGATGGACGTAGCAAGGAATCGATGATCGGTAACGTTGCAAGCGGTACTGAGTGAAAAATATCAACTTTTCTATTTTGCATTTTCACCCATTTATATTGGCACAGATCTATTTAGACTGATGAAAAACTTGTCAGCTGATATCAAACGTGTCAAAATCGTTCTTTGTTTGCGATTGGTATGACTTATTCGCCCATATGGAAAACGTTCGTATAGGTCAGATGTAGGCACACGGAAAGACAGATAAAGACGTGCTTAATAAGATACATACACATATTTTATAATTATGTACAGCTTTAATTCTATGCTTCAGATCTATAGCATTAGCATGGAAGTATGTGCGACCATCCCAGAACGGGAACGCTGTATGAACGTAGCAAGGATATGAAGATCAGTAAAGTCGAACCCAATATTCAGTAAAAGTACACTTTTTTGTATTTTGCATGTTAACACATGTCTATTGGCACAGATAGAGTTAGACTGATGAGAAACCTATATAATAATATGAAATTTGTCAAAATTGGTGTTTGTTTACTATTGGTATGACTTATTCGTTTATATCGAAACCGTTCGTATAGGAAGGCATTGGGCGCACGAACATATATATGAAGACGTACTTAATAAGATACATACACATATTATTTACTGTTGTACAGCTTTAATTATATGCTTCAAATCTATAGTATTAGCATCCAATTATGTGCTACCATCCTAAACGGCAAGGGTGGAAGCATCAAGGATACGAAGATCGGTAAAGTCGCAAGCGACAATGAGTCACAAATAGCAACTTTTTTATTATTCATTTTCGCCATATTTTTTTTATTGTGTGTGTGTGTGTGTGTGTGTGGCATAGATAGATTTAAACTGATGAGAAACCTATAAATTGATATCAAATATGTCGAAATCGGTGGTCGTTTACGATTGGTACAACTTATTTACCTATGTGGAACATGTTCGTGTAGGAAGGCATTTGGCGCACGGTAAGACAAATGAAGACGTACTTAATAAAATATATTAACATGTTATGCTGTTGTTTAGCTTTAATTTTATGCTTGAAATCAGTAGTGTCAGCATCGAAGTATGTTGTAAACTCCCCCTCCCCTTAGTACGCTACTGCAAGCACACTTTGTCAAATTCTAACAGGCACTAACTTTCTTGAAAATTATAATTATCAAAAAAATTCTGGATTCGTATATTATAACCTTATAATGCGCCTTCATTTTCCCTCAGGTAGGTCTCCAGGTCGAGTTGTCAAGAACAACAGGAACCAATATCGTACATTCTTTGTTAAGCGATGGCTCCGGTGGTGCAGTGTCTCTACAGAGCGTCCGCCTTGGATGCGAGAGGTCGCGGATTTAAACCCCGGCCGAATCATACTAAAGACTTGTAAAAATGGTACTAGCAGCTGCCTCTTTTGGCGCCCATCATTAAGAGGTTAGTGTTCGGATTGGTCGGACAGGTGTCAGGATAATGGGATTGGGTGGGACAAAATGCTGTATGTTTGTGGCATGATGCCACATTGCTACACATCATTATAAACTGTCACAATGCAGACATGGTAGCGATATGATTGCATTTTTTTAAAGCTACGTAAAAAATTACACACACACACACACTTTGCTAGGGTATTTGCTATTTAAAGAGATGGAATCTTGTTCATATTTCAACCGCTTTTTATTAATGATCATAGCTGTGACCAACATATACGATAATAATAATCCCGATGATGATGATGATGGTTGCTGTTCATGATTTGTTTTATTACTACTGCTCCATGGTTTTATTATATATCGAACTTGAAAACAGAAGCACTACCAGCAATAAAGCAACTTTGAAAACAAATCGCACTTAGTCGATATAAATATATATTGACATCAAAATGAACGTCAAATGCTCTTGTGGAAATGTATCGAAATGAACTATCACAAGCTGGGTTTTTATTTTATTTTTATATTTTTTTTTTTTTTTTTTTTTTTTTTTTTTACATTTCTAAACCGAAATAAGTAGTACTTCAAGGCTCTGTCTATGGTATAAATATGTTCATGTACACTTTTCCATTGTAACTTTAAGTGTATAGACTGCAAATACGATGAAGCACAAATCGAGTACGTCGAGTGGTAACATTCGGTCCAGAAGGATAGCGACCTATATATATATTCCTGCCCACTACCATGTAGGATGTATCAAACTGTATATTACTCAAGCGCTCTTTGTCGAGCGTGCTGGTGTGTGTGTAAATATAATAACTTTAACTGAAATATATACAATTAAATTATATTTAAAAGTGATGCGGCACCTGGGAGTAAAGCAAAAATGGAAGAAACAAACTTCCGGATCGCTACTATCAACAGCAAGGGGATATGCAAAGCGAAAGCAGACAAAATAGCCAAAGAAACAAACTTTGAGATAATAATGATACAAGAAACACACTATGGAATTAGCCAGAATTCAAAATTTTAGTAGAAGACAAACTTAACGCAATAAAGATATGCAACAATTTTACAAACAATGATATTAGAGTGGGTTGCAACAATACTATTTTTTAATAAAACAGGCAGTAAGCTAGTAAAGGTTTGAGGTGGGGGAATTTTTTTAAGGGACGGTTGCTACATGTTAAAATGTTGAATTGCCATATTATAAATGTGTACATGCCAGCTAATAGAAATAAGAAACTAATTTTAAAGAAAACTTATATACCTACCTACAACAATATTCGATGGAAAATCTAATCATAGGGGAAGATTTCAACTGGGTAGGGGACGAAATTGACAGAACGACTGACCTAACAAGTGACAAAATATACCGAACTGAAATGGTACATTTATTAAATAAACACAATTTACATGACATTCATAGAAAACTGAACATTTTAAGAAAAGAATTTACCTTTAACTATAAATAAAACCAGTCTAGCAGGTTTTATAAATTTTACGGGAATTTTTATGATCCATTAATATATATTAATACTGTAATAACCAACCAAAAACTATCAGACCATTTCATGTTCACTATTGACCTAAAAATGAAAAAAAAATAATAGAAAAATATGGGCCAAATAATAAAATAAAAAAAGAAATTGAAACCTTCAAAAATGAAGAAAATATTAATATAATAATTGATTGGGATGTTTTGAAAAAACATAATAAAAAGAATATATATTCAGTACTCAAATAGAGGGCGGAAAAACAGAAAAAAGACAAACACGAACTCAAATTTGAACTAAGCAAAACAACAAACGACGATGGAGAGAAAAAAACGATTGACAGACAAAATTATAATCGTTGAAGAAGACGAAAATCAGGGGAGAATAATAAGGGCGGGAAAATTTATAGAGATCTACAACAAGGCAAAAAACGTATATAAACGAGAAGAATTTAGAAAAGGGGGTGATACAATTTTAAACAAAATCAAAATAAACAATGTAACCCATACTGTAAAAGAAGATATCCTAAATAATATTTCCCAATATTATAAAGAACTATACACCACACAGAACATATACTTCAGCACAATCGACAGCTACTTAAAAAATATCGACTGTGAGATGACATCAACAGAACATAGAGACCAATGTGATGACGTCATCTCAGATCAAGAAATCACAAAAAGTATATCTACACTCACAACAATCGCCAGGGAACGATGGACTCACCGTGGAATTCTATCAAAAGTTCCACGGTGAACTGACCCCGATCTTAAACGCTTTGTATAACAATATATTTTTAAGTAAAAATAAAATGACTAAATCTATGAGGGAGGGAGTTATCACACTTATATACAAAGGGAAAGGGGATAGAGACGAGATTAAAAACTGGAGGCCCATATGACTTTTAAACACGGACTATAAGATTTTAAGTAGTATTTTAACAAATAGAGTAACGGGTAGGATAAACAAAATAATTATTGTAAATCAAACTTGTGGGGGAGGGATATACAAAACAAAATTTTAAACATTAAAACTATAATTAACTACATAAATGAAACATGTATGATGAGTGTTATGGTACTCTTCGACCAGGAGAAAGCTTTCGACCGATTTGAACAAAACTATATAAAGAATGTTTTTAAAAAATTTGGTTTCAGACCCAGTTTCTGAAATGGACCAAAATCCTACAAACTGGGATAATTTCATGTGTACAATTAAACGGGAAATGCACGAAATAATTTGAAATAAAACGATCAGTGAGACAAGGATGTCCACTATCAATGCTACAATACGTAATGGCAAAAGAAATCCTAAGTCACACGATAAGAAACAACCCAGAAATACAAGCAGGGGCGTAATAACCATTAGGCAGACTAAGCACTTGCTTAGGGCACCAGGGCCAAAGGGGGCACCACAAAGCTGAGAAAAGGGTGAAAAAAAAAAAAGCGAATGAAGATTTGTAAAACAAAATTGATAAAACTAGTGCCAATTGATCATAATGTTCTGTTTCTTGATCATGGTACACCCTAGGGTTATCTTCCCAGGTGTACGTTGAAAGGAGGGGGTCACCAAGATTTGTCAGTGCTTAGGGCACCAGTGAGCCTTAATCCGCCCCTGAATGCAAGGCATACAAATACCAAACCTAAAAAAGAATAAAAATGCTCTAACATGCATATGATTGCACCAACTTTATAAGAGAGGGGAAATGCTATATGCATCTAGTAGAAGAATTTGAAAAATTTGGTAAAGCGTCGGGTTCCAAAATAAACCACAACAAGCACGAAATCTTTAAAATAGTTAACTGGAGGGGCAACCACCCTGGATTGCCCCACCCCCCCCAACACACACACACACACCTACTGAGAGACACGGTAAAGGCTCTAAGGGTTTACTTTGGTAAAAAAGAAAAGAAGCTGTAGAAAACTATGAACATATTATCAACAAAATAAGAGAAAATATGAAAATCTGGCCATGGCGCCATTACGTATCATGGAGCGGGCCCAAGTGGCCAAGACTTATTTATACTCAAATATTAACGACATAATTAAATCCATATATATGGATAATACTATTTTAAACAAAACAGACAAGGAAATAATAGATTAGATATGGAATCATAAAATGCATTATGTAAAAAAGAGACATTATATAGGGCCAAAAGTAAAGGGGGCTTGGGGTTGCCGAGCCCCCTACTACTATAATTAACTAACATAATCAATAGATTAAAAAATTGCAATCAGACCCGGCTACAGCGTGGGAAGCACTGTACATCTACTGGTTCGGCTTCACCTTGAGAAACCGACCAGAGATATACAAAAATAACAAATTAATATAAAAAATTGAAGTGCCACGCAAATTTAAACATATAAGAGAACTAATTTTAAAATATAGAGACAAAACAGATTTATGGAAAATAGAAATAAGTAAAAGTGACGCTTGGATTAGGGAGGAGGTAACCAAAAATATAAAATGTAGATTAGAGCAGGACAACTGGGGGATAAATTGGACAAACACTTGGAAAAATTGGTGAAAATAAGATCTGTCAAACACAAAGTATAATTTTTTAAATACCTGCACAACACCTGGCTAACAGACGAAGAAGCAATCAAAAGTCGTATGCTCAGGATAATGCCGAAATGCCCTTTATGTAAAACAGCGAACTTCACCAAACTACATACGATTGCCCAATGTGAAAAAACTAAACATAATAGGATAAAGTTAATAATGGAAATTTGCAAAAAAATATAAGTATAACAAAAATAACATTTTATTCATAGATGTAGACTACGAAAACAAAATCGTTCTAAAAATGTATAGACTATATAGTAACTACGATGATATCCTGTGAACAGGTGATAAAGATTTTTAAATAGGATACGCCGTAAAAATAAGAATATTAACCACAATACGAACTCAGTACGTCTTACGACGAACAGATACTTACCGTCAGGTTGATATAACGCAATTGGTGTTGGAACTGGGGGAGAGAGGAATAGGTATGACAGACCGAAGGGTCGCGTAGCGCAATTGCGAGCTGATGCCATACCCATACCCCCTCCTCGCACCCCACAACAGCCATATTTTAAAGAAAATTTCAAATTATATTTCAAATATTTCAAAGAAACCCATAGAACTTTTTTTTAAAAGAGAAAAGGGAAGAAAGGAAGAAAGAAAACAATAAAAGAATTTTGTAATTTATTTTTTTTTTTTTTCTATGAAAAAAAAATTCTAAAGACATATGTAGTAAGGGATACAGGGAAAATATAAGGGGGAAGTAAATAGCGATGACATCATGGGGCTAAGTCACATGGCGCTAAGCGAAGTGGACAGGCCCATCAAAAGTCTTTGAAAACACGCCATGTAGAACATAAACAGACAAAACAGAGACACAAATACATACTGTATAACACTTAATTTAAAACCCTACTAACTTCTTCTCTATCTTAAAATCCATACAGCTCCCGCACTGCATGGTTGACCACTGCACAATAATGTGGTCTCATACATACGTTTGGATCTTTCAATAAAGCATAATCAGATAAACTAAATAAAGGAAGCCTAACGCGACCCAGGAGAAACACATAAAGAATAAAGAAGCGTGAACCTTGGATCGAGCGTAACCTACCTATCAACATCTTTAAAACCTATTATGAGGAACGACACATATTATCACTCGAATAATAAAATGAGAAATTATTTTTTTTTAAACAAAATCTAAATAGTACACCATTCCATCGTCAAAATTAGAAAACCATAAAACAAATTAAAAGATACAATATAACATCATAAAGGAAGAAATACAACTGGGAAAGATAGCTGATCTATACTTGCTGTCTCAAACATAAAGAAAATATAGCATACATACAATATAGCACCATTACATATAGCAAACACTGAGACCTAGGCGACATATAGCAAAGGTCACAAAATATTTCAAGGGAAGGAACTTCGAGCAAGGTGAGGGAAACCAGACTCGGACGAACAACCCTTTAGATAGCACTATGGAAACATAAATACCCCATCAAAATATCTACAAACTAAATTTTTTTATATAAAATTTTGTTTTAAATAAAACATACAACACATCTGAGGGGGAAAGACACAAACATAAAATACTTTTTAATTTTTTGGAAATGGGGGGCATATTTCCGGCGGCCCCCCCCCAAAAAAAAGTGTGTTTGTGTGTGCGTGTGTGTGTTACTATACCCATTACATTACTTGCAAAATATATATGGTGCTGACATTTTCGGCAAGAGGGAGACATACCGATATTCTGCATATAATTATTTTAATGTTTTTCAGAGCGAGGGGCCTGATCTGTTCAATATATTTCTCAACTGATATAGCGGGCATAATAGAGGCCCCCCCCCCCCGAGTTCGCCACAGAGCGCTCGTGTAATATACGGTTTAATACAAAATACATGATCGTGGGCAGGAATATACAAATTTTGGTCGATATACATGATCGTTGGTATCTATTCAAACGAGGGCCATGAAATACATTAGCAAATCCCTACAGTATTTAAGGCAGGCGATTACGAATTATTTAAACCACATTCTTCATCTGTCACAGATTTTATAATCATTTTGAAGTGGCTGCTTTATCTCGAGGAAAACGAGCGGTAAGTGTTATATAAAACAAAATCTTAATAGCAATTTGATCACTTTTGCGTCATTTTACAGTAAGAATAGTAACAAATAGAGGATAATTTCTTTTCCTACGTTAGGCCTAATACCTGGTATGTTTCTTAGTGTGATACACACACACACAAAAACCAAAACAACACCAACAACATTTTGAAAAACCCACAAAAACGAGTGGCGCGCCGAAGCCACGGGCTAAAATGTTTTTTTAAATATTTATTTATAGTATCAATCACAAATTGAAATATATCCAGTATTAGCATTGGAAAAGAAAGTTTTCTTTTTGTTTTTTAAAAAATTATCTCATCCTAGCGAAACACTTTCTGCAAATGACCTTAATAAAGGAAAATAATAAATTAACCTAAACCACTTTGAATGTCGACCGTAACTTGTATTTACACGGCATCATGCGCGGAAGAAAATATCAACTGAACCGGGATTTCAGACAGCAGATAAACTTGATTCATTGAACTTCATGAGCGATTGTACAATCAAACAAATGCAACGGTGAAAAAGTGGAACTATGAAAAATCAACAATGTTAGATTTGCGGAGGATTTATTCCGAATTATTGTCTGCTAATAGAGAATTCATGTCAGTTGCTGTGTCAGGGATGCCCACACAGCACGCCGTCCAAATGTGAAGTTGCGTCGTGCTGAAAGACATAACACTGTGCCATAATTTATCTTATGTCATGTAAAGAAGCTGCCTAAATTATAGTATTTAAAATTTTCTTCATTTTGTAAGAGCTCAAGAAATTAATTCTGGTTTGAAAGACAAGATGACAGTAAAACTCAGAAGACGTAGCTGTACAGTACCGTTGGTGTTTGAGACATCATAAAAAAGGTAACTGCGTTAACTTCGCTTTTTGTTTGGTAATATGTTGGAGATTATCTTTTGCAGATCTTCTTTGAGCTTGGAGTAACTTTTACATTCTAAACATTTTTATTTGCACTTATCTGCTTAACATGTATTGCTGGGATATCATATAGAATATGAAGTCAGTATAATGGTACTATATTTTAAATATTTGAATGATAAATTACTGATAAATGTTATAATGATAAACTACAAAATAAATAATTTGCCCATTATCCAAAATATGTTAATTAAAACAAACATTGAATGTAAATTCAGATATAATGAGCAGTTGTAAGAAGTCAGAAATAACATTTTATCAATTGAACCAGTTATGTGTTATCATCATCAATTGTAAAATAAACACATGGAGACAAGTATGCTTAAATTCTAAAATGAACACACACACACACACACACACATATGGTATTTTAATTTAATACAGAAAAGGTGACATTGATATATGCAGACCAATAATTTTTTTCTTTTTCAGATACAAATTAAAAAGCCTAATTCTGAGAGTTTCACCTACAACATTTATGATGGGAAAGGGCCACTAATTAAGAGCTGACATATGTGGAAGAAAAATACCATCCATGTTGAAAAGGGCTAGAGGTAATGTGAGAAAACATAATTTATCAATCTGAATTAACATTATTGTTGCTATTTTATCTCAACTGGTCAAAAGGCTAAGTGGGTTTATGTAATGGTCCAGAGTGTGTTATTTATTTCACATCCCTTCTGTCTTTCAACAGTAAGAAATTAGCTACTTTGGAGTCCATAGTTCTGATCAATTTGTTTATATAAAACTTGGTTTTGGGCTTAAATCAACATCTTGGATAAATCTAATAATGAGCAAAATCCAAGTATATACACGAGGTGATCATGTATAAGATTAGTTGAGTTCTTTTAACCAGCCTAAAAGCCATACTTCCACAATATAGACTAAAATCATTAAGTTGTCCTCGAAGTTTGATGAGTGTTAACCATTAATAATAATAAAGTGATCTTTCACCTGACTGAGCATGTTACCACCGCATGCAGTATTTATGCATATAGTGCAGTTTTTACTAAATTTAGAATACATGCTTATATAAATGAGATCTAGATTGAAGAAGTGAAGATGCATACAAATACACGAGGTTATAACCACTACTGCTGATTCAAGTTTGATCATACTTGGCCATTGGGCTTGTATAGTCAAGCTTCACAATGATGCTTATTATGAGTGTGATAAAGGTATGTTAATGAAGTGACCTTGCATCTGATTGGCAGAGTTTCTTACGACTTGCACAACAGTGTTTATGATCAAATTTAGATCTGACTTGTTTAATTATTTGCTTGTATGTCTGAGGCTGTAAGCAAATTCTATGCATATAATGTGGTGGTTCTACATCTCACTCGCCATTCTTGCTACTGCTCTTAAAACTATTTCTCATTAATTTTATCAGACTTGGTAAATAGATTTATCTCATCAAGATATAGCAAAGGAGCAATTTTGTAAAAAAAAATATTCATTCATATTAAACTCAAATTCTGCATCTGATTGGTTGACCTTGCAAATACTATAAGGGCTCTATTTCTGACAAAAAGATTATTTTGATCTAATGTAGCAGAAATGCTTATATGATCAAAACATCTAACATATTTGATAACAAATAAGAAATAGTTTTTCATGTAAATTTGATAAACATTGATAAATCGGTTCATATCATTAAAAGCTTGGAAGAGTTTGATTACATGCGAGACCTTCACATATTAATCATGCTTTATTTAGAGAATTATTTTTGTCACGATTTAGTAAAATAGGTAAAATCAATATGGACTGGTTTTGTTATGTACAGCAACACTAGTTGTTTACTGAGTACTGAGGGAATTGGAGTAAGGCAAGGGTACATTGCAGTAGGTAACCTGGTTGACTTGATAACAGGATTGTAACACAAACATTTTTATCAGGAGTCTATCATACATACCATTGATTCACTGCAGATCCTGCCCCCATTAGTTACCTTTTAATACATAAAGCATTTGGGTTTTTTATGTCACAAATCCCATAGGGATTAAAATTAACATCATAGGTCTCACTGGATAATTTTGTATTTTGACATACACCTAATTTTTAAGGTAGAAGGCATGAACCTAATTATCACAAGCCTAGCATTTCTAAATTCACACATAAGCTAAATCTATAATGTGGTTTAGATTTACTTTGAGTTAGGCATGGAAATAGGTTGGCTTGTTAGTGACTGCCTGTCACAGTTAGATGAGCATTGGAGATCAAATGCGTAACTTGATCTGCAAATGAGCTGCTGACCATTATGTGTGTCTGCTACAGAGGCAAATATAAAAAAATCTAGATGGTTGAGGGTTGATGAAAAGTATGCTAATTTGTTATAGTACTAGTGAACTTTATTCATGCATAAGCCACATACTGATTCTTTTAGCTGCCTTGTCACAGAAAAATATTGAAAATAGCTATTTCTTGTCAAAAATGAATGTAAAATTTAGGAGATGGTGGCAGTGATGGTTCAGTATAGAAATCAATAGCTGCATCAGGAATTAACCTGATTACTGCAGTCAAAATCTCACATGTATGCTTTCTACAAAAATCATTAGTTTGTTTTTGTTAGTATCTTCAGTGTAAAATTATTCTCATTTTTCTGTAATTGGTCATTGTCGGATGAAAATTCACCAGATAAACTGTCCAGTGAGACCATAAAATACACAATTAGAAAATAAAATAAATTTATTCTAGAAAGAAATATTGCATGCAACTCTGTGACACAAATGAAATTAATGAGAAAACACTTAAACAAATGGCTAACATTACTCATCTGGCTTATATAACTTAACAGTTGGCCATTTCACTGTGGAGTAGTCAGGTATATCTAGTATTGTAAGAACAGAGCCTAAACAGTAATCTCAAAACTTTTATCAGATCAATTGCATACTTAGGTTTGGAAAGTATTACATGGGAATTATGTTAATTTTTAAAGATCAAAATGTACCTGCATGTTTTGACCCTACCAGAACCAAACTAAAAGCTCAAATGTGTGCAGTGCTTTTGCTCATCACAACATAATTGGGATTATAACTGCTAACCCTACCCTCTAGCACACATTTAAGATCTTTAGAGCTTTTAAATACAGCCTTCTAGTTATATAAGTTTCATTACATTGGTTAATAATTAGTCACATGTGATGACACTTGTAACTAATCAAACCTCAGCCACTGAGAGCAGACTAAGCATTGATATTTATATGGTACAGTGGCAATATACAGTCTGTCTGCTGCACAGTTAGTTACCTGCCCATTAAACTGACAACACTTGAAACAAACTGGACAATTCTGAAAGCCTTGAATTTGACTTTATTTATCTGTATGGTAGAACAGAACATGAGTTGAAAAGCTTTTAATGAAAGACCTTGATATCAAACCTAATAATAACTGCAGGAGTTATATTATGGATAATTAACCATTCTCTCAGTTTCAAACTGGGCATTCCATCCCATGGGGTTCTAAATGTAAACCAGTGTAAATGATATCCTAATGAACTGTAAAGACCATAGCAGCACAACAGCAGGGGACCAGATATGTCCAGATCCAGGAACCATAGACCAGTTTCAAACTGATAATGAGCCACATAAAAATGACACATCTGCTAGAACTTATGTGATGAAGATAACTTAAACTGCATTATTATTAATCCTCCTCCTCCACATCATCATAATTGAGATGCATCATATATGTTTTATTGTAAAATAGTTTATGCAACATAATTCAGTGAAGACCTTTACTGCCAATTTACCAGTGAACCATTTGTTTCAATGAACATATCTTATGTTGTAACAAGGAGCATCAGTTAAACATTATGATACACTTATCATACCTGTATATGAAATCTTAATACTAACACTTATACTTGCAATACTACTACTAATAAAAACACCTGCACTGATAATTTGATTATGTTCAATTGGACTTGTATCTAAATGATCACCAGCTGTATGAAAAGACATATTTTAATATATAGATATTGGATGGAATACTAGTTACCACAATTGAATAGTCATATGATAAATGATATATTATTATTTTAAACAATTTATATTTGCAGTGAAACATACTTTTACATTATCTTCCCTTAAATTTCATTTATAGAGCAGTATACTCTGCATTCATTAAATTACTGAAATGGTTAATAATACAACAACAAATACTGCAACTTCCAGAACCACAAAAATCAAAAGATATAAACAAAAACTTCCCTACATGTATCAACAGTTGTCACTTTATAGACAGAACCATGAAGATTTAGGACAGGATGTTAACAAATTAGGTATTCAAGTTAAAAAGAAAAAAATACCAAGTAAACTTACTACCAAAAAAATCAAACAATAACAGTGAATTTTAGTACATTCCCAGGAAACAGAATATATAATTTTTCTTAACTTGATCTGATACATCTTAAATCTATAGAAAATGATTCATATTGTATGACTAAAATATTATGTAAACAAAAATTCCATCACTTTTTTCAGATGCAACATGCATACCCCAACCCATCCTTCTTGATCATAAAGTATACTAGCATTCCACTATAAGATGGGGAGCTGTAGTTGCTCAGTGGTTAGCTTTCTGGACCTGTGAATTAAGGTAGGTTCAAATTCTGCCATCGGACCAACCTGGGTTAGCTACCATGGTGCGTCCTTGGGCAAGGCACTATACTTAAAGTGCCTTGGCACTAAATAACTTACTTGTGTTGCTTTACCATAAAAAGCCAAACCAAACACAAAACAACAACTTTAAAATATGAGTTGTGTCACTACTAAGTAAAGGAAAATCATACTGAAGAAATGTTTTTGTTAATACAATTTAATGGATCTAAAAATCTTTTTCTTCTGCAGGAGTTTAAAATGTTAAATTAAAAGGTCATGGCACACATCGCTTTGTTCGTACACATCAGGCTGCGTATCCCATATCCAGCTAAAATTTTCAGTAGAGTCTGAATAAAAAATATTTTAATCTGGATGATAATATTCTTTCTCCATTCATATATTACACCAGCAAGATTGATCCAGATAAGATTACATTTTACTATAACACTGATGATGAGTATGCCTCTTAACAACTGACAAATGTGGAGAGAATGGAGTTAAAATAAACTTTGATTTCTTTTCAGCCATAACACAAGATGATCATTTATTATGAAAAAACCTGAATAAAGTTGGAGTTCATAACCATGACAGTCTTGATATAATATAAATTCAATATATTATTGTTGTCTTGAGGTATAGTTCTGTATATTACAATCTCACACAAGATCAGGGTATATTTTAGTACCATACAGTTAATTCAGGATTGTATTAATACCTATTCTGGTGAATGAAAACTGAATAAGTTTTACTATTTTGGAACCAGTTGCAATAAAGTTCACTACACAAGAGAAAATATGACTTTACTGTAATATCTAAAATGTAAAATCTGCAAACAGAATACTTGCTTGACTTTACACTTCAACTATATCATAATATTTGTTTGAAATGAATTTATACAAATGGCATTAAATTGGGTTTCAGGCTGGTAATGACAATGGTCACACTGACTTAGACCCAGGGTGGGCAACCTTGTCACCAATTGCCACAAGTGGCAAATTGGCCATGTAAGTTTGGCTCAGTTGTGGCATCGTATGATGTTTTTCACTTCTCATTCGCCACACCTGTGGCTACATTGAAAAATAGTTTGCCCACCTCAGACTTAGACAACTAGTAAATTATGAAAGAAAAATGTCATTAAATTATGCTTTTCTGGATTGCTAGATTAATAAGTTATTGTTGACTTGAAGTTAGAATATTATGTCAGTGAAGATAACACTCACAGTGACTTTGACATTTTGAGCTTTTTGTGAAGACATTGGAATTATGTGTATGAAGTGCTAGATTAAGTGTGTGTGTGTGATTTGGATTTGTTACATTACAAAAAATGTAATGTAATTTAAAAAATTACTAGTTTAAAAAAACCTCAATCATATCATGGATTAAGTAATGATTAAATTGTATTGCAAAGATCAAATCAGCAAGGATAACACTCACAATGACTTGGGTATTCTATATCCCTAAGAACATTTTTGGACCTATACTGTATAAGAAATTGAATCATGTATTGCAGCATAAGAAAAATTTCTCAGGCATGGAATTAGAGTCTTAAATACAGAAAATCAGTACATACAAAATAAACGTGTTGGTATGTGAAGATAACACTCACTTGACAATATAGCCAAGTTCTTATAACAAATGATATAACTATATGTAGTTTGCTTGTAAAATAAGTTAGGAATGAATATTAATTATATAATTTAGAATAGAGAAAAGCACATTAAATTCCATCAATAAATATTTTGTGCTTAAATAAAATCTTAAACAAAAATGTACAAGTCCAAAATATTTTGTTTTAGTGCTATGTCTTACTACCCAAATAACGGCCATGTATATGTGTTCCAATGTCAATTGTCATCGGAATGAGTAGTCCAAGTTTCAGGAATGGCTCACACACTTGGCAGCCTATATCGACACTCTTCCACTAATTTATGTGTAATTAATATACTTACAGTGCTGTCTTTATCCTGGTGGAGTGAAAATATGACACTAGCAAATGGACACATTTTCATGTTCCATTGACATACATTTGAATTTGTTGCAATGCAACAGTAGTCGAGGTACGCCAAAGTTTGTTTAAGTAGGTTCATGTGGGGAATATGTTTCTTGAATGAAACGAAACATTGCTTACAGTTCCAATAGGCAAAACATATTTTTATTTGTTTCCTTAAAGAGTAATGTTTCAGCTTAACCCGATTTTGGCATTCCTGACTTTCATCGCTTTCCAGCCAACTGAAATGTGGGCCAACAAAACTTGAAAACAGGTCTGGTTCTTTTGTGAGAATTTGAATTTATTAGAGAAAAGACATCAGGGTAAGTAAAGTCTGACAAAAACATTATAACTTTACTTTGTAGAAATGCATTGTTATTGGTTACCAGTTGTGTGTGATATTTCTGAAAGTTTGACTTTCATTACACTGTTAGTCGACATCAAAACGCTCCACACAGCACCCTTCGTTAGGCAGTAAGACCCATCAGCCCCCCAACAAATATATTGGGTGATGTGTCTTATGTTATCGGACTAGTCCAAAATATTGCTTAAAGTTTCTAAACTATATACAGAACAGTAAGAAACAACTTAAAGAAAATAAATAACTTTTAAAAAAAGCTCATAGTAATTGCAATATTATTTAGAAAGCTGCTGAGCTGTCTTCATACATGCAGCCCACAACACCTTATATACTTATGACATATTGCATAAAAACCCCAGCTTGTTAGAACCTTTAAACAAACATGGGACTTAGTATCGCAAAAGTACATTTAGTAAATCTGCACAATAATTATATTTAAAAAATTACCAACTTAATAGTTTACACATTAGTACCTAATGATTTTATAGCCAAGAAGAAAAAAGTTGATTTCTAGTGGTGCATGCCATGTTTACTGCTGCTGCTCATAGCAAGAGTTCGAAACCTGTGTTAAGCTATGCACTTTTACAGTATGATCGAGATACACCACATGACAAGATTAGTCAGCATGTGTTTGTATCAAGTGAAATAAAACAGAGAAAATCAAAACTTAAACACAGTGACATACAGAAACTTAATATTGGTATAAACACATTGAGAGTAGTGAAGTGGGACGATATAGCATCATTGGGACTTACCATTAAAAACCACCCTGGGACGATATAGCGTCAATGGGAAATTTAACATTGTGGAAACCCCTGGGATGATATAGCGTCAGGGGGAATTTAACATGGGAATATGGGACTGTTTAGCGTCAAGGGGAATTGAATAGGGTGGGACTGTATAGCGTCAAAGCGAATTTAACATGGGCAAAAAAAAAAAAAAAAAATCTTGGGCCTGTTGAGCGTCAAGGGGAAATGGAGCAGGGTCGGGACCCTATTTTAATAAGGTCCCGACCTGATGGGTCTATGGAAATGGAACAGGCGAAAATTCAAACAGGGAGGGGTCTCTATTTTTTATTTTTTTTTTAAAAAAAAAAAAAAAAAAAAAAGGGTAGGCAGTGAAAGTCAAGATCTTTTCGAGACCTATGAATGGCCCTGAAAAGGGCCTTTGGGTTTATGTTAATATGCCCTTAACATAAAGGGCATCTGTGACTTCTTCTTGTCCTTAGGCTTCGCCTGACTGCAGGACCATAGACTAAAACTCTTTTGAGACATCCTTGCCTCTCCACATAGATCCTACGTATCCATAGGCTGGTATCTGTCCTATGGACAACTGTCCACTTGGATCGGACGTACATCGGTATGTCTGTCCTGAACATCATCGAAGACACAAGCGTAGAAGATTGAACGTTGGTCCACATGTTGAGGTGCCGAGAACAGGTGAAGGAATGCAGTGAACTGCACTTATTTATAGGGAGAGGAAGGATTGAAACGGATTGAGTTCATTGACCAATCCAAACACGCGTTACAAAATTCAGTCAGCCCACATCCAATCCGAAGAGAGCAGTCTGTGACGTCATGTGGTCTATATAGATTTGCTAGCACCTGTGTGCAGTCAATTCATGCGACAGTTTTTCAACATGACGGAAACTCAGAAAACGATAAATTGGGGTGCACCAGCTCTGGAGACTACCCAAGGGAAACCGGACTTACTTTCAGAAGAGGTGAATTGGGATTTTGTGGATTTTCTTACCTCGCAAGAATTTGTTCCGGAACCTTCGTCACCTTCTCCTTCATTACCACACGTGGAGAAATTTAGACAGAGACAGAAAGAAGAATTGGAGAAATTTATACAACAGCAAAAGGAAGCGGAACAAGCTTTTCTCCTACAGCAACAGCAGCAAAAAGAAGAGGTAAGAAAAAAACAAGAAGAAGAAGAAGCAGCAGCAAAGAAACAAGGGTGTGAAAATCAAATGGTCACGGTACTGTTAGACATTTTAGCGGAGTTAAGACGTCTGAAACAAATGTTATCAGACTTCTTTACTATGACCAAAGAGAATACGACCTTCCCGAGCTAAACACTCCAACCCTGTGACAAAGCCTCCCGTGCCACCCTTAGTGATTTCAACCAAATCATCATCATCAACACTACGCAGTCCAGAAGTAGGCCTTGGCCGTGGCAAAGTCTTAAGGCAGTTAAAGTTGATTGCTTAAACTCACCCCTACACCAAAAAAGGCCCTTTTCAGGGCCACCCACGTCTATTGAAAAGAGATAGACTTTCAATTGCCAACATCCATTCAAACTAAAAAAAAACAACATTTTACCTCTATAGTACGTGTGTATGAGTGTGTGAGTGTAGGTTCTTATTTTAAAATCAAAACCCAAAGACACTTACCTTTTAATACCTAATTTATTCTTTTATAAATATGTACAATCCAATTCACAATTCACAACAGAGCACTTTAAAAAGTTCATAAACTTCTTCTGTCTCATTGTTCACTCTCTCTGTTTTTTTAATTTCTTCACCATCACAGTCTTTTCCTCCTATTCCTCCTCACTTTCTTCTCTTCTTTTCTTCTCCTGTTTCTTTTTCTTCACCTGTTTTCTTCCTCTTCTTCCTCTGAAGAATCCCTGTTCGATCTGGGTAGTCTCTTCCATCGTTGTGCTTGGTTTGAGAGTGAAATGAATAGTGAAAGGACAAGACACATACCCTTTTATATACGCTGGTCTGCTGTGACTATAAATTAGTCCATGGTGTTTAAACTTTAGTCATTTGACTTTTTGCTATCAAGATGAAACGATCCAATTCATTTGAGAAGAAAGAAGAAGAAAGTAAGAGGCAGAAACGTGCTTTATCGCCTCGTACCAGGGCTGAAGTCTTGGCACAAATTCATGCCAGTGATTTTGAAGAGGACATGAGTGAACCAGAATCCAAACCCTCTAAACAAACTTCACCACCCTTAGTCAACCCTGAAAAGTACTATTCCATTCAAGAGACGGAAAAGCATCCCTCTAGAAAATTTAGAACTACGGCTTACAAATACATGGTGAAGTTTAAAGATTTCAAGTCCGAAGTACTGTTAGAGAAAGCAGAAGGGTTCATCACCGAGATGTGGATCGAAATGCTCAGCATGTTTGGCCTCTCCACCCTGTCTGAGCGAAGGACAAGAACGAGTGCATTGTTCAACTTGTCTGCGCACGTTTGTCAGCCCTGCCTGTTACCAACAACATTTGAAGATGCAAGGTTCACAGAAGAAATGTGCTTGTCAGCTGCTGAGATTGTGCCCTACCTGTGGACAAGGCATACTTACCAATAACGCCAAGGCACACCTATGTCGAGGAAAGAAAAAATGTCACATTTGCTGCCACATCGTGGACTTGGAACACGAATGCTATGTGCAAAAATACCAACCCCAACCAGAGAAAGAGATCGGTCACAAGAAGAAAGGCAATTTCATCTTTTTCGATTTTGAATGCATGCAAGAGACTGGTATTCACATTCCTAATTTCTGCGTGGCTCATCGAGCGTGCGAGAAGTGCATTCAAGAACCTATTTTCAGTCATTGCCCTCACTGCAGCAAGATTTCTGGAGGATGTGAAAAAATCTTTCGAGGACTGAACACGCTAGCCGATTTCGCTCGATGGGTCTTACACCCCATCGACAAGACGTGGAGCCAAGAGGACATCGAACGTTACGGAGATTGTCATCGTCATGCCACAGTGATGGCTCACAATTTCTCCGGATACGATGGACAGTTTCTTCACAGATACTATACAGAACATGGCACCGAACGTCCTAAAGTCACTTTGAACGGAGCCAAAATCATTTTCATGCAAGTGGGACAAGTACAGTTTAAAGATTCGATGAGTTACTTAGCCATGCTTTTGAGTCGAATGCCTAAAACGTTTGGAATGACAGAAATGGCTAAAGGGTGCTTTCCACACTTTTTCAATACGGAAGCCAATCAACACACCGTTCTACCCCATTTGCCTGAGGCTCACTATTACGACCCTGACAACATGCGTACCGAACAACGAGAAGCTTTCTACGCTTGGTACCAGGTTCACGCCTCTGACCCTTTCGACTTTCAGGAAGAAATGCTAAAGTATTGTCGTTCCGACGTGGACATTTTACGGCGTTGCTGTGGAAAATTTCGAGAACTGTTCATGGAACACGGAGGGGTCGATCCTTGAAAGAAGCTTGCACCATTGCCAAAGCATGTTCCTTAGTGTACCGGCAACGATTCATGCCTGAAAACACCGTGGCTGTCATCAGTCCTCAAATAACCAACTATGTCAAACGTCAATACTCGGTCAAAGCCCTGTGCTGGTTACATTACTTGTGCGACAAGGAAGACAAATGGATTCAGCATGCCCGCAATGGAGGGGGTGAAAAGACCATCAGAATGCATTCGGTCGATGGTTGGGACTTAGAAAACCCCAAGATTGTGTACGAGTTTAAAGGTTGCTTATTTCACGGATGCGCCGTCTGTTACCCTGACCGTGGCACGAAAAATCAGTTTTTACAATGAACCATGGAAGACTTGTACCAGGCCACATGTCAGCGACGCCTAAAGTTAGAACAGGAAGGATACTAAGTGGTGGAAATGTGGGAACACGAGTACGATCACCGTTTGAAAACCGATCCCGAGTTTAAACGCCTCATGGAAAGTTACCAGTTCATGGACCCTCTGAACCCGAGGGATAGTTTGTACGGAGGAAGGACCAATGCCACCAGTTTGCTGTACCAAGCCGACGAAGAGAAAGGAGAAGAAATCAAATACTTGGACATGTGTTCACTGTATCCCTACGTGTGCAAATATTGTCGCTTTCCTGCAGGGCACCCACAATTGTTGACGGAACACATCAACCTGAAAAACATTCGACAATACGAAGGCTTGATTAAAGGTAAAGTTTTGGCTCCCACTGACTTGTACCATCCCGTTCTACCTCACCATTGTCAAGACAAACTGATGTTTCCTTTGTGCCATACTTGTGCTGAAACGTGCAACCAAGACCAGCCTTGTCAGCACACCCAGGAAGAACGGGCCTTGACGGGGACGTGGGTCAGCGTATAATTGTTCAAAGCTCTGGACATGGGATACCAACTGTTAGAAGTGTACGAAATTTGTCACTTTCCCAAGACAGAACAATACAACAAGGGTGACCCCACTCAGAAAGGTATTTTGGCAGACTACGTGGATGCCTTTATGAAACTAAAGCAAGAAGCCAGTGGTTATCCGTCCTGGTGTCACACTCCTGAAGACCAAAAGACATTCAAAGAGAAATACTGGGCACAAGAAGGCATTACTTTAGATCACATCGAGAAAAACGAAGGCAGGCGATCGTTTGCCAAAGTGATGTTAAATTGCTTGTGGGGTAAAATGGCACAACGACCATGTTTACCCAAGACGGAATATTTGACAGAACCTTCCTGCTACTTCCAGATGATTCACAACAAAACTAAATTCATCAAACACGTGGACGTCGTTCGCGAAGATTTGATCTTAGTCAATTACGAAGAAGATCTGGACTTTGTAGAAGCCGATCCTTTTGGAAATGTCATCATTGCAGCTTACGTGACAGCTCATGCTCGCTTAAAACTGTACGTAGTTTTAGAACTGTTAGGGGAACGCGTCCTGTACTTTGACACGGACAGTTGCATCTTCATCGATCACCCGAGTCAACAGCACCCTAACATCGAAGGAGACCGTTTAGGAGCCTGGACAGACGAGCATTCTGACGACAAGATTCTAAGTTTCGCCAGTGGCGGTCTTAAAAATTACGGCTACGAATACCGGGACAAATAAGGAGAAGTGCACACGAAGTGTAAAGTGAAAGGATTGACTCTGAATTATCGTACCAGTCGAGTGGTGAACTTTGGCGTATTGAAAGAAGCTTTGCAGTCTAGAGAAGATGAACACTTTAAAGTGACCACCTATCAACCGAACAAGATTGTACGTTTACCCACTCACCACATCGTCAGTCGACCCTTGGAAAAAGTCTGTCAAATCGTGTAGCAGAAGCGAGTGCGGCTTCCCAATCACTTTACATTGCCATATGGACATGTCAGTATAAAACATTGGTTGTAAGTGGATAGCCACTCACCAGAAGCATGACTACGCCACAGCAAGAATCAAGTGAGAAACCTGATGAGAACTCCAAGTTCAAACCCTACCATTTTCCAGTCTTCTTACCTGACTATTGTGATTGTGCCCGTCGATTGGACACGTTTCAAAAATAGTTTACGGATAGGGAAGGATTACCTTCTTCGCATGTTTTAGCTAGAACAGGATTTGTCTACTTGGGACCTGAGTCAGGATTGGGATACGAAGTACAGTGTTTCGCTTGTGGACTGAAGTTATGAATGGATCTATGTATCTATAAAGGTTCAGCTATTCTGGAACACACTCGATGGTCTTTGCACTGCCCTTACCTTTCTATGGCCTTTCCACCCATTACACTACGGTACAATTATGACGGTACCTTAGAGACAGTACCTTCCAAAACTAGATTTAAAAAAGGAACAATGTACAAGCTTGAGATTGCATTGTGACTAATATAAAAAGGGGCTATGGTCAAGATCGATAGTTCATTGTGACTACCAAGACCAAGCGAACAAGATGAATACTTTCAGAGAAACAAAACAAGTTCAGGAAGGCACAATTCAAGTTTGGGGCTTCTGAAGTGGAATGTGATGGTGAGCCTTGCGATGGGAACGATGCTGTACGCTGTGACCTTAGCAATGCCGTAAAGCATCATGAGAACTTTGTTCTCACTACCCCTCTCATGGAAAGTGATGCTGTGCATGTCAAACCTGAGGGATGCGAAAGCGATGCTGCTCGTCTTCTTGGACACTTTACTGGGTTTCATTTTAAATGTGGATGTTCACCTTCACGTCTACCCCCCTACGGATGTCATCCAGCCCTGAGCAAACTCCTGTCCATGTCACCCAACCCTCATCGAAACGAACCTGTGAAAGACGAATATTCGTTCCCTGTGTGTTTGTCGGAGTACTGCGACTTTGAAAATCGTCTTCAATCGTTCAAAGGAAAATGGCCTAAGTATCTGGGAGGACCGATCCCCAAAGAATTAGCCAGAGCCAGATTTTTCTACTTGGACGAAGGGGATAAAGTCAAGTGCTTCAGTTGCGGTGTGTCACTTCACCACTGGGAACCACAAGATTCGGCCTATCTAGAACATGCTTGTTGGTCACCGAATTGTCATTACTTACCCTTAGTGGGACCGAGACATTGAAGTAACTTGCCATGTCGTTGAAGAAGAAACCAGATTGGTTAGGAGTCAAATGTTGGACATCACCGAGACCAGTATTTAAACTTCATTTCAAAAACGATATTGAATCATTACCTAAAGAACTGCAAGAGAAGATTTACAAGGAAGTTTGGCAGGGGCTTGCCAGAGTAAAATCTCAATGGGTAACTGTAGAACTTTTATTCCGAGAAATTCACAAGAGATAAGTGAAAAAAGTCAACCAGTGTGTTAGATTTCTCTGGGTCAAGGGTGCATTCATACTATTATATCTCTTTAGACCGTTTACATCAAAAGAGTTCAATGAGATTCTTGAACGTTACCCTGAATGGCAGTGGTCTGAAATTACTCACTATGTGGATTACGTTTGCTCTAGGAGAAGATTGTGAATTGTACGTTTTAAGTGATGATCTTGGTAATATAAGATTTTAGTCTTAGGGGATGTTTTCCTTCACGTCCGCGCTTTAACTATAAGAACCCACAGTATTCGTCATTCAGACCGTGTGATCGACGAGAGAATCTAATCCGAAACCGGCTAAGCAATGAAATTATCTAAATTACACTAATAAATACTTACATAAAATATATATATATCAAATTTGGACCAATGGCGAAGACAAGGATTCGGTCTCCCCGAACTCTCCATTTATGAGAGGCGAGTGTGATCGATGAGGGAATCTAATCCGAATCTAGCCAAAAGTATTACAAAATAAATACACTCACAAAACAAGTACCAAATTCTGAACAACAGAAAAACTCATTTTATCAAAACTAGCCCACTGACTGATAAAACTCTACAAACAAATATCATTAAATTAAAAAACACCTAGTTCAAATACCAGGAAGAAATATACAGGGGGTGGGTGGTGGGAAAAACAAAACAAACCTTCTCCACTTCTAACTTAATACTCACCTAACACCCTAACTAACAGCTCCAAAAGTCTATCTTCTACATAGGTGACAGCTAAGACAAAAACTAGGTATAACCATATAGTCCCAAAATAGAACGTATAAGGTGGTCGCAAGAATAGACCATCAGGGATCCCCCGTATTAACACCCTAAACTTACACATATAAGGTAGTCAAAAAACCCAACGACTATCGGGCCCGGCGGCACAATGCTGCAAATATAACAAATATATAGAATACCACCCCAAAAATTACTTGCATAAGGTAGTCAAAAAAACCCAATGACTATCAGGGCCAGCAGCACAAGGCTGCAACCAAAATTTACAACTAGATAATTAGGACCCAAAAACAATTACTCACTAAGATGGAAAAAACACCAACTCCATCCAGGGCCAGCAGCACAAGGCTGCAAAACCAATCGACAAATGCTGTCACCTAAAAGCTAACATCGACCTCAATAGACTCTATCTCTCTTAAAAACAGCACAGAGTTTTTATGATTCAAAATTCCAAAGACGGAAATGTAGAACAAAAATACCCTGGATCGGAAAAACCCTGCTAACCTGTGGCAAGACAACTCCGCCCGAGCCTGACCACTTTCGCCCTTTGCGACGGACAGACATCAAAACACATACGTGCAGTGCACGCATCATAAATTAAAAATACGGACTAGATCGGGTCCAATCCCATTAGTCGCTAATCAATGCAAATGAATGACAGAGTGTGTGCTGGGTCCAATCCCACTCAAACAAAACATAGGCCTTACAATCAGATCGATGTGTACACAAAAGTACCTTGACCTGACGGCCCAATCAATTAGTGTTCTGTGAACACAGAAATGCCTGGAGGAAGTGGCTCCATTCCTTCCTCCAAGGAGTAATCAGTTAGGTGCCTGTGGCATCATAAACCAGTGGTACATGCTCAATGCGAAGCGCACGCCACTATAATTCAACTCAACAACAACAACAATCGTTCAGACCATTCCACGTAATAAACAAAGAAGATGGAGGTGACAAAATTATTCAATCTATTAAGAGATATCTATTTTTGGATAATGGATGTTGAATATGTTGTAGGAAGAATAGAAAAGGAATGGAGTGATGGAAATAGGCAAGACTTGTTAACTATTCAAGTCAAAGGACTAAAGGTGGCCGGAGATCTCATCGCAGGGATGATAGAAGAAGAAGTCAACAAGTCAAGAGGATTTACTGACCCACCTTATGTCAGAGTGGGAAGTTTGAAGGAAGCACTGGACCATGTCATCCAAGTCGGGTGCTTCCTGGAAAAAGTATTGTATTGGATGGAGTGGCGATACGTAAAATGGGGGTTCGACCAGTTGACAAAAATGGAAGAAGTAATGAGGAAAGTGCTGACGGAAGAGGTAAAGAACATCAAAGAAAGGTGGTCTAAGGAAAGAAAAGAAGAAGAAAATAGAAAGAGAAAAGAAAGCTTTGAGAAACTCAACAATAACTGGATAAGAATACTGGAGAAATTCCGAGTGATAGGTCATCCTGACTGGATGCCTGAGTCAGAAATAAAGAAGAAGATGACAGGAATATTGGTAAAAGTTAGAAGATGGTTGAAGAAGTGGAAGAGTTAGAAGAAGAAGAAACCCAAAGGCCCTTTTCAGGGCCACTCATAGGTCTCGAAAAGATCTTGACTTTCATTGCCTACCCTTTTTTTTTTTGTTTTAAAAAAAATAAAAAATAGAGACCCCTCCCTGTTTCAATTTTCGCCTGTTCCATTTCCATAGACCCGTCAGGTCAGGACCTTATTAAAATAGGGTCCTGACCCTGTTCCATTTCCCCTTGATGCTCAACAGGCCCAAGATTTTTTTTTTTTTTTTTTCCCATGTTAAATTCCCCTTGACGCTATACAGTCCCACCCTGTTCAATTCCCCTTGACGCTAAACAGTCCCATATTCCCATGTTAAATTCCCCTTGACGCTATATCGTCCCAGGGGTTTCCATAATGTTAAATTTCCCATTGACGCTATATCGTCCCAGGGTGGTTTTTAATGGTAAGTCCTATTGACGCTATATCATCCCACTTCACTACTATTGAGTATATATTTATAAATCTGAAATGGTTAATTAAAAATAGTTATTAGTCAAATTATCAAGGATGCCAGTTACTAGCTTTGATACTCTGGTTTTGTTAACTGAAAACATGTAGACTCAAGCCACATCTATAATGATAATTTCTGGCACTTTCAAGGCTGATATAACCCTTTCATTAAAACCTGCAAAAATTTTTGACAATTTTATCTGCACACATTGCTGGACATTTTATACACATCTGACTTGCCAGTATTTCTCCCAGCCATTGAGCTACCATTGGCAGAAGAGATCTTTTTGCGAAAAATATTTCCAAATCAAATCCTGTTTGGTTACTTGTAAATCGACATGGAATAGCACAACCCTAGCACAAATATTGCTATCCCTACTTTGTGGAGACATTGAGGATATGACATTGTAGCTACTCAACCTTCTGTCCTATGACCATTTTGAATTTTGCGCTAGATATGGCTGTTACCAAATACCGGTGTCTAAACAGTACATAGGTGCTTTCTGGAAAGATTTGCATGCAGTAAGATTGCACATCAGATCCACAATATTTCCATCAATATCAACACAGATTGGTGGGGGGGCCATTGAAATTGTTTCTACATATTTAAACAGGTTTTCAATGAATTGTTGCTTTTTGTTTTTATTAGCAGGTATTTATACATTTATAAAATGAGTGTCCTCTATCACAATATGTATCAATCTTCCTGCAAAAAAGTTTCGTTTGTTTTTTTGCTCCCAAGTTACTCCCATTTTATTCTTGATAAAAGTAGCTACCCCTCCCCTTACATCTCCTTATAATCATTCACAATTATAACCCCATTTAATTTTTCCTCACATGAAGTTATTAGTTCTTTAGTCAACTTATTATGTGTTTCTTGTATGAAAATCATATCATAATTTGTCTTGTTGTTTAGTTTAATTATTTTTTCCCTATTTATTCAGTTTAAATTTGCTGAGGCTATATGGAAGTTTTTTATATCCATTTTCGCCTCTCCACCAGGTTGTCGCATTTTTGGTTATACATTAAGTATTATTAGTTTTAATTTAGAATTGAAATATCACCTAGGGGATCAAATAGTAATTTATTAGTCAACATGTAGACCCACTCCATGACCTTCTTGAATCTGTAACCCAGAAATTCCGATTAACTATGCATCTTTTAGAATCATACAATACATTATATAAAATATGGTAATGTATACCTTAAAACAATACTGCATTTTAATCCAAGTTTCCAATTTTGCAAGAAGTTGTCCCGCACATGCAAAATCATCTGCTACCCAATATGTAAACTTGTCGCCAGAACATAAATTCTCAAAAAATTCCCCAGCGTATAGTCTGTTTCTAAATTCTTTAGTAATTTTCCCCCATCAACAAGACGCAAACACATTGCATCCTATTTCATTGTTGTTTCTCTTCCACATAATAGCTTATTTTTTATAAAATGTTAAACTTTACTAATCTTTTTTCAAGATCACTTTAGTTTGCAAAAATATATCTTGTCATTTATTGGCATTCTACATTGAATTTTGTAAACTAGCTATAAACCTGACCTAATTACTCAACTTAACTGCTGACAGAAACAGTCTACAGTAAATGTATTTCATTTCTATAGCTCGATGGATAAACATTACATCTTTTCAAAGCTGTGCACAGAATAGGCCGACATATAACGAGTCAGGAAAACATGGGGGTGGTATCCCCTGTGTCCAAAATTAATATCATTTTAAATAGAATATTCTAGTGACAGTTGCCTCTTTTCAAATGGTAAGCATTGCTTTATTTTATTTTCGTCAATCTGTCAAATTCGGTATGCATTTTGCTTTAATATTTGAGATGGAAACCTTAGGTGCATAGAAATGTCAGACAGCATTGTACATCATGGATGGTGTCCAACATACTTTTATGATCAGAAAACAAAATCCCATTGTTTTAGTTATGGCCACTGATTTTAAAAATATTCATCCAAGCTAAATATAATAATAATAATAATGAGGACTTTGTACAGCGCCTAATCTTTAGAAGTTCTAAGCGCTTTGCAACATTCGACAACATAAAAACATACACAATGATATGATTACAAAAACAAACACCATGAAATTAGAAAACATAAAAAACATGCTGAGAATATTTAAGGTAGTTAACATTATTAAGTCTTTAAGTTTGTTTTTGCAATCAGAATAAGTAGTTTTGTGAGCACTCTTGAATGGGATCACTGAGTCTTTGTGTCTAAATTCAGTGGGCAATTCATTCCATGTTGCTGGGCCCTGGTATGCAAAAGAATGCTGTCCATATGACTTTGTTTTCATAGTGAGAATAATGAGTATATGATTGTCGGAAGAGGAGCGTAAGTATCTTGCTGGTGTGTACACATAGGTGAGGTCGGATAGGTATGTTGGACCAGAGTCTGTCAGTGAAACGTAGCACAGAGAACAAATTTTGTGTTTGATTCTGGATCGAATGGATAGCCAGTGTTGGGTACAGAGCAGTGGGGAGGTGTGCTCTGATTGTGGTACTCTAAGTATGATCCAAGCAGCTATGTTTTGAACTTTTTGAAGTCTCTGCAGTAGATATTAAGATGAACCAGACAGAATTGAGTTTCCATAGTCCAGTCTTGAAAGTAGTAATGAACACACAAGTGTTTTAGTGGCATCAACTGAAAGATATCTGAGAATGGAGCTGATGCATCTCAGCTGAAGATATGCAGCCTTGCATATGTTCATGACATGTTGGTGCAATGTGAGAGTACTGTCCAGAGTAACACCTAGGTTTTGTACTGATTGTGTGAATTTAATATTGATGTTGCTGATATTTATTGTGTGAGGTAAAGGATGTGAATGAGAAAGTCTTTGTGTTGTGATCAGAATGGCATCAGTTTTATCATCATTCATCTGCAGCTTTTTACAAGTCATCCATGATTTCACATCAGAAATGCACATCTCTACACCTTGGATGGTAGCATCAACTTCATTTGGGTGGATAGATTTGTATATTTGGGTGTCATCAGTGTACAATTGGTGAGACACTGGATGATGATCTATGACACTTGAGAGCAGCTGAGTGTACATAATGTAAAGAACAGGTCTAAGAACAGACCCCTGTGGAACACCACAACATAGATCAGCTGGGCTGGAGTGTAATCTATTTGCAGACACAATTTGTGTCCTGTGGCAAGGGCGATATGCAGATTGTACATTGCTAAAGAGACTGTTTGAATTCAGACATGATACAAGCTGGGATCGAACAACCTTTTCTAAGATTTTTTTTATGAATTCGAGATTAGAAACCGGGCAGTAGTTCTTTAAATCATTATGGTGTAGTGTTAGTTTCTTCAGCAGAGGTTTTACAATGGGAGTTTTGAAAAATGATGGAAATTATGCTGATGAGAGAGTGGTATTAATAACGTCAGTTAGTGAAGGCAATACTGGATCTAAGCACTGAAGCAGCAGTAATGTTGGAATTGGATCAAGTTCACATGACTTTGGTGCACTCTAGGATGATTACTTAAGAATGCATTTATTGGTGGTGAGAGACTAAATACATGACTTGATACTTATGTTTAGCATTAATTGGAAAGCTGAAGATTAGTAATGTTTTGACATACATATCTTAATTGTACCATTTAATTTGCAAAATTCAATGCAATTTGCATTGGTAAAATGTGTAGCACAAGAAAAGTCATTATGAATCAGAAATAAATCATATCTTTGTTTTGTCTGGAGCTTGACTAATTTATTGCACATTTCTGTACACTATTTTGTCTTTGATCCAGGATTATTCACTGCATTCGGATGCATTTCATGGTGAAAATTCACCAGCTGGATTTAAAAGTGGTGAATATTGCTAGCGAGTGTTCTGCAAACCCTGTATGTCACAAGGAGTCAGTGTATTCAAGGACTCATACAGTATTTACAGATTCTCATTGATATTTCAGATGAAAATGAAGAACTGAAAAAAAGATGAAAATCTCAAGTGGAAACCTTTCTGGTCAGCCATCTCATCCAAAACCTCCTGAAATGGAGATTATTTTGCAGACTCCAAGATTTCCTCTTATCCTGCTGGTATGTTTTATTTAGTTTATCTGGTCTTTTTTCATCAATTGCTTTTATACCATACCACAATTGGAAATTCCTTATCAAAAGTATGTATAAATTTCATCATTTTTCTGTCTGTTTAATAAGATGTGTTTAAGAGTACTTACTTACTCATGATGCTGTATATATGAGATTAGATGTTTTGTTAAAAAAGAATGCATTTTGTGATATATTGTATCACTGCCTTATATACAGTGGTCATTGCAACCAGTATGCATTTTATTTACATGCCAAACAATCCAGTCAGATTTCTTTGTTTCTTTTTTACTGCAATTAAGGACTAGTGATTATTTTTATACATTTAGCTGCATCCAGAAGGACAACACCATCACCATCCCCATCCACTCTGGAGTGGAGAATATAAAGATTTCTCTCTGCCAGTTCCTCTGCAAGTAGTAAGTATTGAGGATGGAAAAAAATGTACATTATAGAATAATGAAACAAATACTACAGGTGTTGACTTTTATATAATCTCTTATTTCATTTACAGCTCGCTAAGTACGAGTAAGTCAATTATACACTGTATTCATAAATTTAATTCTCATCTAAGGTAGTAGAACTGTTTTATGTTTGACAAAATGTTGGGTAATTTGTGGCAGTACACTAAAAACACATTTTGTAGCATTTAAAAATGCTTATGTTCAATGCACGTAAAACTGTTGTCACTTCAGTTGATAATAGTTTTGTCATCTTGTAGACATTTTGAATGTTAGTGTTCAATGCTAAGGTCATATACATTGAGTCAACATCAAAATTTGTTTGGAAAATGGAAGATTATGACATGAAAGCACAAGCTCTTGTAGCTTAGATACTGTTATTTCAGAACATTGTGAGATGTTAATTAATTAAATTATAGGTCATAAAACATACTGTTCAAGACTTATTTGTGCAAATAAACAATGAATTGTTTTTCATTGATGTGTCGACTGTTCATCATTCCATTGGTTTTTTTTATTTTCCTTTCTTATGTATACCATTGTTTTCTGTAAGTCAGACGCCTAAACCATCTACATTGAATGCAGACTTTACAGACACCAGCAGTGAAACAACATATCCAGGGAATAAAAACATAAAGGATTATAGGGAAAAGTTTTATTTATTTTCAAATAAACTGTACAAAAACCATGTATTTCATTCCATAAATATTTTTCATTGTTAAACCCATGTTCACTGTACAGGTCTTTATAAGGAGTTTATAATAATGATCTTGATCTTTCAAAACTAATTTCATCACAAATCTCTTACAGATTTCCAGTTCAATGTACTTATGAAACTGGACACAAATGTTGAGAATTTGTTGGAGCAGCTGGCCCTCCAAGTTCATACACAAGGCCCAGACACAGAATATAGAGAAGAAATTCTTGCAATGCCATGTGATTCAGTGGAGGAACTAGAGGGCCTTTGCCAGAGGTTGGAGGAGAATCCCAAACTCTCCAAGAAGATGGTAAATTGGGGCCTTATTTTCTATTTAAAAAAACTGTTATAACCTTTATTTGCTGTTGTGAACCTCAATATGCATTATGCAAGTTCTGCGGTGCCTGTATAATTATTTTTGGGGGTGGGGTGAACATGTAGTGGTCAGCTGTTTTGTCTTATGGATGTAGGCCAAAACATGTTTAGAGATGAACATGTAACAGGTATTTTACTACATGCACTATTACATATTATGTGGCTATTTTAATTCAATCCTTGAGTGAATGTCATTTATGAAGTTAATAGATTCACGGTGGTTAATTTGGTTTATAATTGCTGTTAGTACATTGTGTTGCATAGTTAATGTTATCAAATTTTTTTCAAGTTAGAGAAAATAAATTTGCTTGCAAAACCATGGCAAAAAATAACCATATACAAGCATATTTTGTTACATCGATCATGAAATACTACTAATAATAATAATATCAAAATCAAAAAATAGTAATATTATTATTATTATTATTTTCAGATATGCTACTTGAGCTCCCTTGGCAGGTTTACAATTGGGGATAGTGTCTGCAGGATGATGAAAAAGCTTGGAACAAAAAGACTGGCCAGAGTATAGTCCAAAGGGACGTAAAGGGAAAAAAGCATTTCAAGAGCTTGTGATATGTCAGGTTTTGATAAGTAAGTATGGCTTGATTTAAATTGTGTTTTTCATGTGACTTGCCAGAGATTTTTAAATGAATTGATAAAGTAACTTGAGACCACATTTCAAAGTACATGTTTTAAAAATATTCCATTGATTATTGCTGGCATTTAGAAAAATGCAATGCATCCTTTGTTGTGAAACTTATTTTAAAACATTGTATTACTCTTGCAGAAGCCTGTTTGAAAAATAATGGCAAAGCAAAGGCAAATGGAATGGAAGAGGCCATATCAGAGACCCTCAAATATGCACCCAACCAACGCAGAATGATAAAAAACAAGGTAATCCAAATGACTCTTATTTCATCAATACTGGATTCAATTTCGTCTTTTAAAGCATAGTATTTGCAAAGCAGATGCATTTCTAAACTGATAACAAAATCAGCTTATCCTATTGCCCAGGACTATCAGAGCTAGAGTACAGCTAACTACAATATACATACATCTTGTCTGATTGGACAAGTTGGTCCATTTGGAATTTTTATTCACATGAAATGTTTGGACAAAATAAATTCATCTTTGCGCAAATTGATTGCACTATCCACTTGCCAGAAATGACAAGTGCAAAGTTATCTTGTATCTTGGCTTAACGATATTAAGGGAAGCACAAGTGCAGTGAAGAAAATTTCATACATTTTTATAATGCTGATTAACATGACTTCTGCATATATAAGTAGTGCTGAGGTGATAAGACTTTATTTAAGCATGACAATTTTGTTTTAATTTGCAGGTGCCTGAGCAGAAGAAGTAATAGATAAACTTTACAGTGGAGTTGGAGACTGATTCTGATTCATAATCTTAATTAAATCTAGAAAATAAACATTAAAGTCATATTAAAATATCTGTTGTATTGTTTCCTTCTTTCATTTTTCTCTTAAAAACAAATGTCTGAACCTTTAGTCTGTAAATTCAGTGGATTCCTTATCAGCCCATCTACTTTTACCTTACACCATGCTACTTCTAAAAAAAAATGAATTATCCCCATTGGGGTAGGTCTTCCCAACCCCTCACCCTACTTTGTCAACTTACCTGCCACATTTAAATCTAATGGAAGGCCCTGCTGTAAAGCCTGTTAGTAAAACTACCCAACAAGAGGATTTCATACATTTGCAACTCCTAGATGGATGGTAATGTTTTCATTTTTGTAATGTAGATTTGGACATTCTTGCCACCAGTATGGAATATGTGTTTCAGAAACACAAGCAGCTTTCATCAGATTTGCATATAGGTTTTATATGTTGTGAGTATGTTGTAGGAAGTTTGTTTTAATAACATTATACAGCATTCTAGCAAGTTCACCAAATCACATTGCCACAACGTTATATGATGTTGCCACAATCTTATGGCAATGTTATTTCAACATGTAACTGTTAGCTCTGTTACACCTCTCCATGATGATGACACCGACAGCCTGGAAGAGGACCCCTCCCACAGACTATTATGAAAGCAAGTTCAATTACAAATTTTATTAAATCTCTCTAGGTCTTCATTGCTTTCATGGCCAAATACATGGAAATGGAGGAAAATGAGGGAAGATCATATGATCTGAAGCCAGTGTAAATGGCAGAAAAGTGTCTGTATTGTTCACCAACTACACCTTGTTCTTACAAAATGTGGCTGTTACACATTCCCATGATGATGTCACTGACAGCCATCAGTGAGGAATGCCCCAACAAGCATAATACAAATTGCTTCCATTGTAATTGTTACAATTCCATTCTGACCGCTCCGATGTCCTAGTGGTTAGAGCATCCGCCTCAGAAGCGGGAGGTCATGGGTTCAAACCCCGGCCAAGTCATACCAAAGACTTACAAAAATGGTATTAACAGCTGCTTCGCTAGACGCTCAGCATTAAGAGGTTAGTGTTAGGACTGATCGGCCTGGTGTCAGGATAATGTGACTGGGTGCAACATCATACTACATGTTTGCAGCATAATGCCCCAGTGCTATACATCACTATAAACTGCCACACTGCAGACATCGTAGCAATATGACTGAAAAATTATTCAAGCTACGTTAAAAATCCAATCACACACACACAATTCCATTCTACGATCCAGAACCGACACTAATTCCGTACTACAGTTCTTGCATTTCAATCCAGTTTTGCTTTTGAAATGTAGTGCCACTCGATTCATAATGAACCCATTCATTTCAAACACTCGCAAATACTTACTATTCCTGTCTACAACTGAAAAATATCTATATAAAAAAACGTGTAACTGTGTTTTATGCAAGGGCATGGACATGCACAAAAACTTGCACCTGAAGCTTGAATAAAACCCCGACTTTGGATAAGACTTTACCCATCGATTACTCCAGCTTGGGGTAAATTCCGACCATGGCGATTTATTATATATCCATTGACTGCTCCAGCTTGAAGGCAAAATCCAAACACATCCCTAAAAAGATAACAAGTATAACTGCTCTTTACCTTCTGTAAATGCTACTTGAGCTTCCTGATGCTGTTGTATCTGCCATTTGACAGAATCACAAACGTGGATATATTTCTTAATTGCCTCTAGTTGTTGAGCTAGTTTAGGTGTATGAAATTCCATAGTGCAGACTCACTTATTAATATTACAACAGTGATTTAATTACACATCACCTGTCAGCACACCAATGATAAGTCAGTTATTTTATAACACATCAACAAGCTTGCCCCTTGCACCCTCCCCCCCCCCCTTTTTATTTGGGCACCTGTGGACATGAAAATGCAAGGCTCAAATTGTCATTTTCAATATAAGATCTCAACATTTTTAAGGCCTTAATTTTAAAGACTGATCCTTAAAACCCCCAAAAGGTCAGTTCACCCCAACCCGTCTGGTGGATACAAGGCTCAGATCGGCATTTTACGAGGTTTGTTTACCCCTGTCCCTGCTGGTTAGAAGTACATAATAAATACAAAGTAGAACCTTGGTATGCATTTTCTTTGGCCATGTTTCTCATTTCCTCACACTTGTTTTGAAATCCTTATGTTATCAACTGGGTCACCATCCTTCGTTTAGAGTAACAGCAAGTACATATATATTTAGGTCCAAGGAAACACAATAAAAATGTTTGATTTAACAATGACATATTTGCCTCAGGTCTGTGATCCTGAAGTGAATATTAACTGTCCATTTATTTTCTTGGCTTTTCTTTACTAGGAAATTGATAATAGAGATTTCTGCGATGGTGAAGGCAATGTAAAAATTGGTTACTATACCATACTTTTTATGCCATGTTTGAAAAAATAAATCCAATGGAAAGGTTATAGTCTGAAAATCTTCATTAAATTAAGTTAATATAGGGGAACAAACTTTAAGAATTCATAAATATTTTTCAGTGCTGAATAAAGATATAACATAACACTTTCTGCTGTGATTTTAATAGTTTCTGGCAGCATGAAAAATTTCTAGAACTATAATGTATAAATGTTCTCAAAAGATTATGTCAATATGGGGGAAAAATCTGTTATGAAATAAACCGACAAGATCTTGCATGAATTCATGTTATCTTTAAATATGATATTTGTGTGAAAATATCTGGAAGAAAAAACAAGATGGTGCCACTCACACATACAATGTGGTTGCCACAGTGGCCATATTAAGAAACTTTTTATCACTACTTCTGAATGGATAATTGTGTCAGCGTGTCAACATGTGTACAAAATACTTATGTTGATGTCTAGCAGGTCCTGCATGAGAATTATGGTGCTGTACAGACATCCTATAAGGCCACCAATGTGGCCATCCTGAAAATCTTGTTATCACTACTTCTTCTGAATGAATCGTCATATCAGTGAAAGACTTCTTATGTCTAGTTGGACGTAAAATGAAAATAATGCCAATCTAACCTCCAATATGGCTGTTTTAATGGGCATCTGGAAAACCCTTTCCTTGCTACTTCTCCTAGATGGCTGGTCATTTTGACATTGTGCTTTCACTAGATGACCTATTTGATGTCTAGTTGGCCGTAAATGGAACTGTGCATATGGTTTTGATGTCTAGTTGGTACTAAATGTGGTTTTTGCTCATAGACTTCTAATGGTATTATAGTTGGTTCCTTAATGAAACTGCTGTACAAAATTAAAAGGCCTTCTCGCTTTCTACCAAGTTTGGATACAATTATCTTCACCAGCTAGGATTTCTTGATCCTCTTTTTTATACATCAACCCTTCGCATATGTAGTTAGCTAAAACAGTATTTTGAACAATTAATTGCCCTCTTGCAAATAAAATCCCAATTGCATGCTTTTACCAATGTGAGAGCTTCTTATAATAAGTAGCTAAGTATTCAGTAACTGAATTTCCACATCCACATGCATCAACTCAGAATTAAAAGTTGCAAAGCATATACAAATTGGAAAATCTTGAGACATGTGTCACTTTGCATGATGGGTGTTATGATTTAAATGCAACAAGGATTTTGAATTAGGGTTAATTTCTTTAAGCTGTATTCAATCATGGGGCCCTGGGTTATAGAATGGTCTAGGCATACACATCACTCAAACTAATCAACTCTCTCTAGTCCAACCAATGTGTATATATGAGAAAGCTTGCCAGTAGCATTATGTGTGTTGATTTCCTCCAATAAATATGCTGGCTGCCATGTAAAGCCTATGATGTCCTGAAAAATGGTGTTAAGCTCCATACAAGCAAGCTAAACAGTCAATGATATAATGGAACAGTAGACACCATTTTAGCTAAATATGCCAAGAATTGATTTAGAGACTTGGTTAGTGACGATGACTTAAAATTGGCAAGAGATTAAAAAGATAAAAGAAAAGACCTTTCATGGCACTGTAATATAACAAATGAGGAAAAACAAAAGTTTATTGCATCTGAACCTTTTGTTTTTTCACAGTTTCAATTTAAGTCATAACGCCCCTTATTTTGCCTTACCAAACATATAGCAAGTTATTACCTTAAGCCCTAGCACTGATAATGCCTCACAAGTAAGCAGTCGTTTATGCAGTCTCGGGTCTGAGTATATGTCTAGCAATACTTATGTCCAGTTTGTTTATAAAATTCTTTCTCACATGGTACAGTTTTCAGAGAGACACGATAAATTCAACAAGTGTGGTAATGAAGGGACAGGCATTCTTTATTTATACACACATCCCAAAGGGACATTGCTATGTTTGAATCAACACTGAACTGAAGAATGGAGCATCAGCTGCATCAATTAAAATATTGTGGCCCACACAAAATACTGCAAGGACTGTGAACTATTTATGAGTGCAATGGGCATGAATTACTGTAGCAGACTGGAGGAAGTAATCCGAATTTATTAATATCTTGAAGTTAAATATAGTAAAGTTTTCATCTATAATCTGTTTTTGCACACAGTTTGCAGGATTTGTCTTTGGGTCATTGTTTTTCTTTTTCTTCATCTTTCTAGCTTATGGTATCTTGATAAGTCTTATGGTGCCGTGCAACTGCACTTGATGATTACCATAGCCAGTGACATTGTATCAAATCTTCTGGGATCAGATGATTCAATGCAGATTCCACATAACCTATCACCATCCGACTTAGTAAGTTATTTTGCCTAAATAATAATAAAAACAATCTGGTCTGATGTATTGATAGTGTTCTGAATGGCCATAATATATTCTCTGTATCTACCCTAGAAAATACTGAGTGGATCGCTGTTTGGTTTTAATAAACCAAAGTAATCCAATGAAAGGCACTTTACAGACACAAGTGTCTGTTTCCTGTATGCAGTGTTTAAATGACAGTATTATGTCTTTAGTTTTTAAAACTGATGATACATATGATCACCTTCAATATGCAATATTAGTTGTATTAATTAACGAGTGGACAATATTTGAATTTCAAAGATAAAGTGTATGCCATGATCACTTTAGTAGGATGATTTGTCAAGTGAGGTGATCTTTTCTGTTAGAATAAATATTGTTAACTAAACTATTTTCGCAAGTTATGACATAAGAATGATTCAAAGAAAGAAAATTTATTAAATTGAACATATAAAATGTAAGACTGCAACAGAGTCTAGATGAACTATTTCTTCAGAGACATAATCCAGACTCTGTGGCAGCAAAATTATCAAATAGGACACAACTAAGAGACAATCACATTTTCAGTCACAATGGTTTGACAATTATCAATGGCTTGAATTCATTGACTATGAAGGCAAAGTGATTTGTAGTTACAACAAAAAAAGTTCCCAAACTGTCACAGATTTTAAATTCTACCAGTGGACTTGTAAGTGTAACTGACAAATTCAGGATTTAATCAAGCAAGTCTCATGATAGTTTTATACCTAATAAAGCAAAATGTAGCACAGTATATTCATGACACTTAGGCCAGCATGTACAAAATATTCCTCAAGTTACAGTTGCTAGCATTCCACTAAGAAATGTCATTTTATAATAAATAAAAATGTAATGGAAAAAAAAAATTGATAAAGTGATTGCACTCTTTAACATAGCCTACTACCTAACTCAATAATGAAAATGATTTGGTTCATTATATCTTTGTGTTTTATGAAATAAATGCATACATCTGATTGAATTTTAGGCAAGAGACTGAACTTTTGGGTTAAGTTAAAATGTATGTGGAACAAATGCATTTTCTAAAACCACTTGTATCAGTGTGCATTGTGACTTTTCTTTAAAATAACTCTAAATGGTACTGGGTATATATCATTTTCTTCAACTGCACACTGTTGTCTTCCATTTGATTTGATGACTTACAGCTATACTGTCTACACAGTAGGCCTCAGCATCAGGAAAAATTCTGTATACTTCAGTTACAGCTGAAATAAGTTTTGCATTAGCACCTGAATCAGACAAAAAAGGTTGTGTTCTGGTGTGTGAATAGAAATGGCTAAAAGTAATACAGACAAAAGCCGTAAGAGTACACAAGTTACATATGAAAACCACCAATTCGCTTGCATGTGTGGCATACAAGTTCAATGATTTGCTTCATGTTTATTTGTGTACACACATTATTCAACTCATAAGATATTTTAAGAGCTATTTCTCTATTGTATGCATAATTCATTTACAAATATGATTAGTGGGCCACACCGAAGGCTATACTATTAGTTCACTTGGCAATGTGGTAACGTCAGCTGAAAAGCATAATCATCCATTAAAAGAGCATTATGACATGAAAATTGGGTATTTAGAACATATAGATTTTTCTTTTCCAAATGGAGTCCAAGTAATTATTGCCCAATCCAGGTATAATTTTGTACACAAGTAAAGAACAAAATAAGATAAATCTTCATTTATTTGCAATTGATAATACACTTCTTAATGAATATACACTTTTACATTTATTTTGTATCACTTGAATAAACAATATTTCTTTCAGTTCATTTTAAACTTTTATTTTATATCACTTGAGTAAACAGTATCTCTTTCGTTTCATTTAACACTTAGAAACAGGTTCTTCCAGTTACAATAATCAACTTTGGAAACAATAAACAAACTGGAACTTTTGACCTAATTATGTTACATTTGCTAGGGTTAAAACAATAAATTCCTTAACATAATAAATTAACAGTTCCAGTTAATCAAACACAAAATCATCTTTTATACAGGGTGTGAACTGTTAATATTTACAGAATAAAGCTTATAGTTTCCAAATCGATTGAAGCTTACATGTTGCAGTTGCTGGCACATATCTATTTCCAGCATGGTTTGCATACATTCCACCTTTAATAATTTTGTTACTTCCCCCCCCCACCCCATTCAGTAACAAGTATCAACAATCAGGATCATTCTAAGGCAAAGTTTGTAACTTGTGTACCACAGTCATCAGAGAGACAAAGATGCAAAACTTTATGATGCCTGTCAAAGGAAGAAAACACTTTGTTGTTTTCCCAAGTTTTGAACCAGTTAACTTGAATTCTCAGACCATCAATTGCTACAGCCCCACTAATTACAATTGTTAGGGAATAATGAGAACTCACCTTCAGTTATCTGTGTATATATATAATTTTAATAACCAAGAATACCGCATGCCTAGGAACATTATAGCATTCAATGGTAAAATCAGAACTGAGATGAGAGAATTAAACAAGCATAGTACATGACATAATATATCCATAAACTATTGACTGGGAAAAATACTACAGAACACCATTTCTGCTGGCAGTAAGATGTTGAACCTATATGTCATAAATATCAGGTTGGACATCTAGAACCAGTAATATTCATAATGGGTAGTAATCCCCCCGCCCCCCGCCCCCTATATTGAGAAGGGCCTGATTTGTAATCTCAGCCACCCAACCTATCACAGTCTTTATAGTACCTGAAACAAATATTGAGCAATAGTAAAACAAACTCTGAAAGTTATTAAAACCAATTTGTTATATGTCCATAACTCTGCTTAGCTAACTGTGCAAGCAGACTTAAACATATCAGTGTATGACAGTTAAATTGAGCTATAGCATCGATTAACAGAAGCTACGAATTCATCAACAAGCAGTGAACAATCATCTTCACAATAAATGTCAAACATTAGCATCCATAAGCTGTCAAGACAAGTTGTTACACTGGATATATAATCATCCATTTATTTCAAACAAGCTGTGAAAAACGAACCTCACGTCCGCTATATGTACGCTGGCCATTGCAAAGGATGCTTTAATAGATTAATGTTTATCGTCGTGTCTTGACAACCATTTTGCGCGCGCACACCGGAAAGTCATGCTATATATTTGTTACTTGTGAACGTATTTGTGGGCAGTACGCTATATATTGTTCCCGTGGGCGCATTCGCGGGCAGAATGCTATATGTTTGTTCCTCGTGAACGTATTTTTGGGCAGTTACTTTGTCAACTTCAACCTAAAGGTCAAAACTGCCCATGAAATTTATATATCTGCCCACGAACCGAAAACATGAATAGGACTATAACATAAGTATATATACTTATTTTCAACATATACATAATTACTATGTAAGAAATACAAGCTATGTATATATATTTTGATTTGAAATGTAAACTATATCATGTCCTTCCCGTAAACCCACTTTCGGGATGACTGCCCACAACGCACCTAAAACGTGTATATATATATATATATATATATATATATATATATATATATATATATATATATATATATATATATTAAGAAGGCTGCAAGTTGTTCTAGATGCATATGAAGTACGAATGCCACTGCCAGTCATACCATGTTAAATTATAGATAAGAGGAAAATATCAAAATCAAGATGTTAAAAATTTTGCTAGAGTACTTAATGCTAAAATGGATTTTTATTTTAAGATAAAGCTGCTATTATAAAATTCAATTCAACTTGTTTAATACCGACGCATTACGGGTTGAACCAGTCGATAAAAAAATGACAGCAATTCATAAAACATATAAAAAGGAATACATACAAATATTGAAAACGAAAGCGTCTTGTGACTATTGCCAATTAAGCCACTGCGGCCTAATGAGTGGCAACAGTAAGTAGCGACAATGATTGTGAAGGTTTATTTTCCATAGTACCTACCGTCAAGAAATTAAACTTGAGGTTGACATCAACATTTTGGACAAAATATCTGATGATGAAGTTGAGATAAAGCTGGTGTGCGAAGTGACACCAAACATAAGGTAAAGAGAGAGGTGAAATCATTGCATTTTGCAACATAAATCTTATAAGTAAAGTGAAGCAAAATTAATCCACAGTAATGAGGACTCAGTAGGAATCACACATTCAAGGCATGGTCAGAAATGCCACATACAAACCCCCTTGTTCGGTGAGAAAGGACAGTATCAAAGTTACTCTTGCTTATTTAGACACCTATATCCATATTGACCTGAAACCGGATTGTGCAAACTATGAACCTAATATACGTACATGTACATATTATCACAGAGTTATAGACATAAATTCAATGAACACAGATATATGGACAGATATTCAATGAACAGAGATATATACATATATTCAGTCAAAACATCGATATAGACAGTTATTCAGTGAACGCAGAGATATAGCAGATTCAGTCAACACATAGACACATATTTATATTCAATCATCACATATATATATATATAAAATATATGGACAATGAGTCAGTAAACACACACACACATATAGACATATATTAAATAACACAGAGCTATTTACATATATTCAATTAATAAAGAGTATAGACATATATTCAGTCAACACATATATAGACATATATTCAATGAACACATAGATATAGAAAGAGATTCAGTCAAAACATAGGTATATACAGTTGTTCAATCAAACGCAGAAATATAGACATATATTCCGTGAATACAGATATATAGACAGATATTCAGTGAACACGTCTTTATGCACATATATTAAATGGACACAGAGCTATAGACTCATAATTAAGGGACAATAACTAAGGCACATTATTTTCAACTTGAACTGTAATTGCAGCTAGTCGCAGAGTGGTGAATTATCAGAGCAAACAGAAATGCATCATGCTTATAAGATTGAGACGTTCTCATATAAAATCATCATGATATAAAAATACTGAATCTACATTTAAAGGTAAAGGCATAAATAGGATATTGTGATGAATCTATTAAAATATCACATTACATGTGAATGCATCATTAACTTATTGTGATAAATGTACTCAATTTATTACCTTAAAGTTAAATACATCAGTATGTTATTGTGCTGGTTGTAATTAGTTACGTTTAATCTGTTGATCATTGCCCTAACATGTGCTAGGTATTGGAGTGTGCGTTTAGTAATTACTGATTATTAATACATTTTCACCCCAAACCTTTTGCGCAAAATAGAAAATAGCAGTTGTCAGTAACTGTTGCTTAAATCATTTTATATATCCTATACAAATTTGTTTAAAAATAAATGTAAACAATACATGCGTTCACGGTATATATATGGCTTAGCTGCGATTATGGACGTCTCACTGGGGTTTTTTTCGGTGACTTGTACATTATCTTTCATTAACACCAATTGTATTAATTCA
This sequence comes from Sinohyriopsis cumingii, assembly GCA_028554795.2. NCBI lineage: Eukaryota > Metazoa > Mollusca > Bivalvia > Unionida > Unionidae > Sinohyriopsis > Sinohyriopsis cumingii. The sequence goes on from JAPYKE020000055.1 coordinate 5,520,442, forward strand.
TGTTTTAAAGAGTGCAATCAAATAATACAAAGAATAATCGAACTGGGGTATGTAATAAATACCAAACCACATTGATAATGTGTTCCGAGCCCGGAAGAAGAAATCGCTCATACGGGATAGGGTTATATAACCCGGCCTGTTTCTATAAACGTACTTTTAGTTTTGTTACAATTAATCTTGGGAAATGTTTCTAATACATGTATATATTTTTCATTTAATCTGGTATTGGCTAATAAATAAATATATTCGGAATCAGAGTACTTATAGTGCAATCGGTGCTGTATCCGAGGTTAAAAGGAAACGGTTGGTATACGGCCGATCAAAGTGTTCAGGTACACTATTTTACACTGGTCATACGATACTTAAAACATTGTTCTTCGATACCCTTGTGACATATAAAATCAAAAGTCTAAGATAATTCAACAGAAGGCAAATATTTCTTACCAGGTCTGCCAACAAATATATGGACAAACAATTGAAGAGTATTTGTTAAATATGGGACAGTACTCGTTGTTTAAAAAAGATTGAGCTTCATAGGTTATGTCCCATTTATATGTATATGCTGTTAATCATTCTAGTCACGAAACCGCTAATGTTTTTGAATACCATACCAATGAATGAAAGGCCTCTATATTCGTCGGTATCATATTATGCATTAATGTTGTGTACTTGGCAAGTACTTGATTTTACCTACTCATGGATGTCAGGTTGGAAAAGCAAAATTTGGGAAATGGATTAATGTTGGACTAGATTGCGCTACAAGGTTCTCTAACATCTCAGGGAATATACGGTCTGATTCCCACACACCATTCTCAGAATTAATATTTCCTATATATCTCTTCCACGCAAAAAGGTACGCCTGTTATATCACTGACATATTGCCTTCAGACAGCCACCGTGCAATGATTTGAGACTTTTGAAGCCTTGTTATTTGTATGTTTCCAAAACAATATTGTACATACACCGCTCGTTACTCGGAAGGAAGTCGATATATAATATGAAACTTCTATCAGTTTGCAATTCTTATTACGAACTTACATCCTCTTTCGCTTATCATATTTCAATATGTGGTACAAAATATGTCAGGTGTTATTTGGCCCAAGCAGTCATTTATCTCGTTAACCATTGTAGTAAGTTTATTTCATGGCCTATGGTCATCTTAAGAGGTTTTCTGGACATTTGATCCCAAATAAGGAAATACAGTGCACGAAAAATGAGCTGACAACATTAATTTCGTTTTTGAAATATCAGTAAAATGTGATGACTAGTTGCTAATAAACAGAATGTCCAACAATCAGTCTTATGGAATGCATCAATCTGTACATATGATTGAATGCATCAATCTGTACATATGATTGAATCAAACATATTCATACTTACTTGCTCCTTTCTTTCTGCCTGAAATAACATGATACATATAATTATTAGAAACGTAATATACACTTTGCTTATTATGACACAAAGGGATGGCAGATAACCATGCGAAAATTTGCAAATATAAAATGGATCTCATTACTTGAACAGATTATTACCCAAAAGTTGCCTTTAATCCATTATACTGGATATATTGTAATTAGGATATGAATTTCTATGCTTCTGATTTTTATTAACCTGACGATATAAAAACACGAGGTGCAACTATTACCTCAGTATAATAAACACAATTATTTAGGTAAAAAGTGTATAATTTGACACCTTGGTACAAGCAATCAAGCATACACACACACACACACACACACACACACACACACACACACACATATATATATATATATATATATATATATATATATATATATATACACACACACTTTAACAATAACATGACTTTTAAAGTGTTGGTATAAAGCCAACTGATATACCAATAATACTGGTATATCAATTTGTGATCCTCCAAGGCGCAATAATACTAATACATAAAAAGTATTTTAACTGCAGGCATATATATCAATGACGAATTTCCACTCATTAGTCATAAATGACATATGGATACGAATGATACAAAAAAGTAATAAGAGTCGCCGTTTTCTGAATGAAATTAAAATGGTACTCAGTTATATCGGAATCATTTCTTTTTGCGTTCCATATAATACTAAAATGTCTAAAAGTTCTGCGTTAGAGAGTTATTGGTTCTAGTAATACATAAATATCGCATATATATATATATATATATATATATATATATATATATATATATATATATATATATATATATATATATATATATATCGAAGGTAGGCGATACAATTTACAACTTTCATAGGCGCAATAATTGTAAACGCATATATGCGTAAATTACGCAGTATAAACTGATCGTTCTTAAACCAAAACTAGGAGTTGTACATCAAGAAAAATCGTTGTGGATAAACAAGCAACAAATGAGTAACTATGTTGAACTACACGAAATTATGGGTATTTATGTCAACATATTATGTCATTCGTTTATATGTGTGCATGTTTTCCTGACCTTATCAGGTCAGCTTTATTGACATGCGTCTATTTATTGGATCAATGTATGCATGCTAGCAGGTGCTTTTTATTGTTTGAACATTCATAATCAGTGGTCATCATGTAGGACATTGCATAACTTGTAATGGCTTTGTAAACACGGATGGGCACGTGAAACCGACAGTCATACAACTTTATGTTGCACTAGTATATTCATCCTGTTAATGCAGTGCAAAGTAATTATATTTTTGTTTGTATTAGACGGGTCTGCATTAATATAATCACTTTTGTAATAATTACATGTCAAAGAAAAAAGACAAATGTTTTCGTTATTGGCCCAAGGTAATACATTAACTATACAACACAAACTTTAAGCCCATTACATATTAATTTCCTGTATTTATGTTTGTTATGCAGTTTTATTTTATTATTTTCATCTTCTATCAATGGTGATGTATCGTATATTCTGGAAGACTCAGACACTAGACAGCACATTCTACTATGGCAAAGTTATCAAATCGTCATCTAACTTCCAGGAACTTGATATCAGAAATACAAAAATAATAACTGCAGATATTGTATCATTTTCGAATAGTGCAACTTATTTAACCAGAGGTAGTTGTTAAGGATTTAGAATAATACTAATTGATACTTACGGGGCTACGCTCAGTAGAATCTTGCATCAATCCAACCAAGGAAATGAGTACACCTGGCTTGATCTCAGCTGGTGAAAACAGTTTGTTTTCGAGGCATGTAGTAGGTGTTTTAACAGTCTTTGATATGACTGCAGAAATTAACTGTCTGAGATCAGGACCTTTCTTTATAATATCGATGTATGTCCCTTGATCAGTTAACGTTTGCGCATTCTCCTTTGCGTTTGAGCACGTCTTAAATACCCCCTCCACATCTCTTTTAAAAACTGCGTTTCGCTGCCTAAGGTCGTGGTAAACATTTTTTATTCTGGCTTTCACCTTGGCCAATTCTTGATCAATGGCTTTGTGCAATTTTGAACCCTGGTCGTCTACTGCTTTTAATTCCTCCTGTTCTGCATGATTAATCCTCTTATCAAGCTCTTCTCCCTTTTGTTTAGAAGCACTGATACGTCTCAGCTTGTCTGAGCATTCATTCAGTTTGGTCTGTAGGATCGTTTTTATTTCAGCTGCAGCATCAGCAACAGGCTCTGTGACATGATTTTCATGCTTAACTACTTTGCACATTATACAAATAGGTACTTTACAGTCTCTACAAAAGAGTCTGATTTCGTCTTCGGGATGTTGATTACAAAATATACGCTGTCGAATTTTGCCTTTCGTTTCGGAATCTAGTGTTCCCAAGTCACTTATTTTGTGATGCTTAGTCGCTTTCGATTTTTCGTGTACATAACAACATGACTGGCACAAATTCTCTTCGCAGACTAAACATCTACTGCTTGCCACGTGTTTCGGACCACATATTTGACAGGCAAATGTATCACTGGCATCAGTGTCGATGTAAAAGTTACTTTGCAGAGCAGAAACACCACCCACAGGCAATTCCACACTTGTCCTGCAGATGGGGCAATTAAAGCGACCGTTGCGAATACTAACCCGTACATAATCTTCCAGACACGTGCAACAGAAACTATGGTGGCATGATATGAGCTTAGGTTTCTTAAAACTATCCATACATATACTGCATTCCTGTCCTCTTGCCGCCATTACGGAGAGTACTTTCCTTGTGTTTCGATCAGTAGAAATAGGGCTCTGATGGTTCTTTACAAATCTATAATCAAGTCCACTTAAGATCTATTAGACATCTTTTTACTTTATAATGTTACGTAATCCACAGTTAAATCTGTATCTAAATCGTCTGCACGACCGCTCCTGTTTTCGTACATTATCAGCTTATCATGCTACATGCTAAACATTAGTCACCTTGAAAGTTACAATTCGGTATAACTTACCTAGATACCCAAGTCGATAACAAAATATGCGATAAAAATAGCTTTCCAAGGGAAATCACCGTTTAAGGTAAGTTACTTATAGAATTGTTTCCCTTCATCGATATGTATTAACGATAAATATGCTTGGTATTTTAATGAAAGATTTGCATGTAGTCACACTATGGCTACAATTAAAATGCCTATACATGTAAGATCTCTTTGTCGTAGATGTACAAATGCGAATACATAAATCATATATAAGATGTAACAAGTGCCGAATATTTATGTATTATTATTTGTATTAGTATTATTTAATGTAGTATTATTAGTATTAGTTGCCACAGTGACTTGCAACGCATATAAACTATTCAGTTCAATTCATAAATTCAGTGTACTGTCATCTTCATTCTGATAGTATTTAATTTTAAATCTAACCAGAATTGGCGAAGGTACAAGTTCAAATTTTCATCCAACGCAATGTCTGTCAAAGAAATAAGAACGAGAGTGCAGGTTGAGTTCTAAGATGCATACCTACCTGAATCAATCCTTTATATCTTTATTATTCTTACCTATGACTATAGAGTAAATGCTTTCATAAATGAATATCATTAGCCATATATCATTTCAGATACAAACAATATGGGTCAATACTGATCCTATTCACAGAATCCCGTCATGTTACTTTTAATGCTTCTTTAGAAGGAAGAAAAGCGAGCTCTTTTAAAAATAGATGGTTGACATTTATAATATGTAAATTGATGGAGTCTTAAAATCTTTGCCATGACGGTCGAAGTTTGGAACCAAACTTGTAATAAATGCACCACACACACACACACACACACACACACACCCCGCTCCTAAACAACAGTGCAGCCAGGAAATAGGTCAATATATAGCATGGCAATCTCTCTCTATCTTTCCGTGTATATATATATATATATATATATATATATATATATATATATATATATATATATATATATATATATATATATATATATATATATATACGTATATATGTGTGTGTGTGTGTGTGTGTGTGTGTGTGTGTGTGTGTCTGTGTGCGTGTGTGTGTGTGTGTGTGATTGCAAATATGAACAAAACAGAATGGAAATTTCTATCCCTGTATTCTACAGGATAATGCTTGATAATACTAGGATTGATTACTGTTCATGCAAATAATACAATCTTACAGATTACATAGTTTTTAATATTTATACTGACACCAATTTCGTTGCCTCTACGAACCAATGCATGTACCATCACAACTAAGCCAACATCGTCAAAAGGTGATGTGACAAGTCTGTATGATAATCAATCGCACCGCGACCTAGTAATTAATTCTCTTCTGACTATACTGATTGGAAAATATAAATTCGAGTCTGTGTCTGCAGTTTACAGTAGCAATCGCCAACCAGAATACCACATCGTACATACACACATCACCAAGAATGGATGAAATGTAGCGGATGTTATAAGCATTCACGCGTAGTAAATACACTCGCATGCTGGCTCAGTGATTAGATCCACGCATAAGACACAGTCAGACCAGATGCTTCTGAGATAAATCAAAGCACATATAAATTAAGAGAGATACGTAAACAATTGACCAGAAAGAATGTAAAGTGCAGTCAGTGGATCTACGAAGATGCGTGATGATATATTGAATTTATAAACTGAGCAAGAATAATATCATATATGTGAGATAAGTTTGTATTTGTCACTACTACGATGAAAAATTGTTTCAGCGACTTACCGCACCAATCGCTAGAAATAGTTAACGGGTCTCAGGCAATATGAGTACGTAAGAATGCTTGCCAGCAATATAACGTGGGTCGGTGATTCAACTAGTATCTCTCTCTCTCTCTCTCTCTCTCTCTCTCTCTCGTGAAGAGGTCGATGTAGCTGTCCTGTAGCGAAGAACAACAACATTGTTCAGATGAAGAAAGAAATATTAAGATGTTACAATTTATATCTAAGTTTCCGAGTGATTTAAACTGTTATTACTGGTCTATAAATTGAAGAAGTCCCACTGGTAACTAAAATTAACAACTTTAATATTTACGCCAGAATCGTATTATGTCGAAATCATACATCTCGAGTTTTATTCAGGTAAAATGCACAATGCACGTTTGGATGTTCATAGTTTATAAATATAGGAAAGCTAATTCAGAACATAGTTTCGAACATAGGTTGATGAATGATAAATTAAATGAAAATTATTAATCTTATTTCCTTTTTACTTTGGGACTTTTTCATCTCGCATATCAAATTCGGCAACTACCGGCATGCAATTAACTTTAACTGAGTCAGGTTCAGAAGTCAATACATTAATCTCTTCTTTTTACAATTTTCAGAAAGATGGCAGTGAGTCTATTGCAAATGTCCTAAATTATCAAGTGAGTAATTTCATTGCTTTCTACTGTTTAAAGATGTAAATTACCATTCATTTGGCAATGGTCAATATTTGCATAATACTTATAAAAGTTTATATGACTTGGAAATAGGTGTCTAATGTTGAACATAAATGAAATACGTTTGCCAAACAGGTAAACATTCAAATAGTTTGACCAGTTTACATAGCACATGTGGTTGTGTTCTATTTCATCGGATGGTACCTGAATCTACAAGAAGCAGGGTAAGATGAATCCATCTGACTGCATCCTTTCCCAAACTGATTTCTGTATGAACATGAAGTAAAAAGCATCTGAAGCCATGCAGAAAAACAACTAAGATTTTCCCCACATGTACAAGAATATGGCTGAGGGATTCCACAGACTGAAGAGTTTGCCTTTCTGTGTAGCAGTCTGAATTTATGGAATATCCCTTTAATACTACATAGGATATGATCTTGCTCATTTGATTTTCAGGTTTTATTATATTATATTGGTCATGCGAGATCTACCTAATTCGCAGGTTAAAATGCACACAGGATTAACACGTGAGACTCACTTGTGCAGATGTTGCAAATTTTGGTATAGTTATAATTGTATCTTACATTAAATGCAAATCAAAGTAATTTCTCATTTACTATAATATTTAAAAGCTGGTAATTTAATCGACGCTGATACAGCGTTTGCAATCTGCACATCAGCACTTTACAATCCAAAGGTATTATGGTATTACAGTTCATGCAATTAAATACAAAACCTGAATAGACCCGAATTAGTCCAAGTTGTTTAGTGTCTGGTAAATGAAGCATCTGATTTAAATATGCAGACGTGTTTTCACTATATAATACAGATACTTATCAAAACAATGTTATAAGACATTCATTGTTTTCTGAACATCTCTTTAAAATTTGTACTTGAATGAAGATTATTTCAAGATATATGTATTTTTGTAAATGAATTTACCTCAGAAAGATAGTTGAAATTTCTTCCAAGTATTTCAGATTTAGTTTATATATAATCTACTTTCTAATTTAACTGCAACAATTATATCACAATGAACAGTGTGATTGACTGGTCTGTAATGTCATTTTGCGTGTAATAATTTTACTAAAATGAACCATGCGCAAGCTTGTTTGTCTATGCAAGCCTGAGCAAGCGTGTTGGTTTATACAAGATTGCGCATGCTTGTTGTTTGTCCTCGCAAGCTTGCACTAGCTGCGAGCTTGAAATATGTCTTTCGTGTGGTTTGCTCATTGTTTTCAGTGATGACCTACACAAGCTTGCCTCAAGGTTTCCCATACTAACTTGGATGATAATAATTTGTGCAAACTTGCACTAACAGTTCGCAATTTCGGTTGTCACTGTTGATATCCATTTATATGCAAGGGTTTTACAAATGTGTACAGATGGAAAAGTTATTACTATAGGGCTTGTGCATCACACTACCTTACCCTGACCCTAATATTGCTTCTATGTAAACTTAATCGTCGGCCAAATTTAAGTATCAACCAATTATCATTTTCATAACTAAAAGAATAGTGAGCAATCGCCTGCATTGATAGCTGATCTTGGAAAACCACAATCTTGCAATTGTCAAAGTCAACAACACTTCGGCTGGTAAACTCAGTCGAATACGCTTAAGTGTCAGACCCACATCAGCGATGAGTAAACGTCAACATACATTATGCATATGTGTTAAGTATAGATGTTAAGTAGCAATACAAAATCAAAGAATGCTCGAGTTTTCCGCTGGTGGTTTCTATAATTCAACACAAGATGTCAAATTATTGGAAACCTTCAACCGCGTTTGCAACGACACTGTTGAATAAAACATCCATAGTCTTCGATGTGATTAATCTACAACGTCATGTGGCAGTGCAATCCCGTACAGGTGGAAATATAAAGATGTCGAGGCATTATCAAGTATGCAACCTAATATGTATCCGGTCATGTTGTTGAATCCAGGCTAACAATACAGGTGTCTGACTAGCTGGTATCATCATCACTTATCTGCGCAAATTTATCACTCATAAAGATACCTCATATATGCTTGATTAACTTTATCATCATTCGTGACTGAAAATTAGTTGTGTACGCCCAACGCCCGTCGTTGAGTTTGAAACGCTTTGAAAATGGGGATGTGTGCCCTCCCACCTTGTTGGCTAGGTACCTGCCATGAAAACTGGTAATCGCGAACTTCTTAGAGCTTATGGTAAGCGTATGAAATCACAATGGTGTTGTATCTCCATACCCCATTGACGATAATAAACCTGTTTTGGCAGCCATTGAAGTGGTTAGCACAGGCATCCACAATGCTAAAGTACGCAACATAACTATGCCATTAGCACGCCATATTGCATCAATGTTGTCGTGTTTTCCGCCTAATCTTACTCTGTGTTTGGAATATTGGTTGTACCGGTCATTTTTAAACATATCTCATAGCTTGAACATAGTGGAGGTGCCTTTTTGGATGAGGTCATCTTTGAGTAAACACGCACTTGTTGCAATTTGGTCTCGCAACCTGTAGCATAAATCGTGTTTACAAGTTTGATGGGATTTGAGTTCAGGTCATGAGTGTCTGCCTGGGAACACTAGGTGACATAACTTATGATTTGTTAGCTGCTAAAGGATACGATCTTGTTGACAAGTATAATGTTTTGGAAGCAATTATTATTCTGATTCTGAAATTGCGTAATTAGTGTCTTTATAAGGGATGTTTTCGTAAGAATGTATTATTCTGATCTTAAATATCAGTCTTATTTGGATTAGTTAAATGTGTTCAGTTCAGTTGATTTAATCATTTTATTTCAAATATACATTGGCCTTAGAAGGTGCTCATAAAGGTTGGACAAAGTAGTTTTTTTTTAATTACTGTGAATTCATTTAAATGCAGTTTGAATTATATCCTTGTGACACATCACGAGTTTTTCTTTTACAAAATCGTTCTATCACTAAATGTCACAACAATTCGTATACCACAATCCCTTGTTTTTTTTGTATATTTAATGGATAACTACCTATATCACTAAACCCATACGAACGTTGTGATCAACAGAAAGTACCAACCGTCTTTTGTTGTGCATTATTATGACTTTTTCATATTTTCCTCATGATATTGTGTTTCTTTGCCATATTATTATAATACTAAATAGTATGTAATTGTGGTGATTTCCTATCGTTGTGACGTATACACAAGCCACTTAACTATCTTAGTATGATGAGGTGATTAAATTATGCGATTTAACTTTCACTTGAACAACACCAAACAGTGATACTTCACACTTTTTTTAATTAAACTTCACCACGTTTGCATTGTTGTTCTTCTAATACAATCTCGGAGTCTATTAAACGTTTAAATAAGCTCCGAATATATTTTTGAAAAATAGCAAAATATATTCCGAGTCTCTTTAATAATTTGCATTAATACGTTAAGCACAATAATGATGTTTTCTTTTACGTAATGTTAATACAAGCCAATGCAATAACAACATGATTCTAGCATTAGCTATGCTCATAAATCCTTTAAAAAATAGAAAGCAATTGGTGAAGGTTTGACCATCATATAATCTACCGAGGTAATTCTCTTGCATGCTATATTATCAAATGAAAATGAAAATATAAAGCATTCCCTCATAAATGAAAGAATCTGCCTATATAGAACAGTCTAGATAAGTGTTCAAGTGATTTATTGTCTCGCTGATGAAAATAAAAATATATAGCTGCCAAACTGAAGTTGGGGCTACTATCAACAATGAACTTGTATCAGTGTCGACAGAATTTACCGACACATCATACATGTACTATATGATATCGCAATGACGACATTGACACTCAGGTTATCAATAGGCCAGTGCGTTAGTTGAGAAATATTACCTGCAATTAGTCTTTAACTGACTAAATACACACCTACCCCCAAATGGTAAACAATCCTTTGTTACTAAAGTAGTATATAAAGGGGATACTTGTGGAATATTAGTGGGGTGTCCGCCTAAAATTACATACGGGTATCTACATAAGTGACCTTAGAATTAGTGTAAACAATACAGTGATGTGGAACCTGCAGTACTGAGTTGTGCTCAAGGGCCTAATTCACAACAATGGACACAGACACATACAGATGGATGCAAGATCGGTGCCGCGGGGCACTAAGCTTAGCAACTATTTCCATACACGAGTCGTAGACTCAAGGTTATATGCTGACCACCCAGAAGGATGCCAAACCTTAGATTTTGACGGTGCAACATCCATGCCAATGCAGGGGGAGGTCCTAATGGGCTTAAATACTCTCGGAAAAGACATTGGAAAAATCGATGCCCTCCAAAACGGAGGAATAAATAAGATGGTGTTATATCCTAAACAGAGTGCACCCCTTATTGAGACAGATACGGTGCAGATCAAGGGAATAACGGTATATGTAACCAAAACACCACCATTTATAAGGGACATTGAGTCAAATGCTACAGAGATTCATATAATGGGTTTGCCTTATGAAGATGGAAATGAGGTACTTATCTCAAAAACAGAAAAGAAGTTTCATGCCAAAATCATAACACACAAGTGGGCTACAGTATGGGGTTTCGCCCCAATCAATTCAGGAATAAGACTAATGTACACGAACAGAGAAGATGCTAAGAAAATCCCCATTTTCTTTTAGGTGATGATATTCCGCTTAAAAGCTGGTATAAAGGCTCGGAGAATGACAGGGCCTGCCCCATGTGCTTGCAAACTGGCCATGGGCCAAGAGATTGCCCACAGACAGGAGCAACACACGGGGCAACAACAACAACTTATGCCAGCAAAGCAGCTCCAAAGAGGATGGAAACACAACAAAAACAACAACAAAAAATGAGATCCATGAGCAACAAATCCTAAATCTAATAAAGGATATTAGAGAAGGAAAACAATAAGAAGATAAAGCAACAGAAGAAACTCAAGCACTCCCGGAGATATATATCACAAGAATAACCGATGGACAGAAAACCCCTGAATCGGAGCAAATTCTAAGCCCCAATAAATCAGGGAAGATAACCACGCCAGCGAGGGAAAGACAAATACCGCTAAGAAACAGATTTGAAGCCCTACATGAGGAATCAATACAAGAAGTTGGAAGCAAGGGAAGTGACGACACGGGGTTTACACCTTTGACTTCGACCCCACTCCCGAGAAGGAATAAGAAAAAGAGGAAAGCAGACTCGGAATCGTCGCACAAAAAGAGTATAACTACTAAAAGCAAAAATGAGATGGAAGAATTAAAGAAAAAGAACAATCAACATAAGAAAAAAAAAGGATGAAATAGAGGGAAGTGAAATAGAAACAGAAATGGAAACAGACATGGAAAGTGAAACAGGAGATTAGGAGGAGGAAGATGTGACGGAGACAAGAACGGATGAAAATACTGAAGATACAAGTGATACTAGAGAAACGGAAACAACAATCGAAACAAGCAGTACTATGCAGGAAACAAACTACGCACAACAATCGGGGGGGGGGGGGAGAACCAGTGCCCCCATCCAACTGACTAAAGTTATATATAATATAAAACAAAATAAATATAAAACTAATAAATAATATAGTAGATAGGAAAGTATGACCATATAGTGCGACAACCTGGGGAGAGATAGAAATGGAAGGAACGAACTTTCAGATTCTATATATTAATGTTAATGGGATAAATAAGGGTGCAAATTTTAAATTTCCAAAAGATATAATGTATGACATACTATTTTTATAAGAAACACACAATGGTTTTAATGATGAAATAAAGGGTTTATGTGAAAACCATTTGGATGGAATAATTGTAACAAACAAGTATGAAGGAAATGATGTTAAAGGGGGTTGCCACTCTAATTAAAAATAAAATAGGTATTAAATGGGAAAGAATTGATGAAGGAAAATTCTTTAAAGGGAGATTACTACATATAATTATAGAACAAATACCTTTTATCAATATGTACACGCCGACAAATAGAGAGTATAAAAAATTACTCTTAGAAAAACTCATAAAATATATGGAAAGGTTTACGATGCAGGATGTGATTTTAGGGGGAGATTTCAACTGGATAGGCGAAAATATTGATGGGGGAAGGGGGGAACTGATAAGTAACGACTTAAGAATTAAACAAGAAATGGAAAATTTCATATCTCAACATAAATTTGTAGACATATACAGAAGATTGAATATCCTTAGGAAGGAATATACTTATCTTTATAAATCAAATAAGAGGAGTCATTTGGACAAATTTCTTTATACTAATTATGATTAAAAAAAATATAGGGAAGCAGGAATAACAGACCTAAAAATATCAGACCATAAATTAATTTATATGAAATGGTTTTCAAAAATTTAAAAAATGGGGAACAGGAAAATGGATGATAAACAATGCACTTTTAAAAGGCGAAAATTTTACCAGTGAGATAAAAAAGGAAATTAAGGATTTTAAAGAGAAAGGAAATATGGACATTATCAAAGAGTGGGAAGTTTTAAAAAAAGTTTTACGGAAATAGCAATTAAACACCCTCGAATTAGAAGCACAAAACTAAAAATAGAAAAAGCAGCTATAAATTTCCAACTCCAAGAGGAAAACACAACAGACTTTGAAACAAAACTAAAAAAGAGATAAGAGGGAATAGTTGAATAAGAAACGAGGGGGGAAATAAATTCGGGCAGGAAAATTCTCAAATATATATATAATAGCTGAGGGGTTATACAAAAGGGAGGAGCTAAGAAGGGGGAGAGAATGTATTAGATAGTTTAAAAACAAAAGATAACAAAGTCATTACAGATAAAACAGAACTTTTGAATTACATAAAAAAATTATTCAACATTATACAAAACACAACATATTTCCGATAAATATATTGATGAATACTTGTGTAACATCCCATACGAGATGATATCATCAGAACATAAGGACTTATGTGATGATTTCATCTCGCAAGAAGAAATAATGGAAAGCATCCGAACATCCAATCAATGAAAGGCACCAGGTGGAGATGGACTCTCTGCAGACTTCTATACGAAATTATGTGGGGAGTTGTCGCCAATACTAGAATGGTTATATAATAATATATTACTAAGAAATAATGATATATCAGAAAGTATGGGGGAGGGTATACTTATTTTAATATACCAAGGGAAAGAGGAAAGAGAAGAACTTAAAAACTGGAGGCCCATCTCCCTCCTGAATATGGATTACAATATACTAAGTAAAATTTTAGCTAATAGAATGAAAAAAGAAATGGACAAAATAATTAACATAAATCAAACATGCGGACCAAACAATAGAGACATACAAAATAATATACTCAGTATAAGATCTATAATAGATTATGTACAAATAAGTGGAAAAAGAGCTACCATGGTACTCTGATCAAGAAAAAGCTTTTGACAGATTAGAACATAACTATATGCAAAATTTGGCTTCGGAGAAAACTTCCGAAAATGGACTAAAATACTGTACAACAACATGACCTCAACAGTACAGGTCAACAGAGCGATGACAGATAAATTCGAAACACAAAGATCAGTGAGGCAGGGATGCCCACTATCTATGCTATTATACGTAATAGCCATTGAAATTCTAGCCATTAGCATACAACTGAATAAAGAAATAGTTGATATAAAAGTTCCAAATATAGAAGAAGTAAAAATTCTGCAAATTTATAGTAAATGAGAAATTACTTTGAGTTGCATTTAATGTAAGATACAATTTTTACTTCTGCAGACGATTGTACAAACTTATAGAAGATTCTAATTCCTTTAAACACTTAAAAAGGAATTTGAAAAATTTGTGAAAGCTTCCGGATCGCCAACAAATCAGAAAAAAATAGAATTTCTGGAAATAGGAAACTGGCGAGGTAACCATTCAGGTTTCCCAGCACATTTATTAAAAAAACGGTTAAACGCTAGGTATGTACTTTGGCCTAAATGAAGAGAAAGAAAACTGTAAAAAAAAAATGGAAAAGGAAATAAGGAAAAATGTTGATATATGGGCACTAACGCCTTTATGTATAATGGAATGAGCCCAAGTGGCAAAAACGTATATGTACTTTAATATAAATTTCATTTTAAAGTTGATTGACATAAGTAACCAAACATTAAACATTACAGATAAACAAATTATAAATTATATTTGGGGATTTAAAATGCAGTATATAAGTATAGAAACTTTGTATAGAACTAAGGAATGGGGGAGATAGGGATACCAAGCCCTATATTACTAAAAATTACGAATATTCTTAATAGATTTAAAAAAATAAATGCAGACCCCAAACTACCATGGGAAGGATTATACATATATTGGTTTGGGTTTACTTTAAGAAATAGGAGATAAATATATAGAAATAACAACCTAACCAAATTCCATGAGAGGCCAAGGAAGTTTAGGAGTATAAAATATTTACTTTTCAAATATAGGGAAAACAAAGGATTATGGAAATTGAAGAAAAATTGACATATGGGTGGGTAAAGGAAGAAATAACAAGCAAAATACCATGCAAAATAGATAAAGAAAGAATGTATGTAAATTGGGAAAGAGCGCGTGGGTACTGGTCTAAACTAGGCTCCCTTAAATTCAAAGCCTCTGCTTCAAATACATGCATGATGCATGGTTGACGGGATAGGCAGCAGCGAGACGGCATATGGTCAGAGTACCACCAATGTGTCCGCTGTGTAAATAATGTCCTTACACAATAATACATGCAATAATATAGTGCACACACACAAAAGAACAAAGAGAAAAGGTAATACAAGAAATACAGAAAAACGATACATACAGATCTCAAAATATTCTATACCTTGACGGAAATTTTAATAAAAATACAACACACAAAATAACTGAATACATAATTACAACCATGAAAATGTGTGGACAAGTTATAGTCATAGACAAAAAGTAATAGAGCCTATCACGAGGGATGTACGGATAAGGACGCCATGGGGCAATGTCGCATGGCGCTACGCGAAGTGAACAGGCCCATGGAAGAGTCGAGGAAAGAACCTTTATGATATGGCTAAAATAAAAATGTAAAATCAAAAAATAGCACAACCTTTTATGAGACACCTACCCACTTTTAACCCATTATATACATGTCTTCCTTACTAACAATAGCACAGAATATATTACTGTGCAAATACCCCGAAAGGGAAGGCAATTGATGCATAAAGACTTTTAGACTTTTTGGCAAATAAAATAAGGGAGGGAAATGCTCGAGATGGGAGACATACACAAAATAGACAAGTAAAGACCCCATCTCGAGCATACCGCACCCATTTCTATTCGAGAGAGTGATAATACACACACATAAACCACTAGGGTTTCAAATAAACAAGCTATGACACTCCTCGACAAAATTCAAAATAAATCCACCAGTAACGCTTATAGGAATAAGCGAGAATAGGAGACAACTGGGAAGAATGAATTCGATATAGCTGCTGTCTCTATATGAACACATAATATAGCATTCACCAACATATAGCATATGCACATAGCAAACACGGGACGTAGGCGACCATAGCAAGGTCGACAAACATACCAGGGAAGGAATTCCGAGGGGATAATAAAAATCACTCTCGGATGAACAACCCTATAGATACACTAGGGAACATAGAAATACCCTACTCAAAATTTCTAATTATTTGATTCAAAATTCTATAAGATAAAACATACAACACACCTAAGGGGGAGACAAAGACACATAAACGATTTACAAGCTTTGGCTGCGGGGGATCTGTCTGGTCCCCCCCCCCCCAAAAAAGGACGTTAGTTTCGAGCAATTATTGAGAGGGCAGCATTTCATTCAGCTCATTGCACTTCCATATTAATCGGGTGTGATAGTGTCTATGTCAAATAGTAGAGTGGTAAAATGGTCTGGCTTTCCTTAAATATATATGAGAGTAAGTCAAATTGTGTTTAGGCATGATAACATGGTCTGACATTCCTTAAAAACACAAGAGTAAGTCAAATTGTGTGTAGACATGATAATAATGATAACATGGTCTGGCTTTCATTGAAAATAAAAAAGTAAGTCAAATTGTGTGTAGGCATGATAGCATGGTCTGGCATTCCTTAAATATATATGATAGTAAGTCAAATATGGTGAAGGCATAACAAGTTGAATACCCGCACTAAACACTGGTACATAACGTATTATTCTACATGAAGTGGAAATTAACGAGTCAGCCAGGGCTGTAGAAAGCACTCATGGGCCCTAGGGTAAGAAATACACGGGCCTTTCCTAGTTCTTGTTCAAACAAAAAATTTCTTTTATAAAATTTAAAAATGTTGTTAGTCCCTGGCATCACATCTCTTGTCGCCCTGATGTCTGTATTGATTCTATAAGCATTCTCGTGAGAAGAGAGAGATGTTCTGCGTTGTAGGGTTATATAGTACATGTGCGATTTGTATGTACATTGTAAACAACGATACAAGCCCAAGTGTACACGCATGTGACCCTTATATTCACACACACACACACACACACACACACACATATCTATCTATCTATCTATCTATCTATCTATATATATATATATATATATATTACGAGCGTGTGATATCTGAATAGAGTATTTTCTGAAATGCAGGTCCATCTGATGAAAGCTTGTACAATAAATGTATTAACTGAAAATAGCAGATAGTGAGTGATTAGTATCAACACCAGTAATAGCCATCATGGCTCATAAAATAACTATTATAAATATTTTGAGAAGAAAAAGAAGATGTTAATGAATCTGGAAACTCATTAAATCAATGTGATACATGATGCTCTTTATTAGGTTTTGTTTCTTCATCTTCTGTGTCATTATTATTGTTATTATTATTATTATTATTAGTATTATTATTTAAGTCCCTACTGTACGTTATCTGAGCACTCCATATTTGTATTGTTATCATTATCATTATAGACCTTCCTGTACGTTTTTTGTCTTGCTTGTGCTCAAGAGGATCTGAAGACAGAAAATCCTAATAGAGACTTCAGCTCGTTTAAGTTATGGAGACTAATGTATACCTTATAAGTAGTTAAGTGGGATACTATACGTACAATGGGAATTAGCATTACGGAGACCCCTGGGACAATATACGTACAATGAAAATTTAACATGGCGAAAAATCGTGGGTCAATATACGTACAAGGGGATTTAACATGGAGAAAAATCGTGGGACAATATACGTACAATGGAAATTTAACATGGAGAAAAACGCTGGGCCACTTTAGGGACAATGGGAATTTAACATAGCGTTTGGGTCTGTCTAGGGACAAGGGAAATTAACATGGGGAATAGAGTTTGGGCTTTTGGGATTTTTTTTTTTTTTTAAAGTTTTTTTAAATTTAAATTTAAATTTAAATTTAAATTTAAAAAAGGGGTAGGCAATGGAAAGGCTATCTCTTTTCGAGAAATATGGCTGGCCCTGAAAAGGGCCTTTGGGTTTTCTTCTGCTTCTAGTTTCTTCTTTTTCTCCACCAAGTTCTTATTTTATCTCCAACACTCTTTCTCTTCTTTTCTTTCTTTTTTTTCTCCTGCTCTTCTTTCTTCTTCTCTTCCTCCTCTTCTTTCTTCCTCTTCTCATTTTCTTCTTCTTTTTCAATCTTTTCGTTCCATTTGCTTATTCTTATTCTTTCCTCTTCATCCTCCTTCTCCTCCTTTATCTCTTCCATGACACCACTAATCTTGTCCTTTACCTTTTTTAAGTTATTAATTTCCATCTTTACACGATGGGGACTATAGGAATAATGGTCTTCAACCAGTCTTATCAACATCTGCTCCATCATTCCTAAGTTGTCTAAAACGTCTTGTAATGTTTGTATTTTGTCCATTTGGTTAGAAGCCATCTTCTTTTTTATTCTTTGCAGAATGGTTTGAACGACGAATACTGTGGGTTCTTATACTTAAAGCGCGTACGTGAAGGAAAACATCCCCCTAAAACGTAAAATTGATCTTACCTAGATCATGACCAAACAACGCGCGGACGTGAAGGAAAACATCCCCTACTTTTTCATTTCATATAATAAAACCCAAACTATACTCTCCACATACGCTAAGAAACAATAAACAAATCCATAATCTACTATCCACACAATCGTACGTGAGCGGGTACAAACACAAACACACAAACACAAACACACAAACACATACGCTAAGAAACAATAAACAAAATCCATAATCTACTATCCTCACAATCGTACGTGAGCGCTTACAAAACCCAAACTATACTCTTCACATACGCTAAGAAACAATAAACAAATCCATAATCTACTATCCACACAATCGTACGTGACCGGGTACAAACACAAACACACAAACACAAACACACAAACACATACGCTAAGAAACAATAAACAAATCCATAATCTACTATCCACACAATCGTACGTGAGCGGTTACAAAACCCAAACTATACTCTCCACATACGCTAAGAAACAATAAAGAAACCCATAATCTACTATTCACACAAACATACCTTAGCTCTTACAAGCACCAACACACAAACACATACCCTCACACTATCTTAGAAAAGAGTTAGTGTTTATATTCACACTACTCTACCTACACATTGGCAAATTGATGGTTATTTCTTTTCTAGAGTATTGGGTAGCCCTGAAAAGGGCTGTTTTTTTTGGAACTTCATGGACACCTGGTTAATGGTGGCACCTTCCAGGCCTGGCGCCACATACACATCTTATCCCCCAGTTACTTTTTACTTTTTGGGGGGAGAGAGCAGAGGCAGGATATGTCGCTTCAGAATCCCAATTTTCGCTCTCTGGGATTCTGAAATTTATTCTTCTTCTCTTCTTTTCCTTCTCCTCCTCCTCTTCTTTGTTTCTTCTCTCCTCCTCTTTGTATCTTCTTTCCTCTTCTTCTTCTTCTTTATATCTTCTCTCCTCCTCTTCTTTTTTTCTTCTTTCCTCCTCCTCTCTTATCCTTCCCTCCTCCACAATGGCTTCCGCGGCCAGTTCATTCAACAGGCGCCTGGCATATTCCAGATGCACATGAAGTTCCAACAGTTTAGACAGTCTCGTGTTCATTTTTGGTGTTGATCAATCAACAAGGGTAGCTAGACTGCCCAGCGAGTTTCAATTTATAGTGAAAGCGCGGACGTGAAGGAAAACATCCCCCTAAAAAACATAAAATTGATGTTACCTACATCATGACCAAAAACAACAACGCGCGGACCTAAAAGAAACACTCACTCACTTTTTTTATGCTACCCATCACTATTTTAAAATTTTTTATAAATCACTTCATTAGACTATCCACATACGCAAAGCAATCCAATCTAATTCCAAATATACACCTCAAACACCAAAAAAACATGATTTTAATCTACTATTCATACCAACTTACTTAAGCACTTACTAACACACAAACACATACCCTCACATTTTTTAAAAAAGAGTTAGTGTTTATTTTCACACTACTCTACCTACACACATTGGCAAATCGATCGTTATTTCTTTTCTAGAGTATTGTGGTAGCCCTGAAAAGGGCTGTTTTTTTTGGAACTTCATGGACACCTGGTTAATGGTGGCACCTTCCAGGCCTGGCGCCACATACACATCTTATCCCCCAGTTACTTTTTACTTTTTGGGGGGAGAGAGCAGAGGCAGGATATGTCGCTTCAGAATCCCAATTTTCGCTCTCTGGGATTCTGAAATTTATTCTTCTTCTCTTCTTTTCCTTCTCCTCCTCCTCTTCTTTGTTTCTTCTCTCCTCCTCTTTGTATCTTCTTTCCTCTTCTTCTTCTTCTTTATATCTTCTCTCCTCCTCTTCTTTTTTTCTTCTTTCCTCCTCCTCTCTTATCCTTCCCTCCTCCACAATGGCTTCCGCGGCCAGTTCATTCAACAGGCGCCTGGCATATTCCAGATGCACATGAAGTTCCAACAGTTTAGACAGTCTCGTGTTCATTTTTGGTGTTGATCAATCAACAAGGGTAGCTAGACTGCCCAGCGAGTTTCAATTTATAGTGAAAGCGCGGACGTGAAGGAAAACATCCCCCTAAAAAACATAAAATTGATGTTACCTACATCATGACCAAATACAACAACGCGCGGACCTAAAAGAAACACTCACTCACTTTTTTATGCTACCCATCACCATTTTAAAATTTTTTATAAATCACTTCATTAGACTATCCACATACGCAAAGCAATCCAATCTAACTCCAAATATACACCTCAAACACCAAAAAACATGATTTTAATCTACTATTCATACCAACTTACTTAAGCACTTACTAACACACAAACACATACCCTCACATTTTTTAAAAAAGAGTTAGTGTTTATTTTCACACTACTCTACCTACACACATTGGCAAATCGATCGTCATTTCTTTTCTAGAGTATTGGGGTAGCCCTGAAAAGGGCTGTTTTTTTTTTTGTTTGCTATGGCATTCTTTTTTTAGTTTCTAAGAATGCGATGTCCTCTGAGGATAGACTTTCTGGCGATAGGTCTGCTTCTTCGGAAAGAAAAGAAGAACTCTTTGGTGTCGATACGGCAATCGACAAAGCCTCTGTCAGGTTCAGGTTGCTGCTGCTGCTGCTCTTGTTGTTGTTGTTGCTGCTGTCTCTGAAGTCTGTACTTCTCTGTCCATTCTTCTTTTTCCCTGTTCATTTCTTCTCTGAAGAGCTCTTCTATCAGGTCTTCAGTGATTTTTAACATTCTCACATTCTCTATTTCTTCTGGCTTCGGTATCAGACTGTGTCTGACCCTATGCAAATTCACGTAAGCTTCGTTGAGTTTAGCTAGTTTGGAGCACATCTTCTTAGGAGGATGAGTCGACAATGGATGGTTAGACTGGAAACAACCCGGTTCTTAAAGTTAAAGCGCGGACGTGAAGGAAAACATCCCCCACACGGTTTTTGAGTCGCAACGTTTAGTGAGTGTCATGAGAGGGATAGTAAGAAATGAACGAGCATCAATCCAACATTCTTATAGCTAAACAAAAGACAAAGGCATTTTTTTTCAAAACACAACATTTTTTATTCAAAAATCACTTAACACTAAACAACAAGAACTCTAACATTTTTTAACAATAATCCAACACTAAAAGTTTCTCCACTAGGTAAAGAGGGATAACAGTCTTCCATGGTTTCTAGTAATCTAGGATGACTTCTCTCAAACTGTTGATTTCTATGGTATTATCGAATTCTGCATACAGGATGATGTTCACCATTTCATCAGGGTCTCGGTCTTTAAACTGAATTTCCACACGAATCTGGCCGGATTTTATAGGGTGGAAATGTCCCTCGTCGTTGCCTTGGTCTGGAGTGAAATCGAAAGCCCACAAAGCGTAGCCTCCTGCATTATCCTCGTACGTAATACCGTGACTGGTATTGGTTCCTAACTGTCCGGTGGCTTCGTACAGGGACAAGTACGATCTCAAGTAATTCTTCTTGGTAAAGTCAGGTTCGAAAGGTCGGGTACACAAGGTCTTGCCATCGCGACTGACTTCGATTTTGGACACGCCAAAGTGTTGAAAGTAGAAAGGATTTTTTTCGGCAGCTCCGTTGAAGGCTGTATTCTCGACGATACCAACGATCAAACGTTTGGGTAACTGTCCTTGGAACAGATGATCTTCGATTATGGATCGCTGTCCCTTGGGAATGGTGAAGGTTTTCACTTCCACGCGTCGTATGGGATACTTGGCGGTCGTTCTACTCAACGTCTGACTGATGTCGTTTCCCACTTTAGGTAACACTTCCACACGGCGTACGTAGAGTCTGGCTTCTAGGATTTTGGTTTTGTAACCGTCACTATCAGCCATCAAATGGAAAGCGGCACTGCTACGATTCAGTCTCAGGCGGACATCCACCCCGTTCAGCAAATACTTTTCTTGCAACCACATGTCCAAATACAAACGATCCATCAGTTCTAAACTTGTGTCGGCTCCCGTGATTCTCTTTCTTCGTTCTACAAATCCATCATTGTTTTCTTTCTTTTCATCAGTTTCCAATATTTCAAACTTGGTAGGTTCGTCAGCTTCCCATACCACACAGGCATTGAGATGAGTGTTCTTGGCATCTATTCCGTACGTCAAGAGATTTTCCAGGTAGGCACGATAAGGGTAAGTATCCATGCTGCTACTGACCAGTTTGTTATTCAAGTACAAGTCCACTCCACTGAACAAGGAATGCATGAAATTGTTGACGGGAGCTACTGCTTCATCGTCTATAGCACCTCCAGTCTTATCTAGAATTTTAACTTTCAGGTACAAGTAACTGCTATTCAGATCGATGTAATCTTCGGGCTATCCTTTGATTTCAAACTCGATGGGAGCGTAATCGGTCAGTGAGGAGACGGGGTGAAATTCCACCCACTGGGATTCTTGCATGGTCATCATGGTAGGGGGCATGGCAAACAGATCCAGTTCCGTCTTGGAACAAGCGCAAGATTCTCGGTGCATCATTTTTTTGTCTCTTTTCTCAATAATCGAAAACGTCTAAGTCTCGAACGGTTCTTCTTTTCTTGGCCTTTCTCGCTTGAAGTCTGGTGAAAGGGTGTTTTCTTCGTCGTCTCTTTCTGCCTTGTCCTTGCTGAATGCCTGACTCGGTAGCGTGCAGGGCATTTATAGGTGTTTCTCGTTGGTCTAAAATGTCTTTGCCCGTTTGCAGCAAGACATTTTTGCCTGCCCTCATGAAGGCTTCTTTAGGGTTTTGTTTGTCGATGATGACATTTTGGAGAAATTCTTTGCCTTGCGTCAGTGCCGCATCTTTCAAGGCGTGCAATCCGCGTGTCACCATCGGTTTCAACACCGGGGCCACCGAACGAAAGGCCGATTTTAACATATCTCCTAAGCCGTGTCCTCGCTGTTGAGCAACCCCTCGGTACACTGGATACATGACTTAAGAGTCGTGAGAGAACCGTTTTCGAAAATGGAGTTTCACCGTGACTTTTCCTTTGGTGAATGGAATATTTTGTCCCAGATCTCCTTTTATAGCAATGTTGACCGTGTCCAAATACGACTTACTGACAGGCAAATAGTGAGGATGGACAAATTCGCGGTGGACGTGGTAAGTGTTTCCACCTTCCTCGTCAGTGTTCGTGGCAGAATCCACTTTGAAAGGAATGACACGCAGTAACGGTACGGAGGTGTGTCCCACCACGTTGTACTCCACCACATCGGAATACACGAACATCAAATTCAGTCCTTGGTTCAGTTCTACCGGGGCACGAAATAACTTGCTAAAAGACTCGTTGTCGTAAACGATGGGTAATTCGTTTTTCTTGATCATGGTCTTTCTCATGTCCATGTCTCCGCCCAACATGTCATACAATTCAGGACAAAATAAAATGGACAGGATTTTACTCCGTTCAAATTTCATCAAGAAGCGACGAGCTGCTTTGTGGTACTCCATGGTGACATTTTTGTTGACATGCTCCAAAGCTTTCAGAAACACGACATTAAACCTGGAGGTTATGGTGCTGACCAAATGTTGACCACTAAAATAATAGCCTGGGGGAATGAACAAGTGATAGGTGGTGTACTTTTGTGTACGGGTTTTCTTGTCATATTTGACATTGCTATCCATCCACTGTTGCATTTGCTCGTCATGAACTTCCACATCAAAAAAATTTTGATTGGGAAGGACATTGAGGACTTGGGTCGGGTGAATCATTTCTACTAAAGCCACTTCCCAATGGGCTTCGTGATCTAACTGGATGGCCTGAGGTAATTTGGCCGTGTAAGAGCACAACGTGTTCTTGGGAAACACCTCCATGGAACTGTCACTGGGTAAGGTTAAGTAAAATTGGTTTTGGTGACTCATAATTCCAGAGTTCTGTGGCTGTCCGAGGGGTTGCTGGACGTCAGAGGCGTGTCTCCGTCTAAAATGGGGTTCTGGTTGTGATTGAAGTGGTGACTGGCACTGGCACTGGACACAAGGTTCCCGGGGTTCCCGTTCGAGGTGAATTTCAGGGAGGGATTAGGAAGCAGGTAACCGATGCAACTGCTCAATAAAATGGTCCACAATTGTTTGTCTCCTTGTTGCAAACTCAAATTGGCGATGGCTGCCCCGATGACACAATACACCACGAAGATTTGGCAGAAAAAGACGATTTGCGTTTTAGGCACACGTTCTCCACACCACACCCACAAGGGTTGTTTTTGTAAATCTTGCACAGAAGAACTAGGGGAAGGAGGAGTGGTCGACGTAGCTGCGTCAGATGTGTGAAAAGGCATGATGGTCACTTCTTTTTATAGTCGATGACTTGCGAAGCGTCGATCCAAGAATCAAAACTGGGCGGATATCCTTTCCAACGTACTTTGACTTCTTTGACACGTCGTTTGCCCACTTGACGGGTTCTGCGTTCGAGAATGCTTTCGATGTCGTACACGTCGTCTTCTTTTTTGGTCACACGTTGTAACTCGGGCAAATAAAACGTTCCTTTGAGCACTTCTCCGTTCATGTCTTCCAATTTATAGACGGCAGGATGACGGTCATGCACTCGTCCAGTGACGCGAAACAATTCGGTCGTCCAGTTAGGTAAGTAACCTTTGTCGAAAGTGCGTTTGGTTTTGCCAATGCGCACCCAATCTCCTACGGCCAACTCTCCACTTTTCTTGGGGACAGCCCTCGTCGGGGACGTACCAAACAGGCGCTCAAACACCAACACTTCGTTCTCGGGAGTCACGTCTTGCGGGGCACGTCCGATGCTTCGATGGTAAGATTGGTTGTACGCTTGCACCAGGTGCGGTAAGATGTCGATGTACTTCAGAGTGTGGTGATGCGTAAAATATTTCCACATGCGTTCTTTCAAAGTGCGTTGAAAACGTTCCACGATGCTGGCTTTGGTTTCGGGATTCTCGGTGGTAAAAAAATGAATGTCACGTTTATTTAATTCTTTTTGGAAAGCTTGGTTCAGAAATTCGGTACCTTTGTCCGTTTGCCATCGAAGAGGGTGACGACCGCTTTGTTTCAACACTCGTTGCAGGGCTCGCACTAACTCGCTGCTCGATTTGGAAGTCAAGGGCACGACCCAGGCAAATTTGGAAAAGACGTCGATGACACAAAACAAATATTTGTAGCCACGATTGTAGCTGGCCAAATGAGAGACATCGGCTAAATCGGCTTGCCATTGATGATCGATGCCTTCCACTCGGGTGCGACTTCTGGCAAACTTGCGTCGAATGGGTTTGTGTAAAGTGTAGGTAGCTTGTTCTTGTAACCATCGTTGCACTTGAGGTAAACGGAGACTTTTCAGTCGAGTTTTGGCAGCACGATACAATTTTTGAACTCCTGTGTAACCTGCAGGATGCGAGGGATCGTAGTAAATGCTGGCTAAGACTTTTTCCATTTTTTTTTTTTGTGTTGGTTGGTGTGTTAATAAGACACCCACTCTTGGAGGATGCTACTCTTTTTCTCTTGGGGTATTTTCTTGGATTGCAATGCTTTGCGTGTGCGGCCAGCAATAGGCGTCGAAGAGGAGAAGGATGTATGAGCGGGGGATATCGGTTCTTGTTTCACTTCTGTCTTCACTTCTGTCTTCACTTTCTTTTTCTCTTGTGAGGAAGAAGGGGTGGCCATCATCTTTTTAATCCATCCAATTCTGGAGGTAGGTGGTGTTGTTAACTTGCGTACTTTTTCTGGTGGAGTTTGAAACCCTTCCTCTTCTTCTCCTTTTTCTGTCTTGGTCACGGGTACTGGTGGTACTGGTACTGGTACTGGTGATGGTGCTGGACTTTTCATCAAGGTCTTAAAATCTTTCAGAGTGGGTAGAGCTGTTTCGTCTAAAGCTTTCTGGTGAAAGAGTTGCAGTCGTTGCAAGAGTTGACCGTACTTTTGCGATTTTTCTGTTTCGGACAAATCTTGGCGATCCATCAAGGACTGCAATTCGTGTTGTAACTGGGACATCCCGCTCAAATGGGGATTGGGAGGTAAATGCGGGGTGCGTTGTTCTTGCCACCGATGGTATTCCATCCATCGTTTGTAAGGCACTAAAGCTAGTTTTCGTCCTTCCATGGGGTTGTCAGGGGTCGATTCTGAGATCTTGGGACTTCCGAAGGCCTTTTTATCTTGCTCCCACCAGTCCTCCCAACATGGTTCCCAAGACTCCTTTCAGTATGGGGCCTAACAAGAGAGGTAAAATACCTCCACGTTGCACTAGCATCTTCTTTTTTTGACGAATGGGAATTTTCTTTCGAACCATTTGGCGAAGAACGTGACGATGTTTGCTTAAGCATTGTTTCTGGTGTTTGGACAAAGGGATCGTGCCTTTCAAAACGTTCAAACAACATTCGCACACGGTATCGATGACCTCTTTGGAGGCCGTTTGAATGAGCTTTTCTCGTAGGGGTGGAGAAGCTTTGGACAGGACAGATAACATGTCCCCATGTTTGCCTAAACGTGGTGGCAGTCCTTTCCTTTTCTTTCCTTGGGGTTTTCTGGAGGGTGACATCTTTGAGTCTTCAGGAGCACCGAAAAAACACTGATACCCGACTTGGTCACAGGCCTTTTTTATACTGGAACGCGTCGCCACTGATTGTCTTTACGTCGTATCAGTTTGAGGACAGGCATGACACGTCGTGCAGGGGTACGTAACGGACTAAATCGAGCCAGTTCTTGCTTGGACAAATCCAGTAAACTTTGTAACATGCCCGATCTTTCTTGAACTTTGATTTTGGGAGAAGGTACTTTGTGAGAAGCAGCCACTGCCACTAAATTGGAAGGTCCTGCCACTGGGGAAGTTCTTTTGGGGGTCATCAACGGAGAAGTTCTTGGTGTGATCAACGTCTCCAAGTACTCTTCAGTTCTGGGTGTCATTAACGGAGAAGTGGACAAACGTGAAGCTGCCAGAGACGCAGTCACCGCTGTGGCAGGTCGTGGTTTGCGAGTGTAAGGTTGCGTCCTGGCCGAAGTGCCTCTCTTGCGACTAGTTTTCTGTGGACTTTTCTTTTTCTGGGGGCTTCTTTTCTTTTTCCGGGGTGGTGTCTGGTCAGAGGAGGGTCCTGCCACTGGAGAAGTTCTCCTTGGGGACCTGGTCTTTTTCTTCTTTGGGCTTCGTTGGACTTTTGTCTTGGGTATAACTTTGGGGGCATTAGGATCCCATCTTAAGAGTGAGCGAATGATAACCCCTCCTGGAGTACCGCTCCCTCCAGGTTTCAAAATGATTTGTTTTTTGGTTTGAGTGTCGATGCGGGGATCGGCCAGTTGGACCAAAGCGACTTTGTTTCGATCGAAAAAGCGTTTGGTTTGATGAGGAATCTGAATGATTCCTTGGAGTAATTGACGTGCCGTCACCGTGAACCATCGTAAGACTTCTTTGAGACTAGCTTCTAAGACACGAGCTCGTGTTTGTGGATCTTTTTCTCGACTGATGCCATACAAGGCACGAATCAATTTGACGGGAAGATGCGACTGAAGGGACGTCATGTTCGCACTGAGAGTGAGACAGACGAAAAAGGGTCTGAGGTTTTTATAGATTTTTTTATGGGGAGTGAAATGAAGTCGAGGACGGAGACGTGTACAGGACAGGCCCTCCGTCTTGGCACCAGTGGTGAAACAAGTGGGTACGAAATCGCAAATCCTCGGGAGTCGTAGGTTTCAAATCGACGAGTAAATAGACGTGTGGCGTTTGAGTGGCATCGTCGTACGCCTGAGTCAGCCAAGGCGTTCCTAACTGTTTGGCTAAGACTTGCACTTGCGATTTATCTCGAGGGCTTTTAAACAAGACCACGTAATGCGCATTGAGACTGATGGTGCGATGGGCTTTACTTTGTTGAAACAAATTTTGGGTGATGTAAACGACACTGGCATTACGGTGATGCCCTTTGCGCGTGAACCACAGTTAAATTTCTTCTTCGTCTTCTCCTAACATGTCGTCGAAAATGACCAAATGGGTTAGACGGGAGTCAGAGACGATGCCGTCGTCTTCTTTAGGAATGCCTTCCACAAACACGATGGAATCGCCTTGACTTTCTCGCAAGAGGCTGTACGCCGATTGCCACTCTTTGTAACACCACACGATTCGTTGAGGGGGTCGATCGATCAAATGATGTTTATGTTCGATCAAACGTTTGACGAATTCGGTTTTGCCTGAACCGCTAGGTCCAGCAATGAGCATGTTAAAGGGATGGCGAAGATACAAAGCCTCCCAACTGGCACGATCTAAGTGTTCGTCGATGACTTTGACAGTAGAGGAAGAGGGAGCAGAGACAGCAGAGGTAGCCATGGTGTGAGAAATGTCACTTGTGACACGAAAAACAAACAAGACAAGAGTTTATATACTTTTTCAGAACACGTTTATTGAATGTTTCAAACATGAATACGAAAGACAAAAATGCATAAAAGCCAAAGGCTTAAGTACAAGAATAAAAGGCACATGATAACCATGAACGTGGAATAAACACAAGTGTCTGTACAACATGTTTTGGGTAAAGTTCTAACCAGTTCTATAGTAGGGGTAAGGTCACACAAGTGTCCTCCCGAAAGGGTCTTTCAGGCCTGTCCACGACAGTCCTGTCCTGGGTGACGGGTTCTTCTGGCACCGTCACTAACACAGGTTGAAAAGTAACTTTTTTCCTTGAATAACTCTCGTGCATACTGGGCCACCTCTTGTGTCCAAGCCTCAAAACCCTGGTCTCGGTGATGTCCAACATTTGACTCCTAACCAATCTGGTTTCTTCTTCGTCAACGACATGGTAAGTTACTTCAATGAACAATGAACTATCGATCTTGCCTAGGGTTCCTTTTCATATACAGACCAATACCGACGTGACCGTACGGTAAGGTGAAGTGATTGGGAAGTCGCACTCGCTTCTGGTATACAATTTGATAGACTTTTTCCAAGGGTCGACTGACGATGTGGT
This sequence comes from Sinohyriopsis cumingii, assembly GCA_028554795.2. NCBI lineage: Eukaryota > Metazoa > Mollusca > Bivalvia > Unionida > Unionidae > Sinohyriopsis > Sinohyriopsis cumingii. Next base: position 5,550,012 of record JAPYKE020000055.1, read on the forward strand.
GAGTGGGTAAACGTGCAATCTTGTTCGGTTGATAGGTGGTCACTTTAAAGTTTCCATCCTCTCCCGATTGCAAGGCTTCTTTCAATACCCCAAAGTTGACCACACGACTGGTACGATGATTCAGAGTCAGTCCTTTCACTTTGCACGTCGTGTGCACTTCTCCTTGTTTGTCCCGGTATTCGTAGCCGTAATTTTTGGGACCACCACTGACGAAACTTAGAATCTTGTCGTCGGGATGCTCGTCTGTCCAGGCTCCTAAACGGTCTCCTTCGATGTCAGGGTGCTGTTGAATCGGGTGATGATTTAAATGCAACTGTCCGTGTCAAAGTACAGGACGCGTTCTTCTAACAGTTCTAAAGCTTCGTACAATTTTAAGCGAGCATGAGCTGTCACGTAAGCCGCAATGATGACATTTCCAAAAGGGTCGTCTTGTACAAAGTCCAGATCTTCTTCGTAATTGACCAAGATCAAATCCTCTCGAACGACGTCCACGTGTTTCATGTATTTGGTTTTGTCGTGAATCATCTGGAAGTAGCGGGAAGTTTCTGTCAAATATTCCGTCTTGGGTAAACACGGTCGTTGTGCCATTTTACCCCACAAGCAATTTAACATCACTTTGGCAAACGATCGCCTGCCTTCGTTTTTTTCGATGTGGTCTAAAGAGATGCCTTCTTGTGCGTAGTCTTTCTCTTTGAATTGTATTTGGTCTTCGGGAGTGTGACACCAGGAAGGATAGCCGCTGGCTTCTTGTTTCAGTTTCAAAAAGGCATCCACGTAGTCGGCGAAATGCCTTTCTGAGTAGGGTCACCCTTGTGGTACTGTTGTGTCTTGGGAAAGTGGCAAATTTCGTACACTTCTAACAGTTGGTATCCCATGTCCAGAGCTTTGAACAATTCCACGCTGACCCAGGTTCCCGTCAAGGCACGTTCTTCCTGGCTGTGATGGCAAGGTTGGTCCTGGTTGCACGTTTCGGCACAAGTACGGCACAATGGAAACATCAGTTTGCCTTGACAATGGTGAGGTAAGACGGGATGGTATAGGTTCGTGGGAGGCAAAACTTTACACTTGATCAAACCTTCGTATTGTCGAATGTTTTTCAGGTCGATGTGTACCGTGAACAATTGCGGGTGCCCTACAGGAAAGCGACAATATTTGCACACGTAGGGATACAGCGAACACACGTCCAAGTATTTGATTTCTTCTCCTTTCTCTTCGTCGGCTTGGTACAGCAAACAGGTGGCATTGGTCCTTCCTCCGTACAAACTATCCCTCGGGTTCAGCGGGTCCATGAACTGGTAACTTTCCACGAGGCGTTTAAACTCGGGATCGGTTTTCAAACGATGATCGTACTCGTGTTCCCACATTTCCACCACTTGGTATCCTTGCTGTTCTAACTTTAGGCGTCGCTGACAAGTGTCCTGGTACAAGTCTTCCATGGTTCGTTGCAAAAACTGATTTTTAGTGTCACGGTCAGGGTAGCAGACGGGACGTCCGTGAAATAAGCAACCGTTAAACTCGTACACGATCTTGGGGTTTTCTAAGTCCCAGCCATCTACCGAATACGTTCCGATGGTCTTTTCGCCTCCTCCGTTGCGGGCATGCTGAATCCATTTGTCTTTCTTGTCGCACAAGTAATGTAACCAACGTAGGGCTTTGACCGAGTATTGACGCTTGACATAGTGGGTCGTTTGAGGACTGATGACAGCCACGGTGTTTTCAGGCATGAATCGTTGGCGGTACACTAAGGAACACGCTTTGGCAATGGTGCAAGCTTCTTTCAAAGGATCGACTCCTCCGTGTTCCATGAACAGTTCTCGAAATTTTCCACAGCAACGCCGTAAAATGTCCACGTCGGAACGACAATACTTTAACATTTCTTCCTGAAAGTCGAAAGGGTCCGAGGCGTGAGCTTGGTGCCAAGCGTAGAAAGCTTCTCGTTGTTCGGTACGCATGTTGTCGGGGTTGTAATAGTGAGCCTCAGGCAAATGGGGTAGAACAGCATGTTGATTGGCTTCCGTATTGAAAAAGTGTGGAAAGTACCCTTTAGCCATTTCTGTCATTCCAAACGTTTTAGGCATTCGGCTCAAAGGCATGGCCAAGTAACTCATCGAATCTTTAAACTGTACTTGTCCCACTTGCATGAAAATGATTTTGGCTCCGTTCAAAATCACTTTAGGACGTTCGGTGCCATGTTCCGTATAGTACCTCAAAAGAAACTGTCCATCGTATCCGGAGAAATTGTGAGCCATCACCGTGGCATGACGATGACAATCTCCGTAACGTTCGATGTCCTCTTGGCTCCACGTCTTGTCGATGGGGTCTAAGACCCATTGGGCAAAATCGGCTAACGTGTTTGGTCCCCGAAAGATTTTTTCACGTCCTCCAGGAATCTTGCTGCAGTGAGGGCAATGACTGAAGATAGGTTCTTGAATGCACTTCTCACACGCTCGATGAGCCACGCAGAAATTAGGGATGTGAATGCCAGTCTCTTGCATGCATTCGAAATCGAAAAAAGATGAAATTGCCTTTCTTCTTGTGACCGTCCTCCTTCTCTGGTGGGGGTTGGTATTTTTGCACGTAACATTCGTGTTCCAAGTCCACGATGTGGTGACAAATGTGACATTTTTTCTTTCCTCGACATACGTGTGCCTTGGCATTGTTGGTAAGTATGCCTTGTCCACACGTAGGGCACAATCTCAGGAGTTGACAAGCACATTTCTTCTGTGAACCTTGTGTTTTCAAATGTTGTTGGTAACAGGTAGGGCTGACAAACGTGCGCAGACAAGTCGAACAAGGCACTGGTTCTTCGCTCAGACAGGGTGGAGAGGCCAAACATCCTGGGCATTTCAATCCACAATGCTTGTGTTGCTCTCGATTGTTATAACCATAATCACATTTCTCACAATAATAACCGTATCCCAGGAATCCGGTGATACTGGTAATGGTATCGAAATGGTCATCGTGATGATAAACATGAATGTATTTTCCGTCCTTAAAATCATGGCCTCGAAACAACAGAGACCCGCGCATTTCTTGAGGGTGCACTTTCAAGGTGTAGCGTGGAGCTAGGGCATCTTGCAATTTTTGCATCTCAGGAATGCCACAGGGTGTGTCTTTGGACAGGCCAGCTTGTTGCAACAGGAGTTCTGCTTCGTTTCGTTCTTTGGCTCGATCGGATCGTTGAATAGTGTTCCAGGTTCTTTTCCATTCTGTCGTGTCGTTCTTGTTGGCATAGGTTCGTCCCACCACGATGGCACGGGCTAAACACATCTGGTCATGAGGATTGTGAATTTGGACAAGACTACGCTTAATGCTGCCAAGCTCGTTCACCAATAACATCTTTTTGCGTCCTGTCCCTTGAGGAAGAGAGACGTGGGCCATTTTCAGTGTGGCTTTACCATCGGTGATGTCAAACTGGTCATTAGATTGTTGTACGTGTTGAATCTTGTCCATGATTTTGGAAGGGGTTAGTTCTGCAGGTCTGCTAAACTCGATCCAGACAGGGGATTTCAAACCGTCGTGATCTATGGATAGTGTCAAGCGATCGTCTTCTTTGGGTTGACATTGTCGCTTGAGTGCGGTAAGCAAAGAATCCCACATCTCGGTGATGAACCCTTCTGCTTTCTCCAAGGGTACGTCGGCCTTGAAATCTTTAAACTTCACCGTGTAGGTGTAAGCCGTGGTTCTAAATTTTCTAGAGGAACGCTTTTCCGTCTCTCGAATGGAATAGTATTTTTCAGAGTTGACTAAGGGTGACGAACTTGGTTTAGAGGTTTCAAATTCTGGTTCACTCATGTCCTCTTCAAAATCACTGGCATGAATCTGTGCCAAGATTTCAGCCCTGGTACGAGGCGATAGATCACGTTTCTGCCTCTTACTTTCTTCTTCTTCTTCTTTCTTCTCGAATGAATGGGATCGTTTCATCTTGAGTGCAAAACGTCAAATGACTCAAGTTTAAACACCATAGACTAATTTATAGTCTTGGCAAACCAGCGTATATAAAAAGGGTGTGTGTCTTGTCCTTTCACTGTTCATTTCACTCTCAAGCTGAGCACAACGATGGAAGAGACTACCCAGATGGAACGTTTCGTCAGAGCTTCGCGAGGGGTCATTAGAAAATTCTCTTCAGACCAGCCGACAGACTACTCTCCTTCCTTTCGAGATAAAAGTCAAGATACTTGCTATATCTGTCAGAAGAAAGGGCATTGGTCTTCAGAGTGTCCAGACCGTCAAAAAAGAACAAAAACAGGGGCTAAAAAAGACAAAAGTCAAGATACCTGTTATTATTGTAAAGAAAAAGGACATTGGTCTCCAGATTGCCCAAAAAAGAAACAAGAGGAGTCAGAAGAAAAGAAGGATTCTTCAAAAGAAGAGAGGGATTCTTCGGAAGAAGAGAGGGATTCTTCAGAGGAAGAAGAGGAAGAAAGAAGACAATTATATTTAAAAGAGGCAAAGAAACAGGAGAAGAAAAGAAGAAGGGAATAAAATGAGGAAAAAACGGTGAAGAAATTCAAAAAACAGAGAGACTAAATAATGAAAAAGAAGAAGTGTACGAACTTTTTAAAGTGTTCTGTGGTGAATTGTGAATTGGATTGTAAAAAAATGGATAAAAGAATACATGAATGATATAAGTTAAGTGTCTTTGAGTTTTGATTTTAAAATAAGAAGCTACACCCACGCACTCATACACAGACACGTACTATAAGGGTAAAATGGGTGGGTTTATTTTTGAGTTATTGGCAAATTGAAATTGTATTTCTTTTCGAGAAATGTGGGTGGCCCTGAAAAGGGCCTTTTTTCTTTATGGTGTAGGAGTGAGTTTAACCAATCAACTTTAACTGCCTTAAGCCTTTGCCACGGCCAACGCCTACTTCTGATGATTGGGTTGAAATCACTAAGGGTGGTACGACAGGCTTAGTCACAGGGTTGGCGTGTTTATCTCGGGAAGGTCGTATTCTCTTCGGTCGTGATAAAGAAGTCTGATACATTTGTTTCAGACTTCTTAACTCCGCTAAAATGTCCAACAGTACCGTAGCCGTTTGATTCTCACCCTCTTGTTTCTTTGCTGCTACTTCGTCTTGCTGTTGTTGCTGTTGTTTTTTTTCTTACCTCTTCTTGTTGCTGTTGCTGTTGCTGTAGGAGAAAAGCTTGTTCCGCTTCCTTTTGTCGTTGCATAAATTTCTCCAATTCTTCTTTCTGTCTCTGTTCAAAATTCTCCACTTGTTGTAATGAAGAAGGTAACAAAGGTTCCGGAACAAATTCTTGCGAGGTAAGAAAATCCACAAAATCCCAATGTACCTCTTCTGAAAGTAAGTCCGGGTTCCCTTGGGCAGTCTCCCATGCTGGTGCACCCCAATGGATCGTTTTCTGAGTTTCCGTCATGTTGAATCACTGTCGCATAGATTGACTGCACACAAGCGCTAGCGAATCTATATAGACCAACTGACGTCACAGACTACTCTCTTCGGATTGGATGCGGGCTGACTGAATTTTGTAACGCGTGTTTGGATTGGTGAATGAACTCAATCCGTTTCAATCCTGCCTCTACCTATAAATAAGCGCAGTTCAGTGCATTGATTCACCTGTTCTCGTCGCTTCAAGATGTGGACCGATGTGCAATCTTCTACGCTTGTGTCTTCCATGATGTTCCGGACGGACATACCCATGTATGTCCGATCCAAGTGGGCCGTTGTCCACAGGACAAACACCAGCCTGTGGATACGTAGGATCTACGTAGAAAGACAAGGATGCCTGAAAAGAGTGCTGATTTACGGACCAACAGTGAGACGTAGCCTAAGGACAAGAAGAAGACCAATGCGGTACCATTTATGTTAATGAATACATTAACATAAACCCAAAGGCCCTTTTCAGGGCCAGCCATATTTCTCGAAAAGAGATAGCCTTTCCATTGCCTACCCCTTTTTTTAAATTTAAATTTTAATTTAAATTTAAAAAAACTTTAAAAAAAAAAAAAAAAAAAAAAATCCCTAAAGCCCAAACTCTATTCCCCATGTTAATTTCCCTTGTCCCTAGACAGACCCAAACTCTATGTTAAATTCCCATTGTCCCTAAAGTGGCCCAGCGTTTTTCTCCATGTTAAATTTCCATTGTACGTATATTGTCCCACGATTTTTCTCCATGTTAAATCCCCTTGTACGTATATTGACCCACGATTTTTCGCCATGTTAAATTTCCATTGTACGTATATTGTCCCAAGGGTCTCCGTAATGCTAATTCCCATTGTACGTATAGTATCCCACTTAACTACTCTTATATTCACTATAATAAGACAGAGAGTATTCCAGACAGTATTCACAATGACATGGCATGCATTAATCAACTCAATATTCACCATGACAAGACCTGGAAGAATCAATGATCACCGTTATATGGCCTGGAGTAAAGAAACCAGTATTCATTCACTATGGCAAGGTTTGGAGTTATGTAGCCATTATTCACTATGGCAATGCCTGGAATAATGAAGCCAGTGCTCACTGTGACAAGGCCTGGAATAATCAAGTAAGTATTCACTCTGTCAAGGCCTGCACTAATCAGCTGAATACTGACTATGAAAAGGCCCTGAATAATCAATACTTACTGTAACAAGATCTAGAATAATCAAGTAGTAATCACTCGAACAATGCCTGTTGTAATTAAGTCAGTAATCAAAGTACAATGTTTCAGATGATTGTCTCTACTCAGTGTAACAAGGCCTGGACTAATCGAGTGAATAATAACCGTAACAAGGCCTGGAGTAATCAAGTCAGTAATCATTATGTGAAGGCCTGGTGTAATCAATTCAGTAATCACTTTGGCAAGGCCTAGAGTAATCAAGTCAGTAATCATTATGTGAAGGCCTGGTGTAATCAGTTCAGTAATCACTTTGGCAAGGCATAGATTAATCAAGTCAGTAATCAATATGTGAAGGCCTGGTGTAATCATTTCAGTAATCACTTTGGCAAGGCGTATATTAATCAAGTCAGTAATCATTATCACAAGGCATAGAGCAATCAAGTTGCTACTCATAACCATCTATAATATTGATAGCTAATTTTATAAAATCAGAAATAATAGGTGATTATACTTTTGCAGCCTAACTACTAGTTGTATAATAATTGTAACTTAATAAATTTGTAATAAATAAAGCACAACTAGATAACAGCATAAGTAACTTTCACAGAAGTTTAGTGTGGGTAGCTTTGGTTACATACTTGATATCCACTGGTGTTTTTGTTTTAAGAGAAGCTCTATATCTATGGTGAGCGTTCACTCGTTATTCCAGCAGCTGCCCTAGTTTTATAAAACCTGACGTTTTATATTTTCAGACAAATGGCCAACTGATTTTAGTACTCATAGCGAATTGTCATCCAAAATTAAAGGCATTCCATCAGGCCACTGGTCATGGGAAGGGACACGTAATGCAATGCACGGTATGATACAATTACACACATTATGTTTGCAACAATAAAGGGCCGATAAATTTATACTGTTATTATTATTATTATTATTCTTAGTAGTAGTAGTAGTAGTAGTATATATGGAATAATCCCCAGAACAGTGAAATGTAACTATGTGGGGTAATAATAACAATGCTTTTCAACTTTTAATATCTTCCATATATTCCCTTACTGCAACACTTCCCTTAAAAACCTTTCTTAGCTTTACAATAGTCCTTAAATGATTATTTTCAAAAATGGCATGTATGCATCATAAAACAACTTGCAATAACCCCCATAATGTAAGTTTATGTGACAGTAGTAAAATTCACTTCAAACATTTAATATATTCAAAATATTCATGTTATGCAGCAACTCCCCTCCAGATCGGTCCACCCTGAAAAGAATCATTTTAGTACTTAATAAAAAAAAAAGTCATGCAGGCATAAAAGCGAAATTTAACCCGGTGAGGCAATAGTAACAACACTTTTAGACCTTTAATATTATCCATGCATTCCTTTTCTGCAACGCCTCTCTTGAATATCTTAATTACCTATACAATGATCATGACATTATTAAAATCCAAAAATGGCATACAGTCATCATGTAAAAATTTCAAATAATTTTTTGTGGCTGTGAAATATAACCCTATGGTGGATACTAAATATCCTTTTAGACCTCGAATACCTTCCAGATATACTTTTCATGAAACAACATTCTTGGTGTACCACAATGAACAACGTAGTAGTCTTCATTATCCATGAAACATCAATAAACGGGGCTATTGTAATGGACCCATTAGATCTTGTCTCCTTCAGAACTAGTCTTTTTGGAGACTAATGTCTGAAAATCCCATTAAGGCTATAATAAGCAGCTGTGAAATGTGACCCCGCCATCAGAAAAATGTCGTCTTTGCCTATGTATTTTACAAATAATTATGTGCAACATTCTTAAACAAAATGTTTTGATTCAGTCTTTTTGAGCAAGGTTTAATCACAGTTGTTACAAACAAGATTAACATTAATGATTAAATATAAATCAATAAATAAATCATTCAATCAAAATTTTAATATATTTTTATTAAATATTTTATTTTTACAAACATATATTTCAAGTACAAAGCATTTTTTCAAATATGCCTTATAAAGGAAAATTAAGATTAAATAAATACATATTTCTAAAATAAATAAATCAATACATATTTCTAAAATAAATAAACATGAAATAATTAGATCGCTCAGATTGGTACCAAGATTTTTGGGTAAAGATTCCAGGCTTATTTTCTTGTTCTGATACTTAATGAAGAGAGAGAGAGAGAGAGAGAGAGAGATTCCGAGATTCCAAGTTATTCCTCGCAATTGCATGAGAAATGGCCAGCGACCCTTGCAATTTCTCAAGCAAGCAACAATTTGGAATTACAAGTTGTTGTGCGCAATTCCTGAAGAAATGTCCATTCTAAATTGAACCTGATTATCAACAATGGCGTTAGAAATATGGTACGTTCTAGGATGTAGTAATGCATCTAAATAGACATTAGGCACACAAGACTGTATCAAATATTGCTATTCTCTAATAAATAACTTCATTAAAGTTAATAACAAGGTAGTGACAGGGTAAAAAAATCAACATAATTGAGAAACTTAATGAAGACTATTCGCTAACAAAGCAGTCACGTGTTTTCGATGAGGGAATGTCGTAAAATTGTTAAATTGAAACAAGGTATACATGTACACTTAATTAGGATTAGCAATAAAACAACATGACGAAACATATATTTGTGGGGTGGCTTAGCATTAACACCAGCCATTAGGAATTATTATCACATTGATGAGAAATAGGATTTATGTACATTTAAGAAAATAATTTTAATTTTCCAGTGCCGCTCTAGTCGCGCAATTTTTTTTTTTTTACATATTCATTACTCACTGCGTGTTCAGTAGGTGTTTGCAAATTACAGCTATACTGAAAAGTTTCGTTGTTAATAATTCAGCAAAAAAACAAAACATTTATATACCGGTACAACTGATATATACAGGTGCTTTACACAGTAAGTATTGATAACTGAAATTTACAGTTAAATTCATTTATAAATGTTTGGATGTACCTAAAGATCACACACACACACACACAGATATATACATATTGTTTTAAATTGCTGATGAGTTCCGCATAGAGATGCATCTGTATGGTATTTTTTTGACATCTTTAGGTCCAGAGGTCCACATAGTTTTCTCTTTACAGTTTCATCAACCAAAATCCATCCACTTTACCAGTTTCAACTAAGTTCTCAATTATACACTGTCTTAGAAATACTCAATTTGCATTTATTCAATTCCAGAAATTTTTTCTTTCCAAAATATTTCATTGGGCATTTTGTTTAAAATGATTTATTTATTATACTAACATATACAGATTAAACAGTCTGTGTCAACTTTGCTAAATTTTAGGCCAGAAAACACTTCACTTTAAACAGTAATTATTAATATTGATCCAGGGGAAGTAACTTCTCAATGAACTGAATTAAGTTTGTCATGATGTACAGTCTTTTTCTTGTGCCTTAGACATATTTATTTCTGCATAGCACATTATTAAGAAATGAAATGATTTGAAAAAGACCAGCTTCAAATTTATTTTAAATGGACCTTTTCACGGTCTTTGTAATGTTGAATTAAACCTGCTTATTCTTTTGGGATCAAAGAATTTTACCTATTCATAGGCTACATTGTAGCTATGAAGACTGATTCTCTGATCATAATGTTATTTTATGTTTACACCAGAGTGTTATATTTTGGCCTTGAAAAGTTCACACATTTCATTTGTTATCTTTTTCAGGTCATTTTCTTAATTGGTTGTATATTTCCGATTTTCAGCTTGCTGTTTCTCAGGGTGACAAAAGATTGGCAAAGTTATCTCCCTTCTAAAGGTCATTAAAGATGGAATTGTTCCACTAGTTACATGAACTCAAGACCTGAAAGCCGTCATTACCAAAGGTAAATATTCATCAGACTCTCTTTGATGATTACAGGGCATTCAGGGACCTGAGCATCCTGGTCAATGATGCGTGAAGTTCTCAAAGGGCATGCCATTTCTCCCTGTGATACATCTCATTTTCCCCTTTTCATATTCTGGTCAGCCCTGGACAGTCTTTACAATAGTTGAAGGCTAGGCTTAAGTAAACAGGCAAGAAGCCGGTATGACTAATTAACAGTTAATGCTTATCAATGCAGTTATCTTTTTGAAAGTACTATCGGACGTACTTAAAATAAACCATGTTCCATTGAGTGCTTATGTAAGTCCCAGCAATTGATTTGCAAATAAATGATGCCCTGTATTGTTGCAGTGGTGTTTAAATTAAGTTGGTGATGATGTGAATATAAATCATGAATATAAGCAAAACTTTCTCAATGAGTCTGATTTGAAAATATTGTCAAATCATTGATATGATATAACAAAAATAATTGCTATTTAAGTACATGTGACTTCTTCAGGGCACTATAGTATTAATGGAAACCTTCAAAACTAGTGCAGAAAAAGTACATTGACTTGCAAACATGAGTTTGCACAATCTGTTCATGTTTTGGAAAAGGGACTTGTGATGAAAATAAACCAATAATAGGAAGAAAAAACAACAGCAAGGGGGAAAGTTCCATTTGGTTTGTGATATTTGAGTATGAGTACCTTAAGTGTGTATTTGTGAATTCATCTTGACAACAGTTCAGATCTGCAGTCTCAAGCAACATGTATTCAGGTATATGTGGCAGCTGTATCTTCTGTCATGCCCAAATTATATCCCACCTTATTTCCTTAGGGCCAGCTGGTAAGGAATTTTAAACTGTTTTTAATTAACATGCTTATTCTGAATTAGTTGGTTTTTTTGCACATATGCTACTTTGTATGTCACTATTTTTTAAATTTAATTTCCATTACAATAAATTCAGTAAATAAGACTCAGAAAATACATTCAAAAGTAATGTTTTTTTATTATCACCAACCTATTCCATTCCAATCTGTTGAAGTATTTTAATACTAAAGGATACTTGAAAATGCTGCTGATTGTTTATAAATGTCAGAGAGTGGTTATGCAGTTGATACTCTTTCCTTTCATAGTCACTTGCCCAAACTTTGGTCCATTTCTGGAAAGTGAAATCAACATAGCTGGACATAAGATTACTGATTATTTTCCAGTTCAGGTTAGTGGTGGCAGGAATGTGAAAAGCGGATTTCAAGTCAGTGGTGGCAGGAATGTGGAAAGTAAATGTGGAATGAAGAAAGTACTGGAGTTTTTCTCGGAGTGGAGGATGATATTTCTACAGAGATTTCAGATCCTGAGTTAGACATACCATACAAAAAGAAACCAAATGTGCAGGAAAATTTCACTTCAGAATTCTTGTTTGTCTGAGTACAAATGGTTACAACACAACTCCAAGACCGGAGGTATGTTTTCTGATATTTGCAAAATTTGTGGGAAAAGTACTGTATATATACTGTCATATAAGCCAGTTCATGCATAAGCTGATCCCTGACCCCTTCTTCTGAAGATGTAGGTGGCAGGGGACAGTTTCGTAAATTGTCTCCTGGCAAATTTCTTAAGAGGTTGGTGTGACCTTTTGAGCTATTTTTCTGTAATAATTAATTTTATGGATATATTTGTGAACTTTGTGTTTCAGGCTTGTGTTGTTCTTGAAATTCATGTGAGGCATATCCACCTCCCATAGTCATTGCACAGTAAGTGGCCATTGAAATACCAATAGTTGGCTAGGAAGTAGAGCTAGCCACCCATAGCAATAGACATGTGGGTTCAGGGCGAGTAGAATGTTTCAAAAACTGATTGGATGACAACTGTTCTGAATTGCATCAAGCTGTTTATTAGACAATGTTTTACAAAATAAACATCAGAAAAAGGGCTTACTTTTGCACTGTGAGCACCACAAGCTGCTATCAAAATTGGACTTCTGATGTGAAAAATGCATGTATAAAATACGGTTTTGGGGTGCATAATCTTTCTATTCTTTGAATTTCAGTGGGCTTGTCAGGTCAAGTGAATGATATGCTTATGTTCTGCTTCATTATACCTATCTAAAAGTATGGGCTATTTTGACCTCACTCATGTATTATTTTATTTATGAATTTGTATATTAGGCAGGTGCATGCCCCATTAAATTTGTATATTAAAGACTGTCAATTGCACCCTTACTAAAGAATGCTACATATTTGTTGGTGCATTGAACCACGTGTTGTATTTTTTTTGTTCCTTATGCATATTCAATTAATTATTGTACATTAGCCTCACTATAGTACCTACATAATTGTCTCTTTAGGTGGCAGGGTCCAGTTTCGTAAATTGGCCCCTGGCAAATTTCTTAACTTAAGGCTACGGTGTGATTTTTTAAGTTATTATTGTTTAGTATTTATAGATATGGATATATCTGTGAACTAGGTGTTTTGGCCTTGTGTTGTTCTTGAAATTGATGTCAGGCATGTACACCTTCCATAGTTGCTCTGCAGTATGTTGATAGTGAAATACCAATAGTTGGCTAGTAAGAAGAGCTAGCTTCCCATAGCAGTAGACACGTGGGTTCAAGGCAACTAGAGTATCTCAAAAACGGCTTGGATGACAACTATTCTGAATTGCATCAAATATTTAGTAGACAATGTTTTTCAAAATTTTCATCCATGGAAAGGGCTTGTGTTTGCACTGTGAGTGCCACATACTGTAAAAAATGGCATTTGGATGTGAAAAATGCATGTATAAAATAGGGATTGGGGTGCATAAACCTCTTCTGCTGTGAATTGCCATTGACTTCTCTGGTCAAGTGAATACTATTCTTATGCTTTGTTTTAATATAGGTATCTAAAAATATGGACCTTTTTGACCTCACTTGTGTATTTGATTTTTTATGATTTTTTATACTAGGTCGCTGATTACGGCATTAAATTTGTACATAAAAACTGGACCCTGTCCCCTTAAGGAAAATTGATAATTTTTTGATGGTGCAGTCAGCCACATCTATTATACTTTTTTTGTTTCTTTGTGTATATTTAAATAATTTGTATGCATTAACTTTATTATATCTCCTTCCTTTTTCCATATATCACTTAGTGTTGTATGTAATGCTCTTTGGAGAGGGAGGTAACTGTGTTTTGTACCTGAGAACTGTTTACATCATGACAAAGTAGCATATTTTGGACTTAATTTACTAAATATGGGAACAAAATGGTAACCATAATGTATTGTCTTGCACTTTCTGTAGCTGTCAAGGTTTTGCACCCCTATTTTTTATGAATAATATTCACATTTCAATACAGACACACCTAAACAATTGCATAGCATGTCAACATGTATTCTTTAAAGTAATTTAACTCCACAGGAGCAGATAGAATTCAGAGGAATCATACATAAACATACTGTTGTGAATATTGAATGTCACCAGTGGAAAGGTCTTAGAAATAATGATGCATATGGCATATTACTTGCTATATTTTGGTGAAAAGAATGAAAGTTTTAGCACACCGACATAGTTTCTACCTTCATGACCCCACTCTGAAGTTGACATAAGAGATTCATATCTCACACTAGGGTGATAATAGAAGATATTTCAATGTTATGTATATATTTTGAAATTTCTACGTTCAGTTAACAAAGGGGGAAAAGCTTAAAATTAAATGGCAGCTTCATGCATTTGACAATACACATACAGTTTCTCCCCTGAAAGTCTTATGTTTTCACTGAATGTTAAAAGTACATCAATATCACTGGTTTCTTTTCTTTTTGCAGGTCTCAGTTTGCATGGTAAGAGATTAGGATTAATCGGTTAGTCATGCTGAAAGAAACAGTAGCTTCAATCTCATCCAGATACTCATTCTGATCTAAGTGCACAAGAGAGTGACTTTGACGGAGAGATTTAGCTTCTGCGGGAGTTGTTTTGCGGTACGTGCTTATCAAAAGCTAAGCTGGTAAAATGATTTTTACCTTGAACAGGATTTTCCGCTATAAATATTTGTTCTATACCGTATCTTATTATTTACTATGATTTTGTTAACTTCAGAAAACATTAAAGTCAGTTTTAAATAAATTGGTGTCTGAGAAGAAATTTCTCTGTTAAATTGTATTGAGTAATTTGTATATGTATGGTCAATTTCATTGGCTATGTATCAATGAATTTATTTGATATGTCACTTTGTAAGTTTTAGGGTCCCACACATCAGTATATCAATACTCCAGCATTGTCTAATGTTAATTGATTAAACTTTGACTTCTCCAGACTAGCTAGACTTGTGTTGCAATTACCCCCCCCCCCCCCACAACACACACTGACACAACACTGATGCTGCTATTGGCATCTCCAGAATGATAATGAAAAGTACAGAACCACTTCTTTTATATCGGTCTAAGAGTAGTTCTAAAGCACATGATTTACTTAAATGTGTGATTTCTTTAAGTTTGCTAGAAGAGTTTATAGAAGCTTTTCATTTCTGTCACTGACACCTAACATAGGATTTCTGTCATTCTCTCCTAAAATTTATAACTTCCAGATCTCTTCTTGACATTCATGAGACATTGTAAAGGAATTTTGATTTTGTACAGATGCTATGGTGGTAAACAAAGACCAAAAGCATTGTAGGTTGTAAACAATTTGAAATCTTTCAAGAAATGCAGTCAGTCATAATTCACAATGTAAATAATGCAGTGCTTTTTGCAGCAAAGAGGTAACTTTTTCAAAAGCATAATACCATTTTTAGTTTTGAGCACAAAAAGTTTTCCTTTATACCTTTGTACTAGATCATGTCTAAATATGTGATATGTACACAACTTGTGACATAAACCATTTTCAGCCAAATTCTTAAGGTGGCAGGGTCAAGTTTCGTAAATTGGCCCCTGGCAAATTTCTTACCTTAAGGCTTTGGTGTGATTTGTTCAACTATTATTGTTTAGTATTTATAGATATGGATATATTTGTCAACTAGGTGTATTGGGCTTGTGTAGTTCTTGAAATTGATGTCAGACATGTACACCTTCCATAGTTGCTCTGCAGTATGTTGATAGTGAAATATCAATAGTTGGCTAGGAAGAAGAGCTAGCCTCCCATAGCAGTAGACACGTGGGTTCAAGGCAACTAGAGTATCTCAAAAACGGCTTGGATGACAACTATTCTGAATTGCATCAAACTATTTAGTAGACAATGTTTTTCAAAATTTTCATCCATGGAAAGGGTTTGTGTTTGCACTGTGAGCACCACATGCTGTCAAAAATGGCATTTGGATGTGAAAATGCATGTATAAAATAGGGGTTGGGGTGCATAAACCTCTTCTGCTGTGAACTGCTATTGACTTCTCTGGTTAAATGAATACTATTCTTGTGCTTTGTTTTAATGTAGGTATCTAAAGATATGGACCTTTTTGACCTCACTTGTGTATTTGATTTTTTTATGATTTTTTATACTAGGTTGCTGATTGCGGCATTAAATTTGTACATAAAAACTGGACCCTGCCCCCTTATTCCTAATCTGTAAGCTTTATGGAAGATTCATTATACAAGGGAGGTAACTTCTTTTTACACCCCTAAATTATAGCTATTTGCATCAGGACAAGTTAGCTTATTTTGGGCATAACTTAGTAGATATGAAAACAAAAAGGGGATTATAAAGTATTTACTTGCTTGTCTTGTAAGTATCAAGCTATTTACTCCTATTTTAATGAAAGTTATTCATATTTCATTGCAGGCACAAAAAACATTACATGACATGGTGTCACACATTCTTCAAAGTAATTTCACTCCACAGGAGAAATAGCACTTTAAGGAAATCATAAGTTGACATACTGTTATGAATGGTGAATGTCATCAATGGAACAGTGTTGCAAATATTGATTGATATGGCATCTTATGGACAGTGTTCCAGGTAAAAAGAATTAAAGTTTTAGTTTACCAACTTGTTACCTTCATGCACCAACTGTAAAGTTGACACCAAAGATTCATATGTCACATCTATGCAACAATAAGAAATGTATAAATGTTCAACATCTGTCTGTTGAAAATTATAGCATTAATAATCAACAGAAAGTCTGTACAATAAATTCAGAATGTTTTGGACATTACGATCATGATAAATGTAGTAAACATTAGACTGTTATGTTTTTGCCTTGTGCATGTTCCTGACTTGTTAATGGTTGGCATTTGTGTATAATGAATTTGCATAGTTTTCTGTTACATTTCTTTTTGCGACTTACATGGCGGCTGTGTTTTTACAAAAATATTACATTCTTCAATGCATTGTATTGGCAATTCTTATCATAGAGTGTCATTTGTCAATAGAGTGGACCATTCTTTCCTATTGATATACCAAGTACCTTAGCTAAAATTAGATCTGACCTACCTTTTCCGACTGAAGAGGTATTGGCAATTCTTATCATAGAGTGTCATTTGTCTATAGAGTTGTTCATTCTTTCCTATTGAGATACCAAGTGCCTTAGCTAAAATCAGAGCTGACCTACCTTTTTCAACTGAAGAGCTATGTGCAGCAGAGCGACATAGACCACCAAATTGTTTACTCCACACAGCATTCTTTAGAAAAAAATGAAACGCCTGGTTATGAAGTCTTTCTCATTTATTGTTTGTAGAGAGCCGAGACAATTTGTGAAGGTTATTTGGAAAAGACTTTATCTAAAATGGTTGTATCTTACTAATATCTGCCTTAACTATAGCAATATTCTTTCCATAGGGCAGATGTTTTGTGTTATATGAAGCTAAATGAGCAGTACAGACTAAAACATTGTGAATACAGTTATCATGCCTACCTTGAAAACAGACCAAAACATTGTTGATAGCGTTTTGACTCTGACATACAAATCATGCTTCTGTTTGACAGGGCTTTCTAGTGCATATTGTCTCCAGCCTGACTCTTGCTCTGATGCAAGTTGCAAGTGTTTGTGAATAAGTATCTTTTTCACTTCCAAGTGGAGATGGTTTTAGTTTAACATTTTTATTTGCTTTTGAAGAGTACGTAGCTTATGTACCAAAATTTGTACTGCATAATTTTATGTTTTGCATTAAGACCATATTCTCTTACTGCCTTTTCAGTCTGTGTCCTGGCATCACTGGTTATAATGTATACTTTAAGAATATTATTCGACTCTACCTTTTGAAGAATTTTTACAAGCAATTTACCTTCGGTTGAGGCAATCAAGACTTTTGTATTATAGAAATTTCTCCATGTCATTGAATCATGAACA
This sequence comes from Sinohyriopsis cumingii, assembly GCA_028554795.2. Classification (NCBI taxonomy): domain Eukaryota; kingdom Metazoa; phylum Mollusca; class Bivalvia; order Unionida; family Unionidae; genus Sinohyriopsis; species Sinohyriopsis cumingii. Next base: position 5,567,675 of record JAPYKE020000055.1, read on the forward strand.
CGCTTTCTTTTCGGGCACAACTTGTTGGCAGTTGCCTGTGACAAAACCAGTTTTCTCCTTGTATTTTGTTCTATCAGAGGGGATATACTCTTTGTAGCAGCTTTACGTCCAGATTTTGGGTGATTTTGGGTGGCTGCTGTATAAATTATCTGTCTCCACATGAGCAATATTCTCCATCCTGTTGCCATATTGACTATTTTGACATGCTCCTGATTTGCCAATACCTGCTGCTCATTCAGATCTGTGACCATATCAGCCAATTGATTTAATTTTATTTGCATCACCATCATATCTGATGACTTAACATTTAAGTAGCTTACAAGTAATTGTATATCTGATATAACCCTCTTGGCCTTCAACACTGGAATTAACAATTATTTATTCCTTATTCCAACATGTGGGCCCCTACTTTTTTAAACTTTGGTGAACAGTTCCACCATATTGGATTTAAACATACATTTATTGCATTGCATGTCTTTTCTGTACTGTAACAACCATAACAGCATTCTCACATTGATATGGCTGAAAAACTGTAATTAATGTAAGTCTGAAAGTTTATTGATGTTAACTACGCAGTTTTCGTCTGATATACTGGTAGTCATTTTTTCACTGAGTACTGAATGAGTACTTATATCAATTGTTTTCCATTTTTCAGGTCTCGGTTTGCATGGAATAATATTAGGATCTGGTGTCTCAGTCATATCGGTTAAAGTACTTGTGTTGTTCTTGAAATTGATGTGAGGTATGTCTGTCTCTCATAGTCCCTGCACGCAATAAGTTCTAAATGCATTTTTAAGTTAATATAATTTGTTTGAAAAGTCACATAATTTATTTAATTTTTTTGTTTTCTCATTGGTTCTGTCTAATTCAGATTTTGTGTATAATTTGATCAGACAATTACAAGTATTTGTCTAGTTAATTATTGCTTGTGTAAGCATTATTAAATTGAAATTTTCTATCAATGCACCAGTAATTATGATTTTATTTTGCCTATAAAGTGTAAATACCAAAGTCATTATAACATGATCCTAGTATGACAACAATGAAAAACAATAATGTTTAGTTTGAATGCTCGTTTTTACGCTAGTGACATCACAGCATTTATATTGAAAGTTTGTACTTGCGCTGGATGAAGTACATGTACATCCCTTGGAATCGAATCATAGACACCACTGCACTAAACTGAAATGATAGCTCATAGATACAATATAGAAGTTTCAGAAATAATGCTACGAAAATTTGTGTAATGCTGTAAAAACTGAGTTGTAGGTTGATTTTGGTGTTAATCATCCTTAAACCCCATTTACACAGCTATGGTAATAGTGCTAATATTATGGAGTAAAAGGCAATTACACATCAAAGTACCGACTTAGGCATTGATCAGAATTCCCTCATAATCCAAATCAGTTTCAGGGTTTTAAGGATTAACTGGCGTGAATTGCTGTCAGAAAACAGAAGTCAAATCTGCCAATTCTAAACAAAGGAGATGCCAAAACAAGTATTTTCCAATGTGAAGGGAATTATAATTTTGTTCCATCTCAGAATCAGATATAACAATAGGTTGAAAGGAGAAATCTTACAAAGTATGGGAACTGTTGTTAAAATGTGCGGTAACATGAGATGAAAATGACTGATTGATATAATTTCTATCACACTGCATATATTAGTATCACAATCATTCTTTCAATATTAATAATATGAAAGAAACATTTAATATGCATTGTGATACTAATTATGCAACATCAAATGTTTTTTATTTGATCACATGCAAACAAAATGGGGCATCCAGTATATTGGACAAACCAGTCAAAAAATATCTAAATGTATCAACCAACATAGACATGCAAAATTATATAAGCTAAGAGAGATTTTCTTTTGGATCAGAACATCTAGTATTGGACATTAAGGAAGTTTTAATTGAACATCGGTACACAATTGATCATTCTACAATGATTATTAGTTCTGAAAAACTCAAAAGGGAAATGGTTTTCAGAAGTTTATTAACTTTATTTTTGAAATATACAGTATATTTACAACTTGTTAAACCCCACTCTGGTGGCCAAGTGGTTGGAGCATCCACCTCAGGTGTGGGAGGTCATGGGTTTGATCTCTGGCCGAGTCATACCAAAGACTTACAACAATGGTACTTACAGCTGCCTCGCTTGGCGCTCAGCATTAAGAGGTTAGTGCTAGGACTGGTCTGCCTGGTGTCAGGATAATGTGACTGGGTGGGACATCATACTACATGTCTGCGACATGATGCCCCAGTGCCAGGCATCACTATAAACTGCCACACTGCAGACATCATAGCAACATGACTGAAAACTTGTTAAAGTACATTAAAAATCCAAATCACACACACACACACACACAAATTGTTAAACAAACTGTACATGACAGTGTATAACAAAATGCAGGACGATCACTTGAGTTTTCACATGATGAATGTCAAATACCACTTGTGATAAATGGGGGCCCTGAGAGGCCGAGTGGTCTAAAGCATTCATTTTTATGGATCACTGCCATCTCACCTCTTTATGCATGGGTTTGAGTCTCAGGCTTGACCTTTGTGGGTACGTGAGAAAGCTTGCCAGTGGGTTCTTGTGAGTTGGTGTTTGTTTCCGGGCTTTTCACAGGTTCTTCTTCCACCATTTATATTGGCTGCTATGTATAGCCTATCTTGTGCTGAAAAATGGTGTTAAACCCTATAACAACTAAATCAACATCTTGTGATAAATTAAAAGTTGTTTTTTCTGTCTTATGCCACAAACATGAAAAAAGAAAACAGTATATTACAGAATTAGAAAAGATTGTGAAACTTTTAAAAATTGAACTTAACTGAGCAGGAAAAAGGAAGAGTAGATGGAATATAGGAGGGCAAAGTGAAAGGGGCTATACTCCATTCCAGAGCAACATGGTTTCACGGAGCAGAAATATGTATTCTGTCTTTAGAAAAGAAATGGTAGCAAAATGATGCATATGTTAATGAGATGTGATGCATTTTACAAGAAATTAAGACCTATTTTGAGCTTTTCTATAAATGATGAAGGGGACACTCTAAATATTGTAATAAAGGTGGAGCATGCGCATTTGGTTATAGCGCCCCGTTTTAAGGAATTCTTCGATTTGTGTGATTATTGGAATTTGGTGCAATGGAAATATCCTTAGCCCGAAATAATTAGCCAATTACTAGGAGCAAACATCACGGAGTGAAGTGTTAGTGACTTTCCGTGATGCCATGGGTCACTAGTAGTGAATTCAGGCCCAAACTGAATGAATGTCCCTGGAGTAAGATAGTCCATATTAAAATCTAGCGGTGTACATTGGTGGTGTGATTGCTAGTGGCAGTATTTACGGTAGGAAACCGGTAAATTACACAAAGGAAAAACTAAGAAGGGACACGGCAGTTACCGTTTATGTCGCTATGGTGGCAAATGGGGTGCAGTTATACTGGCAGAATGTGCCTGGAAACTATGGGTTGACTGGCCTAGGATGGCGTAGTTAAAATAATCCCCAGTGTTAGGGGATACTCATATAGTTTCTACAGCCTGAATGGCTGGTGGTACAGAAACCTGATGAAGATAATCCATGCAGATATGTGGTTGATAGATATTTGGCAGGTTGTTTTATTTGTTTTCTTGCATTGATCAGAGTAAAAGTTATGTAAAGAATAGACATATCGGTTTTTCTAATTTACAACTGAAGTTGTATGGAAGTCTTTGGAACGTTGGGGTAAACCTATGACTTCTAGTGAGAATCGCACCAGGGTTTTGACAACCGCTTGGTCAAGTAAAGACCCCTGGCTTGTAACAATATATTATGTACTTCTTAGATAGTGTTAGATGTAAGATGAAGTTGTTTGCATTGGCAACATGCACATTGGAGAGAATGTCGTCATACCTCTATATTACTTTCATGCATTGTAACTGAACTTTATTTGGATATTGGACTTGTAGAAATTATATATAATCTAAGAACTAAAATAATCACTCGCTTGTGCTCAAAATTCATCCTGCATTAGTCACAATTATACTATTTTTAGCAGTTGTTAATGTAGGGATTGTGCCAGGTTGGACAATGGCAGTTTTGAAGGTGCATATATTGGCACTTTTTATAACAATTTATCTGAAGTTTATGAAGGAAGATTGACTAAACAGAGCTCACAGACTTTTGATAGGTGTACATGTGAAGTAAGGCAAATATATATACTGTGTAACCCAAATTATGCCCATCAATTATAGGCCATTATTTTAACAGTATCTAAATACACAAGGTTCTTTTAAAGAACCCATATAACCAGTGAGGAAAACATAGGAAATTAATTTTCTTTAAAAGTCTAACTCTTTGCAAGATATGTAACTGTAGAGTGCCACACAATCTAAATGATCTTTTTAATAATATGAATGTGAATGTCACAACAATGGATAACTTGCAGAATCTATCATCGGAAGGTCATATATCTTATGCGTAAGCATTAAGATTCTTGAAACAGATGGCAGACAATATAAGTTCAGGTTCACATGGTTATGCCACTGATGTTTTTAAAGTGTTTTCATTGTTAGATCCATAAGTTATGGTTACAACCCCGGCCGAGTCATACCAGAGACTTAACAAATGGTACTAACAGCTGCCTCGCTTGGCATTCAGCATTAAGAGGTTAGTGTTAGGACTGGTCGGCCTGGTGTCAGGATAACGTGATTGGGTGGGACATCATGCTACATGTCTGCGGCATGATGCCCCAGTGCTAGACATCACTATAAACTGCCACATTGCAGACATCGTAGTGATATGACTGAAACATTGTTAAAGCTACGTTAAAAATAAAAAATCACATCACATCACATATGGTTACAATATAGGAGAACATTCATCAACATTGACAAATGCAATACTTGTATACTGAAGGACATGAACCAAGATCTGTATCTCTAGAACTGGGGATCAATACAATGGCTTAATATTTCATATAAAATAACCTCTTCTTGTATTGCTAAGAGAGTGTAAAGCATCTTACCTAACCTTACAAATGAGGATCAGATAGGTTTTATTAAAGGCAGATGTACATGTATTGGGGGAAAGCATCAATACATTTCAGAATTTATTGCTTTACACTAAAAAATACAAAATTCTGGAGTTATTAATATTAATTGACTTTGAGAAGGTCTTTCATTCTTTTGATTGGTCCTACATTAAGAATATCCTATCTTTCTTCAATTTTGGAAAGTCTATTATAAACTGGATATAAATTTCTTATAATATAAAATCATGTCTTAAAGTAAATTGCTACATCCCATCTTGGTTTTACATGCAGAGAGGGTGTAGACAAGGAGACCCCATATCTACATATATATTTATCCTTTTCGCAGGGATATTGCCACATATGGGAAGGGTGTTTGTGTCTCTGTGATTTGGATTTTTATTACAGCCTCAGTTTTCCAGTTATATCGCTAAAGTGTCTGCTGTGTGAGAGTTTATAGTGATGTCTGACACAGGGGCATCATGCCACAGACGTGTAGCATCATGTCTGAGTCACATTATCCTGAATTCAGGCCAACCAGTCCTAAATCTAAAACCCTTGAAACTTGCGAGCTTGGTGTTTTGACATTATCTCGTACATTTTAGCATATTTTTGTGAGACCTTGTTTATTTCAGAAGTAGTTCAATTACTTATTGACACATAATGATAATGTACTACTGTCATATCATTAAACAATTGACACTATTCAGTTCCAAAAATTGCTATTTTAATAGCTAACTCTGTTTCTACTAGGCATAACTAATTGGCTACCAAGAACTCTGTCTTCCCAACAATTTTCATTGGAGGTTCAATCAGTCCATAGGAGCCTTCTCCCCCAATTCATATTGGTTTTCTGTTTACTATGATGTGGAGGAATCACAACAGTTGCAGTAAAAGCTACCCAGTAACGGACAGTTCCCTTTACATTGTTAAAGAAACAGGTAATGTTTTCTCAACTTACACTGAAATATCACTTGCTTATCATTAGGTCACGTTTGTTTGCCACCATGAAGTTCATTCCCAGGATCCCTTCATTTTGAAGTACTCCAAAAAACATGTTTATTTATTTCCACGTGTTGTGTTGAAATTTGTTTTACCATAAAATGGTACAGTCTTATCAGTTACTTTTGGTAATTTTCTATTCACAGGGCTGATTTCTGGTGGATTTGGCCATTGTTCAACTATACTTTCCAGTAAAATAGACATATCTGACCCGGTGTCATGAAGTAATTTCATTTCATTGTTTTCCCAGTGCAAAGTACCTATCATCCTTTTGAGTCTTGTAAGTTTTATTATTGAGAACCATCTATGAGAGGAGTTGAGTTTCTGTCCTTACACTCATCCCATTCCAGGTTTCCTGGTTTTACCTTTGAGCTTGACTTTTGTTTTCTCTCTAAGCACCTGAAAATGTGCTTGAATTTTCATATTTTGACAAAATATTTTGGATTCTGTCTGTTGTTACCTCCCCATTTAGGTTTGAAATCATTTTTTTGATGGTTAATACCACCATATCTTCCCTTTGACGGATTTGTGTGATTTCACTCATTCATCTGATTTCTTGCAATTTGGAAATGTTATTCTGTATTGCTTTGCAGTGTCAATTTCATTTGTTGAGCAAGTTGATTTATTGTTATAGTGTTTTGTTCAAGATCTTAACAGCCTATACATACATTCTCTTGAACATAACCTACTATTCTACTTCACTATCAGATAATCTGTGTAATTCAAGTTCTACAGAAAATGGCACAGCATGTGACATAGTGTATGGCCCTTGTTCCCCAAGTCTCAGTCCTAAGTTAGAGTCACTGATAGCTTTAATGAATTGATCCTTTGCTGTGATTTCCATCAGATCACGACTTGCAGAAGGATATGCTAATCATGCAAGGTATTTGCTATTCTGGGCCAATTCTGCATTACCTCCCCATCTCTCTGTATCTAGGCTTTAACTGTGGGACTTGCGGTACTAATTCAGTTCCCATAGTAAACCTATGCAAACACCATGATATTAAAAACTCAATAACTTACAATTTGTGAGTGCTCATGATCAAACAAATGTTTATCAGTATAGGTGAGACATGGATATTAGCTGTGTACAGGAAAGGATATGAGCCACGGCATTTTCTAGACCTATATGTGTTTGAAACATTGTGTTTTCAATTCCGCATCCAAGAATCAGGTGCTAAGTTTAGTAATGAGTGTTCCAAACTCAAGACTGTTAAAGGACTGAAATTCCATCAATAAAACAATGTCTCTATTATTTCACTTACAACTAGGATAAGCTCGCAAAAGATTATTTCTTCTAAAATAGCAGCTTCAAACTACATCAAGCAAACTGCTAACTAGGTACAGGATTACACAGGCCTTTGATTTGAGCCACTGAGTGAGACTTTTGTCATGATCTACATTTCCACCAAATTGCAGGGTTTATTTTTGTTATGTTATTTGTTCCACTGTTATGTTGGGCACCATGCTATGTTTGCTGATAACTGTTTGAAAGTTTGCCTTGAGATTCTTTTGCACCAAGGGTTTCTTTTCAGTTTTCTTTAATAGATTGGTTACTTTTAACTTTTTTAATCTTATCCTGCAGTGCATGTAAATTGTGGGAAGCTTTATTGAATTATTTACTGAATTGCTCACTCTGAGACAAAATTGTATCTTACACATCATATGCAAACTGAATCAGCTTTCTATCCAAATTGTCCTTTAAGTCAAACATGGAGTACTCATTTCCATGTTCTCATTCTCGTTTCTATTTTTATTTTGTTTATCAATTTCACTAGAGGGAAATGTACCTACTAAAACATTCTCCAAAGAATTACTTGTTCTGTTTCCAATTTTTTGCTTCCACCACCAATACCAGGATAACACATAGATATTCAAAACTCAGTAAAGTCAGTTGAACCCTTGATATGTCCTAATTTTTTTATTTTATTTTTCAGGATCCCAATTCTGACACCATTTGTTAGGATTGTTCATCAAGGTTCTTCCAGTCCTAAACATCCTGGGTTCAAATGATACTTGCTTTTGAGGTCAAAAGAGGGTAAAAATATGCAAGTGGACTGTTGGTGCAAATATTTTTGTATAATGAAGTCTAAACACACATAAAAGATCACAAAGAATGAAGAAATATATCCTAGTATGATGTCGTAAATAAATATAGACTGTATTATGTTTGTCTTTTATTATGTTGTTTCTTTTTTCACTTATTTAGATAATCACAATTTCATTTAGTACATGCAGTGATATTGGTTTTGATTCATTACCATATTACAAACTTTAAAGAACAAGGCATTCACAACAAAACACAATGTGTAATTAAAAATAACAAATTTGCTAATTATCAATAGTATGAGGGATTAAAAAAAACTAGGTTAACAAAATATATACCAAAGGATATTTTCTGAATAATACTATTTATGTTTTCAGGGTGCAATTCACTATTTGGAAATCTACACTGTTTATTTGAAGACTCTAAAAACTAGCATTCATAAGTTTACATTTTGCATAAACACGTGTTAGCACAATTTGCTTACTAAAAATTGAACATTGGTTAAATAACAATCAAGATATATTAGCATGTCCTTAGTGAGTCATAAAATGGAAGTAATAGGACCAGTTGTTTGGAACTATTTTGTTCCACATAACATGCAGATGTGACCTCTGAGTTGCGTAGCATAGGTATAATATCCAAATTTGGATAGTAAATCACCAGATAGAAGAAATACCTATTTTTTGTGATTTACAGAATGGAACATATTAAATTTAAAACCCCACAATTATGGCACATCAAAATTAAAGCTTTGGTACATCTGATTATGTTGGTTCCATCATCAAAATCAAAGTTGTGGCACATCTCATTGTTTTGGTGCCAACAAAATCACACTTGTGGCAGATCACATGTTTTGTTGACAGCATCAAAAATCAAAGTTGTGACATATTTCATTGTTTTGTTGACTTTCTGAGAGTTATTCCACATGTTTTTACATCAGCCCATGTGATACAGAAGTGCCAATACGGAGAAAATACCCTGAAACTAGCTTAACCATCAAATTGCTATTATGGTTTACTTTTAGCTGAATATCAGCCTAATGACCATCATATGCTATTATGGTGTAATTTTTAGCTGAATATGACCCTAATGACCATGAAATTGCTATTATGATGTACTTTTAGACCAATGACCATCACATGCTATTATAATATACTTTTATCTGAATATGAGCCTAACAACCATCAAATGCTATAATGGTGTAATTTTAGCTGAGTATGAGTGTAATGACCATCACATGCTATTATGATGTACTGTTAGCTGAATATGAGCCTAATGACCATCATATACTATTATAATGTACTCTTAGCTGAATATGAGCCTGATGACCATGAAATTGCTATTATGATGTACTTTTAGACCAGTGACTATGATATGCTATTATAATATACTTTTAGCTAAAAATGACCCTAATGACCATCAACATTGCTATTATGATGTAATTTTAGCTGAATATGAGCCAAATGACCATCACATTCTATTATGATGTACTTTTAGCTAAATATGAGACCAATTGCCATTGCATGCTATTATGATGTACTTTTAGACTAGTGACCATCACATGCTTTTATAATATACCTTTAGCTGAGTATGAGCCTAATGACCATCGCATGCTATTATGATGTACTTTTAGCTAAATATGACCCTAATGACCACCAAATTGCTATTATCCTGTAATTTTAGCTGAATATGAGCCTGATGACCATCACATGCTATTATGGTGTACTTTTAGCTAAATATGACCTAATGACCATCAAATTGCTATTATGCTGTACTTTTAGCTGAATATGAGCATACTGACCATCTCCTGCCATTTTAATGTACTTTTAGCTGAATATGAGCCTAATGACCATCACATACTATTATGATGTAATTTTAGCCTAATGACCATCTCATGCTATTATGATGTACTTGTAGCTGAATATGAGCCTAATGACCATTGCATGCTATTATGATGTATTTTTAGCTGAATATAAGCCTAATGACCATCACATGCTATTATGATGTACCTTAAGCTGAATATGAACGTAATGACCATTGCATGCCCATTTATGATGTACTTCTAGCTGAATATGAACCTAATGACCATCTCATGCTATGTTGCTGTACTTTTAGCCTAATGACCATCACATGCTATTATGATGTACTTTTAGCCTAATGACCATCTCATGCTATTATGATGTACTTTTAGATGAATATGAGCCTAATGACCATCACATACTATTACAATTTTCTTTTAGCTGAATATGAGCCAAATGACCATCGCATACTAGTATGATGTACTTTTAGCCTAATGATCATCACATGCTATTATAATGTACTTTTAGATGAATATGAGCCTAATGGCCGTCACATGCTATTATGATGTACTTTTAGCTGAATATGAGCCTAATGACCATCACATGCTATTATGATGTACTTTTAGCTGAATATGAGCCTAATGACCATCACATGCTATTATGATGTACTTTTAGCTGAATATGAGCCTAATGACCATGAAATTGCTATTATGATGTACTTTTAGCTGAATATGAGCCTAATGAACATTGCATACTATTGTGATGTTATTTTAGCTGAATATGAGCCTAATGAACATTGCATACTATTGTGATGTACTTTTAGCTGAATATGAGCCTAATGAACATTGCATACTATTGTGATGTTCTTTTAGCTGAATATGAGCCTAATGACCATGAAATTGCTATTATGATGTACTTTTAGCTGAATATGAGCCTAATGACCATCGCATACTATTATGATGAACTTTTAGCCTAATGACCATCACATGCTTTTACAATGTACTTCTAGATGAATATGAGCCTAATGACCATCACAGGCTATTATTATATAATTTTAGCTGAATATGACCCTAATGACCATCACATGCCCACTAATGCCTCCTGATTTGTTGAAAAGTATGTTTCATCAATCCGTATACAATTCCTTTCATTTTTGACATGATGACAGCCTTTCAATAATAGCCATTATTCAAACAATGCATCTTCTTTAACATATTTCCATTCTATATTTTCATGTCTGGCAGAAGGCAGTATATGGAATTTGCTTTGTCCATCTTTGTGTTTATCTGTCTTCCTTGAATATGTGTTACAAGTCTTTGCTCTTAAAAAAAGTAAGAGAAAACAGTGAAAGACAACAAGCTTTGTAAAATTAAAAAAATATAATTTATTTTCCTAGAATACAAAGAACGTACGGTGTTGCAAGTTAATTCCCACAATAATCCAAGAATTACAGGCACAAGTCCTGATAATTTAAAGTCCTGAATAAAACTCAGTGCAAGTACTGAAGAAATTCAAAAATTGAAGGTGATGATAAATCTATTATAGCTTATAAAGTGTTGATGTGTCAAGTCTTTTGTTGAATGGCAGTAATATAATTCCAGATTTGAATTCAGTATAAATTCTAGTGAATGTCTTTTTTTCAACAATTGTATCATAGCTTGTTTGTATTTCCAGAGAAAATAATCACATGAATTCAATTATGTGAAGAACAAAAATTCATCACAGCTGGACACAACATAATTCAACTTGCAGGTGGTAGATTGTAAAGCATAAATAACCACATCCTCACAGTTACAAGATTATATAGATCTCTACATGACCTCAGTTCACAATTAGCATTTTATAAAAAAAAAAAATTACCTAATGGAAAATAACCTTCTGGAATGGTACTGATGTTTACAAAACAATGACCTGGATTATGTATAATTCACATAGAAAATTCCAAAACTTTGACTCCAGTTAACATAGTTACTTTATCTATTAAAACTAATCCTGATATCAAGCCCATACACAGAGTGAATAATTTAGCATGTATTAGTTGTTTACATAGAATTTAAAAAAATGTCAGTTTGGGTCAAGCAGAAATGAACTCAATTTTAGACAAGGTCAAGTCCAATAAAAATGTTACATTACAATATCATCTAATAAAATAAATTGAAATATAACTATCAAACAATTAAATTAAATATACGTGACATACGATATAGCTCTTATGCTTTTTTTTTTACAACCATTGTATCTGTAATGAGTATACTTTGTTCCATCCTTGTGTTAAACTACAGTATCACCCTTGCCCATGTTATAACTTTGACAATGTTATACTTACAACTTTATAACACTCATTGTGGGTGAACTAGGATGAACATGTGTTATATACCAATACGATTTGCAAAACAATACAAAGATCGCTTCTTTATATCATAATTCATAATACATACAGTTGTCATGTTCCAGCTATAGTATTATAAAGAATACTGCAGAAGATATGCTTTAATAAAAGTCGAGTCCCTAGTCTGACACCCAAAATACATATAACAACTCGTGATTCAATAGGTGAAAAAAATTATTAAATGTAAAGAATCAAAATAATAAACATATTCCACATAAAGGCTTCAATTTATGGTAAGTACAAAAGACATAGGAATTGACCTGGTTAATCAAATTCCCATGTATCAGGTTAATTCATCATTTGGAATTGTTCAATCTACGTATGAAGAAGTCCCTATTTTTTTGTTGTCTCTCCTACACATCTGATATCTTTCTCCTCCTTCCTTCCTTCCTATAGTTTCCACCTCTTCCTCTTTTCTCCTTCTTTCTTTCTTTTACTAATTCATATGTCATTCATTCCATCCTTAGTTCCTTCCTTCCTTCCTTTACACCTATTTCTCCTTTCTCCTTCTATTTCTTCATACTTCTTCCTTTAAATCCTCCTTCCTTCCACTCTTGACTTATCCTTCCACCCTCTCCTACCCATCCACCTCATGTATGCACCCTGGAAGCTTTTGAAGGAATAAAAAAGGGATATGTTTTCTTGCATCCCAAGCATACTTTTCAGAATCCATCACTCTCACTGACCTTCCGTCATATCAATGGGCAATCAACTTTACAAGGTCCAATGTACAACCACAAATCTCCGCTTACATAATTCATACATGCCTTATGCTCTGAAGTATGAATAATGTTACTTATATGAATGTAGTAATACATATACACCATCTGAATATTGATATATTCCTACACGGTAACCTACAACATATTTAATTAAGTATTAATTCATATCATATGCAACATAAGGATTAACTATATATATATATATATATATATATATATATATTCTCAATGTCTAACTGTGCATAATTATGTTTAATTGGTCCATTTTTAATTTAACTTGGTATCAACCAACCCACAATTGGTGGCTTTAATATGGGGTTATAAGAAACCCACTATGCCCAGAAGCTGATCAAATGGCTATGTTCCTACAAACCAATCTTAGTAGCTCCAGATCATGTACCACCCAAGTTGAATATCTCATTCACGGGTGCATGTAAATTAAAAATTATGTCATGAACAGAATTCATTACACCCACACGTTTGAGGATACAATTGGAATTTTATTCTCATATTTTTGCTCCGAAAATATACTAAATTATATATAAAGACTACACTATTTTCTACTCGCTTGAACATATTGTTCATTCCTCTCGATAATTCTAGTGTTGACAATGTATGTGGTTCAACTCATAAAGTCTGCCCCAGCTTTCTTGGCACCCACGATGCACGTTATCTGCATCCACAATTGTTGCAGGAACAGTGACCACCTCATCAGGCTTCCATTTCAGTGTTTTGCCTGCACAAGGCAGATAAGTGGTTGATGGTCTGTCTCAAAATTCAACTTTCTTCAGTACAAATATCGCTCGAACCGTGATATGTCAAACACATTTCCGAGTCATTTCCATCTCTGATGCAGAGTATTTCTTCTCGGCTGCGGACAATTTCCGACGTGTCATGAAAAGGGTCAAATCGTGTTCTTGAAGAAACACTGAACAAATTACTTGGTCATGTTTGGTAAAGACAATGACATAGGATGTCAGTCTGTCCTTCAAGGTTTGGAAGGAATGCTCACACAGATTAGTCCATGTAACCTTATTCGGAATCTTCTTTTTGGCCAGACTGGAGAACAACCAGGCAATTATGCCAATGTTTTCAACATAATTCCGATAGTAACTGGCTAATCTATACTTCGGTCTTAGTAGTAGGTCATTTTGGTGTTTCCAAGTTGTTCCAGCTTAGACTTCTTTGGTGACAGTGTGTCCTGGCTCAGGGTATGTTCCAAAGAGTCCAACATGTGAAATCTGATGCGATTTTGATGGACAACTGACAATCCCGTCTTTGATGGAACTGCCCTAGAACATCTGCTACAAGAGACAGATGGTCACACCACGTTTCCGTAGTCAGTATACGATTGTCCATAAAGTTGGATATACATCTGTCCAACAAGGGCTCCATAACTTCCTCATCATTTTTCTAAAGAGGCTAGGTGGGGTCTGGACTCCAAAACTCATGATCCAATATTGATACATTATGTCTGGTGTTGAAAACGTTAATTTCGACGTATGCTGCCGGGGACATGCCAATACCCCTTAGTCAAATCTATCTTTGAGAAATATTTCGCCTTATACACGTTGGCGAACATGTGCTCAGGATCCAGTAACATTTCAGCCTAGACTTCATCACCTGGTTTAAATTATGATAGTCCACGCAGAAACGATGGGTACCATCCTTCTTCTGCATCTGCCCATGAGGTGAACTATATGGAGAGTCTGCTGATTCGATTACTCACAAAGAAACCATTGATTCAACTTAGTTTCTCGCCACTTATAACTTTGCATTGCTTAAAGGGTAAGGTTTGCTTAGGATTCCCTTGTCCTCTGATGTCAAGCTCAATTCGCCAGGTGGTGTTCTCCCTGGGAGTTCACTTAAAACATCTGCATACATCGTTTGCAGTGTCTCGACTGGATCCTGTTTCTTCACGTTTGATGATGTCTTTTCAGTTATAAGTGGACAGCTCGAACCCGTGCTCACACCTTCCGTATCGCCTTCGGTTCCTCGATGAAGATAGTGGCAACGACAGCATCAGAGGTTGACTCCCGTTACCGGTACCTCTTCAACAGATTGCCACTGCACAACTTATCTATGTTCTTCAGTCGAACGCGATACGGTTGACCCCTACCTTAACGTTGACGAGATACGGTCCTCTCCGGGAGACTTGCATTTTATTGTGCTCTTGCGGAAACATCAACAACACCTTGTCTCGCCATTCATATTAGCATGGTTTAGCTCTCATGTCGTAGAACTTCTCTTGACTTGTCTTCAAAAGCTTGAGCTTTTTCCGCGCCAGGACACACACCCTGCAGTTTGTTACGTAGGTCGGTTACGTACTGGTAGGTAATGCCTACCTCTTCAACAGCGTAGTCGTCGGACCACAGCTGTTTCCTTACAGCTATGGTACCTCCTACAATTATCCCGTATAATGGATCAAATGGCCAAAATCCCAAACTAGCAAACTACCCCCCCCCCCAAGTACGAATATCATGTCTGGAATGAAGCGATCGCAAACTTTCGGACGGCCTTTACGCAACATCTTTTGCTTGTATTACAGGATCCCGTTGAAGAACTCGCTCAATTCGTGGGACTGGATATGATATGGTATAGTAGTTTATTTTTTTTTTCAATCAACGTCCGCCGATTCACCTCTTCAATCACTTTACACATAAACTGATTTCCTTGATCAGTCATTATTTCCTCAGTTACTCAGACTAATATCCTAATTTCAAGCAAATCCTCGATGACAGTTTCCAAGTCAATATTACGCAGCGCAACAGCTGCCGCCTAGCACGTAGCGTAATAGGTGACGGTAAAAATATACCGATGTCCATGTGGCGGCGCGGGTTTATTTGGTCCAATTAAGTCGCGACACGTCAGAACGGTTTAGAAATAAGAGTTGAACTTCCCAGAGCAAGGTTCTGGTGATCGGTATTCCTCGCTATCCTGCGCTACGTGTCGCACTAAAGACAAAATCACTGAACGTATCCCTGGACCCCCAGCTTGTTGAATCCTTTGACAGGATGAACACACGTCTCTCTCCTTGCCCTAGGTACGACAATCTTAATGAAGTGAACGAAACCCTTCTTTGCGTATCCGTATAATATTCCTGTCTTGCTGACAAACTTTAATTCGCCATCCGGAGTTATTGTCACCGTTTTCTCATTGGCGTGTTTCCACAACTGCGCCATAATTCAGTCTTATGAAGTTTTTGTAAGTTCGTTTGGCAACAAGTTTCCAACCGGCGGCTTCGTAGCTTGCACCGGCGTCGACCTTGCCCGCGATAAGTGGAACTGGTGGCATGGTGGCGTCGTCTCCGGTGACGTGGCCAAACGTGAAGTTTACCGGTTTATGGGACTCTTCAACCCCACGTGTCTCCTTGACAAAGGCATTCATATGAGCTGGTTTGTCCCGAAGACTGTCACTGGAAAATGTCCTGCGTGTTTTCGAAGGCATCATTCTCGTAGTTCCGCCGGTTCGCAAACTTCTCCGTAGTTTGAGTCCGTCCTGCTCAGTGGGATGAGTCCTTCCCTGTAGGATCACTCACGACCTTCCCCTCAAAAGGACGGTTACACCCGACTGGCGTTCCCATAACCAAGCAACGTGATTCAGAGTGAAGGAGTTTGTCTTTACCGCTGGTGAGTGCTCTTGCCAATACCTATCTGCCAATCTTCCTATCTTCCTAACGTCGGGTGCTTCCTTTCTGCCAGAAACACGGATAACTCTTGCTGGTGCGTTCTGAAAATATGTTGTAGTTCGATAAAGAGCAAATGATACGTATTAAATGTGACTACTGCTGATAACTTTATGGATCCGGGGGAACCGAAGTATTCCGACAATTCGACACTATCCAGGCTCAAGCATATCGGGCCTCTAATGGACTGCTCAAGAAACGTACAGGGAAAAAGTTCTTGTAATATCAGGGGACACCCTTCTCCAACTGATAAGTTAGATAATGATGTTCAAGTATTTAACAAGCGTTGAGTTCAATGGAGTAAGCCACCCTACACTTCAGGGCTTTAAAAATCGTGCTCAGAGCGTTTTAGATAATTTGCATTGAAAATGCATACTGTGGCAGAGCACTGATTTACAGAAATTGATCCGTCGTCAGAAAACGGACAATAACTCAAGCGATTATTCCGAGCGGCCTACAATCCTTGCCTTTGACCATTCACAAAGTCGCCAATGTATGCTCACCCAAACTAGAAAGTTGCTAAAATAAGCAAAGAAAGAAGAATGATTTCGTATGGATTCCATGCCACATAAACTGTCTGAGTAACAAACCAACCTGAACGAAGCCAGATACAAACATGTTACCTACAGCATTCCAGAATTTTATGAAAATTTGTCGCAAACAATCATTGACTGCAATCGTTAGGAATCGTGAGACACGTCGGATAAGTCAGACACCTGTATAATCATAGAAAGAAACATAAGAAGACAATTACAATACCCAACATTACACGACCCATACGATGCGACTTAGCAAATAGTACAAGATAATGGACAGCAGTATACTGATAATGGAGAGCCTTGTAATTCCAACACTACCCAACACTAGGTAACAATTAAACTTGTGATAAATATATGCCCCAATTACGAGCAAGATAAAAACTGTTTCAAGAACATACCTAAAAACCGATCTCTTTCAGGAAAAAACGTCCCGAATATGCAGAGGTCAAAAAGCAAACGCTTTGGATTTACATATGATATTTTCCTGGCATTCATAACTAAAACAGAGGCAATGTATAAGATAACAACAAGAGCGGACTCTTAGCTGTTTTGGATAGTAAATCATAAAGCACTGCCACTGAAGGAAGGTATTGGTTATACCATTCCCGACAGAGAAATTGGTTGGAGGGGCCTTTGAAGTAAAGGAGCATTAAAACAACTATACTACAAAGAGAACATAATAAATCCGAATAAGGGAAAGAAGATCATATCTGGATAGCGCAGTATAAAATAAACAGGTACAGAAGGAAAGAAGTCGAGGACATACGAATAAAGCAAGGGGAAAAAGAAGAAGGGGATGGGGATTAAGAGAGAGGAGCTGGCAAACAGGATTGTAACAGAAGGAGAGGAGAACACCCACGTGATCAGAGGAGAAGAATGACGGCAGGAAGAGAAGCAACAATACAAGAAAAATAAGAATCAGTCGGAAAGTAGCACGAATGGAAACAACAGGAAAGATACAAAATGTCTTTCTTGGGACCATAACACATGAAAGCAAGTTGTATCATCACCCAACATGTATAACAGTTAAATATTGCAATAAATAAGGAGTATGCGAATATGGTCATTGCGCCCCGTTTTTAGGAATTCGTAGATTTTTGTGATTACTTGTCTTATTATTGGAATTCGGCCAAACTCCTTGGTACAACCATTCGGAAAAGTACGTGCATTAAAAAACAAAGACACAATATTAAGAATGAAAATTGACAGGTATGAAAACTTAGACCTGGATATGTAACTAACACATATTTGCTGCTACCGTAGTGACCACCCCTCAAGAATAAGAGAATGGTCAAATCTTTGTAAAGACTTAACATGGGAAAATGACAACTAGTGAAATAGAAATGTTGACCGGACAACCGAAGTGCAATGGGAGACAGTCGTAAAGGCCGCAATGAATATAGCTGGGAGTAATGGATACCTGCGACCCGCAGTTTGCTTGGGATGCATTGCAATTACTTTTATCATATGAATTAGTGCGCACAACCGCATCAGCTGATGTATGACAATAATTCAAATAAGTTAAGTGATAATTTTCAATAGGGTGATATATGTTTTTAGGTAAACGATATCAGTCTTTTCAAATGTCAGTAGCAGGATAACGTATTAAAATATACATGATAGCATGTCGTTTCGTTTGTGCGGTGACAAATAACTCTCATTCCACAACCGCCACACTTTGAAAAAGGAATGCAAGATATTATACATATTCGAAAAGTAGTCCCTGATTGCGTATCGAATGGAAAAGTTTGTTGTCGATTTTTGAAGATATCCGTTCATTGAAAAGTAACCATAGATATCAAATTAATTTGAATAATGCTATCCTAATCTCTTAGTCGTAATATAAACAAACTCTGAAAATAATATCCGATTTCTAATTGATAACCTGATAGCATTTTATCCCCCCCCCCAAAAAAAAATCGTGGTCAGCATATAATAAACAACAAAATGACAAAATAAGAAGTTATTTTATCACTAGACCACTGTATTTACAAAACTGGCATAAATCGGAAAGCGTGCGATTATGTATGTAAGAACGAGGGTAATACTATAGGAACTCACCCACACCTGTGTTGGGTCATACGTAATAATTATTTTATAACGAACTGACATATGCATACATTTTGATAGACCGTTAGGTATACACACACCTACTTAACGGCCTGTAATATTGTATGGAATGGATATGTATGTCTTCAACATACAAAATAGAATGTTACTGGTGCTTATTAACAATGCAACATTTGGTCTTCTGATGATATAAATCAGTAGCAGAAAGCATGTCTTATAATTGTAATTAGTTCTAACTCATACATTCATACATTATAGTAATTGCCATTATGTAAACATTTTTAACAACTTGTTATAAATAAAAACAAACACAAGATTAAGAATTTAGCTCCTAAAGCTTCAAAATCTATATCAAATCTATTTATGTGATAGTATAGTATAGTACATTGCCAAACGTTTTCTCACATTGTGGACATTGCTAACGTGGTCACCAAAACCATGGTAAGTGGAATATGTTCAATTACGCGCTTAACTGGTCAGTTTCGAACTGGAATACGAATGTTTTGATTTGGTAAAGAATTGGGAAAGTTTTGGAAAACTCAATAAACAATTGTTTGTTCTAGTAGCAATTGAGCAACATAACGTGTATGGTGTACGTTCATAAACGTTCATACTAAAGTCGGTGTTCAATATATAAACACAGAGAGAGAATTTAGTGTTTAGCAATTTGACTCTTGGCAAACAGGAGACGACCGATTTACGTTACCATGTTATAGCTACCTTCATAGCACTAGGCTCTGAATATTTGATAATAAGGTCTGCACTTCCCTGATCTTCTCAAAAACTTGAATGCTGAACCATATGCAAAATAATGATCAGCAGGTACACGTACATCAAATCCGGACAGTTGCTATACATGCGTGTAACAAAACATATGTAAATGACAGTAATGTAGCAATGTCAGACAGGAGAAAATAATGACTACCATACGAAGAGCATACTGTAAAATCCTGGCGAATTTAGGATATTCTCAGACTGATATCCTAATTGTTGTTGTTGTTGTATGGTGTAACGCCATTGTTCAGCACAAGATAGGCTATGCATGGCGGCCAGTAGTAATGGTGGAGGAAGAACCCTGGAAAACCCAAGGAAGAACCACCGACCCGCTAAAAGCTACTGGCAGGCTTTCTCACGTACACACGTTAGCCGAGCCTGAAACTCGAACTCACGCAGACAGAGGTGAGATGGCAGTGATCCGTAACGGTAAGCGCTTTAAACCACTCGGCCACTCGGGGCCCCGATATCCTAATTAAAAACATTTCTGGATTTCTTGATTGCATCCTATCTGGACACTCATAACCATTGGATTTTATACAGTAGTGAATGGACATTTAGGTTTATTTGGAATTTAATTCATAAGATTGAAAGTGTATTTTTAATTTTCATTTATTCTTGATGGGCAATAAATTGATTATTGATTTTTTTTAAACATTGTGAGTTTCATAATGTAAGACCTAGAATTACAATAAACCCCCATGAGAGCTTTTTCATACATTTTCATATAGTCCGCTGCTGACTAAAATTTCAGAGTATTGAACAACCTCAACAAATCTTGTACTTGCAATACAGCAACAGACAATCTCATGGATATCGTTAAAGAAACGAATCATGTTGGTCCTCAATTTAAATATAATTAACCCTTGCTTATTATTTTGGTTAGTGTATTCATGGATGAAGTTAACTTCTTAAGAATGATCAATTTTATTATTGCATTGCTCTCTCTCTATCTCTCTCTTTCTCTCTCAGCGGATGGTTTCAAGTAGTCCCACACAATGTTTATTTTAAGGCAACACATTTACTTATTGATACCGTTCTACTATATCACTACTTTCAGAAAGAAATGCTAGTCTGGTAAATTATCAAACATTCTGGACAAGTACAAGAATTAGCTTCCATCCATATATCCAGCTGTTAACTTTGAGCGGAATATCAATGTTTTATAGAGACCCAACTTTACTTCAGGATTACTCCAGCTTATGGACCAAAGTTAATTTCATGTTCATACTTAAGTTCCTTAACCAGTTATGGAGCAGAACCAAATAAGCAGGAAGCTAGGTAATGTGATTTGCACGACTATGCTATTCGTGTGTTTCTTCAACTGCGAAAGATAGTTATAAATCCCTAAATTTAGTTGCAATCAGTACCTTTATATTTTCGCACGTGCACTATTAGTATGTGTGTCATGACAATGTTTCTTTTCAATCCTTTGAATTTGTTTTGAAATTGTTTAATACTGTGACAAGTTTTCTTTCTTTTAATGAATGCGTTGTTTACTTTCAAGTGTTTAAGTCCTTTCCAGCATTACATGTTATTTGTGTACAAGGCAAATACATGTTTTATTTCAAATTATCTTATTATTATTATTCACCCATACTATAATATTCGTATTATGATCATGGTAGCTTTATAGTGTCTTCAGATATAACTGAAATCTATTTTCTCATTATGTATATTAGTTCACAGGGGCGAGGTGCACCTCACGAATATTATCAAGGTAATGCGTGTGCGTGTGTGTGTATGTAAGTGTGTGTGTGTGGTTATTGTCTCCACTGGCAATATCAGGAGAAAGTTGAATATTTTTATTCTGATTCAAATGCATGCAACCCTGTTATGTCTACAATTTTCTTTAAAAGTATTCAACTTCTGACACCAATCGTAATTAAATATCTTCATGTTCCATGAACATTCAAAAATCCTGGTTCTTCTGGTACTATCGTAAATATAAAGATTTGTAGAAATGTTCGTGTTGAGCCTTTGCTGATATATATGCTGAAGAAAGTCAGGAACGACATGAGATATAACAGCATAACGTGTCCAGAGGAAATGTTGAATATATGTATATGCAATAAATACAAATAGTTATATTTTCATTTTTTATTGTGCATGCAATCCCGTTTCTGAGTTGCATATAGTTACGTATTCAGTATTATATGATGACATTTACATTCAATTTCTAGCATAACATAGGAAGCATTTCAAGGTACAACAATGTCCAGATGTTCTTAAATTAAATTTACCCTAATATAAGTATTACGTCGACTAGACATATTTTCATTCATGACACATATTTGTCAGGACTTGATTTCTAAATTCCTTATTTAATATCAGGATTAAAGAAAACTAGTAAATACAATCAAGATCTTAGACATTCAAACATATGTTAAGCGGAAAATCTTTGAATTTGCAATTTGGTGGAATAATGCACAATGTATCCGATTATAACACTCTTCTCATTATATACAAACAAAACCAAGCACTATACTTCTTTGACATTGTATTGGTGTGGACTTAGTGATCCATGCTTTGGCATACTGCAGACTGTAGTTGTATGTCTAGTTTCAAAAATAATATACAGGTCAGGATTCCTGCACAGTTTCAGCTTTTAAATTCTCAGATCATATCCCATATTAATCTAGGATATGAGAATACACCTCCGATACTTCATACTTTATATTATGCTAGTATTGTGGTTAGGGACAACACTGTACCTTCTGCCTTTAAGAAAGATACGGTCTGCATGTTGAACTCGTTCTCAGACTGTTTTGAATAAAATGAATTCGTATATATCTATACATCTATATATCTATCTATATATGCAATCACATCTAATTAAATAGCATGTGTTCGAAGGGCAACTTTGTCTATATTACAGGAATAACATTTAATTGCTGTGCAAATATACAATGCATTAGCTATGATCAATTGCATAAACAAAATGGTACATATTCATAGCACTCTACAAATGGAACGAATCGAGCTAATATTTTAATACATTTCAATCATAAGCAGAATTTTTTATGTAATTGTAATATATAATAATACAATGTTGCACATTATATAACCAATTCTAAACAACAAACACCTCTAATTGTGCAATATCTAGTAAATAAATTGTAAAATATATAAATCTTAAATGTATGTCCCTAACCTAATCCAATCTCTTTTATATACAATAATGCATACAGAAATGAAAAAATGTTGATTATAAGTGTGTTTCTTTATGTAAGTCAAGTTTAAGTTTGGTAATTTATCTAATACAAGAAGCAGATGATCACTTACCAGGTAAAATATCTTCAAAACACAGCAAGATATATTTTTTATACACACATTTTGAGATATTTAAATGCCTACCAACAATGAATGTAAATAAGTATTCTTGCAAACACGGTCTTTGACTGGTCCATAGCTACAGTCTGTGGCAATAAACTCCACCATAATTAGTCGAACAAATGATGCCATACTGCTGTCTTGCATATTGTTTACTTGGTGCCGTTAACATAATAATATTTACTTTGAACAAACTGCTGTATTGTGTCTTTGTATGGCAATAAATAATTGTATGTATTTAAAAATTTGAGAATCTTCTAGCGGGTCTTGTCGAAACTATTTAACTCACTGGCCCCGTTGACTCGGATGCAAACCAAAATTTCATTTTTATAACTGATATGAATATTTTCAAATTCTAAATTACAAGGCTGCTGGCATCTAATTTTCATTTGGAGAAACATAATAAGAACTTTGAACAATTCAAACCCATAATTAACAATATAATATAATAATATAACATAATTAAACACCTAATTATTATTGTAATTCAATCAAACAAATAATTATTAATCAACAGAATCGAACCCCTAGTTATTATTCTAACGCAATCAAAACCTGATTATTAATGCAAAACAAAACACTACTTAAATTGCGGCAAACAGTCTATATTAAAAAGCATCATTTTGAATAATTTCAGCATATGAAGTAAACAGTTTAGTGCTTTCTTGGTTTTGTAAACATCAAACATATTTAATGTGGGAATTGCCTCGTTCTCTTCTGTTATATCATCTTCACTCATTTCAAAAAGTCCATCAACCTTGAAAAGAAAGAAATTACATATTCCATACTATATTGAAGCAGAACATAGCTTATTCCTGTTTTAATGTTTACTTAATTTATAATAAAGCATAATCTGCATCAGGATATGGAAACGTTGTCCTCTTGGTTTATACAATCCATGTAATTATATTCTGTTGCGCCTATATAGACCATAAAGGTAATGTCTCAAATGAATTTATGACGCATATAAATCTTCTATGGGTTCGTTTTGGGGACGGAATGATAGTGCTTTCTTGGTGGATGCTTTGTGTTTGCTTAATGTGTAGCTGGTAAAAATATATCTCAGAACATGAGCATTTGTGGCAGCAAAATTCATTTGATATGTCTCCAAGGAATGTTAGCAAAGACTGTATTAATATTTCGATATTATCTTTAAAAATACATAGCTGTCTTATTGTAAATGTTATGTATTCCCTCAAGCCAAGTGTCAAATTCATATATGACTGTTTAATATGATTGTCTCATCAATTAAATACATATTGATCGCCCTGTGCAGTCAACAAGGTCGTTTTAATTCCCGGAGATACGGGTTGGAAATATATTTGAATAAGCTCAGGGGCATGGCCTTTGTGGAAACGAAGTCAACTTTCGTATAGGTAGAACATGCTTATCGTGTAAAATGATAATCATGCAAACATGACATTTGGGAAGCGATGCACGTACATTAAAATTTATTTCGTCAACTTTCGGGGTATTTAGCAGTAGGCGTTTTCTTAAACTTGCATACTCGATGCAGACCACGTTATCAAATTATTATCATCGTGTTAAGCGTACACAAAACCTAACTCTTTGGAATACAATCTACATCATCTTCATGCTAACCTAGATGTCCGTAGAATAGGCCAACCATTTCATACACCGGTCCAGCTCTTTTCTAGATTTTGAAGAACGTTATTTCGCAAATATTGTTTTAAATTACCGGTAGTGTTTGCACAAGGACAGAGGAAAATATGTGTCCTCTCTTTTATATCCTCACAGGTTGTGGACGAATACAACTTAAGCATATCTGACCAATTTTTACTTACGTCAACACGGGTTATGACTACCAACCTTAATTAATATTAACTTACAAATCTAAATTACTTTTATTAGCGCCTTCAAATATTTTTGTACGAAGGATTGATGATATATTTGATATTAATATTAGTGTAAGATGTTTATCTAAATTTAACATCCAAGACATACCTAATACAGAAACTAAGTTCATATATATATATATATATATTATATATATAACTTTTCCATATATACATATAATGTTGCTAGTCGTTTGCAATCTGATCTTTCATGTAATATTTATCATTGTATTAAATCTTGAAACGATTTGTTTTAAAGGTGGAAATGCTTGCCTTCAATTCTTCTGACCACATTGACATTGGAAACCATAGCCATCATTATCACGCCATCCCTGACACTTACTACACTGAAATCGAAAGGGAAAAAGTGCACAAATATTGTAAATTAAAATTTATTAAAACAAAGCTTCAGTAGGTGTTCTTTTCCTCTTTTGTCATATGCATTATAACTATTCATGAATGTATTTACTTAGGCTGTCTTGATTAACAGTGTGAAATGTATATATCCCTAACACTACCAAACAAATTGCACGCATTATGTACATATTTATACACGCAAAAACATATATATATATATATATATATATATATATATATATATATATATATATATATATATATATATATATATATATATATATATATATATATATACAGAGAGTGAGGAAGAGAGAGATAACTGGGTACCACTTCAACTTTTCAGTAGCGGCGGTTTGCAACTACCACGATAATATCAGAATATATCGCAATATATATATATATATATATATATATATATATATATATATATAATTATTTCGACTATATGGTAGTAAACAGAGAGTGACGTAGTAACTGGAAAGGAACGAAAACCAAAACTTTTTGCCGAATTTGACGACTATTCTTTTCCCTGGAATGTTAAATTGAAATATAGTTACGTCATTGTATTTTATGTCCTAAATAAGTTCGTCATAGTCGAGTATTTCACAAATAATGCTAACACACACCCTATAGGTTAAAGTGTTGAACAAACTTTAGTGACATTCCAAACTAAATACAACGCTGGCGGTGCTGATGTGCATGTGATTGCCTGATCGCAGTAATACAAACCATGAATATATCCTTATTTGAAATTTCAATATAAATCCAAGTTTCAATTTTAACAATGTCATTTTGAGCACTTTGCATTTCGCGAGAAAGTCAATTGAATGAAATAATTTGAATAAATAAATTCCTGCCCATTTCGGACACAACAAAAGTACAACATATTCTGCTCAGAACTTACCACACGAATAACTGATTTTAAGATAATCAACATTATAGAGTCCTATACTTGACGTAAGGTCACAGGTGCCAGTTCCCAAACAAATCTATTCCTGATGGAAAGTTTTATTTTGAAAGGATCCAAATATTTACAAAATAAAATCTTATTTATAATTGGAAGGTCTTTTAATGAACCTATAATATAAAACGCGGTAAACAACGGGCAGACCATGTATTTCATGGCGAAATTCCAATGTCCGGGATTAATGTAGCGCACTGGATGATCTACACCATTATTGTTTTCCTGAATCAATACTCCACCGACCCAAATTTGAATGCATCAAATTGCATGTTAAATGATTGGAATTTGGAGCTTAAGGAAGTGGTGCACTCTTAGATATGACCTTGAATGTATCTAAAGCCTTCTGATCTTTTTCAGACCAATACATTTGTGAGGGGTTCAACAATTATGATTCTTATTGAAATAAAAGTTCCGATGTTATCCAGCCATACACTGCAATCGCATCGGTTTTTTTTTACTAATAGGCAAAGCGAATTCAGAAATAGCCCTGACCTTGGCATCTAAAGTTAAACTTGTGTATGTCCCGCAATATGTCCTAAAAATGTAACACAAATAAGGCAAAACTCACATTTAGCTAAATCAATTGTCATATTTGCAACAGTGAGTCTGTTAAAAATATACGAATTGTCTCTAAGTGATCGTTCCAGGTCTTGTTGTAAATGATGACACCATTGATGCAAACTTCACAATTATTTAGGCCATACGTACACATGTTTATTGATGGTGAAAAGTACAAGGCAAACATTCCATCCAAAACGAAATCACTTTCAAAGTGACGAAGTCTATCTGGATTCACGAACGCGTAAATTTCATTTGCACATTCCGCGAGTGGAATTTGCTTTAATTCTTTCAAACGGTCAAATTAGGTGACACATTTTGCATATACATTTTTATCAATGCAGTCACAGATTCTTGGCAATGGAAATGAATCTGATTTGGTCATACTGTTTACTTTTCTATAGTCAGTGGACTTGTTGGAAGTATTATCTAGTTTCGGTGCAATGATACAGAATTTCTCTATTTGAACATTCCTGTTTGAGAGGTTTCATCCATTACCTATGCTGTTTAATAGGTTTGGAATCTACAATTTCAACGTCATTGTATATTTTATTTGTTCGTATAGAAACAGCTAGAAACAAGTTTTCAATTAAATTAATATCTATTTTAATGCATGTTGTTCTTCTTGCAGGAGATGTGAAAGTTTCTGGTCAAGATTATTAAACATGTTTGATTTCTTAAGACTGGTTAAGCAGGAGTCAACACAGTCTGATTGCAATTACTTAAATCCTCACTGTGTCGGGCAGGTACAACCCAACGGACTGCATGATTGACAATGATATATTTATCAGCATACTCCTTTAACGTACTGATATTGTTATTTTCGCCTCACTGGAATCCTGATAATATGATTCAAATTCTTTACTTTATTTTCAATTTTGTAACGGCCATAGTGTTAAGCCTGAAGAGAATTTTGAGGTATGGTCAAGATAACCAGAGCCATAACACCAGGATGAATTTTCCTTTTTGTAGATTTGTCATTACTTCGTTTCTGACTGAGCATATTGCAAATTATTTCTTGCAACTTCACAGGCAATTACCAACTCATATTTAAAATTAGAACCATACTCGAAAAGTAATATATTTGTATTTTCATTTAAAAGTTGCTTGTCGTTTCAAAATTGCAATGGTCGACAGTATTTCCAAAATCTATTTCAAACTGATAAAATAAAGAGTACTGAACTGAGTCTCTGACAGCAAATAACGGTAAACGAGAACCTGTGTCCCAATATTTTCCAGTACGTAAACAATATGATCGAATCATAATTTTCAAAGTCTGATGAAATCTGTCTAATAACCCATGGATTTCAGTGTGATGGGTAGAGAACTTGAATTGCTGGGTGCCCTTTTCATGTATAACTTGCTGCGAAAATCCTGACAGACAATTTCCGTATTATCAGACTAGATAGATTTGGAAAATCCAAATTAAATAAAATCATCATCAAAGCTTTTACTATTACTTTAGTTTTAATATTCACCATTGGAATTGCCTCTGGAAGTCTTGTAGACGCAAATGTTATGATCAACGAGTACTGGTTACTTGAATTGGTCTTATATAAAAGTCTGACAAAGTCTACCATCATTCTGCTAAATCGTTCGTCTAATGCATGCAGAGCAAGCAGATGAGCCATACATTGTTCTGTTTGGATTTTCCTACTATCTACAGGATCTGCAGTATTTTCAAACATCGCTGTTAATCTTTTGAGAATATAAATTATTCCAGATAATGTTGTAAGTCTTATTGATCCCTAAATATCCGCAAAATAAGTTTGATTGGCTAAAGTAAGAATTTCCTGTCAATACTTCGTTTTAACTTCAATGGCCACTCGTTACCAGCAGGTACCTGATGTGGTCTGTATTTTCACATAAGGACGCATTTGTAACAAAATAGTAAACGGGTACATATGTTGCTTCGGTTTTGCTAATGACCGTCTCTAATACGTATAAGATCCCGACACTGTTTAGATTGTCGTAGTTCTTGAGACTACGCTGGGTGACACATTTCCAGTACAGAAGGAACATTACCAAAGCCGCACTCTACTCCATGAACCAGAACACTCTCATTACAAGTAAAAACAAGGCCTATTACTTGATTGTGACGGACTCGTCTAAATTTTAATAGGAATAGCATTGGTCGAATCAACCATGAGCGATAGTGATCCTTGCTACATGACTCGTTTGTAATTCTCCATAATAAGGTCAAACTGAGATTTGACTGGGATTTGTTTGACCTAATATATTTATTACTTTCAGTACCTCTTAGGAATATGAGTATTCGGAATAGGTCTGTCATCATTTTGTTGCTTACTTTTCAATTTGTAGCAATCAGAAATAGCATGCAATTTATTCTTGCAATAGATGTACATAGGAAGAGGCAACTATTTCTGATCAGTCTGATCAGACACTTGATTCCTAAAGGTTTTGCGAGTTTGAAATTTGGAAGTGCTTGTATTATATTGAACTAGTTTATTGCAAAAAGACTGTTGAGTAGAAGACGTCCCGAGAAAAGAAACTGTATCACCTAAGGAATCCTATTCAGTCGTATGAGCAAAATTTTCAAAGGTTTTGACCTTGTGCTCATCAAAAAATTCGTAACGCAAGTTTCTACCCAATTCGTGAACTCTTCAGCCAAATGAATTGTCTGAGACTTTCGTAATCTTGACCGCTTTTTTAAGCTAAGCATCACAAATCAAATAATTGATCGACTTGGATTTGCCTTGTGTCTTTTTCGTAGTTTCTAAACGATTGTCGATAACCAGAAGCTTGCAACTCATAACCCTTCAAGATATCTCCCTTACGGAAATCATAATCAGCAGTTATTTACTGACAGGGAAGTGTAGATGTCACGAGCTTTGATAAGAAATACACTATGTACAACAGAGTCAAATGCTCTCTTGGCCATTTCAGATTTTCAGTGTCTTTTTGAAAATGAGGAAAATATGTATCTACTTACTTTTCATTAAAAGGGAGTTCTAACACAATATTTGAAGTAACATCAAAAGCTGAAATTGTTTGTAAAGTCGGGATTTCCTTTTCGCTTGACAGTTCCAACAATTTTAATACATCTTGAAATTCCCTTTCTACCTTTTCTTTTTCTCTCTGAATTTCTGGCTCTTCTTTATCACATTGCATTTCTACTTGCACTAGTATATATTGCATTTCTTTCTTTTTCCTCTTTCTTTATATGAAATTCTATTTGTCTCGTTCTGTCCTCTTTCAACAACTGCATTTTTATTCTTTCTTCAAATGAGTTAATTCATTTCTCCTCTTTCTCCAAGTGTACTTGTTTTTTTCTTCTTTTTGTAACTTCATGCGTACTGCATGCGTCTCTCCTTTTCTCCTAGTTGTGAAGCGGAAGCCCTCCTAACTAGATTTTCTTCCCGTATTTTAATTTCAACTCCATAAATTGCAAGTTAGAGCCTGATGGAGACACTAATAAATTCCTGATCATTTTTATCCAGAACAGTATTTTCTACCAAACATTGAACCAACACATTTTCTTTTCTTGCTTCGTTAAAGACTTTCTCCTGTTGAAGATAATATGTACTGGCAACATGGAATAATTCATTCTTTTCATGGAGTCTAGCCGTTCCTGAGTATGATTTGTTAAACAAGTTATCAACTTAAGAAAACTTAGTAAAACTTGTTTGTTACACTAATCCTTTATGTGCTTTAATACAAGGGACCTGACAATTCCAAACAAAGATTAATTTAAATTTTAAAAAGAAGGTTTTCTGAAATATTTTAGAATTGTGATAAAAAACAACATAAACGACGAAAATTATGTGCAACTAATTTTGCATTAAATATATGCTTCTTCAGGCACGAAATGTTTTAAAGTAACCGATGACGTCTTTTATTTTAAAACAACAATTACGTAACGTCATAAATGATATGCATCATCATAACATTTATATATGACAGGATCTAAAAGATACACGAATCTCTAATGAAACCTGAATTAGTAAAATAATAAAATAAACTAGAGACAAACAGTCATACATATAATTATATTGTTATATATTTTCATCATCTAAATGTAACAGACACCGGTGCTCTCAATGTGCAAACATAAGAGAAAGTACTTCTTTCAGTAGTGCTAATACAAAATATGTATTTTCTCTACGCGATAACACTAACTGCATATCAACTGATGTGATTTATTTAATAACCTGTACAAAATGTAGCATGCAGTATGTTGGACAAACACGTCAAGTTTCCAAGAGAATGAATGCTCGTCGCTTTCATATAAACAAATTATAGAGATCCTCAGTTTTCCTATAATGTTTCAACGCACTTTAACACCAATAATCACTCTCTACTTGAGTTTTATTTCATGCCAATAGATATTGTGCATGGTGACATGAACAGACTCATAAAAGAAACTTATTGCATTCATAAGTTAGACACTCTGTATCCTAATGGACTTAATGCTAATATATAAAATTGTATAATTTAAATTGATGTAATGTATATCCTTTATAACAATATAATTATATGTATGACTGTTTGTCTCTAGTTTATTTTATTATTTTGAAATATTTTGGAGAAATTCGTATCCCAAGGACGAACCTCCAATTGTCTCTTACGATTCGATGGTCTTAACCAAAACAACAGAAAAGAAGGAAAACTAGCACTTGTATACACTTCATCAAATAATTTTTCTTGCTAGTATACAAAGTGAAAAATGTTAAAAGAAAACTGTATTGCGAATTAAATCCGAAATAATCATAGAATATATAAAGCAAGTCCTAAAGATCAATGTTTAGAATAAACGTTAACGAGATTCCAAATTAAAGCTAACGATGGCCTGTGTCATTTGTTGGATCACATTAATAAAACCAAGAATGTATTCATATTTGAAATTTTACTATAAATCCAGGTCTTTATATCAAAGAATGTTATTTATTAGCGCTTTTTATTTCCAGAAATTACTAACTTGAATTAGATAATTTGACTAAAGAAATTATAGCCCAAATGAAATTCTACTCGCAACAAAATCACAAACGATTCTGCTGAGATCGTACAGCACTAATGAATGGTTTCTAAATAAGCTACATTTTATAATCCTTTACTTGACCTCATATCACATTTAACATTTTCTATAATAATCTTTTTTCCTATTGGCAAATTTAATTCTGGAAGGTTCCAAATGAGTACTAGATGAAATTTTAAAAGGTTTCTTGCTACGATTATGATAGTAAATTGTTATCCAACAGGACGAATCGATATTTCATGGATGATTTCCTATCTTTTAGGATTAGATTGAGGAAAAAATGTTGTTTAAAAGAAAAACTCAATGATTCAGGTCAGGCCGAAAGTGAACGTGATTTTGGGCAAGGTCAAGTCGAAATTAAATTATCAAAGCGTACAATAAAAACAAATCCTAATAACAAATGCAAAGCAAATATAAATAACAAGATATTTATATATCCATCTATATATACATATATCTATTTGAGAATAGCTTACTTTCAATTCTAAATCGTCATATCTCACACAAGCATCATTTTCATGGATACGAAATTTTTAATAGTATTGTCATTAGTCAGCCTCACACGAAATATGCCAAATATTCAATCTATTGTCAAAATATGCATTGATTACAATTTTCGTTTGATGACTAGTTAAAATCTTTACCTTTTACTGTTTTCTACCAATCTCTAGAACGACACAATATAATTCATATTGAACTCTAACAATCATATACATGTGACATACAACCACAACATTTTGATATTTAACTTAAAGCAGTGTTGAGTTTTATAATAGTCTACCTAAGTAATCAGTATAACAACATCTAGTGTGGTAAGGGACAATCGGCCTTGAATTATTACCACGAATCGTTATAGAACCATCTGATAATCAGACTTATTTAAGAACACGTACAACATACAATACAAACATCTGTTTAAAATTATTATGGATGAAAATATAATGCATTGAGTCTATTTATGTAAGATCATCTGATTAATATGCGTAAAGAAATGTGATGCTATCTTGTACAGTTGTACGGTAGGGCAATATTACTTGGTGTGAATGTACTAAGTATGCAAAGAGAAAACAACAGCAGAAGTGAACGATATTTTAGTTGTTATAATCCAAAAGTAAAAATGTAAGTGTCCCCTTCCTTTCCAGCGGTTTCAATGTATTTCAAAGATTTCGGTATAGCTCTACTTTCAAATGTAAAAAAGGAGGTAACCGGCTCTGGATGGTTGTAAAGATTGTTCATTGGTGGCCTGCAAGTTGAACCTAGCACATTAGTTCAAGTTGGTGACAAAATGTCCGAACACATTTTTCATTATAAGCCTTTCATTCTCCCCTCCTCCCTTCTTAATATCCTCACGTAATCCATATCGCATTTAGGTCATACAAACATTTGGTAATCATAACGGTGCATAATATTATATAATTTCATTATTAAACATGCATTGAACAAAGTATTCGGAATGTGAATGGTCGCATGTTAAACAAACACCCAGACTAAGTTTTTTCTTTGATCCAGTCGTGGGTTGAATGATTTGCTAGTTTAGTATCAAATCGATTAAACCGGTTGCTCCTATTTTCTTTACATATAATATAACAGGTCAAGGTAGATAATATACCTTAATTTTACAATCATACACTCCACAATGTCAACAAAAGTAGAGTCCCGGGTTTCAAAAGATAAACAAACAAACCAACTATCATTGTGTCCCGACAAAAGAAATAGACTGTAGTACCCAAATTATTGATATAAACTTAAGTTACTAAATGTACCAAAATGAAGAGAATGAAATTATTACATATTTCCTCGACTGTACCACTTTACAATGGTTTTGACGTTATGCTGAAGGCACAAACTATAAAAAGTTATTATAGTGCCCATGTCTGCTACAGCTGCAAATAATTTGGCAGGCAATATTACATGTCCAATTAGATGAATAGTTGAAAAAAATTTCTGTCATAGAAAAACATACACCATCTAATACTCCAGTCATATAAACCTACATAGACCATTTCATACCCAATTCTGCGTACAATTATTAGTCTACGCAAGTCAGAAGCCATACTAATACACTCAATAATTGTTAAACACTTGAAACAAATAATATATTTTGTATCCTCATATCACCTTATTATATATTAACACTTCGGTAGTAAGAAGTTTTGTTTTTCTTATTAATTTTAGCCTGTGCAAATTTTAATGCAATCCTGTGATCAATATTACTGATATATTATTATTTATATGTGTTCAATTAAATGATGAACCAAAGTAATAATCAAAATTTCAGGTCTGATAAAAATAAAAATGTCCCTTGTACATTTGATTAGGAATCTATCTGACAAACAAATGACAAACACTCACGAACGTATGGGCAAGACATCGAACTGTTGGGCAGTGGGTCTTTAATTTAAAGGAGCATACCCGATTATAAATATAATTTTGCCTGAAATTAGGCTGGCAATCAGTATATTGATTTATCATTCAATCTCAAATAACAATGGCTGGCAGTGTTGCCTGATACAGGCAAGATTTTAGTTTGCTTGAGAGTACACAATTGCGAGTATACATACAAAACAAATACTTCAAAATCAATTGTTTTTTTTTTAAAACGCAGAACCCCAAATTTTATACAGATCGTTGCATCAGAAGTAAACAAAAATGTATAATATTCCTTTCTTTCCACACATATTGCTTTGCAGCTTGATGGAATCAATAGTTTGTGCTAAAAAATTCCGGTAGCTCATAGAGTTGATATATTGTAAATCCCGTCTACGGATGACGAATTAAGACTAAGTATTATAATAAATTCAGTGCTGA
The DNA here is from genome assembly GCA_028554795.2 of Sinohyriopsis cumingii. Classification (NCBI taxonomy): domain Eukaryota; kingdom Metazoa; phylum Mollusca; class Bivalvia; order Unionida; family Unionidae; genus Sinohyriopsis; species Sinohyriopsis cumingii. The sequence goes on from JAPYKE020000055.1 coordinate 5,602,594, forward strand.
TTTCATAACGTATATGTATGACCCACGCTATGCATGTTATGATCCTATTTCCATAATATATCTGACATCATAAATTAGTAGGGCCAAACAATACAAATACTTAATGCAACTTAAAATGACCAGGTAACCATAAATACACAAAGATTATATTTATGATCGTCGGCTAATTTTAAGAGACCATTGGAGCGAACATAGCATAATTGGTTGTTTCATTTTACAGCTGTGACCATCATTCCTCAGACACCTTTTCTGAATGTATCTCTTCTCATCCAAATGTTGCAAATATTATTTGCGCTAAAGAATTACATCTAAATACAGCCAGAAGCAGAAAGGGAAGAAATACATTTGCCATACAAATATCAATCGACCTTTGAACATCAGTTTTCCATAAAAAAAACATAAAAAAGCATTTTGTTTACTGTTAAGTAAACTCCTAAAACTGCATACCAACGAAAACGGCATATGGTCTAAGTTAAGCATATTGCGTTGACTTTTGCGCTCGTTGGTATTAATCGCAACCGATAACATGTATAACATTTTTATATATGCTAGATGGATGCACAAAGTATCTTCTGTCAAAAAAGATAAAGTATTGTCGAATGAAGTATTACTTTTTGAGGACTTCATAGAGGCTGAAATCTAGTAAAATTTGAGATCATTTTTATTGAACACAAGCCTGTTTAGGAACAAAATTAACAATTCATTTCACATTATTTTATTATAACAAGTACACATATGTTGCAGATGATATATACAGCATATAGCATAACCAAAAAGCATGCCATAAATCAACTATCAGTAACAAACTGCTTCAAATATTCACTTTAGGCATAATATTGAACATGGCATAAATGCCCACTAAATGGGTAAAGTATGCTTTCATTAAAATTTCATACCGCGCACGTGTGGAAAAACATAACATTTTCAGAGATTGCAGCTTCTCTAAAAGGGAAAACGTCTTGAAAGTTTCATGTTGTTTGATGACTGCGGGGATAGTTTAATTTGTATAGGTACGTTTATTGCAACTGCACTTTTCCACATTTCTCACATGATATACCTCAAGCGCAGAAACCGATGACGCCATTGCACGCGACACATATCAAATATATATAACGTTTCTTTTAAAAACAAATGCATATCTATACAGAACAGAAAAAATATCATTTAAAATAAAGGAGAAATCTTGTTGACATTTTATGAGGCCGTTACAGAGGTCTAAAGTCCTTAGTCCTTTACTGCCCCAGATTAAACTTGCCCATCAAACAATGTAATTTCATAGTACTTTCTGCACTCCAACATTACCCCCGTTTACGAGAGAAAGCATGTGCAGGCCTTACAATATATAAATTATTCAATGTTAATGTGACAATATGTTCCACTACCTGCCATTTAAAGTCAGGGTGATATGACAAAATACCTTTGAAATGCATAGAAAGCAAAAACAACGATTGCTATAACAAATCGTGCCAAACAAAAAAAAATACTGTTGCAAAAGCACTAGCTCGATTTAAGCAGCAAAAACTATTTTTAAATGGTCATAAAAATATCCCTTTTATATATTTTCTATTACAAAATAATTTTATAAAATATTATTTTCTTGGTTTTACATAATAATTGTATTTGTTACAATACAATTTCAAAAGTTAGAACAATAGTAATACTTGTAACTTTTGAATCATAGTTACAAATATAATGATTTGTGAACCTTTAATAATATGTTTGACACACGTTTTTCACGCATTCGGTTGTAAAAGATATGTTCATACAAGTTTAGTTTCTTAATTAGCATTGACAAATATGGCAGTCAAATATATTCTGTCAAGTTTAAGCACGAAATAATTATTTCTGCGGATGAAGTGCAAACTTGGCACAAGTGATTTTGGTCAAAGTACACAATCGACAATGATTATATTTAAGCAAGCAATGGGGCAGATGTAATTATGCATATACATATTATTGTTATGCATGACCTATGATACTTAAGCTTACTGAAAGCATTCAAAAAGCTTGATGGCGTTTAATCAAATCCACCAGTTCGTTTTAACTTGCTTGACTGCAAAGTTACACTTGCAAATATAAACGTAGTGATACTGATTAAAATTAAATAATCCCTCTCGTTAAAACAATAATGCTTGACTTTTATTCGCCAACTAACAAATATAACAATAGTTGTTATAATGAGGATTATAACATTAAAAGATACAACTTATGTTTCCTGGGCAGATGTTTGTCTTATTATTTAAGCTAATTACCATCCCATGTATACATATGTGCAATTATCCGTTCTACGTGAGCAATGATATAATAATTGATTATTTCCCTATATTTAAACATTGGGTCATATCCATCGAGAATAATCTAGTTCGAAAGTACTTATGATAAAAGTATTCCACCTATGCGATCTGGCTAGCAAATACATATTTTCATGAATAAAAATGTTCAGGTAATAGACGCAAAAGGTGCCACTATGAATGCCATTTACGCATGTATGTATGTATGTATGTATGTATGTATATATGTATGTATGTATGTATGCAATTATGTATGTATGCATGATTATTTAATTTGTATTCTTTGTGGGGGGGGGTCTCCATGATTAAATGTTATATATTTTGGACTTGACCATGTCCCAAATCATGTTCATGTTGTACATGACTAGGAACATTGGTGTTGTTTTGATTTTGGCGAACAAATATTACGTAAGTGATGATTTTCCTATAAGTGTCGATTAAGAATTCAGAAAATTGTTAATGTAAACATGTTTATCTTAGTCTGAGTCTAGGAAATTGTAATGTCCCCATATAACAGGCTTTTGTACCTAATGTTTTCCACAGTCTTTATTACAACTGTAGTAGCAACTGTTATATTGTAAGCAGCCCAGAATGTTTTAGAATGGGACTTTCCGATAAATATACATATTATTGTCAGAAAATGCTAAATGTGATCTCACGTACGGGGTTTTGATCTTGATTACTTGAAAAAATTAGTCATTCTAGTTGCAACATCTTGAAACATAATCATTTGTATTGTTGTGATCAGTTTTGATTTGGATTTAATTATTTATTGAAAATATTATTCACTTGAAATGCAAAAGTGTACTTCAATATAAGTTTGGTCTGAAATATTAATTTGAAATTATAGTGAATACAGACAAGGACGTATTGGATAATATTATTGTGATTAATTGGAAGACTGTTTGTACATCATCACACTTCAGGCCACTGGTGCGTTAGTACATTCATTACTACAGGCATATTAACAACTTAAACGGTATATTTATTTCGAACATCACTGGAATTTAATTAGAAATGTATTCATTTGGCGATGTGATATAATACTGTTTGACTATTTGTGATTTAGTTCGCAATACTGTATGTTTTTTGAAAGCTTCAGTTAGTTTTCGCTACAGTTTATTACTTACTTTAAGACATTAGGGTCGTAATAATGTATACGTGTATGCATGAAAGTATGTATGTATGCATGTAAGTATACAGGTATGTATGTATGTATGTATGTATGTATGTATGTATGTATGAATGATGGTAGATACGCATGGATGGATATATGCAAGAATGTATGTATTAATTAATGTGTGTACCTGTGCTTATACAGATGTAGTTATGTATGGATAAATCAGTAGATAAAAGATTGGAAGGATAGTTACATTTATCAAGACATATTTCATATTTCAGTTTTCACTGAATACGAACTTTGAGTCATACTGATTAATCTGGTCCCATTTGTGGGTACGTACCATATTATAACGTAACATAATTAAAAACATAGGTACCATATCTTGAAAATGAATACCTAAAATGTAATATTATACTCCCAGTGAGCACAATTTCTATCGTAAGGGCCCGACATTGTTATTTACTGATAGTGTTATGAATACGACAGTTTGTCTATATTCTGGTAAGGCGTCACCCAAATACAATAATTAGTTTCAGATATTAAATGTCACATGCGTAGACAAGTCACAAAGCAGGTCGCAATGATACATCTATTATTTTCTTTGCATAAGTGCTTGAATAAACCTCGATAATAATTATAATTTATACAAAATACCTCATCAATTAAAAACTACGATAAAATTATAGATACTTTAAAAGAGACATAACTGAAAAATATTTAGCCCTTTCACTGCCTGGAAATGAGAGAGTAGTCAATTGATAGTTCACAATGTGAAATAATTGTTAGACATGGTAAGACCTTTCGCAGCCAGCCCAACATCTGATCTACATACAAACTAATTTATCTCATATTTTCTAATCTGCAAGATGTGTCGTTAGCTTTGTATTTTAATAGATAATTTAAGTTATTTTCTTGATAATTATGCTGATTGGCAATATCCCAACTTGCGACAGAAATATATCGAAGATACAAGGATGTTAAAACGTACACTCGAATAAGTGCAGAAATAAACCACGATAATCAGAACAACATTTTGAATATTCATTCAATCCACGCATGACAATGAATTTTGTTTTCCTTTATGACGAACATTGCTGGATCTTGTTTCAGCATGGTAGTGGCAAATATTGTAGAATTACTAGAAGAAAGAACAAGGAAGGTAAATGCCATATTCATTATTTTTAATTAGTTATAATTCTGGCTTGTATGATGAAGATTTTGTACGAGGAATTATTATTAATAATTTGTTATATAACCCCAAAATAGTCCAGAATTATAATTTATTAGGATCGAAAATTATTACGTTCCTGTTGTCCAGGTAACCAATATATATCAGTCTGTTAAAAATGCTTATGATTACTTTTACACAGTTGAATTGATATCTGTTTTGTTTGACAGCATTTACCAAATGAAGCAAAGCTAGTTTCTAAAGCATGTATTTCCAGTTTGAACACACATATTTCGTTTATTCTCTCTCTCTCTCTCTCTCTCTCTCTCTCTCTCTCTCTCTCTCTCTCTCTGTGACACACACACCTTAAACATAAACATCGTGATTTTGTTGAAAGGCTTTCTTTATTGTGTATCTCAAGAGCATCAGCTTTGTGCGTATATTAGACCTAATTTGTTGCACCTTTATCAATCTGTACATTTTCCATATCTAATTATTTCCTGGCAGTATTACTTCATTTAATGATACTTATATTTTTCTCTAATGTACAAGTACAAGATTAATATATCTAGCAAATTGCACCGCATCTCTGTTTTCCAGTCACTGTCTTTAATTGCATGCCATACATACAGCGTCTCTGTATTACACATATATTGTCTTTAATTTTATGACAAATATACAGCATCTCTGTATTCTAGTAAGTATCTTTAATTATATGCCAATTACGCAGCATCTTCTTAATCAAATTACATTTAATTGTATGCGTTGTGTAGACCCATTATGCTTGTATTTATGCACGCTATTGTTAATCTTATTTATAATAAATATCTCTGCTTTTTAAAATAAGCTGTGTAATCTTATGCACGCATTAGTAATTGCCTATACAGTGTTTTAGTTGAAATTGATAATTATTATCTTAATTATTAAATAGAGTTAAATTATAGATTAACATTCACATAGTTGACATTATAATTATGAGACATAATAAAACCTTGTTTATCACGGCTTGCAATGTTATATTTCTGTCGCATTTTAATTATGATTTGCAATAAGAGGTTGCAAAGTTTGTAATATTAGATTTATGCTATGATTACAGCATGACATTATCATACGTCAACATTTTCGTCAAATATATAACAATACTTGTTTGCCATATCTACAGAGGTTATTCTTCAATAACGACTAGAGTGATTATATAGCTGCCAGATGAATTTAAGCGTCTAAGATATCTTTATTTTTATAATTATTTCGTAACGTACGAGTTTTCTAGTATACAGTACTGTCAACAAATATTCTTGAATAATAAATGTACGTCAATTAGCTTCTGATTAATAATGTGTTATTGTACATGCAATGTTATAGCATACAATATGTTATATAGTTTAACGTTTTATCACATTGTGATGCAGAGCACCCTAGTCTCATCAAATTATTGATGTTGTCATCATAACAATACAACTGAGACAGTTAAGTTGAAAGTATACATTTAAGTGACTAGGTACTGCAAAGAACTGGAAGAAAGGTTTATGTACTATGTGTTTCATAACAGCCACATGATTCCATATGTTCTGTTGTGAAATTTATCCTAAAGGAACATTTCAGATTATTTCACATAACTTCGTTTTCCTTGTCCAACTTATATCCATACCGTACAGACTTCTTCATGTTATACGTCCAACTTTTTGTTCCAATGTTAGCAGAATGCCTGAGATGCCTGAGATGATCTATTATATTTACTTACCTGTTATATTCCAATGCTTGCAGAATACATGAGATGATCATGTAAATGTATTTACTTAATGTCAGGATGAATGTTTAACGTAGGCACTTACCATCTGAAATGAACGAAAGCTTACAATTAGTGCTGTACCATCAACGTAGGCACTCACAGTCTTAAATGAAGGAAATCATAATATTAGTGCTGTATCAAGAATGTACGTACTTACCATATGAAATAAAGGAATCCATATAATTAGCGCTGCATCATTATTCAGACGCTCTTTGCATAGAGTGGTATGGTATATTCTGATTGCCATTGATATTCAGTACACTACACAACTGTTTGCTCTTGATATTATATTATTATTGACGGAGGCTTACACAAAGCGGACTACGTTTGCTCTGAAATAAGCTCTACATTCAATCAATGTGTGTGCCGATCAGTGACAAATGAGAATAATTCCAACAAACTCACCGAAATCCAAGCGGAATACACCCACCACATTAGGCGAATTATACACTTATTAAAAATACCAGGTCGCTTAAACACATGGATATACATATATTGACACACGCTTATAACAAAGATACTCACAATAGCCCTGACGATTAAATTTATGACAAAGTCTGACCAAAAAAATCTCAATTGAAAATCATTACATCTAATTTATGTCACGTTTATGAGACATATATTCGGGTACAAATACACTATTTGAGTTAGATGTACTAAGTATGTCAACTTGGACATAAATAATTACATACTAAATCAGAAGAATTGCTGTGGCTCAGAGCACCTACGTTATATGCTACAATTCTGGAAAAAATAATATTAACAACCAATTCATTAAATAAATTTGCAAAAACAAACGATAAAAATGCTTATTGGAATTCATATTAAGCCTTTAGTTTGATCAGAAACCTATCTGCTAAATAATACACATGCACAACGTGTTAAAATCTAACTCTGAAATGATTGTATCCAGGACAATACTGAAATCAGACTAACTTTCTACCACAGTATTTTATGGTAGGGAAATCTTCACCCTTTATATGTCAGAAACATTCTTCAATGTGTTTAAAAACAGTCACACTTACAAGGGGGTCTAAAAGAAAATACAAGTCTATTTATATACAAGTGACAGATTAGCACAAATTATAAACCAAGATAACGATAAGGATGATGCTCATTAAACGAATTCTCAAGACTTGCCTGTCTCCTAGCTTAATTGGCCACTCTATTACGTGAATCATGAAACAAAAGCAAATCAATAAAAATAAGGATTCCTAAACAACTGTAGATATGACTCATTTACAAACACACACTCCTTAAAAGCAGATTCATTAACTACAACAAATATAGCACTATGTTGTACCAAGAGTACAGTGTAGATTTCATGAACTTTGCAAATATGTAAACGTTGAAATAACAAGTCCAAAACCATTTTAGACAGTTTATATTTTCAGCAATTTTCTCAAAACGACGAAAATAATGATCTGTTCCTTTTTTTTTTAATATGTTTTATTAACTCAATATGTATGGTGACACCAAAGCCTTAACGTATGTGATCTACTAGCCAGTTATAATTATTTTAATTAATATTTCATGTGCATTTTCCTTTTCCTTTCGCTCACTCACTGCGTCTGCATTTGCAGTACCTTCTGCCTCAGAAAGACTACAATGTTTAGCAAGCTCAAGGAACTCTCCCTTTTTTAAGGACTGTAACCCCTCCTGTGTAGGACCTAAATAAAATTCTTCACTTTACGTGACATGCTCAAAAATGTGAATTTAAAACACCAGGGACTAAGACAATTCGAAACCAAATTAAAATTAATTTGCAAAAGCATTTGTAAACTTTCTTATACATATTTTAAAAAAATTCGTATCCCTGACGAACCCCAATTTTTTTTGTTACACATATGTCTTAAATGAAGTAATAAAAGAGCGAAAGCCAACAATATTTTGTAAAATTAAAATTATAATGTATTTCCCTAAATACAAAGTGAAAAATTAAAAATGACTTACATTATGATGAAAGAAATTGTAAATAGTCATACAAGTTCGATCACAAGCACAAATTTATCGTTTATTCCAAATGAGTTCCAGATATGTTCCAAAAGAAGTTCACTCTATTGTGCTGATGTCCAATATATTTGATGCAACACAATTAACTAATCAGCAACGTCTTTAAGTTAATTCACATTCATTCTAAAATAGTTACTCAATCCAGAGTGTATGAAAAAATTGTAATTGTAGTGAATAGTTAAAGGAATATTCCCAACTGTATTGAACACAACTATTTGACCCCTCTAAATATGAAGTCTATGCCAGGAACAACTAATTAGCAGCACATCATCATTTATATTTTAAGCAAAGACGCAATACTATAACCCAGAGGTTCAAATAATGATTTCAAAATCACTATCTTGTCACCAAGGTCAAGTACTTTAAGTGACAGTCAATCTGGAATTATGATACCAGGGGGAAAGGCATCAAAAGAAAAACATTTCGGCAAGAAAATTTAATATACCTTATCAGGCCACACTAACGGGTTTACTCACGGAATGGAGGCAGTTGGGATCATCGAATATCTTCCAAGAGTATGGTTCTTGATATTTCACAAATAGGCTATAATTTCATTTCATTTCAAATGACTATGAAGTTTTCACTGATTTAATTAAAAAGATTTCTGGTTTAAGGGTTTGTTCGATATCTTCAGCTATAATCTTATTTGTTAAATAATGCGTTTAATATTGAGATACGATGGAATTCGTAATCAAAAACTAAGAAACGAAAAATAAAAATCATATTACATTATTTAAGTTAGTTTGTTGTAAATATTTGCTTTTCAAGAGCGTCTGCAAGCAATATAAGTTATTAACTAATGATGGATTTTAATCGGTGTGTTATTGTAGCGGACAATGGCTTTATTTTCTTATCAGAACTAGTATTTACAAAATTTTCATATGATTTTGGGATTTGTTATGAGTCCATGTAACAAAATACTTATAATATGAGCAATTATGTCCACGTATGTTCTGTTTGTGATTGTGGTGCTGCTGGCAACTTTTTATTTGGACTATGTGAGTAGATGAAAGATTGAAATTTAAGTAGAGCAAAAAAAAACAAAGAAATTCATATAATTTCTATGTATTAGTAGCAGTGAAAATAGTGAAAGCGATTTATGTAATAATTAAGATGGACAAAATAAGGAAAATATAATCCTTCAATATCATATCAAACCTACTTAAACGTGTTCAAAACTATAATCTAGAGTCAAGCAAAAAAATACTAAATGTTAAGGAAATATAAATTAAAACAAATCAACTGTTTAGACATATGTTAAGGAAGCAGATACTTTAACAAATGAATTCCATGAAAGATTTGTCAGTGATCCATCTAAGATAAGTTATGTTGCTAGAGGAACGAGAATGAAGAGATAATTTGAGTGTTGTTGACATAGCAAATTAAAATGTAATACAAATGCAACGATGTCTTGGTTTGAATGAGAGAGAGAGACAGAAAACATAAATAAATATATTGTTAAAGAAGAAGGGGTAACTACAAGGCCAAATTACAATAATATGAGAAATAAAAATAACATCAAAGTAAAACTTTAGAGAAAATATAAACATCCATAAATCATAAGACAAAATGCTTACACCTGGATACAGTTTAGTAGATATATACAAATATAACACAGACTATTTATTTAAGCAGCAGTAGCAATGCCTGATACAATCTATAGTTTAAAAAGCTGACTTCTTATTTTATGCAGAAAAGGTAATTCTTTATTAACAAAAAATGCCATTTTGTTATTATTTCTTTAATTTTCTGGTTTATGCAACAGTACTAAAATGTGTATTTTTTGTAAAATACAAAAGAAGTAAAGAAAATAAAATACAACAACGCATGTAACTATGGATATAATTTAAAAAAAATGCTTTCCTCCTTCATGATTTATATATCTTGTATCATATAACATTTTAGTTTTAGGCATGGGTGTCATAGTTGTCTGCATTGATTGTAAGTACTGTTGTTGTGTTTCTAATTTTGAAGATATACTTGTATGTACTAACACAGTTCTCTTTTTTCTCTGTCTTCGGAATAAATGTTGAAAACATTTCAACAACCTCTCCAGCTAGAATTTTTACCACATCAGTAATTTGATTAGCGCTTTTTTCAAGTGCTTAGGGGTCTGATGAGTTATGTAAATTGGAAGTGAAACCTTCTATAAACTCATTTTGTATCACAATATCACTTGCGTAAAGGAAGATATCATCACCACCATCTGTATAAATTATTGCAATGTTTAATGTTGAATTTATTGCTGGTATGTTGTTGTAATGCTTTTCCTTAAGTCATAGCCTTGTCTAACTAAATTTAATTGTTACACTAGCGTTTATATTGTCTATAACAGTACAAAACAGACCGGTTAATATTTGATAAACCAAAATCATATTACATATAATGCTATATTGGGAATTTTACATGCCAATCCTTCCACTGTTTGTCCGTCTGGTCAAAATAAATAAGCGCATATTATTCGTTCATCAACCCAAAATGTTTTATTAATTTATTCAGCTGGATTTTTTCTCAAATATGCAAATCTTCAAGATCCATAATTATAATAAAGATTTATGTAAGTAACACAACACACGTTGAATGATCAGAAAAGCTTTCATGTACAGTTGTAATCTTATATATGAAATTAAAATGCCAGGGACTAAGACAGTTCCAAAATTGATTGGAAATCAATTTTAAAAGCAATTGTAAACTCGCAGATATTTTAATGCAATTCATTTCCCCGGAGAGATATCGTTTTGTTAAGACAATAAACTTTGAACGAAGTAATGTAAAAGAGTGAAAATCAACAAGTCTTGTAAAGTCAAAGTATAATTATTTTCCTAAATTTAAAGTGAAAAATGAGAAATAACATATAGTATGGCGAATTAAATCGGAAATAGACATACAAGTTCTATCAATAGTAAAAAATTATCGGTTGCTCAAAATAGGTTCCGGAGGTATTCCGAATTAAGTTCAATATATTGAGCTCATGTGCCAATAGTCTTGACGCATCATAATGATATAATAATATATTCTTTAAATTAGTTCAAGGTAATTGTAAAATAGTTACTTAATCCAGACTTTATGGGTAAATTGTAATTCTTGTGAATGGTTACAATAATCACCCCACAACAGAATTGAGAACAATTATTTGGCTCTGCTATGTGTGATCAATATGATAGGAATAGAAAATTTGCAGCATATCATCCTTAATATCGAAAACAAAGCCGCAATAGCAGAACCCAGAGGTTCGAATAATGACTTCGAAATAACTAACTTATGAACAAGGTGAAGTACTTTAAATGGCAGCCAGTCATGAAGTATGTCACTTGGGGGAAACGTATGACAAAATTTCAAATTCGTCAAATGTATTACTTCTTTCAATGCCACGATATCATCTTTACTCAAACGAAATGTTATCGCAAAGTAATCTTGAAAATTAACACGCAAATTATAGTTTCTCTCAGAGTATTTGGAACAATATTGAAAAAATATTCATCCACAATTCCAATGGCTCTTAGGTCAAACAATTCATTAATTCATCAATTGGTTCTTTTCATATGTTCTCCCATGAAATATTTATTTCAATGCCTCGTGCATATCGTACCTCTAATTTGTATATAAATATTTTGCGAATACGCCGATCTCAATTAGGATATGTTAATAGCGGTCATCAAACATTTGATATGATTGCATGTCAACATTGTCTATCAAGTTCTAGTAATCTGTATGATTAACATAAAACCCTCTATACGGAAAACTTGGCATACTTGTAAAAAGGGAAGGACTGACTTATCAACCAATCATTTTCAGAGTGGGCTATTGTCTTCTTATTGAGCTTCGTTTCTATCAATTATGATTAAGTTTTATATAAGTAACGGGGCTTTTGGGACCATCGTGTATCTTCTTTGCATATGATTCACGGTTTGGCTTAAATAGACCATGTTGTCATTTAATAAAAAACGACTTCTAACTCTTTTCGCTGATCTGAGCAAAAGTTCTGATTGTTAGAGTTTACTGGCCATCCTCAGATATAATCTGTTTTGTATTGAAATCAGACGTTTAAAAGACAGTAGCGATGCAATTTATAATCCAAACCTAAGATAAAGAATAATACAAATTATTGTACATTATTTAAGTTCGTTTGCTGCTATTTATTTCTTTGTAAGTCCGTCTGTAAGTAATGTAAGCTGTTGATTGGAGGAAATCTACTCAAGATTGATGTTCATCATATCATTATTGCAGCAGTGACTTTAACATCTTAGCTGAAATAGCAGTTACATAACGTATATACAATTTCTGGATTTATTATGAATCCATTTTATCAAATGCTTATCATATGAACAGTTATATACAAGTATGGTTTGTTCGCTATAGTAGTGCCGCCGGCAACTGTCGTTTATTTGTAATAAAGGGGTAGAGGAAAGATTGTAATATAAGTTAACGGAACATCAAAATAAATTCTTAGAAGTTCACTACTCAACTAACAACGAAAAAAGTTAAAGCGATTTCTATACTCGATAGCATGGCCTAAAAAGGAAATATCAGGTATCAAGCAAAGGAAAATAGGCATAATTACTATCACAGCAACCTACTAAAAAGTGTCAAAACTAGCATCTAGAGCCAGGCAGAAAATAACTGTTGTAAAGGAAATAAAAGTTAAAACAAATCAACCAAATTAGACAGTACGTTCAAGAAGCAGATGCTTTAACCAATAAATTCCATGAATAAATTGTCAGTGATACATCTATACATAAATGGTTATGTTACAAGAACAAATACACTGAAGAGACGATTTGAGTGCTGTTGATATAGTAAATTAAAACATAAAATCAGTGAAACGATGTCTTGGCTTGAATGACAGTAAGATAGAAAACATAACTAAATTAAAGAAGAAGGGGTAAGTCCAAAGCCAAATCACAATACAATGAGAAACAAGAACGAGAAAATAAAATCAGCATAATGCATGATAGAAAATACTAACACCTGAATAAAATTCATCATATTTATATACAAAATAAATCAGATTATTTGTATAAGCAACAGCAGCATTGGCTGATACAATATATAGCGTGATAAACTGACTTCTTAATTCATGCAGAAAAGGTATTTTTTTATTAGCATATATGGCCATTTTGCTAATTTATGATTTAACTCTTTAATGCTTTTGTTTAACGCAGCAGTACTAAAATGTGTACTTTTCGTAAAATGCAAAATAACTACTTATTATAATAAAAAGTAAACTGTTACCATGACATACTTATAAATGTGCTTATTTGCTTTATAATGTCAATATCTTGTATCATAGGCATTTTTTGTTGTATGCATGGGTATCATAGTTGTATGCATTAATTTTTATTGTAGATATTGTTGATGTGTTTGTATTCATGACTGCATAACTCTACTAACTCAGTTCTCTATTTTGTTTGCTTTGATATTAAATGTTGAAAATGTTTCACCAACCTCTCGAGTTAGGATTTTTGTCACATCAGTAATTTGATTAGCGTTATTTTTAGTGCATATGGGTCTGATGACTGTTCGAAATTGTAAGTGCAATCACAAAAATCACTAGCGTAAAGGAAGATAACATAACCGCCATCTTTAAAAATTATTGTAACAATTGAATGTTGAATTTATTGCTGCTATGTTGTTGTGATGTTTTCATCTGAGTCATAGTTCTGTTTAACTAAAATTACTTGTTAAACTAGCTATGATATTGTCTATAAGAGTAAAAAATAGACCTGTTACTATGTGATCACTTTTGAACTTGAGCACGCAAAAACATAGTATATATAGTCATATACTGTGATTCTGACTTGCCAATCATTCAACTGTCCGGTCGAAATACATAAGCACATGGTATCCTTTCGTTAACCCAACATGTTTCATTAATTTATTCAGCTGGAAGATTTTTCTAATAGGCAACTGTTCAAGATCCAAAATTATAATAACGATTTTAAGTACTTAACAATACAAGTGTTGAATGATCATGAAAGCTTTTATGTACAGTTGTATTTTCTGCAATCATGATGTGGTGGAATATTAAACATACTATACATTCTGTAAGTGTATGTTGGATCCATCTTGCTCATTGGATTAAGTATATTAAATGTATGTGTGAAAGCCATATATTCATACTATTAACTCTGGTATATAGCATCTGTAAAATGCCAATACGATATTAGGCATGCTGATGTTGCCACCCATAACGCTCATCATAACTGATTCTGCCAACATTCATATAATTTTATCCCATGTTTATGTTCACTGACTCGTCATTATTATGTGTTTAAGTTTAATTGTACAAAAATATGTTTTGACCTGTGCATAAAATGATTTCGTTATTTCTTCTCTGTCATACATTTTTACATATTCAAATTCATCTTTTATATGAAAATGTGTGGCCCTGGTTAAAATACAAATTGTTAAATAGGGTTGACAGACAAGAAAATAATGCGCACCCTTTTTTAATTTCAAATCGTAAGTAAATGAACTAGTACACAAAATTATGTTCATTACTGACTACAGCTACAACATTGTAATATTATATAATGCTAGTTTTACATATTGTGTGTCACCTATCAGACTGACGAGATGATTAAGCGAATTGTATTCAGTTTTCATGATCAATGGTGACCATGTGTGAAAGGTTCTCATAAACAGTGTGTGATATTTTGCAATACATTTTTTCGATGACATTTGACCTACAGATTCGTGTTACATATTGGTGAAGAGTTGCGTAGAGTTAGCTTTTAATCAAATCCTGATGAAAATTCCCATAGAGCATTGAGGGAATGAACGTTTGATGTTAGGTAATACTGGATATTTGTAGTGAATTTCTGATAATCAGTGACATACAAATTATATAGATATCTAATGGCCAGGGGACATATTATTCATTTTAGTAACATTACAATGAACAATGGCCTACGGTGGTAAGCCAAATGTGGGAACAACTAGCTAATAATTTCAAGTAAGAAGTGCAGATTGTACTGGCAAATTTATAATTTTAGTGGAAGAGAGCTTTATCACACTTGTTTTAACCACATTTATAAGACGTTTGCAAAATTGAGTTAAACAATGCTTAAAAAAGACAAGGGATGTCCAATATTTCAGCTCCTTATATAATTCGTAAACAATTAAACATGAATGAAATCTCGTCTGCGTCAGACATATACGCTTACATAAATTACGTACGAAAATTGCATGCATCTCATCATTTTACACCGGCATCATAAGACTGCTTAATGATCATTTTCATTCAAGCTATGTCTAAGTTGGTCGCCGCGTTTCTTATATGATTGAAGTTGTACTTCGAAAATATTTGCAAATGATGTATATGACTGGGCTTTGCAATGGTAGAATTTGTAGCCTATCTAATGCTTTCTCATCTCTATATCTCTTTCTTTTTCTCTTTCCGGCCCTTTCCAGCTGACTTCTCCATTTAGACATTACATTTGGTATTTCCATGATAAGTCATCAGGAGACTGATTGTTCTGATTAGCCTGTATACATTATGACCCAGTTCTAAGATAAGCTGGCAGAATGCTGCATCAGTTCAAAATTTAGAGAAAACAATATGATATGGTTTGTCGAATGGCGTCATCATCTTTAAATGAAACAATATCACAAACTAGCAATTTACTTTTAAGACGTATGATCATCACTTTTAATTATACGGATCATATACAACATTCGTTTGAAACACTGTTTCTTTAAATAGCAGCTTTAATATTGGACTATTGCAAGTCAAACAAGTTAACAGAAGGTTACAAATAAAGAGCGGCCGTTATTAATCTGCCGCACTAGCCGTTCTCCTATGAGATCGCGCGTGAATTAAAGCGATCTGCAGGTTGCATTGGTTATGTGGCTCTGACCTCTATCGTGCATGGAATTATATGGCTGGGGGTGAATTTGTCTTATTGGTTTGACTAAGATGGTAGTGTAAACTGTATATATGCACGTAACACTTGCAATACACGATGCCTGAAAATAGTTCAACACATAACGACGTTACTGTAAGTATAATGTTGGACTTATTGAAGTGATATAAGCAAAATGTCTTTCACGTGGTCTTAAATACCAAACAAATTAAACCAACAAAACAAAAAAAAAAAAAAAAAAAACAAAAAAAAAAAAAAACCTGCTTGATTTTCGTTATAGAAAATGTAGATTTTTCCTTTTGTAACTTGTGAAGGCATTCAAATATAAATTAAAATATACGATAATTTGAAAGGACTGAAATAAAAGAAGACAATATTACTTTAATAAACATAAATCGGAACAGTTTAAGTATGTTTAGATGTAACTCCAGATTAGGACATGTCCAAGATGCTTGTAGGTTTACTTAATGAATACCGTGAATATGACTTTATGCGCTCGGATCGTGTTGAATTAAATATCTATGAAGATAATTCAATTTTAGTTTCAAGAAGGTAACTTTTTATTTTAGTTAAAGTAACTTTCATATTTGTCATTTAGACCATAAAATAGATTAGCTTCATAATCCTTAGAACATCTCCCACGCATTTTCGCAAAGAATGGTGTTATAAAGCCAACATTTTATGGTCCCGAATGCATGTTCCTCTTTCATTCGCATGCCCTTTGCAATCGTTTGGTAGAGGTATCTATCTATCTATCTATCTATCTATCTATCTATCTATCTATCTATCTATCTATCTATTTATACATATATCTATATATTTATATATGTGTCTGTCTATCTAACGATCTAACTATCCGTCTGTCTGTCTATCTATCTATCTATCTATCTATCTATCTATCTATCTATCTAAAGTAACTCAAGCAGTTGCCCAATTCAATATTGGTTCTTAATATTCAACATTCCTTATTTCAGTAATTTAGTGTGAATTTTGCAGTCGTTTGGTACAGGTATCTATCTATCTGTTTGTCTATCTATCTATTTATTTATACATATATCTATATATTTATATATCTGTCTGTCTATCTAACGATCTAACTATCCGTCTGTCTGTCTGTCTATCTATCTATCTATCTATCTATCTATCTATCTATCTATCTATCTATCTATCTATCTAATGTAACTCAAGCAGTTGCCCAATTCAATATTGGTTTTTAATATTCAACATTCCTTATTTCAGTAATTTAGTATGAATTTTGCAGTCGTTTGGTACAGGTATCTATCTATCTATCTATCTATCTAGCTAGATATATCTATCTATCTAAATATCTATCTATCTATCTATCTATCTATCTATCTATCTATCTATCTAGCTAGCTAGCTTGCTATATCTATCTATCTATCTATCTATCTATCTATCTATCTATCTATCTATCTATCTATCTATCTATCTATCTATCTATCAACTGCAACTCAAGCAGTTGCCCAATTCAATAATGGTTCTTAATAATCAATATTCCTTATTTCATTAATTTAGTTAACCGATCCTTAGTGCAATCATATATAGAACAAGGATTAAATTTGCTATGCAAAACATGTCTTGCAATATAAATGTCAGACGTCTAAAGACATGTCTACGTAAAGAAGAGGCATATAAATAATGCATCACTGATTTGTAGCCACCTCTGGTTGGCATAATCGGGTACTGAAACAGAAACCACTGGATTATGATTCTGATGCTTTGTCCGTTGCGCTACGGTTCCACTTTGCTGCCGATTTGTCTCTTTTCAAAGTGATAGTTTACATTGCTTTTTACATATATAACTGCACATATTTTATATATTGCATTATTTGGCATGAACATGGTCGATGGAATATACGCCTGCTATTACACTTCTATGAGCAAAACATGTTTACTTTGTTAAACTGATAATTATTTAGTACTTGCTATGTTTTTCTATTTACATGAATATTTTATATATTTACTCAATTTTACTTGATTAGTGTTTAATTAAGCTTAGTAAATTAGTGCTAAGTGCTAAGTAATGCCATTTAATAAGTAAGATTGATGGAATATACGCCTGCAATTCTTTCACCAGTTAAACTGGCCACCACGTGTAGCATATTTTGTGATGAGAGTTGGCGTTACTCCCAAAACAATTACTTCAAATACTAGCAATTGCGCATCCAATGGACAAAGGCGTTAATTTATTTTTATTTTATTTTGAGTAAATTCAACAAATATTCTAGTAATTCAAAGTAAACCAAACCTTCTGAGTGTGGATGGTACCCACTGCATTGGGATGCTTTGATAACAGGATAATCTACATATATGGGGATGTAAGGACTTAACTATTTGCAGAAATAAATCACGCTAGCAATGACATCATCCTGCTATACACACAGTTAATCAACGACGAACTCATACAATAATCTAAACAAATTTAAATGAATACAGTTAAAGACCGCATCAATATGGTTTTCGAACTTGCAAAAAACGGTATTCATTTCGTATAATCATCTAACATATGTTTGTTTTCTTTACCCTCACACGCCCGTTACGTCAAAAGAGACCAAACTAATATTGAATTGTATGTACTATATTTGTCTTGGTATTAGCAACGAGTATTTGCTTGATATTTATATTTATTCGACAACATCGGCTCTAAGTTTAACACAGCTAAATTTATATAGTTCCCTCTAAATTATACGGACAAGTTTGCGCATCATTATTTGCAATTTACAGGCAAACATAATTGATAAATAATAACATATATATGATGTGAATCGAATAGAGATGAACAACGGTTAAAACACAAGAAAATATCCTTAAAACTACATCGACACAAACATTTGTACTTGTACAAACAAACCATACATATATGATGAGTCCTAATATCACTATTAAACAACCGTTTCTATAAAATTTGACTAAGAGTTTTCAATATTTATATGTTATCTAATGAACAAGAACAATTTGGTGACACCATGACAGTAATGGGTAAAGCCTTCTGAACACTTACATGAACAACCTAGAGAAACCACGACAGCAAAGGATAAGGCCTTTTGAAATAACGATTTTACAAAGATAGGAATTAGGAGATTGTGAAGATACTGCAGATGGTGTCGATTCTAAACCAGACATATTCAAATTCAACGTGGAGTTTTGTAATAAGGCTTTTAAGTTTATGAAAAAAAAAACACAAAAAGGAAGCCGTCATGGAAAAAAGGAAATAACTAGAATGTGCTACATTAAGCAATATGAATTCATCTGAAGGAAAGGTTAAGAAAACTATTTGAAACAACGTATAAAAGAGGCCTAGAAGCAAATATGTCATTGCAGTACGACGAAAACTAATTAATAACATTGAAACAAGAAGGAGTAGCAACCGCTAACAGTATTTCGATGATGCACCTGTCTGTTATAACTGTCTTACTAACATTTCGGTAAAATGTGGTTTTTACACAAATGGCAAGTGTACATCTCGTGAGGAGAAACGGGATCAAGTATATCACGAAAGATTCACAATTCAGTACCACGTACTGGCTTTAGTTTCCTATGTATCTACATTTATAACAATGTTACTTTTTTTCTCATATCTTTAAATTTAAGATGGTTAATAAGGTCATACTAGTAGTTGTATATTGGGTAGTGTACACATATATAATAGCTTGTTCAATTTTCATAATGCATGTGCCCACGTATTTCGTTACTTTGGGTTATAGTACCCAAAGACAAGGACTTTAGCATCACGTTTTCTTCAAAAGAACAGAAACAAAGTAAAAGGAAACAAAAAGTCTAATAAGACTGTAATACATGCCCTTGTCATATGCGTCTTACAAAAGGTTTATAAAATACATATATTATATGTATATACTAAGAATAGAACATTCTTTTCAGATATGTTACTTACCCATGTCTTGAGTGTTTCATCCTGAAACGAACATAAGAAACTTTACATTAGTAACGTTGACATAACTTTGCTTTATTTCGTTTTAGAAGAGTGTATCATAGCCGACGCATCATTAGCATTACAATGCTTAACATCTCTAACATCTGCATCATGCACACATAACCAAAAACGAAGCTACAGTGTCGTTGGTACAGGTATTGTTTCGTAGCAGACACACCCATGTGTCGACCTAGTAATAATTATGATAGATACGCAGTCATTCCGAAGTCCCTAGGCAGACATCAGGGCATATATCAATAATTATAGAGCATCACACATATACAAAGAAACAGAATGAAAATTGCTATGACTGGATTATACAGGAAACTGCATCATAATATTAAGATAATTTTATAAATTCGAATGAATAGCATTATCATACAGGCTAGATATGTTTGTAACAGATACTCTACGCAGATTCTAACCATGATCAGTGGATAGATGGCAGCCATCGCCTTGCCTATACTCACGATCCCCATATGATAATATTATTTATTCTTATTGATACATGTTCAGTTAGTATAAATGAGCATTTTCTGGTAAATGATGGTTTTCTGCTACAGTGGAAATTTTAAGCATTTGCTGACAAAAGATTAAATACACTCTGTCGAAAAGGAATTATTTTGCTGATTTATCTCAAGATATGTGCAGGGAGCTTTACACTTATGGTTTATATATACCTAGACTAAATATAACTTGAACTATTTCTTCTGTGCATAATACAAATCAACCTTTTATTGTTGGCTTATTTCCAATATCGTTTATACGGAAGAAAATTAATTCCAGGACTACCCTCAGCCCTTCTCGAGAATGTGAGTATTTACTGATAAAATATCAGTGACAAGTTCCCAAACAGTAAAATATTGGATAATTGTATCCTTTCAATGTATGTGGATATTTAACAGCTCTTTCAGATTGTCATTCATGCTTCTATCTTTAAAACCGAATTTCCTCCCAAACCTTTGTAGGCATGTTGATCGTTTGTTTACACAGACTATATCTATATTAATTATGTGCGAATATGTAATGTCTTTTTGTGGATGCATTTCGGTCTCTGGTAAAGGATATAAAGTCAAATATAAAATATTAATGTTACCATGTTAGTTTATGAAACCGCACAGAAGTTTCATTCGTATAGGCGTAACGCAACGCTGATTATGTGTTGTCTTAATGCGACAATCATTTCGAGAACTGATTTTGTTATAGTATAATGAACGACGAAACAGCCAACGCGATAATACATAAACTGGATATTCTTATCGAAAAAAATATGATCTCGTCGAAGACTCTGTCTCCGTTTTATATCCCCGACGAATGCAAAGAAATTTAAGACCAACGAGATCGTGGTAGATCCACGCACAGAAACGAGTGGCAAATAATGAAAAATATTGAGAAGGAAAGAAAAACGCGCTTCTTATCAACAAAGAACGAATCAGAGAGTTTTTTACTGTTGTCACGAATTATTAAAAAAAAATCATCGATGACGTAACAAAGGTTTCCGAACAGATCGACTTGCACGAGAACTATCAAGACTAAGCTACTTGCGATAATCTTTTCGATTTAATTGCTGCCTGCGCGCCTTTTACTCGTTTGAGTTTTTTATTTACGCGTTTTAGTTTTTCGCTGTGTTTTTTATTTGATTGTTGCGCTTGTTTAATCAGGGTTTCAAATTCTTTATTTCCTTCGGTGATATTATTATATAACGTTGATAACCGCGCATGTTCTTGCTGGGCTTGTTCAAAACTCGACATCAACGATCAAATATTTTCTTGTAACTGACTTTGCTGATTTTCGAGTTCGGTGATCTTTTTTTTGTGTTTTAATATCCGCGGTTAGTTGACTTAACTTTTTCTTGGCGGCATTGAACTCATTCCTGTCTGCGCGGATTGTTTCATAGATTTGTTGCAACCGCTGAGTACGATTATTACCACGTGCAACTCCTGTTAACCCGGCTGGGTAGTTTTTATATACACACCTGCGCGTTCCCAGATTTTATACAATCTGGTTAGTCTGATATTATACTTTGATGCAACTTCGACTGGTTTTTCAACTCCACGCGCGGCGATGATTTTTCTTTCATCCGTGTCAGACAAATATATAGGTTTGTTAGGCATATAATTTCGCGTATTCTTTTAATAATGTGGGAGTAATTATGTAACGCGTAATCTTGGAGTAATTTTGGCGGTAATCACGTAGTAATCCTGGCGGTAATTTTGGAGTAGCCAAACACGTAAAAAAGCGCAACTATGTGTGTTAGCTGCGACAAGACCATTTTAGGTCCAACGGAGGCAAATTGTATTCTGTAATCACCGTCATCGTTACTCTATGATTATTCCGAGATTACTCCAAGATTCCTCATTGAATACTTTCTCCTTCACTACTGTCAAGATGACTCGTTGCAAAATTACCTTTAGCATTTTCCCGCGTTCCTGACTGGTCAGTCAGTTCTTGATAACCGGAACATTGTTGTTACTTTCATTTAAAAAATGTATTTTTACTGAAAACTGGCCGTTTTGCACGATTTTGACCACATCTCTACCTATGATAATTAACAAACCAGTCGACGCACACGATTTTGACTACCTCGCTACCTATCAGAATTAACAAAATCTGCCTTATTTTCAGTAAAAAAAATCAATTTCTTATAATATTCTTGTAATTACTGACAAATATTATATTTTTTCACTGAAATTTGTTAGATTTACACGATTTTGACTACCTTTACTTAACAAATCCGATGAATTGCACGATTTTGACTATCTTTGCTTTAAATGAGCCTGAAAATAAAATTTGTATGATCTTACATACAAATTCAGATTCAGCGTTTCTCCGAGAGTGTCAATCAATTCCCCGTGTTGGTCAGTTAGTTTGAAATTCATTCTTGACATTAATGGATTATGACATCGAAAATAAACAGTATTGACTGGTTCTTGTACAATGAGAGAACCCGGTGAAAAATTATATAGTATGTATCCTTGCTGTGCTTGTGTGGATTTTTCTGTGTCTGCTTGATAGCTTCCATCAATTACATCACACACAAGGTTGACCGCGATCGCCGAGGTTATAATGACGATTTCCGGAAATACATGGCGGCCTGTCCCTGATGGGTCGTTGTTGTGTCAAAGAACGTTATCCCAGGACTGCGTTATCCTTCTCCATTCGGCGTGTATTTGAGGAAAAAACTCATCGTATATATCGTTGAAGGATTTTCTTAACTCGTCTACGTTATACCCGGGAAATTTAAATGCCGGAAGATCCGCCTCTGTATTTTGTATTTGTTAAGAAATTGTTTCTTGAGTTTTTTCTGAGTTAATAACAGCTTGTATGCAACTTTGATTTATATACTCGAGATCAGTCATGATTTGATTTAACGCCTCAATCTGCTCAATAATATTGGCCCGGGATGATCTTACATCAAAGAGAAATTCTGTTAAATTTTCTCTTAAATTTGCTAGTATCCATTTATATTCTTCTTCAGTAATTTCTTTGATAAATTCCAGGAGTTTCCATTCCTCAAATTCTGCATAACCTTTATGGATCCAAGTCAGCTCATCATTGTAACTACCTAAAGTAACATTTAGAATTTTACCCATTATGAAACCCGCCCCATATGGTCCAAGCCAAAGTGCATAGGTTCCAGTAAATTTTTCTCCCTTTGGATATGAAGCATTAACCGTCGTAAAATCAACCCCACTGGTTCAGGTGGTGGCGGTGGTGCTCATGGTGGGATTTCAGGCCAACCTAACACCGTCCTGATCGATGAAGAATATATATTAACGACGTAGTCGGGAGAGTTTATCTCGATCGCATATAATAGTGTTGGTTCGTGAACGGTTATTTTTATTTGGGATTCTCTTCCTGTGATTTGTTTTTATTCTGCGCGCAACTTCATCATTGATATCTTCGATATCATCACTTCCGGTTGGTATTCCAACGACTGTCCAATCGGGGATTTTCCCGGTGCCATCGGCACGGGGTTTATTTTTATCCGCGAATACCAACGAATTATTTTATCGCAATCCACTGAATGATTTTAATCTGATATTTGGCCAACTGTAGTACGCTCGCAACTGCGCCAATGCGCCAATGCGATTTCTTTTACCGGAATCGCATTTGGAAAATTAATACTGAATTCAGGGGTTGTGGAGCTTATCGATATCTTTGTTGTTCTTATCGGTGTCGTGTTCGCGATTATGTTCTGAAGCAGTTAGGTCATTATTATTATTATTGTTATTTAAATCATTTGCTTCATCGTAGATTTTAATCATTGCGGTAAATTCAGTATCTGATACATTGCCTTCGTTGAGACTCGATGATATCATCGATGATAATTTAGAATACGCGACCGTGGATGTAGTTAGCTTTATCAGGTATTTATTTAGTTTTGTATCTGTACACGCGGATATCTATTTCGCGATGATACTAATAACACACCTGCAATTGTGGTAAATGATGCCGCGCAAGCTGTAAACGCATTCGGGACGACTACAAACGATGATATTCATAACGCGCCAACAATCGCGGATACCGAATAAACCACAACATCTATGATAACCGTGTGTCGCCGATATATTTTTACTTTGATTGTGTATTCGTGTACGATATTTTTTTTAACTGCGATAGTATTTCACTGACATGACCGTACCTAAATTGCTCCACATCCATGACTATATTAATTTGATGTGTTTTCAACAAAAAATTCTACATACCATGTAAATGATGCTGCATCCCTACCTGCGTCTATGGGTGTTATTCTAAATATCTCAGTGGTGCCCTTTTATATTACCGCGCTGACGCTGTTAATTCCGGTGGATATCGTCGATGACACATTAATCTGTATACCTGAAAAGACTGTAAGCCTGAAGATAAATGCAACAGTTGCGGTGTATCTGATACTGACATTATTCATTTCGTTTTTTCAGATCATAGATTTCCAACCCTGACTTGTGTAAACATGCACATCTTTGTAAATTGGCAGTGATGATTCTGATATAGAATCGAGCATCGCAATTGCTTCACGGCCACATATTGGCGGATCGGTTAATTTTTTGTTGGTAGCTTTGAATACCAAACCGGAGTTGTTAACATTGAGACATATCTGATAAATTCATGCGGTGGAGCTAACCCATACGAGTCAAAATAAACGATTCCACGGGGATCAATCGCGTATGACACCCAATGAGTTCCTGGACCAACGCTGTCATCGAGATTAATAATACACTTATCGGTGTTGTTTGGATGTTGTGGTAAACGATCACGCATAAAAAAAACTCTGAAGTTTTTAATTTTGAATTGTTTAGCAGCATCGGTTAAATCAAAATTGGACAACGGAGTTATTAACCTATCCTTGGAATTTACGAGAAACTACTCCCTGGAAGTCTTAGGCAGTACGCGCGTGTGAAGAGACTCCCTGGAAGTCTTAGGCCTCTCCCCAATTTGTTGCATCCTTTTCCCATTACTTGTTCTGCTAACTTGCTACCAACATAACCAACACCACCGGGCAAGGCTTCTTTTGCAATGACTGGTGCAGCAGCAGCTATCAGCTCTTGTATTTGCTGCGAGAAATGGAAATATTCCTCTGGTTTTAACTATGTCGTTGATAGATCCGGCGGAGAGTTAAAAAGTAGTGCTCCAGTCTTGGATTGTTTAGCGTCATTGAGATGTTTAAGTTGGCGCTGTCAACGATAGTTTATTTTCCCCGCCTGTGATTTGATTGTGCTTTAGCATTATTGTTGCTCATGTTTTTTAACCGAAGCGGATTGTAATTTCGACGTTATTATATGACATTTGTATAAAATACACTTGATTCTAAAAGATTAAAGATTTTCCACCGCCGCATCAACGACGCTCATTCGTCCACTACCACCTTCAAGTGACATTGCTTTGTCACTAAGTATGACCGCGATTGCTCTGTAAGTGTAAGGGCCATGATAATTGGCGGGTCATTAACGCGAGCTCTGAAGTGTATGTCAATAACAGATTGTTTTGATAAATCAAGATGCACCAACGAAAAATAATATATTGGATATAATCTTGTAAAATCTAACTGTGATATTTGCAAACCAGTATTTATGTTTTGATCACGTCCCATAAATGTCATCAAACGGTGATATGCGCGTGCAACATGATTGTGTGTGTAATTTAATAATATGTCTTCGGATGGTTCTTGTTGTCCGTTTATTCTCAACGAAACCTCGGTAACTCCCAATTTATCAAATATCATATGAGAACGTTCTTGACTATTTGTTCGATTAGAATTTCGCAGCGCGATAAAATATGTCGTGGCGCAGAAACACCTTGTTATGATGCTATGTGCCAAGTAAATATATCTCGAGCAGTACTTTCAACAGCATCTGTGGTTACTGTTAACCATGATAGCAATGACGTATCGCCTTGATCCATAAATGACAATAATTCATGTTCTGTTGTGATTGATGAAGTCATTACATGCATCCACAGTGAAAGTTTTGTTATGTTTATTTTACCATCGGCAACATAAGCACCTCTGCAGATTGTATCATTATCATCAGCTTTTCTTACGAGTAGAACTGTGTGTTTAGCTCCAAAGATGACCTTTCTAACATCTCTGCAAAATCCATGGATGTGAGACAGCGGAACTGCTCATGAAAAACATATTATCTCCTGACAACTTTGCTGCACGTGTTGCAAATCCTAAGTTGTAATTTCCATTAATACCTTTTATAATATCAAATGCACCAGCTGGTATATCTTCGTATCTAAGGTCAGCTGGTTGTGGATCAGCTGCAGTACCTCGTGGTGTTTGTAACTTAATATGTTGAACATGATCAGCGTTGTTTCATGTGCAATTCCGCTGTCTCACATCCTTAGCAAACATCATTGATGGACCTGCTGATAATGAATAATCATCAGAATATCTCGCTAGACCAATTATTGTTGTAGCTACATCGAAATCCTTCTGTATTGATTCAATATTTCTTCCATCAATCATGTATTTAGCGCTATCAAACAGTGCCATGATCCCGTTGTTGACAGAACCAACTCGCAAATTGGTATTATATGGCGTATGAGCCTCAACATTGGTTACAAGTAGACCTTCTACTTCAGTAAACGCCTCAGCGGGCAAAACATATTTACTTGTATCCTGAACTTGAAGTTCGATGCGGCCGCGTTGATTTGGTTGTCCTGCTTTATAGGAACAAGATTGGCAATAACGTTTTGATTTATCTTTGAGGACTGGCACATCCATATCAAGTGCTAGGACGGATATGCGTTTAAACATTTTATTATATACTTTCGGTTTAAGTCAACGCCGTGTTGACTTTATCAAGCGAGTACGAAGTACACTTCCTGCTATTAAATTTGCAGTAACATTTTTTGTATTTCATCGGATCCTTGATCCATCAAGGCTGTTAGTTTTTTTTATTTGTGACTTGATTTATTACTTTATTGACATTCGCAGGCATGATTTCCGTACTGGGTAATTTTACTTGGGGTGGTCGGACGTATTGATCATGCTAGTCTATGTTTGATAGCAGTAAAAGCCTTACCATAAACATTACCAATAGCACCAAGAGCTTTTTCACCAATAGCACTAATAGCTGTAATTGATAATTGTTTTGCAATTGAAGCTATTTTTAGGGCCATTCTTGCAAATAACCCTTGAATAACGTTACCAAGACCATCACTGTAAAATGCTTGATAGATAGGCAATCGTGAATTCTCCGCTCTGACCATTACAGGGCCACGATGTCATTGATGTATAATCGTACTTATTAGCTATCCATATATCTAGTGACTGTGATAGTCATCAACGAGTTCATCAATGAGTTCTCGGTAAACGCCAGTATCCATGATACAACCTGTGAATAATCGCTGACAAATATCAACTGATTCATTAATTATTTCTGGTGAGTTATTTCCAGCCCGCGCCCCACACACGAGAACTTATAGCCGTGATATGTCGGAAAGAATATTGTTAAGACAAACAAGACCACTTCCCAAACCACTACCAGTAGGCGCACTGTAAAATTCTTCTTCTGAAGGTTGTCGCCTCGCTTATTTTACATCTTGTCTAAATATCCCTGGATCTTTCATATCACTGGATCTTTCATATCAGCATGCGCATTTAGGGAGGCAAAATATAATACAGGAACCCAAGTTTTAGATTCTACTCTTTTAACAAATTCAGGTTTTAAATAATTTTGTCTATAATCATATTCATACGCAGCAATATTGATTAATTTATCACGGTCAGAAAAAGTATTAAGAGCTTTATTAGTAAACACTACTGCAGGTTTTGGCGATAATCTGGAAGACTTAGGTTGAGGTTGGGCTGTGATTTTTGTTGCTGCGGTGGAGGAAGTTGATATGAAGGCTCTTGATCAGTTGGCGAATAGAGAGGTGTGGTTGCGATTTGTGTTGTTTTACTTCTTCACTACAAAGCCTTTGTATTTCCCTTACAACATTCATAAATTTTGAATCATCATTTCTGGCTTGTTTTTTTTTAAAGCACACACGATTTATCCATCTGATGAAAGTATCATCGTTTACGGTAGCATGCTTTGGTTTTAAAATTTTGTCTTTTTGAGCTAGACTTTTCAGTGTCATAGCAGGTAAATATACTTCTTCAATTTCTTTAAGCTGCTTAATAACACCTTCGTTAAATTTTGCAACCAGTTCAATATTTTCTTTTATTGGTTTAGGTTTAGAGGCAAGTTCTTTTTTTACGTCGGCGATTTTAGTTGGAAGTTCTCGTAAAATCTTTTATGTTTGTTTAGTTTTCGCTGCTATTTTTTCAGTTTGCTCAGCGGTTTGTTTGATTGATGGAAAATGACCTTCAGTAGCTGTTGCAACTCTTTCAGTAACTTTTTTGTCGGATTTAAATAACTGTTCTGTACCTTCTGCGAATTCAACTTGTGCTTCTTGTTTCGCTTGTAGGTTTTCTCTAAAGGAATCTCTCACAGGGAGAAATTTCTTAATTGTTTCCAGTCGCACTTAAGCTAAAGGGGCAGTATAAGATTCCGGATGAACCATTACTGATATAACAATGTTCAACTGATAGCAGCAGGGAGTGCGCAACCACATCACCGAGGTCAACGCGTTACCTACGTGTATGCGTGTACGACAAACAAAAACGCTGATTCGGTATGATTTCAGCGTGGTTTTTGTAAAATTACAAGGGTTATTTTACAGATTTGAGGCCTTCTAAAAAGTGTTCCGGTCGCCCTCCCTGCTGCCATTGGCCTTAGCTAAAATGAACCTGAAGAGATAGCAAGCGCAATAAGACATGCGTATGCGGTTACACTAGAAATGTATCGACCAAACCTACCAGGAAACTTTCTCGTGTTTCAGATGCAATCAAAACACAATCAGCCCAGTGCGGGTAAAATATACATCCACCTCTGTAACAGTAATATTGTTGAAGTCGACAGTGACGAAAATTCAAATAAGTGGCGCAATAATGTGATTTTTTTAGGCGGTTTACAGTTGATGGTGGCTGTGGCTCCGTGGCTGCAAAAGCGACCGCTTTAGGTACTGTCGGAACCGCATCGCCAATACTTCTAAAGAAAAACTGATTGCTCGTATTCTCTAGAAAAGGAAATTGTTTTTATATTATTGTATTATGGTTTAGCACTTGATGGCCACAGACGTGCGTCCATTGACGAATTTTGATTTGCTAGAGATTTAAAAAATACTTAAACACTTCAGATGTACCTTCATGCTCGATGAACTTGCGTCTATATAGGCAGGTCGATAGACCTGGAAATCATTCAGTCGCATACGCCGTGAGGCATCGACACGAATTTTTACTCGAACGGGCATGCACCTCCACATGAAGTTGTTATTTATCTGCGTCGATGCTGGGTTATCCCCTAATGATTTATTGAACACTAAAGCTGCAATCACGAACAGATACAAGATATGCGGAGTTCCCGTTACCGGGATATTGGATGAATGTGAGTGTTCACCGACTTAATAAGGGCTTCTCGACCCCGCCTTGTCTCTTAGAGACTACACCTGATAGTGTAACGGGGGATAAAAGGGGATTTAAAACATGCCATATCGTCATATGTCTTTACTGAAACCAGGCAAGTTTCATCCCAGTGGAAATATGTAGATTTGTCGTTTTCAGTACATAATACAATAGTAAAGGCAAACAGTCCACTTTCGCCACAGTAAAACGGAGATTGTGGAAATATGACACTTTGTCAATTTCAGTACATACTATCAAAGTAAAGACACACATTCATTATTTTGTAACAGCAATGAGAAGAAAAAACGTTGAAATATGAAGATTTATAAATGTCAGAACAGAATAAGAAAGTAAAGTGGAACAGTCCTCCAATCGCAACAACAACCAGCAAAAGTGGAAATTAATCAAATTTTTGGCATAATATGGGAACGTGGGAGAAGAGTCCTCATATCGTAACTTCAAACGGCCAACTTGGAATTATTAAAATGTGACATTTTATATGCATGCTAAGAGAGTAAATGCGAAAAGTCCTTTCCTTCTGGCAGCAATCAGCAAACTGCGTGTAAGTATAATTTGCACGTGGAAACCTGTTTGACAAGTTTTGCATTGTTGGTACTGAAAAAAAGCATTATAGAGGTACGTGCTGTGAATTACTAGACAAATGAAAAATGGTTAAAATCATGTATAAATACATGTACAAATGTAACCTGTGACAATGCATACTAAAATGACTTTACGACTGTTGCATTATGTCAAAAAATAAAGCACAAAAGTAGTCAATTTCTGCAAGAAACATAACTAGGAAAAACAGTTTCATTTGGCGAAGAAATGGACGTTCTGCCGCTTTAAATAAGAGATCACCTTGAAATATATCGCAAATATAGTTCATATGGAATAATTTCTTGTTACAATTGTATGCAATGATTGTTGACGCTCGAGCTCAGCCACTTGATGCAGCGCCAATGTGGAGCTAGCCAGGTTTGAGGCCAACGCGGACAACTGGATTATTGCTAGAGTCAACCAAGCACAGTTTGTGATGTTTCAAGCAAACGCTGTAAACCTATTATTGTCCCACACGGAGATTAATAACGCTCTTTAAAGCAACTAGGTGCCTTAGTAAGACACCTAGCATAAATAAATGAGTTCGATGGAAGTAGAGATTCTTGGGTGCCGTTTGCTTTTATCAGTGAAAACATTCAAGTGAATACAGACCTAAAGGTTTTCATGTTTAAGATGTATTATTACAAATACGTGATATATCCTGAACAGCCAATAAATGATGATGGTGCAGATTTATTGACGGACCATTAGAGAACAGCATGCCAATATCGACGGTGATTTTGTGTCGTACGTTGACGAATTGTTCCCTGAGAACGTCCAGAATCAACCCTGGTATGCACCTAAATATAATCTAAGATTGGGTCCGATATAATTTGATAGTTTGAATTACCCAGTTGTGATAATAAACACTCGCTTCCAGTCTGGAATCGTTGCTTTGCCAAGCAAAGATGCCAGGTCGTTGACTATATCGCCCATGGACACAAACCTCCAAACGATTGTTTCTACAGTTATGCAGTGGAATGCAACGACACACCCGCCTCGGTAAATTCTACACCAATTATATTGAACCCACATCATTATTTCGACCAGTAAAAGAAAGGCTAGGGACGTGTAATAACCAAGGACGCACTGAAACATGCCATGGGCAAGGCAATCATTCACTGTGCCAAGGACATATGTAATCAAGACGTATGCTTCGTGCACATAAGCAATTCTAACCTGTTGATAAATTATACTACACAAAATACTATTATTAACAGAAGAACTGAGATGGAACCTGACATTTACCGGCGAGAACTTTTTTTTTCACGCGAATCGCAACCATGGTGAAATTCCTCCTCAATCCAGTCGCATTTACCGCAGGAGCTAGAATCGATACGATACAGTGCCGGCAAAGTAATTACGTTAGGATCGCATCAGCCAGTATATGATTATTCCTGAATTATCCAACAAACAGAAAACGTGTAAAAAGTAAGATGTATATGAAGCTCCTTACATATACAACTATTAGTACAACGGAATTTGTGATAGTGATGGAGGACATTGAAAACTTCCAATTATCCCGTGAACACATACAGAACAGCGGAACAGAGCAGAAACAGGTTATTGAGTAGCGTGCGCTAAAGGCGCTCGCGAGTCATTGTGAACCTATACTACTTGGAACATCATCATCGCTGGTCTAGCGCGCTTTACCATATAGACCAATGCTCGAGACATTAACATCTTAACATACTTCGAGGATGCATTACAGATTCAACAGCGTTTGGCAAAATAGTAAATTCGTTGGGATAGAAGGCTCGGATTAATATATGTGTAATCGATCTAAAAACTTTCACTTTATAACTACTAGAGGAAAAGAACGGTGTGAAATTTATACGTAAAATTGTTAACTTTCCAAAGAGCAAATCAAATATTCAAAATTGTGGTTACACTGTCATGCATTGCTAGAAAAGATAAATATAAACATATTAACAGTACTGCCTGAACAGCTGGAACTGGGATTAGAAAAGTGC
This sequence comes from Sinohyriopsis cumingii, assembly GCA_028554795.2. Classification (NCBI taxonomy): domain Eukaryota; kingdom Metazoa; phylum Mollusca; class Bivalvia; order Unionida; family Unionidae; genus Sinohyriopsis; species Sinohyriopsis cumingii. The sequence continues at coordinate 5,635,323 of JAPYKE020000055.1, forward strand.
TAACTATTTGCAAGAAGTATGTATGCTACCAGGGGCACATCAGGTGAAATGGAGATCAGAGTAAATACGTGCAAAACCGTATTCATTATATGTGGATAAAATTTACAAATTTACATTTTACAATATATATATATATATATATATATATATATATATATATATATATATATATATATATATATATATATATATATATATGTATATGTATATGTATATATATATATATATATATATATATATATATATATATATATATATATATATATAGATATATACAAGGTAGAACAGTGCATATTTTGATGACATGTACTGCATCACTCGTTTTGTGCGTTTCATGCTCTATTTCTCCCGCTATCTCTATCTGAAACTACAACCTGTGGCTTTATTGTGCTTGTCATCAGGTATATTGTCAAAATCTAATACAGGACGAATGTATCTTGTGTAATAAATATACTAGTTCACACGTGAATAAAATTGTTGGTGGAAATTAAAGCAAACGTCTTTGGAAACCTATTGGTTATCGATTAAAATCGTCGTTAGTTATTCTTGTATTGCCATATTTCACTTACTTGTTTCGTTTGTGTGATGTAGAATAATTATATTAATAGAGTTTATTATCATGTAGCCTCTAAGAATTATTCACGCACGGTAATCGGTGCTAACAAGACATTATTTACTTTAATTTCAAACATGACTGTTCTTAATGAGAACATTCTTTATTTTAAATGGGTTTCTATCGTTTGCTAGAGGTTGATATATATAGGAAAGTTTTCTAAGAAAGTGTTATAGTTGAAATAATATTAAACTTGTCCTCCATTTATTCAATTTTTTATTTAATAGGGAACCATTCAGAGGTTTGAGAATCGTGTCAACTCAGCACAAATACTTTTACATATACCATCATCATTTAGTATGCATTTATCATACGATATACGTGGTTTGATATTGAACGTCTTCGTTCTAGCTTTAGCTGTAGCTGTTTTTATTTCCCGTGCTTCTTTCTACAAACTTTAATAATATTGTATGCTTGTATCTTGAAATCTTTGTTATAATTATTTAGACTGCATTTTGTTTGGACTTAAAAGACCAATTTATTTCTCCAAAATATGTTTCTTTTCTGGCGTAGAATCAAATGAAAAAGTATATATTCATGCTGTTGCATCGTCCTGATCATTTTGTACCATTCGTGTCATTTTCTACTGAACCAAATTCGTGTAATTTTAACTCTAACATAATTCGCATCATTTTCTACTGCTCTAAATTAGTGACAAATTATATAGTACAAAATTTGTGTCATTTTTATACTATTTTAAATTTGTATCACTTTCTACTGTACCAAGAATATTGTCATCTTTATCAAAATAAATTGTAATAACGATTTTATTATGTATAAGGTACGCGAATGCACACGTGGTAAACATACACGCTTAATAAGGTTTCTCTTGCTTCTATGCATAATACATATTTCATTGTACTTCATCTTGATAAATATATGCAAATTGTTATCAACAGGAAAATGGATTAATAAACTTGGCGATGTTTCTAATTAATAAAAAGGAGAAAGGGATATTACAGGCGTGTAGTAAGATGAGACTACACTCCTAAGCTAAGCTGGATGGATTGCAAATTACGCACCAGAATATGCTAAGATATCGAAGTCGTTTTACACACGACATTAGTAAATGAAAGCAGATCCAAAGGTCATTTACTACCGCAATATATTATAATAATGACCTCCACTTGCATAATAAATTATCTTGCAAAAAAGCTGCTTTAGCGATACTTAGGCCCGGACTTTCTAAACGAGCGACGATATTGGACAAAAAGCCACGATATGTACTTCAATAGTTGCTAAAATGTTTAAACAAACTATAAAACAATCTGCTTTCCATAAACTAAAATGAGGCGGGATGAACAATATAAAGAATAAAAGAAAGAACGTTGAATGGAGCCACTGTACTTAAATTATTAGTGTATCTGACTCAAAATTGAAGTGGTGTGATCCCTTCCATACCAGCCCTTAACACAAACCTAGATCCTATCATGTCGGCATGAAATATCCGATAACATGATTAATGCAGCGTTATAAATAAACTATCCAAAGAACCATCTGTCAATATTAGTGATCAAAACTTGTAAATGCATTTTCTGCAAATATGATTAATTCAGTAAAATGAAAAAGAAATATTGTAACCTCACGTTTTCGTATTAAGAATATAACACTGATATATGCATAGATCGAAAGGGCCGTTTAAAAGTCGTAAGTCCATACCTTGGTCCGGAATGACTTTTGTGGATGTCAATGGCATTGGGTACGAGTCTTTTGAAATCATTCTCCATTGCCAGATACAAATATATCCCATTTTGTTGACTAGGTGTGTTTTTTATACCTTTGATAAATATAGTTTTTATTTCATGTGTTTTGTTGCCGATCATACTTGTACTACATTAGCACAAGTATAATTTATCTTAACTTTTTTAAATGGGTATATAGTGGAAACAAAATGGTTTTTTTTGCCATTTATTAAGGTACGTGTGAATAATGTTTTTTCCTTGGAACAATCATTGCCTAATTTAACAATCAGTACAAAACTGCAGGCATCTCATTACCTAACCACCCAAATAAAATAATTACTTTGTATCAATGATAACCATCTAGCATTTGTGAACTCATCTGAATAATGGAAGGCAGTAATTATCATATTAGTAGTGCCACTCATTTCTCATTACCTAATTAACAGGTACCAAATGTTGTCTCAATATGTAATGATTTAGGTCACTTATAACTGGAAAGATAACGCGTCATCTACTAGTACACCATTAGTCTTTTCAGGACAAATTTAGGCTGAGGTAACTTCACCTTGTTGTTCCAATGTAAATAAATGATCAGCAGTATCTACTTACGTTACGTCATGATGCATGTTCTTTGTCAATGTAAATACTTACCGGATACTGAAAGGAAATAAAGAATACAATTAATATGATATCGTTATTCAGACACACTACAATGAAAGCAGATTTTATATTGCTGCATCAAATTCTCAAAATGTTCATTACACTGTCGGAAATCACAATAATAAAGAATCACCACAGATTATTAATATATCAGGGCTGTTTTGTCTCAATTTTGTATGTGCTTAGACCACTCCTGTTATAACAAATATTTACGATATTTTCACTGAAATTACCTTCTGTTTGCAGATGACAAGGTGTTACTAAAGATTATATAGAAGAAGCAATCCTAGCTGCTGGTGTTCCAAACGAGAACGAATATTTTTAATATGTGGGCCATATAGTGATTCGAGTTTCTAATTCAAAGAAAACAAAATCAATGAATATATCCTTAAATTTCCGAAAAGAATATCATGCACCACGCTCAATGACTTCGGGACAGTTTCGACGGAAATAGAATATTACTAACAACTCCGAACACAAATAATATACAGTGCTGTTGGGGAATTACAAAGAATAGAAGTCGAGTAAGATTAGCCTCTGTTGTAATCGCACATGAAATAACCTGGGCAACTATCAATTGATTCATCAATTCTGGTTGCAGAATCGCCGTATACAACGTAATGTGTAAATATTTTGACTGTTTGTGGATTAATCATCAAAGGGTTGTGCATTTATGTATTTTGCTTGCTTGCCATGTCGTGAAGGATACCGGCTATGGTGAACAGTCAGGACCCAAAGAGGGAAAAAAGCTAAATGACCTATCATATCACTACTGAAACATTAGGATACATTTTAAAGCAACGTATTGCTAGATTGTACCCTTTTTAAACGACCATTGATCGAAAACTTAATAGCGGCTACTTTAATGCTGCAGTGAAAACACACGATTTGTTAATATTTGAAATATTTATCTCATTTATCCTAACGTTAATATTAATATAGGTCATTTATTTATAATACAAGACAGTGAAGATACCTAACGAACATAGTTATTATTTCAGACATGCTAGATAGTAATATTTGTATTGTGCGTACATTCAGGAAACATTTAACAGAGTTTTACGACTCTGTTGTCTTAAACTAAGTAACTATCAGGTAAATTGTAGGGGAATGCGAATAACATAGACCCAGACCCAAATCAACATATTTGCTTCTTTTAATAATGATCCTAATAATAACCCATGCATATAGAAAATATTTTAGCTACGTATTAGTTTACAGAATAAAATAAAAACATAAGACTATTCAGGCTAAGTAGAAAATAAACTTGATTTTGGACAAAGTTATGTCGAATATGCAGTGCTACTTTACAGTAGCATATAATGAAATATAAAAAAGTATTTAAGAAAAAACAATGCCAAGTAAATATACATAATGCTAGTACAACGTAGCTTCTAGATTACCGCAAGGAACAATACTTTGACCAGAACTCTTCTCCTAGCAACATCAGTTACATCCTAATTGAAATTGACAATACGTAGATGACTGTATATGCTACAGATTAATCAAAACCGAGCCTTTTCCAAAGATATTGCAAATGACATTAAAACGCTTGGGCGATGTGGCATGCGATTCTAACTTAGCATTGCAGCACATATGCTTATTGACAAGAAAGAAATGACATGAAACCAATATGTCCTATTTATTAGAAAACCTTAATCAAACAAAATATTTAAGGCTCACAAGTACTTGTGATCTGAAATGGAACCTTCAAGCTCTAACTTTACACCAACAAAGACGTAGTTTGTCATCTTGTGCATAAAATTCGAAAAAAAAACTCGCTAACAAAGGTTTAGTTAGACGTATTTTATAATACACTTGTACAGTACTGGACCCCTATTCCTAGGGTTTAGAAGATGAAATTGCAACGAAACCAGAAAACGAGCAGCCAGGTTTGTTACATCCAATTATGACTATATGCCAGGAAGTATGACCTCGATATTGGATCAGTCGCCTTTGAAGTCATTATAAAGACGTAGATTGAAAAACAGATTAGTATTTTTATACAAAGGTTTAAAAGCAAAGCAAATATATCATTCCATAATTTAATCAAGCCTAAAAGAACCAGAGAATAAAGCAAGACAATATACATATATTATAACATGCGCACGAACTGATAGCTACAGATTCAGCCTTGACCCCCAAAATTTTGTATGATCCTTCAAAATCAATTGAATATAAGTGCAGATAGCACCACCAAAGTTGAAAGGTGTGTCGCATTTCCAACCATTTCTTTATATTCCACTCTCCATCTCAAATGGAAAACGAATTCATGCAAACCGTATCCTAAGAAAAATTCAGGAATATAGGCTCAGTAATTGGTCTAATTCCTTTTCATACCAGCAGATGGTGTGGCTCCAAAAGATCAAGTTCAAGCCTTAGTTAAGATTAAAGAAGAAAACTAAAACAATCTGTAAATTCAACTAATTTATCATAAGTTTGTCCTCTATACTGCAGCTTTAAAACATTAGACCAGACTCCACACATTGTGTTGTATTTCGGGTTTGATTCGTGCGCAGCAAATTTAGAACCCTGTTTCCATGCTACATATATCGCTTTTTTTGTTTGGTTTTTATTCTTCGTCTGTTTTCCCCTACAGCATTATTTAAAAAAATCCACAGAGTCGTCGAAACAATTATGAAACTATCAGTCATACGTTTGCTCACTCTAAATGAAATCCAAAGATACATTTCATACATTTTTGACTCTGTTTGCTTGCTCTTATTACAAAAACACAATAGTCCAAGATGAAAATATGCGAACATTTTCCTAATGATCTTACTATCTATCTATCTATCCATCTATCTACCTATCTATCCATCTATCTACCTATCTATCTATCTATATATCTATCTATCTATCTATCTATCTATCTATCTATCTATCTATCCATCTATCTATCCTTCTTTCTCTCTTTCTAAAACAGTCTAAATACAACATACACTTTAACATGTTTCAGCATTTTTTATTTTCAAAATGTGCTGTACATGGTACATATTTCAATTTTAGTGTGTGGGAGGACAACACAGGACTCGATGTATGAAAGTTGGAAGGGACTGAGAGGATAATGGAGGAATGATAAAATATGCTTAACTTATATACAGGTCGACAGTGATTATATCCCAGGCCTTTTGTTTCAACCAGGAAATTGAAAATTGTCAAACCTTTTCTGGAAAAAATGGGATCGGCGGTAGTTCAGCTGGTAGAAAATTGGACTCGTAATCCCCACTCAACCTGCAACCTCCCGCATCCTAGGCGGACGCTCTACCACTAGGCCAACGTAGCGGGTTGAATGAGTTCAAAATTATCCCAACCTGTTTCTTTAGTCCATACATTCATATGACAATAATTAATTCAAAAAATGATTCGTCTCAAAAAATCTAAACACAACATTAAATACATCTGCGTATTGATATTAAAACAATAATAATAGGAATATAAATAATTGTTCACATCTGTATTCATATACATCCCCACAATTCTATTACGACTCTTCATTGCAATTTATCGCTACGTGAAATCCACTGAATATAATATTGTCCTCTCATTGGTTAAAAGAAAATAATGTCCTGCGTTTATTTATAACTTATTTTCAGTTGGCCAATGAGAAGGCAGAATTTCATTCAGCGCGCTGTTCTTGCATATTAAGCGGGCGCGATCGTGGCCGTATTAAGCAGTAGCGTGAGAAAATGGTCTGGCATTCTTTAAAGGTATAATAGCAAGCCAAACTGTGGATACGCATACAAAGCCGAATGCATAAGCTAAACATCGGTACCAAATTTATTATGCTACACTAAATATAGCTTGAAATATCAGCGTTTATTTTTAATAAGTCGTGCGAGAAAGGAAAGAAGTGTCCTCCCTTCCTATGTAGTTATAATATAGTACATGTATGACAGGTAAATTGTATGGAACGATACGAGCCTCTGTGGTTTGACATGTACTACCTCGTGCTAGCCAGTAGCATTTCTTACTGAAAGGGGCACATCACTTGTTACTTGATTCCCTTTATATAGCGTTCGTATTAACTGATACTAGGATCTACAATTTTCCTATTCTTATCGTTGTTGTTGGTGTTGTTGTGGGTTTAACGCCATTTTCAGCACATGATAGGGTAAACATGGCGGCCATTATATATATCGTGATGGAATAACCCGGTAAACGCATGGGAAGGTCCATTGAACAACTGGAAATTGCTGGCAACCATTCTCAAATACACACTTTCGCCGAGCCGATATTCGAGTCACGCGAAGCGAAAAAGATGAGAATATTTTGTCATTTTACAGGCGAGCATCTTAGACCACTCGGGTACCTAAGCCCATGATTTTCTTTTTCTATTTGTTAAATTGTTATTGATAATGATTCTTTCCTTCAATTCCTGGCGGGGAAGCCGTGCAGCTCCTATCTTAGGGCCCCTCTCTTCTACTGGAAGAGGTATGTCTGACTGCCCTTTCTGGAAATGCAACAATCCCAAAACATCATTCTCCGCCCCCGCGCCCCCTTCTGTGTTTCGTCGATATTCGGCGAACATGACCACTCGGTATTAATTTATAAGGTTAATTGCCTGTCCTAGGACGGGAATAAAAAAAGAGTAAAATAACTTGGATCAGAGACTTTAAAAGAAAGTTTGAATATACAAATGCAAATAAAGTTTTAAAAGACTTGTGATGCCGCCGCAAGTTTCGAACTCGCGACCTCTTCGTTGGCAGCCTGGATTTCACAGAAAGACAAATGTGGGTGTTTATATATGACTAAGTTGATTGTCCTCCTAGGACGGGAATTTAACAAATATAAAAGAAAATCAATAAACTGGGGGAGAGAGTTCAAAAGAAGTTTGAAAATAAATAATAAAAGTAATTTAAAAATATATTGTGAATGTCGCTACGAGTTTCAGACTCGTGACCTCTTGTTTGGCAGCCGGAACATATAGAAAGACAAATATGGTTGTTTATGTATAAGATACACCAGGGTTTCTATAATGCCGTGTTGTTGTTTTTTTTTTTTCTTTCAAGTCGGATAAGATGCTTTACCACATCTGATCATGATATATGCAATGCAATTTATTATTTCTTTGTATAGCTCTTTGATATTTTTATCCGTTGTGTATAGTAAGCTTTCTATCTGAAAGGTACAATGCTGAGTTTTTATTTTTGCAGTCAAGTTCTTTCTCTCTTTATTTGTTTTTCAGTTCAATATTGAATGATTGTTTTTCTTATAAACTTTGTTTTACATAACGTGATATACTGGTAATTTTTTAAAAAAAATATATATTCTAAACACTACATCTCCAGTTAGAAAAAACAGATATTTTTTTTCTCAGTCCATATTTTCTTGATCTGACTATATATTTAAGAACTATATTTGTATATATCTCATTTTTGTTGCTGGTTCTATTAATTTGATTATATTATTGTTTCTGTATATCCCAGGCATTTTTTCAACGTATACACAAAGAAATATATATTTTCCACACAGACTCCCTTTATCTAGTTTGTTTTTGAATGCTTTTTCCAATATTTTCTAATTTATAATGTCTAAGATGTGGGATATTTAATCATCCCTCAATCATTATTTTATGAGTTTCGCTGCGGAGTAATGTAATTTCCCTCCATATATGAACCGGATTATTTCTTTGTCAAAGTTATATATCATACTTTCCTTTAAATCTACCTAGTTAAACATATACCATATGTTAATATACATATGCCTTAGCGACCTGCATTCGATCCATTATATTCAAATTTGCATGTGCCTACATTTGTAAGTTAATTCGTAGTTTTTCTCAATTGTGTTGAATTTGGATACTCTTAGATACCCCCACGCACACACACACGTCACTCCTAAACCTTTTACACGTGTCGTTACAAGTTCTGGCTCGAATCTGGGGTGGTTGCCCCGCCAGTTCCCTATTAACAGAATTTCAGTTTTTTGCATGATTAATTTTAGATCCTTTTATTAGTGTATCTGACTCAAAATTGAAGTGGTGTGATCCCTTCCATACCAGCCCTTAACACAAACCTAGATCCTATCATGTCGGCATGAAATATCCGATAACATGATTAATGCAGCGTTATAAATAAACTATCCAAAGAACCATCTGTCAATATTAGTGATCAAAACTTGTAAATGCATTTTCTGCAAATATGATTAATTCAGTAAAATGAAAAAGAAATATTGTAACCTCACGTTTTCGTATTAAGAATATAACACTGATATATGCGTAGATCGAAAGGGCCGTTTAAAAGTCGTAAGTCCATACCTTGGTCCGGAATGACTTTTGTGGATGTCAATGGCATTGGGTACGAGTCTTTTGAAATCATTCTCCATTGCCAGATACAAATATATCCCATTTTGTTGACTAAGTGTGTTTTTTATACCTTTGATAAATATATATTTTATTTCATTTGTTTTGTTGCCGAGCATACTTGTACTACATTAGCACAAGTATAATTTATCTTAACTTTTTTAAATAGGTATATAGTGGAAACAAAATGTTTTTTTTTTTTTTGGCCATTTATTAAGGTACGTGTGAATAATGTTTTTTCCTTGGAACAATCATTGCCTAATTTAACAATCAGTACAAAACTGCAGGCATCTCATTACCTAACCACCCAAATAAAATAATTACTTTGTATCAATGATAACCATCTAGCATTTGTGAACTCATCTGAATAATGGAAGGCAGTAATTATCATATTAGTAGTGCCACTCATTTTCTCATTACCTAATTAACAGGTACCAAATGTTGTCTCAATATGTAACGATTTAGGTCACCTATAACTGGAAAGATAACGCGTCATCTACTAATACACCATTAGTCTTTTCAGGACAAATTTAGGCTGAGGTAACTTCACCTTGCTGTTCCAATGTAAATAAATGATCAGCAGTATCTACTTACGTTACGTCATGATGCATGTTCTTTGTCAATGTAAATACTTACCGAAAACTGAAAGGAAATAAAGAATACAATTAATATGATATCGTTATTCAGACACACTGCAATGAGAGCAGATTTTATATTGCTGCAACAAATTCTCAAAATGTTCATTACACTGTCGGAAATCACAATAATAAAGAATCACCACAGATTATTAATATATCAGGGCTGATTTGTCTCAATTTTGTATGTGCTTAGACCACTCGTGTTATAACAAATATTTACGATATTTTCACTGAAATTACCTTCTGTTTGCAGATGACAAGGTGTTACTAATGATTATATAGAAGAAGCAATCCTAGCTGCTGGTGTTCCAAACGAGAACGAATATTTTTAATATGTGGGCCATATAGTGATTCGAGTTTCTAATTCAAAGAAAACAAAATCAATGAATATATCCTTAAATTTCCGAAAGGAATATCATACACCACGCTCAATGACTTCGGGACAGTTTCGACGGAAATGGAATATTACCAACAACTCCAAACACAAATAATATACAGTGCTGTTGGGGAATTACAAAGAATAGAAGTTGAGTAAGATTAGCCGCAGTTGTAATCGCACAGGAAATAACCTGGGCAACTATCAATTGATTCATCAATTCTGGTTGCGGAATCGCCGTATACAACGTAATGTGTAAATATTTTGACTGTTGGTGGATTAATCATCAAAGGGCTGTGCATTTATGTATTTTGCTTGCTTGCCATTTCGTGAAGGATACCGGCTATGGTGAACAGTCAGGACCCAAAGAGGGAAAAAAGCTAAATGACCTTTCATATCACTACTGAAACATTATGATACATTTTAAAACAACGTATTGCTAGATTGTACCCTTTTTAAACGACCATTGATCGAAAACTTAATAGCGGCTACTTTAATGCTGCAGTGAAAACACACGATTTGTTAATATTTGAAATATTTATCTCATTTATCCTAACGTTAATATTAATATAGGTCATTTATTTATAATACAAGACAGTGAAGATACCTAACGAACATAGTTATTATTTCAGACAAGCTAGATAGTAATATTTGTATTGTGCGAACATTCAGGAAACATTTAACAGAGTTTTACGACTCTGTTGTCTTAAACTAAGTAACTATCAGGTAAATTGTAGGGGAATGCGAATAACATAGACCCAGACCCAAATCAACATATTTGCTTCTTTTAATAATGATCCTAATAATAACCCATGCATATATAGAATATTTTAGCTACGTATTAGTTTACAGAATAAAATAAAAACATAAGACTATTCAGGCTAAGTAGAAAATAAACTTGATTTTGGACAAAGTTATGTCGAATATGCAGTGCTACTTTACAGTAGCATATAATGAAATATAAAAAAGTATTTAAGAAAAAACAATGCCAAGTAAATATACATAATGCTAGTACAACGTAGCTTCTAGATTACCGCAAGGAACAATACTTTGACCAGAACTCTTCTCCTAGCAACATCAGTTACATCCTAATTGAAATTGACAATACGTAGATGACTGTATATGCTACAGATTAATCAAAACCGAGCCTTTTCCTAAGATATTGCAAATGACATTAAAACGCTTGGGCGATGTGGCATGCGATTCTAACTTAACAGTGCAGCACATATGCTTATTGACAAGAAAGAAATGACATGAAACCAATATGTCCTATTTATTAGAAAACCTCAATGAAACAAAATATTTAAGGCTCACAAGTACTTGTGATCTGAAATGGAACCTTCAAGCTCTAACTTTACACCAACAAAGATGTAGCTTGTCATCTTGTGCATAAAATGCGAAAAAAAAACTCGCTAACAAAGGTTTAGTTAGACTTATTTTATAATACACTTGTACAGTACTGGACCCCCATTCCCAGGGTTTAGAAGATGAAATTGCAACGAAACCAGAAAACGAGCAGCCAGGTTTGTTACATCCAATTATGACTATATGCCAGGAAGTATGACCTCGATATTGGATCAGTCGCCTTTGAAGTCATTATAAAGACGTAGATTGAAAAACAGATTAGTATTTGTATACAAAGGTTTAAAAGCAAAGCAAATATATCATTCCATAATTTAATCAAGCCTAAAAGAACCAGATAATAAATCAAGACAATATACATATATGATAACATGCGCACGAACTGATAGCTACAGATTCAGCCTTAACCCCCCCCCAATATTAAACGCAAATGCAGAATCCTTAGAAAACACAATTTAAAAAGTAAGCGAGGATACTTTTTTTTTTTTTTTTTAAAGTAAGTTCTTTTTTGTAATGAAACAAACCCGACATTAGGATGTAGTACCGAACGTATCCTGATACACGAAGAACGAGCTTATAAGCCTCTCAGTTTTGTACATCCTACTCTGCGACCGCTCTGGTGGCCTAGAGGTTAGACCGTCCGCCACGGATACGGGAGGTCGCGTGTTCGAACCCCGGCCAAGTCATATCAAAGACATAAAAATGGTACAAATGGCCGCCTCGCTATACACTCAGATTTACGAGGTTAGTGTTACTACTGATCGGCCTGGTGTCAGGATAATGTGACATCATGCTACATGACTTCGTTATGTGTCATCAGTGCTAGATAGACATCACTGTAAACCACCAAATATCGTAGCGATAGGACTGAACAATTGTTAAAGCTACGTTAAAAATCCAAATCACACACACACACACACACACACACACATCCTAATCTACGAACCTATTACTTTTCACTACAAGAGACGTGAAATGATTGTTTACAGAAAATTAAAAGAAAAGTCATAAAGCTGCTTTTAGTTACTGCTAAGACGTTTTCTTATTCATGTAAAACCTAATTAGATCCAAATTGAATCTATAATTTACAGTCACTATCAAAACTTAAATTAAATTTCTACCGACTGACATTATGTCGATTAGCCGGTATGCATGTATATTGGATTCGCGCATCTAATTATATGCACAACTATGACCGTAACTAAGAGTGTATTAGTTGTAATGGCCCATAATTAATACTGAAATGTAAAGTTTTTGCGAAAGCAAGTGACAATATACTGTTGATGTAAATTTATTATTTGTGTAGACTTGATTTAGGGACTAGCACCTGAATCGTTTGGTACGGTATAAAGCATTTCATACGCATGAAGATGACAAAAGTATCGTTGCAGCCGGACATTTCGTTTTCACCAAAGGGGCTCTTTTCGTTGCTTACAATTGACCTGTCATACATGTACTATATAATAACTACAAGGGAGAACACTTGTCTCCTTGCTGGCGCGACCTATTTAAGAATAAATGCTGATATGTCAAGCTACGCTTTGTGTAGCTTAATAAATTTGGTACCGATATTTAGCCCAGGCAGTCGACTGTGTATCCCTATCAATAGTTTGATTGAATACCATACCTTTAAGGAATGTCAAATCATTTTCCCACGCTACTGCTCGTCATGGCCGTGATCGCTCCCGCTTAATATGTAAGATCCTGCTGAATGAAATAATGTCCTCTCATTGGTTAAAATAAAATGATATCCTGTATTTATTTATAACTGATTCAGTAGGCCAATGAGAAGGTATTATTCCATTCAGCGCGTTGTTCTTGTGTTGGCTTTCCTTCTTTCTGTACTATTTTAAGACCAATGAGTCCTAACAATCCAGATAACTTTCAAAACATGACTCTTAATTTTGAGTTGCAATAACAAGAACAACAATATGTTGTTGTTATATATATATATATATATATATATATATATATATATATATATATATTCAATCTTAAATGATACTTATAATTTCAGTTTTATGTTCATTTATAAGAAGTGAATTAATTCAGTTTTCGGATCCTTGGGGAAATGCACCCAGGGTCACTCGCCGATAGTCGTATTGCATCATAGCGATTGAAGAAACGAAGGGAACCATCGGGGTATGTTTGTTGTTGTTGTTGTTTTTGTTGTTGTTGCAGGGTTTTACGGCATTTTTCAGCACAAGAGATGTTATACATGGCGGCCAGTATTAATGGTGGAGGAAGAACCCGGGCGAAACCTGGAAAGAATCATCGACCCACGAGATGTTACTGGCAAACTTTCTCACATACCCACATTGGCCGAATCCAAGACTTGAACCAACGCAGACAGAGGTGATAGTGCAGTGATCCATAATGGTTAGCGCTTCAGACCACTCGGGACTCCTGAGGATGTTTGAAAAGTACACTCCCATAGCTACATGTATAAAGGGAAACGCCTTGTGTCTGGTTTTTTTTTTGTGCGTCGAGGTGATGTGTATATGTTATATACATGACACTAATTTTTTTATGTAAGTGTGTAACTTTTGTGTCATATAACTGACTCGATGCCTTATGCAAAATCTCTTAATGGTGGAAATAAAGATTAATAAGCGAAGAAATAGTCTATACATACATATTGTTAATGTCAGCTGTGTTAGAAAGAAACATGTCGATACAGCTATTATCTCCCGATGGTAGACACAATATAGTTTCCAAAATATCTTCCCTAGTGACCATATCCAATGGATATTATTGCTGTATAGACGTGCCTAGGCAGCAAGACAAACATTGCATATAATTTCAATACGTTGTACCCATATATATATATATATATATATATATATATATATATATATATATATATATATATATATATATATATATATATATATATATATTATACTGGTGAATTTGCCATTCTTGTCTGCTAAGGTTTGGTTCGGGTGTAGTGAAAAGTGATTGGGTACGAGTAGGGATTGAGTTTAAGGATAACCGATTTTTATAATCACGTACTCCCCCCGACACAATCTTCCAACCCCATCACCTTCTATCCGAGTTTGAGTTGAATTTCTTTTGACGAAAGGCCTTCCAGTTTACACACTGGGTTATTTTTTATAGTAAAGTTTACATAGAACATATAATCCACAATCCCTCCACCACGACCTGCCCCGCCCCATTACATTTGGGTCATAGCCGTAACGTTGGTGTAGTGTATAACATGATAAACACGTTGGCCAAGTGTGTTAATCAACAACATTAGTAACTTCAGAATGGTTGATAATGAGGAATTTACACATAATGAGGCTACCTCCACGATGTCTAAACTCTGCTGATAACCCTTCATACCACTTTTATATTTCTTCAAAGTTACCAATCGGAGATCACGTATGAGTGGTATGGTATTTTGACATAATGAAAGTTTCTCTCATAAATAATGCAAGAGTCAATTAAGAAAGGAACCCCGAGCATAAACGCATGTTAAAGCACTTAGTTTCTTTCTTTGTTTGTGTTGTTGTTGTTGTTATTGTTGTTTACCTGATTCGACGCGTTGGTGGACTTAACGATGGATATGTTTTCTTAAATTCATGATGGTCTCTTACGTAAAGAAATACATTTAGAA
Source organism: Sinohyriopsis cumingii (assembly GCA_028554795.2). Taxonomy (NCBI): domain Eukaryota; kingdom Metazoa; phylum Mollusca; class Bivalvia; order Unionida; family Unionidae; genus Sinohyriopsis; species Sinohyriopsis cumingii. Next base: position 5,650,580 of record JAPYKE020000055.1, read on the forward strand.
TATTGTGTGGTTATGGTGAAGGCCATTTTAAGTTTTAAATTATCTTTTAGTCAAATTTGAGATTATATGAGGACAACATATAGAACAGTATGAAAGCTTTACTCGCACAGTAAACTTGCAAAGGACATTATATATAAATTATAGGAAATGGCATGTTGATCCAACGTGAAATTCGATGTTTCTTCGAAGAATCAGTGTTTATGACCCCCACAATTTTGTATGATCCTTCAAAATCAATTGAATATAAGTGCAGATAGCACCACCAAAGTTGAAAAGGTATGTCACATTTCCAACCATTTCTTTATATTCCACTCTCCATCTCAAATGGAAAACGAATTCGTGCAAACCGTATCCTAAGAAAAATTCAGGAATGTAGGCTCAGTAATTGGTCTAATTCCTTTTCATACCAGCAGATGGTGTGGCTCCAAAAGATCAAGTTCAAGCCTTAGTTAAGATTAAAGAAGAAAACAAAAACAATCTGTAAATTCAACTAATTTATCATAAGTTTGTCAACTACACTGCAGCTTTAAAACATTAAACCAGACTCCACACATTGTGTTGTATTTCGGGTTTGATTCGTGCGCAGCAAATTTAGAACCCTGTTTCCATACTACATATATCGCTTTTTTTGTTTGGTTTTTATTCTTCGTCTGTTTTCCCCTACAGCATTATTTAAAAAAATCCACAGAGTCGTCGAAACAATTATGAAACTATCAGTCATACGTTTGCTCACTCTAAATGAAATCCAAAGATACATTTCATACATTTTTGACTCTGTTTGCTCGCTCTTATTACAAAATCACAATAGTCCAAGATGAAAATATGCGAACATTTTCCTAATGATCTTACTATCTATCTATCCATCTATCTATCTATCTATCTATCTATCTATCTATCTATCTATCTATCTATCTATCTATCTATCTATCTATCTATCTGTCTATCTATCTATCTATCCTTCTCTCTCTCTTTCTAAAACAGTCTAAATACAACATACACTTTAACATGTTTCAGCATTTTTTATTTTCAAAATGTGCTGTACATGGTACATATTTCAATTTTAGTGTGTGGGAGGACAACACAGGACTGAATGTATGAAAGTTGGGAGGGACTGAGAGGATAACGGAGGGATGATAAAATATGCTTAACTTATATGCAGGTCGACAGTGATTATATCCCAGGCCTTTTGTTTAAACCAGGCAATTGACAATTTTCAAACTTTTCTAGAAAAAATGGGATCGGCGGTAGTTCAGTTGGTAGAAAGCTGGACTCTTAATCCCCACTCAACCTGCAACCTCCCGCATCCTAGGCAGACGCTCTACCACTAGGCCAACGTAGCGGGTTGAATGAGTTCAAAATTATCCCAACCTGTTTCTTTAGTCCATACAGTCATATGACAATAATTAATTCAAAAAATGATTCGTCTCAAAAAATCTAAACACAACATTAAATACATCTGCATATTGATATTAAAACAATAATAATAGGAATATAAATAATTGTTCACATCTGTATTCATATACATCCCCACAATTCTATTACGACTCTTCATTGCAATTTATCACTACGTGAAATCCACTGAATATAATATTGTCCTCTCATTGGTTAAAAGAAAATAATGTCCTGCGTTTATTTATAACTTATTTTCAGTTGGCCAATGAGAAGGCAGAATTTCATTCAGCGCGCTGTTCTTGCATATTAAGCCAGCCAGCCAGCCAGCCAGCCAGCCATACATACATACATATATGCATACATACATGCTTCTGTTATTGCTGTGGTGTTTAACGCCATTTTTCAGCACACGATAGGCTATACATGGCGACCAGTATGAATGGTGGAGAAAGAACCCGGGTAAACCCCGAAAAGAACCACCGACCCACGAGAAGCTACTGGCAAGCTTTCTCACATACCCACATTGGCCGAATCCGAGACTCGAACCCACGCAGACAGAGGTGAGATGAGACTGTTCAGTAATGGAAAGCGCTTTAGACCACTCGGCCACTCGGTATAGCTTTGACATTAGACATTTATGGGATAATCTTCTATGTGCGTCAAATGAAAGTGTTGAAAATACCTACTACATACATGCATACGTACATACATACATACATACATACATACATACATACATACATGCTTCTGTTATTGCTGTGGGGTTTAACGCCATTGTTCAGCACACGATAGGCTATACATGGCCACCAGTATGAATGGTGGACCCGGGTAAACCCCGAAAAGAACCACCGACCCACGAGAAGCTGCTGGCAAGCTTTCTCACATACCCACATTGTCCGAAGCCGAGGCTCGAACCCACGCAGACAGAGGTGAGATGACACTGTTCAGTAACGGAAAGCACTTTAGACCACCCGGCCACTCGGGGCCCCTGCATGCATGCATGCATATTGTAATTAAGTTCGAGTATGCGCATTTGGTTTTATAGCGCACCGTTTTAAGGAATTCTTAGATTTGTGTGCTTACTTGTGTGATTATTGGAATTCGGCGCAATGGCAATATCCTTAGCCCGAAATAATTAGCCATTTATTAGGAGCAAACGTCACGTAGTGAAGTATTAGTGACTTTCCATGACTCCATGGTCCACCAGTACTGAATGTAGGTCAATACCGAATGAATGTCCCTGTCATAAGAGAGTCCATATTAAAATCAAATGGTGTACGTTGGTGGTGTGACTGCAGTGGCAGTGTTTAAGGTAGGAAACCGGTGAATTACACTATGGAACCAATAAAAAGGGACTCGGCAGATACCGTTTATGTCCCCATGGTGGTAAATGTGGTGTAGTTATATTGGCGAAAAGTTCATGGAAACCATAGTTTGACTGGTCTAAGGTGGCATAGTTAAAATAGTTCCCAGTGTTCAGGTTTACTCGTATAGTTTCTACGGCGTGAACGGCTGGCGGTATGGAAATCTGATAAAGAGATGTGATGTGATGTGATTTGGATTTTTAACGTAGCTTTAACAATTTTTCAGTCATATCGCTACGATGTCTGCAATGTGGCAGTTTATAGTTATTCTAGCACTGGGGCATCATGCTGCAGACATGTAGCATGATGTCCTACCCAGTCACATTATCCTGACACCGGGCCGACCAGTCCTAACACTAACCTCTTAATGCTGAGCGCCAAGCGAGGCAGCTGTTAGTACCATTTTTGTAAGTCTTTGGTATGACTCGGCCTGGGATCGAACCCACGACCTCCCGAATCCGAGGCAGACGCTCTAACCACTAAGCCACCGGAGCGGTATCCTGATACAGAGAAATCATGCAGATGTGCGGTTGATATATATTTGGCAGCTTGTTTTATCTGTGCATTAATTAGAGTAAAATTTCTGTATAAAACGGACACGTCGGGATTTCTAATTTACAACTAAGTTGTATGGAAGACTTTGGAAAGTTGGGGTAAACGTATGACTTCTAGCGGGAATCGCGCGTGGGTTTGACACCACTCGGTCAAGTAAAGACCCCTGGCTTGTAACGATACGTCCATCCATCCATCCATCCATGCACGCACGCACGCACGCGCGCACACACACACACACACACATACATACATACATACATACATACATACATACATACATACATACATACATACATACATACATACATACATACATACATACAATGGAACTAACATTTGTGGAGCAAAGTATGAACTGATTCATATTCTTACTCGGCTCTCACTATAATTAACCATATATAATATGTTATAGGATTCGTTTGTGATTGAAATTTGCGTTCATATCATATAATTTAAAATTTTATAAGAAAGAAGAAAAAGATTCTTATTGGACTCTTCAGAAACGCTACATCTTTTCCCTATTTGAATCCTTTGCAACCCTTCTAGCTCTCTATAACTGAGTAACATTAATACACATTGACTAATCCTGACACTGGTAAACTATTTACACTCTATTCTCATTGCGTCCCTCTTCACTTCCACTTTACTAACTTTATGCTTTTTCCCATAATATTTTATTCTAATATTAGTTCATGCCTTTACTGTATAATGTGCATCCTTTGTAGTCAACGTGTTTTCTAAGTCTTAAGATTGTGCACCCTCATCCAACTGTAACAGTTACGAAAATAAAATGTTAGAAATACACCGAGAAATTGTCTTATCCATTTAAGCAACCAGTTGCATCTGTCACATGTAAGCGAACAGCTCTTCATAGGTTTACAATAAACTACTTTATAAATCAAGGCTGAGGTGCCACGAACTATAATAAATACTGCCATATAACCGTTTTCCAAATGTATTTGTGACTAGTTGCAATAAATGCATATTCCTTTCAAATTTCTTGTTAATTCCATATACAAAGAGAGCATTATTTATGTATATTGTTGATGCATATGCAAACACACACACACAAGAGTGGGAGGGATAAACATATGATTTTTATTGTGTTGCAAACTACTTACAAAACATAAGGCTTGTATTTTCAATAGATACAATTTATAAAAGAAAGAACTTTGCTTTTATCTGAAAAACCTACTTTTCAGCTCTAAACGTGCGATATATTTCTTTATTCTGAGATTCCCCCAAAATACGTTTTAATATCAGCATCGACAAATTAATTTTGATGCCAAACATGTCTTCAAGCTAGTTGCTAAAGTTCGCATATTTCAAAGAATGTGATTCGTTTGCAAAATTTGCAAAGGCTAATAAGTTATCTTGGTTTTGATTAGACAAGAGGGCACATATATTTAACCTTATTGATGAATTTCCGCTCTCAAAACATAATTGGCAGATTCTCTTAAGTTTAATCATAAGATAAAGTGGCACAATCGTAGTAATTAAAACATTCTAGACAAATCGCAACCGAACTTCACTGATCTATGGTTTATCTGAACCTTGAAAAACGGAGCAAATATTGTATTCACCATGGTGAATATATTATCACAAATCATTAATCTTTGACTCTGTACCTGCTACAGCTTTCACCTGATATGGGATTTATAATGCAAAGTATTGATAGGTTTAGATTTCACTGCTTCATTAACAAAGGTTCATTAACTTATATCTTAGTTTGTCAATAATGTACATAAAATTTTTTTCACTTTGTCTATTCCCATAAAAGTCTATAGAAATGTGCATATATTTTGAAAGTTGTAAAAATTATACAAATATTAAGAATTAAACGGTTTCTCTACTAAAATGTATCCTTAGGATATATTCATAGCTGAGGTAAAAACGGTAAAGGTTTATATCAATAACGAGATTTGAATGCCATCGATTAAGATGTAATATGCCTAATGTGACTTGAATTTGACCGTAACAGGGTGCACATTTTTAACTGCCTTTGTGAATATGATTGTAGATAAAACAATGATTTGTTTGCTTAGAAACGTTAGCCAATTGAGGAAATATGAAAAAAGTCGTATGTCAATAATCTAATTGAAGCCGTTCCATATAAATCAAATATTGAAAAATATATGCTGATATATCTGCCTTGTTGCATGCGTACATCTTTATCTAGAGTTCAGTGTTCCAGTCACGGACTGAATATTAATACTGGCTGACTTGAAGATATATTGCATTATATTGTCAGCATTGTTATCGAAACGGATTATTGTTGACTGAAGATGATTTCCTCGTTTTAATGATCCTTTCAAGGTATTTTCTCATGTGAGTTAGAACTATTTACAGCCTTTGTAGTATAATCCGGCAACAGAAGGGACATTCTGACAAATGTTGAAAGGCAACATTCCATAAATATTTGCGTTGTCTGCAGAAACTGGATTACCACATTTTAAATAAACGAAGAGATCAAGAATATCAATGTAGTGTAATTTACAGTGTACCTGGACTTTAGCAATATGATGCTATGATTATTTCCATATGTTATTGTATTATTTTCTAGTCTCTGCCTAACAAAGATATATCTGCTGTTACATCATCTCATATAATGTTGATATTTCATCTCAGCAATTAGATATACTATACGTATATTAAATATCAATATTAAGACGAGAAAGTAAAAAAGTATATTTTAAATGGTACAGTAATTGCATATTTCTTTCTCGCTAAATATCAAAGATTGCTACAGCTATTTAAGGTTGTGAACAAAATAGCGATGATACCCAAAATACATAAGACGTGTGTGGGCAATAATTTCAAGAGATATAACACAATGAAGAGAATATGTTAATGCTAAATAAACAGTTGCAATATTGTGTATCAAAGTGTAACAGATAAATATCCTTAATTTCACAAGTGCAAAGACAAATAAATGATAATAAGAACAAGTTTTTCAGATCATATATATAATTAATAGAAATTAATAAGAGATTAATGTATGTACGAACAGTTTTAAAACCTTAACAAACTGATGGAATGAAAGAAAAAGCCTGCTAAAAAACACATAACTGTAGTAGCATTCGAACGCACGGAAGGTAAGTGAGTAAAAAAAAAATAACTGACGCAACCACTGCATTGCAGAGTGACATGAATGCGATAAAGATTTTAGAAAAGTACTATAGTTTTCAATATCAGCAATAATATTTGCCGAACACAAAAATGATGAGAAGGGTCAGAATATTCAAGATACTTAAAAGGTTTGTTAACCATGTTAAAGAAGTTGATACAAAATTGAAATCTAGATTGACAACTGCAACAAATGAACCTGTGAAGCCATAAATGAACATTGTTTTCAAAGAAGTCCATATAAGATATTAGACTCATAGACTACCTTTAATATTAAAGACATTTGACTGAAAACTATGAAAACTATTTACGTTTCATCAGTCATTCATTTAAGAGTAACAAATTAAACTTAAAAGTTCAGGATTTTGAAAACAACTAAATTATGGGACGTATCCAGTGGAATATAATAGTTGCTAGTAGTAGCATATGATCGCTTTTGCGTATGAAATATTGTCAAAATATCGCAATATAAATCTGAATCGCTTGAGAAAAGATTTTACCGGTTTAGAAAAAGAGCAACTGCTAGAACTAATGTTCCATCGGAGTTTCAATTAAAAGTTTTAGAAACTAACATCCAACGATTTAGAAGCAGAGCATCGAGAGCATAACAGGAAATTAATAATTGATATTGTGGAACATAAAGCACCTAAAACATATGTTTGTTCGGTACATACGACAGTAAGAAATTCATGAAATTGCGCTCAGTGATAGATCATTTGAGGTTATTTACGCAAACATTTTATGCAAGGTATTTTATTGTCCTTAATGCACATTTGTTTATAACTCTTAATCATGACAAGGAACGATTTAAAATGACAGAACCTCGGATTTATAGAGCTGCTCGTACAATCCTGAACTGTAACAATACCATTGTTTTGAATGGACGATTCTGTCAGCTTTGCATGAGGCTAGTGACAATACACACTTGCCTCGAAACACCGGTATCACCTTGGTGCCCTCAACATTGGTAATATCGAACTTCCCGTGTAGCTTACTAAAGTCACACTGAGCAATTTTGAAACACGTAACCTTCGTATCGCGGTTAAAGTGTTTTCTTCCGATAAAGGATTTAATTTGCTTGCACTATCCACGCTAGGGCAACATGGACTAACTCATCTTTATATGCTCTTGCTGACTGATTAGTTTAGTTATGTATCGCACTACGTATTGATAAGGTATCTTGCTCGATTGATTAACAGACAGAGCAAGGACCCAACAACTTCTCACCGACAATGACTTGTACTGTGGTGGGAGTAGTGGAAAATCGCCGGGTACAATAATTCCAATACCAGGCAAATATTTGCAAATGTACTGCGGTGCAACGAAAAATCTTCTTATATCATCTTCATGGACATTGAATATTTCAACATTCCAGTGGAAATCTCTGCTTCCAAAGACGCAAACGTGCCCAGATCCACAGCCAACGGCTATAAAGCAACACAAGTCGCTGACCATGAGCAATGTTTATGTATGACGGGCAAAGGAGATGAGGTACCAGTATTGTATCGCGGCAAAGACTCGGTTAGAGATTTTCTTAAATCGATCGAGGTTACACAAAAATCGATTCAGCAACAGATCTATTCACAAGCTGACATGATTTAGACAGATGATAACACTCGTGAGTTTTCCGCAGCCACTCACTGATGGATCTTTACAGAAGCTTTTACTACCACTGGCACCAATGTCCGTCATCACTTGCGCGTATAGTGGAGCTGAACATACAACATGTAATGTACAGATGAGCACTGACCCAAATTAAATTAAAATTCCTGTTGTGTGACATAACTCGAATGGGTGTGATAGTTCACTTTATAATGCATGAGATAACCACGGCATCAATCTCAAAATGAAGCGTAAACTCCCTACAATATGGAAACATACATTTCCTTTAAACTAGGCCAAGTGCAGTTCATCCATTCATTACAGCTTCTGAATTCGTCATTCAACAAGGGAAGCATGCTAGTGCCGAAACATTAACAATCGATCCTTGATACTATCCTACCAATACCGACTTATTAACGAGAAAAGGTGTGTATCAATACTAGTACATGAGTGACTGGATCAAATTTGCTGAAGCTCAGTTGCCACCGATGGAATCATTTTATTCATCGCTTTCACTTGACGCTATTTCAGATAAAGAATACACGCATGTAGAGATTAGTACTCATTCGAATGCAAGGGCCTATCATCTATATGTGTGATCCGATCTATTTCTGCTCTCTGATTTATTTTAAAACCTTTCGTTGCAGTGCCATGCACGTTTCTTCCTATATATTACTTCCGATCACCTGGAATGGCTTGGGATGAGTTGTTTTCGAAAGTTAAAATCGAGTTGGAAGTACTCAGCGACGTAGAAAGGCATCTGTTTATTGAGCTCACTCTTCGTGGCCGGATGTCTATGGCGAGGCACATATATGTGTGCGCCAACAAATAAAATGTTGACGGGTATGAACCCTCTGTCCTGAGCAGTTCCATCAGGCATCTCTAACTGACTAAACTCTATAACTGAGCAATGATGTAATGGTTAACGGCTGGTTGGTTTCAGTAGCTTGATACCATGAGAGCTTCGCTTCTTTCTCGAAAGCGTGTGCGATTACAGCATCATTAGTGATCACATACATTTCTTCGTAGTTGATCTGGATTACCCTGAACATTTACGTGACGCAAAGGATTATCCGTTGGCAGCTGAAGCGTTGTCAGTGTCTGGTATATGGCTGTTTGCATATCACTGCTTGATCACCGATTAATCCAGACGTAAATAAATTGAATGCACCAAAATATCACCAAGTCCTAGAAACAAACACAATTATGTACTGCGTGTACGAAGCCTCCGGCTGCATCTGCGATTGGGTATGCTGTAAACAAGATCTATCGGTAGCTTGAATTTCACCAGAACGCTTTGGTGGCGCCGTATATCGAGATTAATAGGGAACTGAGAACAAAGGAAACAAATAAGTTTGAGTAGGACATTTTTATGCTCATGAACAATTCATTGCCTGGAAACTCCATGGAGAATTTACTCAAACGAATCCGAGTCGATCTTATCCATGATAGCAAATAAAACAATATTCGAAGTGTCATCGCTGACCCGGCCATTGAATCCAGAAAGATTTATGATGGTGGATGTCTTGCCATTCTCAGCCAACAATATAAATAGAAAACAATTCAACCTGATAAAACCAATATATGCTGGTTCGTCCGTGCTGGACGTGTCGAAGCTTCTGATGTACAAGTTTTACTATGACAAAATCAAACCGTTTGATCAGGATCTGGTCAAAATGTTGCACAGTGACACCGGCTTGCTGATAACACACATCACCAACAAGGAGTTGTATAAGGACATGGCACAACTATGTTTGGTCAATGCATTTGATGCAGAAAATTATCCGAAATATCATACGTTCTTTAGTATCTCTAATACAAAATATGATCAGATTAATGAATTGAAAAATATGTGAGACTGCGGCTTACAATTTAATCGATTCTACTCAGACTCAACCATATTCAAAGGGCAAAAGGACTCACAAGAGCTATTGTGCAGAAGGATTTCAAATACGACATGTGCGGGAATGTTCTCGAGACCGACGTTAATTTACACACACGGCAAATATGATACGAGTTCAGATATATCATAATGCACTAAATGGAGTTTTCCTCGCTTGATATCAAGCGATGGATACTCCCGATGGAATCACCAATTATGCGTTTGGTCATCATGCTATTGTGAATGATAGGTCTACTTTGTACCTCAATGTGTTAACACAGGTCTCGGTGGAAATTCCGCTTTTTCTGGAACGTATTCGATTTCTTCGGCTGGGAGGTCTGGTTCAACCATGCGTCGATGATCCCAAAGAATAATTTGTTGCTTGTCTTGGAATAACAATCTTTTCAGAGATAGCAAACCGATCGACGGACTATACAGGGGAAGTTGCACGATGGTTCTCCAGGTGCATACAGATACCGCAAAAACTTATCTTCGAGTGGTTGTAACGGAGCCGGCTCTGAAATCACTTTCTGATTCGAGACAGAGTCTCGCGACAGTCATGTGTCTAATCGCATTGACTGGTTTTAGTCCAGTCGTGAGTGTGACGTAAGTCCTGATATGGCTAGTGGAAGACGGATTACATATTCGTTAGACCTCTCTTGCCTCATTACTAACCACTTCGCTTTTAGATGACCTAAAATCCAATCAGCGATTGTTCAATTAAAAGAATTCGCAATAGGATGGTCGCGATGAATGTTGATATGTCGAACACGAGCTCGTACACGATGCTTGGTTAGCAACGCAGTAAAACACCAGACAAATTCTTTACCAGAATGCACTTGCAACAATTGTAGACATATGAGCGAAGAACATATATACATTATATCGAGTGGATCTGCAACACTTGAATAATCTTGTCATGTCAGCAGTTCTGCTTTCAGGCAACATCAACACTCGTTAAGACATGTATAATCGGAATCGTGTGGAAGAGACAATAATCAGCATGATAAAACCCATTATGTACTTGCAGATCAATCCACCCACCTGATATTTTCCTTGGTACTGGTAGCTAAATTTGACAAAGTGCTTGTTTGGCCAACCATTTTAAAGCAATCATATGAGTGACTTTAAATGTACTGGCTAACGTTTCATCGGCGGTTTGACAAATTCATTACTCTCGCGGAATGTAAAATATTTTCGATAATGTCACGCTTTTGAATCCATCGTTTTGTTTGTGTTACAATTATTTTTGCTTTTAATAGAGAAACATACCAGTGTAGTCTGAGCTATGTCACCTCTTTTGGCGACCAATCTTGCAATTGCTTCTCCATCACCTGGTCCCACAATCCTTTTTAAGTCATGGAGGAGATCTACATCATCGCGCTGACGTAAACGGATATAACTTGATACTTTATAAGCAGGGTCATGTAGGCAATAAGCAACATTAAGACGATGTCTGGTGATTCCCCAGGCTTTCTTTGTTATAATCGACTTGTATATCCAGCTGTGTACATGGCGCTCATTAACTGTATCCAGGAAGGAGCTTTTAACCATAGTATTTACTTCACGGTGTAACTCTGCTAATGTAACCGCTAACTCACCGCCTCTTTTGGTTTAGTATGTGGCGCTTCTTTGCTCTATATCGAACACAATTTTCAATAATCATTGCACGTCCAGTATGTGTTGAACTCAAGTTAGATTTGCGACACGAGGTTTCATGCGAAGTCGTACACAATAAGAATACATGATCCTATTATATCCTGTCTCATATAATGGATGCAGGAAAAAGGTAATTCGCATATGCTTTCATAGATTTTTCGGTCATTGACTTCTCCATACATCCATCTCTTAAACCTACGTACGTACATACATACATGCATGCATACATACATAAATACATACATACATACATACATACATACATACATACATACATACATACATACATACATACATACATACAATGGAACAGTTGTGCAGCAAATTATGATATTATTTTAGATTTTTAATCGGCAGTCGCTACAATTAACCATATATATATTATCGTCTTCGTTTATGAAAACAATTCGCGTACATATCATATGATTTATACTAATATAAAAGCAAGCACGAGTCATATAGGACTCTTGAGAAATTCTACACTTTTTGTTATTTAAATAATTTGAATCCCTTCTGGCTCACTATAACTGTCAGAGTAACACATATTGCTTGCACATTACACCGGTGAACTCCAACGCTATTTTGTCACATTGTCTACATTTTTCCTCCCCAGTACTAACTGTATGCGTTCTTCCATAAAATTTTATTCTAATATTAGTTCGTGCTCTCTCTGCAAAATGTGCAACCTTTGTATTCAACGTTTTCCCTAAGTTGTAAAAATGTGCAGGCTCATCGGATGAAAATAATTACGAAAATACAGTGGCATAACGAAACTGAGAAACTGTCCTATCCGTTTAAACATGCAGTGGCATTGGTCATTTTTTACACGAATAGTTATTCATAGTTTTACAATAAAGTTTTTAATGATATACTTTTCAAAGTTCAAAGATGAGGTGAATTTTGTTGTTGTTGCTGTAGGGTTTAACACCAAGTTCCAGCACACGATAGGCTATACATGGCGGCCAGTATTAATGGTGGAGAAAGAACCCGGGAAAACCCGAGAAGGAACCACCGACCCACGAGAAGCTACTGGCAAGCTTTCTCACATATCCACATTGGCTGAATACTAGACTCGAACCCACGCAGACAGAGGTTAGATGGCAATGATCCGTAAAGGAGAGCGTTTTAGACCACTCGGCCACTAGGGGACTCAAAGCTGAGGTGAAAAGAATCATAATAAATATGTTTGCATATCCTTTTCAGCTCAGAAAGCATAGATTATAACTATTAATTAAGGCATCGCGATACAAGAAAATCCAGGCGGATAGACAGAATTTGCTCCTATTCCATCGGTGGTGTGAATCATAACCAAAAGTGTACTAAAAGTACCATAGTAATCAGACGAGTCATCAAACCAACAAAACAGTTTTCGATTTAGTTAGACCGATTCATCTTACCACAAATATTTCTAATCATTAACTTAAAATATTATGTATGTAAACACACTCTTAGTTTTTCTTATCATTCTTTAATATGTTGAAGGGATTGAATTTTCAACGTTATGTCCGAATCACATCCCCGGGTAATTTATCCGACGTCAATGGCAATGAATGTATATTCCTTTCAAATCTAGTTTTAGGTCTAGAAACAAAGAGAGCATAATATATATATATATATATATATATATATATATATATATATATATATATATATATATATATATATATATATATATATATATATATATATATATATATATATATATATATATATATATATATATATAAGGAGGGAGACATTTAATTTATATTGTAAGCTTGACCTTCGTCCACGATTGCAGATGGAGGTATAGAGGTATAGCCAAATTGACTATTCTCGTTTGTTTTAAAAAAATAAATATTTGAATTTTAATTCCGGACTAGGCTTTGATTACGACCTTAGAATATTGTTTTGTAACCAAACTTGTTTACAATGTTATGGACATTTGCATTTAAAATGATCCAAATCTTGTAGATACTATGGTATTTTATATCATGTGACACTCTCATCGAACTCGCAGAAAAATGTGCACATTTTGATCTATCAGTCTCATCCATTCAAGAGTTGAAGAAGAAAAAAGCGAAATCAATCTCTTTCATTTCGGAAGTTGCTGATGTTTCATCATTAATGGTCTGCGTTTGGCAGGGAGAAACAAATGATTATGTACAGATGATGCATAATTTCATCACCATGTGATTTATTTATTTTATAGACGACTATCTTGGTAGTGAATCCCTGATAATATGTGAGTCCACTAATATATTTGAGTGTGTTTATCAGGTATTGCTATAAAATAGCGTTCTTACTGGGACCGTGAGGGTCTTACGAGATATTATTTACCCGCCGATCTCATTCGGTTCAATAAAAAAAAAAAATATGAATCTCCTTATTATTCCAGTGCTTCTGGATTGTGCCGTTTTCTGTTCTTTTCTGCAGCATAGTAGAATAGATCTGAACTGGTATGAATTATACTTTCAAATATTGATATTCGTTTTCTTTATCCGCGAATAAATTGATGATCACTTTTCTGCTCCAATGTTTGCATCATCTCACTCATCTGCTTCGATTATTTTCAGATACGGCGATCGCTCTGAGATTATCTATGTTACTAGCATCACCTTATATTGATATGATAGATCGATAGATCTTGTCGTATTTTACCATAATGACATTCATACACAAATTGAGATACTTTCATCGTTTTTCTTCTGTGATGAGCAGATAAAGTTCTGAGTCTTCACGTGTCTAACTGCTCCATACTGGCCACTTTCATAATTGTTATTGATTGGTCTTTCAGTAAGATAAGTTGATTTCATTTACTGTCAGGTTGTATTTTCTATTGCTTTAATTTTGTACTAAGTTAATATATGCATCAATGATATCTCTAAATGTATCTTTTAGATTTTATATTTCCTTAACGACATGAGTTTCTAAGGCAAGAACGCTGTGATGCATTAATCAGCCTGAAAATGCTCGACGACATCGAATGTGTCGACAGTAATCCTTGAGCATGACATAGTCTGTCAATGTCTTCTTCGTCGGTTAATCCAAGTTCGATGATGTTTTTATTATTTTCACCATAAACATGATTCATGCAGCCGATGATTTTTTTTTTGTATCTTCCAAAGTCGGTATTGTGTGTTCGTTTATCACAATACGCATTGAGACAGCAAATATTTGCTAGAGACAATGCCTACCAGCAGTCAATAATCGGTTAATTCCGTACTTCCAATGACAATTCTAATCCTGGATAAATCTGTGGTAGATACTCATCAGACAAATTACCATTAGTGTGAAGATAAGGATACTTAAACTCCAGTAACTCGATCTTGTCATTAATGACCATTTATCCATTTGGTAAATACATGAATCCTGGAACATCGTATATGGAAATATAATCACTTACAATATTTGATTTAGTCACGTGATTCATGTACCTCTTATCCACGTTCTTAAAAACAGCCCCATTTGCATGGTAAATAGGATGTTTCTTTCTTTGTGAAGACTTATCTTTTAATAAGCAATGTCTTCCGGTGCCAAGTATGGATTCTGACCAAGGATGTATGCATTTTATGATACTCTATTTGTGGTCGTGATCATATGTCTTTATTATGAATGATGTTTGATCGTGTGTCTCTATGAATTTGGCAAACTTCTTCCGAGTTGCCATTATTATATACAATGCCATTCTGTAATTACATTTATTTTAGATCATTATTTAAATGGAGGTAGCAAAGATAACCATTTTTGATTAGCCACACTGAAACTAATCGACAGGTGTTCATCATGTCATTTCTTCCTAAGAGATTTAATCTTTCCATACATGTGAACATTTAATCTAGTTCCAAGTCTTAATTTGATCACGACGTTGCTGGAATTTGTGGGTTGGACCACAAAAGAAACTTCCTCTCGCAGACTAACATCGTTGATAATCGCATCCACATATGTATTTTAGATACGTAATTGATCATTGAAGGACGCACAGACAATATGCGGATGTATTTCGCAGACATACCGAGTAGAATTCTGCCAGATTCTCAGGAAAATTCGTTCCATCTTGAAACGATTTCTCCGTGATTTCAGGAATTTTAGCTCCTCCTGTGCTTGGAAACACTTTCGGGCGATACACCTAGACCTAATCTGGTCTCATGAACAAAATGTACACGCACGAATGAAAACAGCTTATATTTCCTTTCCAGTTGGATATCTCGCATTTAAGAGAAGTGATATAATCCATTTTTCCGTAATGTCCACAATTAGAATATTGCAGCAAAAAACATGACAGGGATTGTCTTTAATGTGATGGTTTTTGCTTTTGTTAAAATCGCTTATAGACAGTTGATCAAAGTATAATTCTACCTGATAAGTACAACTGATTATCATTGGAGCTGATAACATAGTATATTCTATATCTTATTGTTTTATCTTCTTCTTACATCATTTCATCAAATGTTCGTTGTAAAATATGTGATTATTCCAGGTTGATTTTCTTGATCGTTCTCATCAAGTCTTTCTCCTTGTTGCTGATGACAAAGGTATAATATCTGATGGAATGGTTATTTCTTTATATCTCAATGCTGCGGCTACATTGCTCTTGTCAGATTATTACTTTTGTGTGTGTTGCTGACTATAGTCTTCTTATTGCATGATTTCATCAAAGTTTTGTTGTATAATATGTGTTTATCCCATGCTGATTTTCTTGATCATTCTCGTCCAGTCTTTATCCTTGTTGCTGATGACAACGTTATAATGATCTGACTGAATTGTTCATCTCTTATGTCTCAGTGGTGTGGCTAACAAGGATCTTGTGAGATTATTAATTTCGTGTGTATTCCTGGCTACAGTCAGTGCTAACTCTGCTTCAATCGATCTGAAATTTGTTGGTAACTAATCGTATATGGGTTCATTCGGGTTCCAAAACGGTTATTTATGTTATCGTGCTTGTTCAAACAATTTCATGAATTCCTGCTGCGGAGGTATTCTAATATAAGCAATGATACAATCATAGCAAGACAACAGGACACGATAGGAAACAACTATATGAGTATGGAGAATTCAGATGATATGAAGACAATGGGTTGAGCCAATTTTCTTGGGATAGAGCATATATGATGACCAATGGTGGGGGCTAATTGTCTTGAGAAAAAGCAGAAGCTATGATGACTAACGGAGGGACCAATATTTTGGTGCGAATGATTGAAAACCACCTAAATAATTCCCTAATTGATTACTATGCTATTTCTCTAGTTGGTTATTCCATATATATATATATATATATATATATATATATATATATATATATATATATATATATATATATATATATATATATATATATATATATATAACAGTGTATAATAGTGTATATGCAGTGTTTATTACTCATTTTTATTTCGTTATTTGCTATTGAAAATGTAACAAATTTATGTTGGACTTGACCTTGTCGAAAATCAAGTTTATCTCCTACATGACCTCAATCATTCGTGTTTTAACTAATATATAACTAACACATCCTTTACATTTTATGAGTTGAATATTAGGATGATAGCTGTAAGTACGATTTCACGCTCAGTGCCTGTATCAGATTCTAGCAGATTCATACTGTTAGAGGTAACACCAGAACATTAATCCAAGCTTTCTGGATATTTGATATCAGAGACTATCAACATGTTTCATTTTGTTGTTAAACGTCCCATGGCTAACTAGGCCTGAACTATTTCGTGCCCTTCTGACAAGGCACAAATGTTAAATTATTTAAGTTCCTTTATCTCTAACCCTTTCTAAAACAAAAGCAGAGTGGTAGAGCAGGCAATTTTTAGTTGGCTTTGGTACTGTAAGCAACACTGGTTTTCTAGCTGATGTGGAGATTTTAACATTATTTTACATCAAGTAGTAGGACCCTTACTTGGTGTTTGTGTGTCCTTTTCAACCCGAATGTAACATACCTGAATCATTCATGTTTTAACTACATTATAGCTAAAACGTTTTCTGCATTGTATGAGTTGAATATTAGGATGATTATTAATATAAGTAAACATATATATTTGGGTCAAGGTCATGGTTACTGAATGCCCCATATACATATACATTATTCACCTGATATAACTTTAGAACCAGACGTCTTAATTCTAACTGAAGTTATATTATGTAAACATTAGGAACTTTCTAGAAGGATATTTTCCATAAGGTTGTATTCTTTATTTCGAAAATATGAATTGTGAACAAGTAGAGGACTACATAAATTTGTTCTTGTACAAATTATTCATTCATTCTGTACAGATTCAGCATGCTCAGTTGTTTAATTTTGAGTCCAGTACTCTATTTAGGCTCGAATTGATTCATTCAAATTATGTTTTTATTGGAATTGCAACGTGCTCTTCAAACATAACATTCTTGCAAATAAACACTTCCAATTATAATGAAATTTCAAATAAGGATATATGTTTCATTTTAGTATTGTCATCCAAGAAAAGTATGTTTGCACATCACCACAACACGGGCCATCACATGCACATCATTAATTATGGCATTCGATTTAATTTGGGTTACCACTGAAGTTTATTCAGAACTTTAATCACATGGACTTGCTAAGACTTGTATATGTACTTCTATGATTATTTCAAATTTAATTCGCAAAACCTTAATTTCTTTCATTACATTTTTATTCTGATGAAATAATGTATTTATTAAATTGTACAATGCTTGATGTTTTTCACTCTTGTCTATTACTTATTACCTGATCTGAGACAATATAGTACTAACATATGTATAAGTACTTGAGCTAAAACTTGTTGAGCATTTGTTAAACTGACTGAGGGCCTGAAGTTGACCATATATGGCGCTAAATGGGACATTGAATTTGACTATGAATATACAGAAAAGAATATACAGAAATATGTGATGTAAACTTAACTTCCAAGATAATATAAACAAATATAAATTTATTTGAGTGATTCAATACATGAACCAACCGTTCAGCGTTAATGAACTCTATAAATTCGGAGCTGGTCAAATTATCGAGGAATAAATGTAACCAGCAGAGATTTGAAAGCCTTTGTTTAACAAAATCAATTTTATAGGTAGAATGTATCCATGCGCAACAATATGAAACACTTTATTTTAAGCTGCACTTAAAACAGAATCCTAGAAAAACATACCACTCTGTTATTTTAAAGTGGATGATTTGCCGAATGTGAAAGAAGAAAACAAAACAGGCTATCTAAAAGATAGTAGATCATTCAACGTTGATTTTTTCAAAAAGTAGTTGTCATTAGACAATAATTTGTACGAAGTGCGACACAACCGCAAATATTAATCTCAGCAATCACTGCAGCCTAATTGTAATTATATAATAAACGTATTCTCCAATTAGAAGCAAAAACGAAAGTACAAATTTAAAACATATGTATGGGATAATCCTGTATGTGCACTTTGTTGAAGCAAGGAAAAAGCTAATATACATAAAGAAAGTAAATTGAACTAACGTGTGTGGAACATAGTATACACATATATAGGGCAAAATGTGCTCTTCCATTACCAGACATCCGTAGAACCGAAAGCAGACGCTAGTAAATCAATTCCACTAAATTGCGACATGGGGTTGAATAAAGAAGTAGTATACTGGATCAACGTGTGTCAACAGTTTTCTGAAGTTCAGTTTCAACAAAACAGTGATAATTTAAATAGCTATGCATATGTGTTTACATACATAATAGTTCAAAATCAGTTAAATTAAATTGTAATAACTTATGTACACCAGAGTGATTGAAAATTATAGAATGTTGATTAGCCTACAATGAATGGGAGAGAGTAAGCGAGAAAGTTAGTGAAATGCAGGACCTGGCGATTTATGAAAAGTAAAACTCTCCGGATTCGTCCCCATCCCACCATGTGGTGTTGTTGAAAAAGGAGGATGGAAGAAAATATTGATATCTATACTTTTTTTTAAATATCTGCTTTCTCTAAGGAACCCATGCAAAATATAGAGAATTTGTTTTGTTTTCACAATTGGCAATTCACCAATATTTCAGAACAGGATCATACTAAATCATACTGGCAGGTTCCCATCGCGGATGACGCCGTATGTAAAGGTCATTCGACAACTATAGTGTCTTTGACGATATACTTGTGTACGAGCATTTCCGGGAATATCACTTTACAGATTTAATACCTTTTATCGACAAACTCTTAATGGCTAATATCACACCGAGCACCACCAAATGCAATATGGTATATAATGCATTTTGACCATTTAATAAGTTAGTCATAGCAGTTGCAACCCGGCCCTGAACAAATTCATTTGAAGAGAAGATTCTAAATCAGAAACAAAAAAAAAAACATATCCCTTTGCTCTTTTGGTTAGTCGAGTTGTACAGGAAATTCTTACAGAATTATGTCGCTGTTTCTAGTCCGTTGACGGGCGTGGCTAGAGAAAGGCAAATCAATAAATGTGGCATCACGCCAGAATAGACATTATAACAATCTTAGAGAAAAGTGGAGCAGTGCACCAACCGTAGATTTGAAAGAGGCTACAACACGAGAAGGCTTTGCGATTTGATTAAGATAGATTACAATTACCCGACACTAATGCAAAATGAAACAGCTGACACTGGAAGAAACTATACCGTGATGGAAAATGAGTAATATAATGGTGTATGGGAAACATTCACAGGTACCGTTTCGGAAAGGAATGTGTTACAGAAATGGATCACACGCCCTCGTGTAATCATCAGGTTTCTCATATTATTCACAACTAGCTTAAGTATAACTCTTACGCGTCAAAGTGAATCATTATGTATATATATATATATATATATATATATATATATATATATATATATATATATATATATATATATATATATATAATTGTTACAAACTAGAACAATGACTTGCTTTCTATAAACTGATACTGTGAGATAGACGGTGTGTATAGGAAGTGCATTCCAGTTTGCAATTGCACAGAGCCATATATCAAAATCCTTTATAATTTCGTTGCAACTATAACTCAATGATAATGTGTTTTGTAATTATGGATACAATGAGTTTTCAATAAACGTTTCTGATTGTTAGTAGTTCAGTTCCATTACATCTGACTGTAATATTTTTCTGTATTACCGCTGATATTTTCGCTATAATTGCACACAGTTTTTATATCGTATGTATCTTGTATTTCTCTCCTCCATCATATCAAAACTTTACCTTAATAACAAACAAACACGCAATAACTACTGGATTTGTATAAGAGAAGATTTTTATACTATGACTAGAGCAGCTGTTTCTATTGACATATCTTATGATATTACACGGTACCTACTTTAGAGTAACAACATTTTATTCCGGCTCGCAACTATCAAATGAAACATGCTCTTCTGTCTGTTTTAGCAACTCAAGCATGCTACCACTATTATCTGCGAATGTCTAAATTGTTTGTCTTAATGACATCATATTGATTGTTTAATGCAGATAGTTATTCCTAGTCCAATATTCCTTCACCATTCGTTCCCTTTATGTCTTCCAATCCGCACTACGCACGGTCTCCTAAAAGTGCTTGTTTGACTATAAACAACGTCTCTTCCATGGAGTCGGGAAGATGAATTTTCAAAAAAATAGACTTATATGTTCCGATTCTAACTTTTTAACTGCTGTTTTATTTAGGTGTTTCTCACATATTTATTTGCCGAATCATAGGTATGACATGTTGCTAGGTTGTTGAATCCAACTGGCGACAGGTATATTGACCACTTGGAAGAGTGACCAATACTGACACAAAGTGTTCTTCTTGTTAAATAAATAAATGAATATATAAATAGATGAAGCTACAACTACACATTATTATTATGATTTGTAGTATCATCATTATCGAAGGCACCATCCATTCCACATGTTAAATACTAATCTGCAATACGTTTTATCAATTGTTATCTTTTACCATCATTTAAAGTTTATACCTGGCAGCAGAGATATTACCCTGAAAAATAATATACTACTTTGACATTTCTTTCAATAAATAAGTCAAATACATATCAGTTTGGGTACTGATTAGGTTTCTTGCATACAATATGTTAGCTTGAAACAGAAATTGCATTTAGTTGTCACCATTAAACTACAGCTTGCAGTTTCTAATGTTTCCTACATACTTATAACGGGTTCTAGTGACCGCACGGTTCAATCGGACATTTTATCAAATTCTCATGTAGGAAAATTCATCTGGTTTTAAAATGTTGAACGTTTTGTGTGTACATAACGTTAGTAAATTATGTATAATTGTTATCTGAATTAACTATGGCATTCGCAATATTCCAATTAGTTTGATATGACATCACGAAGATGACCAACGTATCCTAACGTCATATGACTCAATAAATGCAACAGACACATTATAATACAAAGTCGATGTTTTTTGTGGATTTTAGGTTTGCACGGACATAATAAGGGTTAGCCATTCCATAGATATGTTTATGCAATTTGCATCTGTCTTCCATAAATTAGATGTTGAAAGACGACACGAAGATGAAGTACCAAGATCGCATCAGGAAATAGGTTTGTTGCTCTTTACTCGAAATTTAATTGGAATATGCTTTGTTCTTTGCTTGTCTTGATATCAACTTATGACAATCCTTATAATTGTTTTATGTTTCTTTGCAACATTACGAAATATTATAAAAGGTATATCTCGGAAACAATTCCAAAGGTTTTCCCCAAAACTGTAGGTATATCCTTAAATGAGTGTGCTACGAAAATATTGTTTTAACTGAATACTTTTCTTGGTTTCCCTTCTTGTGCCCGGTAACTTTTCAACATTGACATTCTATTATCACAGTGTTACCGTTATTACGATGCATTATAATAGTCAATATTTCTATTCCAAAGGAGCCTTTGTGTGCTTATCTGCTCGCTAAATGAACAATTTTGAACTTCTCCTACTAAAGCTGTATTTTTGTGAGCATTATACTTTAATTCCTGGGAATATTATAGATGTTATCATAATTTGCATGTGGCTGATATTTACACACACACACACACACGCTCACACACACGGACACAAGCAGACACACACACACACATATATATTTCTCTCTCTCTCTCTCTCTCTCTCTCTCTCTCTCTCTCTCTATATATATATATATATATATATATATATATATATATATATATATATATATATATATATATATATATATAGATAGATAGATAGATAGATAGACTGACAGACAGACAGACAGATAGATAGATAGATAGATAGATAGATAGATAGATAGATAGATAGATAGATAGATAGATACGAAACAAAATGTGAGCATGACGGTATTTGAATTAAATACAAAAATGTAATGCACTTAAAAGAGGAATTTTTCAATCACGTGATAACTGGCGGCAATCGACAATTTACATCTCAGGGAGAAACGAGAGTAGGATCACATGTAAAGCAATTTAACTTTGTTCAATGGTTTTCTTCATCGATTTTCTCACGAACATGACGTTTGCCAATTTCAAATTCTGCGATATCTAATATATTTTACATACTGTAGAGTTATATTATTATACAATGACATTGATATCTCTATTAAAGGATTTAAATTTCATGTTATCTCGCAAAATACACGGTAGAATGTTATTCCAATCAACATTATTTATTTTATTTTTGCATGGATTAGCATACATTATTTTCTTCCTATAATAAATAATATGAATTAATTTAGAATGGCTGTTGTAGGAACGAAAAGTTAAATTTGGGGCAGTCATTATTAAGATTTGTGCATTCAAAGTTTAAGTTTCAAACGAGTGGTGCCTTTTTTAATACTGAGCACTGAAATGTAGGCTAGAATTTACAGAATTGACGCCATACTTATGCATATTTAAACAGAGTGTTGCGTTCCATGGGTTGTCATCTAGTGATGTTCTGTTCATTTGAAATAATAGGATGCAAAGATTGTGACACTAATGTCAGATATGTTCAGATTAACAACTTCCAAACACATGCACATTTAAGTTTCCCTTCAATGTTAGCCTAGAATATATTACAAGATTGCTACTCTCAATTTATAGAATTGACGCCATACTTATGCATATTTAAACAGAGTGTTGCGTTCCATGGATTGTCATCTAGTGATGTTCTGTTCATTTGAAATAATAGGATGCAAAGATCGTGACACTAATGTCAGATATGTTCAGATTAACATATACCAAACATTTTGTCAACGTAGATCAGGTACAGTTATAGAGATAGCTCATAATTCACCCCTGCCGCTATAATACATTCCGAAAAAACGTTGCCTGACGCTCCACATCAAACTTCACCATTGTGTTACAATCTAAGTAGAACCCATGAACTGATGTGTTACATTTACTTACGTAAGGTCATGTTTGTCGTGAATGTGAACACTTACCTCATCCTGAAAGGAAGAAAAACATGTAATTAATGATGTGTCATTATTCAGACTCACTATAACAAGAGCAGGTAACATATGTTGTACGAAAAACGCAAGTTCTTTCATCTCATAGAATGAAATCACAATACATCATGGGAATGATATTAGACAGTATTAATATCATGGTACTAAAACTTTGAATGTGACAAATTCGTGTCTTATGTTAGTTTCTATCATTAAAGCGATTTTGCTCGGGAGCTCTTAACTCTTTACTCAGATGACGTATGTGCTATTCGAAGCATTTGATAGTACGAACAGGTGCTCGCTTACTTGTTTATTGGGATGTAATTATGTATGTACTTTTATAGAATTATTTTTGGAGCTAAAATTATATAGCATTATTCCATTCGTTATCATGAAAAGATCGTAAGATAGAATGATAGCTGACGACCTTATATTTCAGATACAAAGAAAAATGAGATACCTATGAGATCAGTGAAAAGGATAAATATATTGCGATGTTTTACTTTGAAAATCACTAGACGAATATCATGGCTCCTTTATATTACTTTTGAAATCTCCATTCATTAAGTATAATTTAGAGCAATCATATCAAATACGAGCGGATCAAAAAGGATAATGGATCGGAATACCGGTGAAATTTTAATATGAGAAAATTATGGGTGAAATACGAAAAGCAAATGCTTTCAATAAGAACCTGAAAATATTAGAATCTAACACTTTTGGAGCAAACACATGCAATATGGTATGTCAGTTGGACATTTGTGGGCATTATTTTCACCAAATGCGCGGCAGTCAAAGAGTATATAAGATAATGAGAGATTGAACCTAAATCACATTTTAATAGGAAAAGATATAATTCGTTTCGTTGTTTCAACAGTATGTTACGGCATCGTGTGTTCTCCTTATATATATATATATATATATATATATATATATATATATATATATATATATATATATATATATATATATATATATATATATATATATATATATATATATATATATAATTATTTATAGGACAACTTCCAAACACATGCACATTTAAGTTGCCCTTCAATGTTAGCCTAGAATATATTACAAGATTGCTACTCTCAACGTGAAACTAATCATTCAACAGGGTGTCCGCTACGCTGTAGTTCGTTAAACAATGATAAATACGTACCAATTTATATGGTTCAATAGAGGAAGAAGGAACTAATACACTATTTAAAGTATGATTGAGCATTTCACCTCATATGCCGTCCTTTTATATTCATTCACACAAACATTGAAAACCTGACATGTCTTAATTGCACTTATATGTAGTTATATACATAGTGAATGTTACTTGAGGCATAAAAATGAGATACTCCTCTATACGCATGTATTTATCGATCTATCTCAATCACAAGAGACATCCATCCATACATGCATACATACATGCATGCATGCATGCATACATACATACATACATATATACATACATACATAGTATTACTATGTATGTGTGCATCTTTTGAATAACCGATTAGACAAATATACTAATCAGTTAGATAATCATTTCTGAGGTTTGGATGATTTCTACAAAAAGATCAGACATCCCCTTCGTTATCCCAATGTCATCATATCATATCCATTATCCCACAAAACTTTGCCCACACTCTTGTTCGTCATACCATTTGCATTTTACCAGGAAACGTTAGCCCCACCATTTCCCTTCAAATCTTGTGTATTGCGACAATAATAATTTGGTTTCAGATCGTTTTCCTTTGTTTCGCTATGATAGTATGATATTTATATTGCTGCTTGTGCGCAGAAGAATGTTGATATTAGTGTTTCACCCAACTCATCTGAACAATTGTTAAAGCACGAAATGAATCTCTTTTTTACCGCGTTTCTGAATGCTCAACATCCACGTAGCTCTGTGTCTGTTAATTTGTATTAAAGATATGTGGCTGAGATGGAGACATATTATTTGTATTTTTATTTATATCAATGTTGATGTCTTGTGGTATATCAGTCTAATCTCATCAAGTATTGAACAGTACGAAATCGATCTTTATTTAGGAGGTTTCTGCGATTCAACATTCATCGTATGAGATGGAAAGGGAAAAAAAGAAACGATTATGTAGGGATGATACATAATTCCATCACCAGGTGATTAATTTACAGACGAATACCGTCATAGTGATTCCCAGATAGTTTGTGAAATTAAATGTATGTTATAGTGTGTTCTCAGGTGTTGTTAAAAAATAACGATCGTCAAAGAATTGTCCTGCATGTAATCTGGCCGGAAACATCAGGTTCTTACGAGATATTATTTACCCGCCTATCACAATGAGTTCAATCTCAATATATATGAATCCAATGGTTCTGAATATTTGTGTTGTCGTTTGCAGCATTGTATAATGTGTTATCATGTGTAGTTTCAACTATGTTTATTCGTGTTCTTCATCAGCGAATAAAATGATGGAAATCACTATTCTGCTTTTTGATTAGGCATCGTATAACTCATCCGCATAGATTATTTTCAGATACGGCGATCGCTTAGCGATTATGTATGGTATTATCAGCAAGTTATATTGATGTTATGTATCACTAAATGTTGTCATATTCTTCCATGATGACAGTCATACACAACACGTGATAGTTTCATCGTTTTTCTCCTTCGATGACCACACCCATTTAATCTTGCTTATATGCCATACTTAGAATTAAGGTTTAGAAAAGTTCTCAGTTTTCACGTGTCTAACTACTCCATAATGGTCAGTTTCATAATTGTTGAAGGTGGGTCTTCCATTAAGACATGTTAATATTATGTACAATTACATTGTAATCTCTAGTTAACTACTTGCATTTCATCAATAATATCTCCATAAGATATCTTCTAGATTTCATGTGTCCTTAACAACATGAGTTTGTAAGGCAATAACACTATAACGCATTTGCCTAATATGATACCACTCGATGACATCGATTGTGTCGAACGTAATCCGTTAGCATGCTGTAGCCTGTCGACGTGGCCTTATCCATGAGCCCTATCATGTGTTCGTCGTTGGTTTACCCGCATCGATCATGTTTTCCTCATCTTCACCGTATGTTTTTTACAGACAATGATTTATGTTTGTATCTTCCAAAGCCGGTATTGTTAGTTCTTATTATCATAATACACAATAATATCCAATTGAGACAGCGAGTCGTTCCTGAAGGCTGTGTCAATCAGCAATGTGTAGTCTGCTACTTTCCATGTCGATTATAATCCTGAAAACATTTGTGGTAGATCATTCTGAGACAAATCTGTATTATTGCGATAATAAGGACATTTAAACTCCAGTAGCGCGACCTTGTCATCGATGATCATGTATCCACCTGTTGAATAATTGAATCTTGGAAAATCAAATATGCAGAGAGTATCACCTACAAACTTTGATTTAGTCAAGTATTCCATTTAACTTTTAGCCACTTTCTCAAACGAAGAACCCCATTTGCATGGTAAAGAGGATGTTTCTTTTTTGTTGACGACTTATCTTTTCATGCGCAATGTGTTCCGGTGACGAATTAGGATTCTGACCAAGGACATAAGCTATTTCCGATCCTCCATTGGTCATCGTGATCAAATAATTCCACTTTCATTAATATTGTTTGATGTTGTGTCTCTTCATGAAGTTTGAAAGGAAATGCTTTCAAATATTTAATTCTTCTTCAGATGTGTCAGGTTTGTATACAAAAGCACGAATTAATTGCAAGTAATTTGTATCATTCTTTCACTGGAAGTAGCGAACATCACCATTTGTTATGAGTCACCCTGACGAATAACCGTTTGATTCTCATCGTGTCATTTCTAATTTTATATCCAAAGGAACTGAATCTTTGCAGAAATGTCAGTATGTAATCTAGTTCCAAATCTAAATTTGAGCACGAAGTTGGTGGTACATGTGGGTGGAACCGCATAAGAAACTTCTACACACAGATTTATATCACTGATGGTCACAGCCACGTTGATCATCTGATGTTCACTCGTGTGTATTTTTAATCTGTAACTAATCATCGAAGGATGTACAGATATTACGGGGACGTAATTCGCAGGCTTACCGATTAGAATGATGTCAGTTTATCAAGAATATTCATTCCATTTTGGAACGATTCGTCGATGTTTTAACTCAACATATGATTGGAAACATTTGAATAACTGGGGACAATCTATATTTACGTAATGTTCAAAATTAGAATTTTGCGGCAAAAATGTGATAGGGCTTACTTTTAATGTGTTGACGTTTGCTTTTCTTCAAGTCCCTTATAGACATCTAATCAAAATCGAATTCTCCCTGATAAGTCTAAGGGATTCTCGTTGGTGCTGAGAACATATGTTTATTATAAAGCTCTTATTTGATATCTTCTTCCAACGTTTCATTAATACTGTCTTTTCTTATTTGTAATTATTCTAGGCTGCGTTTGTGATCGTTCTCATCAAGTCTTTCGAGTGTTTGCTGATAACCATGGTATAATGATCTGCTGGATTGATTCTTATCTTATGTCTGAATGCTGTGACTTCCCGCATCCGAGACGGATGCACTAACTACTAGGCTACTGCAGTATTCCAACGATATAAATAATGATAAAGGCACAGTGAGACAGCAGAACATGATGATAATCAAATTTATAATTGAAGTATAGATAACCCTTCGGCTTTAGGATCTAGGTGCCAAAGGATAATCATTACAATTTTCGTGCAAATACATTACCATTTCTTACGATTCCTGAATTATACTTTGCATCTGACAACCATCACTTGTTGACATTATAGATTATATATTTCGTTTAAATATGTTTCTGTCCATGTAAAGCCTCCTTTTGAAATGAAAGACATATGGTCCATCAACACAAACTGTCGATGTTTTGGATACATTGACATTGATGTATATTATTCTCGATTATTTCCTGGTTTGACATCATTAGGTTTGTTATAATACACATTGTTTGCTTTAGCGTCGATATTGAGTCAATGAGTCATACTATAGTCATTCTGCCTTCATTAAGATATACTTCCTTTTATCATTTATCAATCAATACATTGTGTCCATATCTAAAAATTATTTACCTAATGGTGGGAATATTTTCAAATATAGCAATGCTGATTATTTGTTGTTTTGAATTAGTGGATATGAGTAGGAATGTTGCCACGCTGAGCGAAAACATATAATTAAAATAGTAGTTAAAAGACCAATAAGAACTTCTACAAGATACCTAATGGGTATATCAATTTACGAAGCATACTGAGAATATGGAAGCCAAGTTAGGGCGAAAACAAAACTTTCTTAACTTTGAATCGAGAAGGTTTCTGGTGAATGTAGAGATATAGATGAACACGTAATTCTTTAAAAATATATAAAAACAAGCTAGAAGCAGCAGAGGCCGAGCAAATGGCATTGAGCGAACATGCACGATGTAAGCTGTGACGAAGAAAAATAGACCGATAATATTCAAGTTTACATAGTTCAAAGACATTACTTCACGTGCTTGTGTTGCCCGGAATAAAATTAATCCAGTTTCAGTTACTAACAGATGCTAGGAATGTTAATAAGATAGCTACGGTAAACTATGACACATTTATTATTGACGGTAGTGGATATGTATTTGATTTACATTTGAATGCTTTAATGTGTGACTATAAAGAACTTTCCTTGTATAAATCAGTAGTTGAATGATGAAGCGAAGATGACATACCAAGATCATATCGACAAATGGGTTTGTTGTTCATTAGCAAAAATTTAGTCAGAATAAACATTGGTTATCGTTTGTCTTTAAATCAAGATATCAAAATTATGGTTATATTATGGCACAGACCCACCTTTATTATTACAAAAAAGTATATCTTGTACAAATTTCAAAACAATTTCAAAATGCTATATACATGAAGTATGTTTGTATGTGTGTGGTAAGCGAATACAGGTTTAACTAAAATAAATTAATGTATTAGTTCTTTTCCTGTGTCTGATTAGATGTATGCATGGGCATTCTAATATTACTGTGTTACAGCTATTAGGATGATTTATAATGGCGTCACTATATATATTATCACGCAGCCTCTGTATGTGTATGTACTCGCTCTACATTATTGAGCTTATCTCACCACAATTGTATTTTTACACGAATAATGTCTTGAGTGCTTAAAGAATGTTAGATGTTAATATAACTAGTATAACTTGTACTGCTCGTTTAAATTTCATTTTATCTCGCCAAATACACTGTAAAACGTTATTCCAATCATCATTATTTGTTATGTTTGCATGGATTAGAATACAATGCATTGTTACAGAGTTAGGTAAAACTATAGAGAATGATTACAAATCACTCATACAGCAACACGATTTTCCAGACAAAATCGCCTGATACTTCACAACAAACTTCATATTTTTTTTTCTAATGTAAGCAGATCCCATGAAATTTTCTGCTATGTCTACTTTTGTAACATTATGGTGCATGTTCATCGTCAATGTAAACACGTACCCTAAACTGAAAGGAATAACACATACACCGTATTGTTCGACGGTTTGTAGTAGATAAGACTATTATGATGTTTATTGTGTTGTCACTTAGGACAAATCATCAGTATACTCTTTACTGACACGTATTGTTCTTTGCACTCGCAACTACCAAGCGATTATTCTTACCAACCCTAAGTTGATACTATTGATAGCTACATTTTTGTTCAAATTTTCAAGGTCTTAAATATATTATTGTAGCTTTCAGTATGGAGAGATCTTACCCTCGTAATGTACACATATCAACTAAGTCCCCTTATGTCTACTAATTTCTGTACAACTTTCTTTCCTTAAACTACTTATATAATTATGCAAATAATCTCTTACAAGAAATTAGGAAGATACAATTTAGCAAAGATAAACATATATTTTGAGTAACATTCTTGGCAGACATCCAAGTATGTCAACTCATACTTTTGACATGTTACTATGTTACTGGTTTCGACTAGCGACAAGTCTATTGATCTGTGTCACTGGTTATTATATCCACCAATCCAGTTTATAAATATATCTACACATGTCCGGGAGTTAATTTCATTCAAATATATGACCATTGTGCTTGAAAAGAGTCCGAATAATGTCTCTCGCTAGTGTAAACACAGTTATTCGAATGAAGAAGCTATAATAATCAATGATAACGGAGAAGGTGGTTACCACAGTGATTATCAATTGTCAACATGCAAACACAGGATAAGCAACGGCAAGAAATGCCATATGCAACATCAACTCGGATGACAAAGACAGGGATTAGGCGTCATAAAAAATTAAGTTAACACAACTAACATACAATAAAGGCCTCGGAAAGGTTAACAATTCATATTAACGGCTAGTTCTTATTTCAAGGATACAAGTAGACAGTTGTTGGGAAGAAATGATAAAGTGTATCAGAAAAAAGCATTGGAATAAAATATGTATAGGTGAGAAACCAAACATATTAAAACATTTTATTGTAAGCGGTGTCTGATTTTTAAAAGGTTTCAGAGAATGGTTATATTGGACAAGAATTATATAAGCAATATAATAGTATGAGAATTATATTGATAAGAATAATGTTCGTTATTAGCGAATATAGAGAAACGAGCGTAATACACCATACATAGATTATGTTTCAGCAGTTAATAATCTATCCCACACTTTTATGAAAATTGCCTCTTTACGTCGCCGAGTCTCTGAGCATACCTTTCGTTAAATGACTTGGAACATAAAGAAGTACTTTTAGATTCCTGTTATATTTTCTCTTCAATAAAAGGAGTAAACATTACAGTAACTCAATGAGTAGCAGATTATTCCCGATTATCTTAATATCCTGGACACTATATGTCACGTGTTTAAATATTTCTCAAGTCTGGACAGTAGGCTAACGGTGAAATTTGAATAAGACTGAAGGGCACGTATTTCGGGATATCGCATATAGAAGGTTCATCAATAACTGGTAAAATATAATATTTGATGTAGGGCTAAAATGTCTAGATAAATATCAATAGATGTATATGGAGCCCTTTTGCCATCAATGCTAATTATTTTAGCATGTTGCTTGAAAACAATGTCAGAATTGGAGAAGAAAATAATATTGGAAACGTTTTGCCAAGAAAGCATCTAAATTTCTGACAGACCATATACTATTACAAAAAGTAAGTTTAGTGATTATGTCCAATATCTCTATGAATATATGATGTTATGATGTAATTGTGCAGTTGGTCACGACATGTGTTCAAAACACGACGAGGAATGAGAGCATAATCAAATAAGTAACCTGCAAGATAGCATGGAAAGAACAGATGAGTATGTATCAGAAAGGAATAAGCACTGAACTTTTAACGCAACAACATGGGGAGAAGGAGCAAATATTGTGTATATTGGAGTTATTGAAGTTATTGTAAACATATAGTATATGACGAGGGGTCAAATTTTCTGCCGTTAAAGTGACGTTGTGCGTATACTAATCCGTTTTCGGAACCATTAAACATACAAAACATATTCACGCGAAAATGCGGCAGAAACTTAGAGAATGGAACTAGTCTGATGGTCACAATGCTGCGAATATATGTCATAAGCGAATGAAAAAGGGGAAACTGTTTTGTCTGAAAATTATTTTGGCACACAACTTATATTTGGGACGTTTCTTGATTATAATCACAACTAATACTTTGTAGACTTTATTCAAAACTAAATATTTCCCGTATACCGTTGCATAATCACTATGACTATACCTTTTATTTAACTCTATCTCTCTCTTCCTTTCTCCTCCCCTAGAGCGACATTTGAAGCTTTATTGTTCAAATGTGTGCAACCTTTATTCATTATACCATGGCACATTCACTCTAATTACTTGCGTCATATAACTATCTATATATCTCGTCTTCTTTAATTTTCGAATATGTGCATGTTAAGCACATTTTGTATACTGCATGAAATACCATCAATGATAATTTAAAGTCCCACGTTGATTCTAAGAAATATATGTGGTCATTGTTCCCTTGTTCGGTTTATTTGTTTCTGTTTTGCTTATATCTCTCTCAGTGTGTGCATACTTTGAATAGTTGTATCGGTTAATGTATAAAATATTCACCAGTAGGATAACGTAAATATATACAGAAGTCTGATAGGTGAAGCCACACTTTCTAAATATCCATTTATATAAATTTGTTTTAAATTAAACTTAGTTACTGGTTCAAAACTAATGTCATATCAAGTTTGTCTCTTCTTTTCTTATCAGATTTATATTGTACCAGGACATATTTTGCATCCCAGTTATCTTGATCACCTTATTATCTTGGGTAACATTTTGAATAGAAACAATTAATGTATAGCACTTGATAAAATCGGTTTTTATATGTGGCGTAATAATGGTCCAGTCAGAATGTTTTCAATCGTGTTCACAACGTTCATTGGAAATACAAGCAATCTCCTTGACGAGTTGTTTAAAATAATGCCGCCCTGTTGAGATTGAATTATGTATATTTCACATTGTATGATATGGACAGGTCATGACATGTAATCTATAACCTTGTTTGAGCAAACTGGCCAAAAGAGGGAAACTTGGAAACGACACATTTACACTGTTTACGTATTTAATAAAAAAAAACTCGATTTGATGGGAAAAGCATAAATATGTCATCATTCCTTCTTTTAGATCTATGCAGTGTTCAAGTGGAAAGAACGTTGGTTGTTTGTTGATGAGGGTGTTAAATGGTCAACACAATGGAAACTTGCATCACACTGAGTTAGCTTTTCGAAAGGAAAAATCAACCACATATGTGATATCCATTTTGAATGCTGATAAAACAGAAGTTGTAAATTCGGAAATTCATTTCCGTTGGGCATCCATAGATTATACAACATATTTAATGTTCGCTTTTTTGAATAGTTTAATATGGTCTGAAGACATGATATAGACAAGGTCATGTAATCTGTAACGTTTATTGATCCAGAAAACAAATCCATACTCAGAAGTTCACTCAAAGTTTTTTTTAGTAGAATCAAACCATGAAATGAGAATTGTTGTAATAGATAAATGGCGTGTATAACAATAAGTAATATGAATTTATTTACTGTGCTAATGACGTCTATGGATGAGAGTTATGAAACAGACATCGCATGTCTGCTTTC
Source organism: Sinohyriopsis cumingii (assembly GCA_028554795.2). Lineage (NCBI taxonomy): Eukaryota > Metazoa > Mollusca > Bivalvia > Unionida > Unionidae > Sinohyriopsis > Sinohyriopsis cumingii. Next base: position 5,684,667 of record JAPYKE020000055.1, read on the forward strand.
CACTTGGTTCTGATATTTGTCGATTTCGTATATGCTATGAGCCAAGTATTTAAAGACACGAGGAATAGTAATTTGTATAATGTAATAAGAGTGTGCATTCGAAATGTAAGATATGGTATGTCAATGAAAATGTCATTGTTCCTAGTACAGCACAAATTGAAACCCGTTATTGCCTTGAATAGTTTGTTAATGGAAATGTCAAACAGTTTTCACATAATATCTGACTATAAAACCAAAGGGCTGTACTTGTATATTTCAAAGGCACTGATCAATGGGTTTATCTTCGGATATGGTTTTACCATAATGGTGTAAAACTAAACCTTCGAAAATGACTTTTGATTTTGGTATGAATCAGTCTGTATACACATTTGTTAATAAACACATATTATTCAGTTATATCCGCCAAAATTATCGAGCTTTCCTCTGTCTTGAAATGATTGTCATGGCGTTTACTTGTGGCATATACAATTTGTATATTCACAAATCTATGAGTATGGCGATAACAACGGAAACATCGGATTTTAGTTTATCTCAGAGAAAAATGTCCCACTGACATCAAACTAAACACAAATTTATAATGAATTATTATGCCTTAAAAATAATTGTCTAAAATATATGTTGAATGTGAATCAATATTCTTCTGGTCAAACTCATTTAATTGTACGTCAGGCTGGTAGCTGATGTCGACACTTAGAGTAGTCTACCACGACAAGGTTGTTACGGCCCAATAAACATAGAGTCGCAAAAATGAATAGACTGAAGTGTAACATAACGAACTGAATTAGAATCAGAATTATACGAGTCATTTTGATGTGATCTATGTAATAAACATGGCTTGACAATTCGCACATTATTTCACGCAGAAACAAGAAAAATAAATCGAAATCAAGTATTAATATCTTAGAGTATATGCATTTTGTGGCCCACGTGTACATGCATTTATTTACATGCCACGACACCAAATCTTCGCATATTAAGCAACGTCACTATCCTTAGTTTAGCATTGTCAGCCTTTTCACAATACTAAGTAAACATTTCCAAAGAATTGTTAGGACTTAATAATGTTTGTCTAAGACGTTATATAGAAAGTAAACCATGATTCTTCGCATCAAAATAATTGAATTATACGTGAGTTAGGTAGCTGATATGGACAGTAGGCGTATTCTCCATAATCAAGGATATAATGGTCCGACAAACATAAAGTCACGCAAATAGAATAAAACTAATTAGAACATCACAATCGGCACAGAATCGAAAATATAAGATTTATGTTTACATTGATGACGCCTGCCACATATAAAGTTTCCTTCTCTATGTTTCTGTCTCTCTCTAACTCCATTGCGAATTTCATCTTACTGTGAATTATTTAAAAGAGGAATTGTATAATGCCATTCTGATAAATCACGACTGTTGGCACTTTAGCATGTTTCAGGATATTGATGGTATATTAGCCTATGACATACATATGTAGGACTGTTTTGGAATTAGTTCACAATACTGTAGGTTTCTTTTCAATTCTAGTTTTTCTAATTTAAGTAATTAAATTATTCCTTCAGTTTTACAAAACTTGTTTATTGTGCTGCCTTATATTGCCCTGTCTAAGACCAGAGACCAACAACCTTGTATAAAATTTGTTATGTACTTTTCCATGACGAAGACCAAAAGCAGACCCGAGTACACTAGATTACGACTTGGGGTGAAAAGTGGTATATTGGATCAGTACGTGTGTATAGTTTTCTGAATATAAGTTTTAACAAAGCAGGGAGATTTTAAATAAATCTTCAGGACTTCAAAACTTGAATCGAAATTAAGTACCTCAGAGTCAAAGAAAATTGTAGAATGTGGAATACCGTATAATGAACGGGAGACACTCAGAGAGGAAGTCAGTAAATTTCAGGACCTAGTCGCAATTATACACTCAAATGCTTCGAATTCACCGCAACCTTATGGTGTTAATGAATGTGTGTGTGTGTGTGTGTGTGTGTGTGTGTGTGTATGTGTGTGTGTGTGCTACGATATATCTGCATTATGCAGTTTATGGCGATGTCCAGCACTGGGGGACCAGGCCACATACCTGAAGCATCATATTCTAACATGCCATAATATCCTGACACCAGACCGACCAGTCCTAACACTAACCTCTCAATGCTCAATAACAAGCGAGGTATGCAGCTGGTATCATTTTTTACACGTTTTTGGTATGAACCCAAGAACTACGCATCTGAATCGTACGCTCAGACCACTTAAGCAACCAGATTGGTGTGGTGTTAGTGAAAATAGGGAAAGCTGGATAAAAAATGTGATGTACATAGTTTGTAAAAAAAAATTGTTTTTGATGTCACACCGGAGCAATAAGTATATGGAATGTTTTCAAAATTGGCAACGCACCACTATTCCAAATTTGGATCTCGCTAAAGAATATTGCAGGTGCCAATCGCAGATAAGGCCACAAATAACCGTCAATCTCAAAACTTAGTTACGTTGACGATCTACTGGTTTACAAATCTTCCCAGGAATATGATTGTACAGCTTTAATAAACTTTTTCGACAAATTCAACAAAGTCAATAGCAGAGCGAGCAAATCCACGTGCAATATAGTATGGAAAATATTGTCAGTCTATTAAGGCTGTCATGGTAATTGAAATTCAACAGTGACAACATTAAAGCAATCAGAGACGAGTCTAGATCAGAAACAAAGAAACTGTTTCTATCTCGCCTTTGGTTAGTCGGGTTGTACATGAAGTTTGTACCAACTTTAGCCGCTATGTCAAGCTCCTTAAATAAATTGGCTATAGCAGGGCGAGCCAATAAACTTAGATTCGTGCCCGTAGTGACGTGATAACGCTCTTAACAGATAGTTGATCAGTGCACCAACCCTAAATTTGACAGAGTCTCCGACACGACACAAATTCTCATACGACAACTAAAGGCTAAACGTGTCTGATACTAATGCAAGTACGCAGTTGCAGTCTTGGGAGCAAAAGCGGTTATAACATCTAAATTACTCGATGATGAAGAGTGATACTACGCAACAATTGGATCAGACCATGATCTACATCGTTTTGTTAACGGATTAGGAACAAGAATATCCACATATGAGACTAACCATATCAACAAAGATCCATACTACGATGATGCGAACGAGAACACAAGACGTCAACATTAAGAACCAGTGGAATCATGTACAGATTTTGATTTGTGATTGAACCCGATGTGATAGGTGGCTAATTAAAATGTCATGAGACACTCATGGCCACAGCCAGATAAACTTCAAGACAACCATGCCACAATCGCTATTTATAAATAATACCTGTTAGCAAACTAGAAGATGTTAGGTGGAATCACACGCTGTATGGGAATCACTATATATATAATCATCTGTAAAAAAATCATCTGGTGATGCAATTATCGAGCATCTGCACATAATTATTCATTTTTATTTTGTCCCAGTTCAATTCAGACCATCAATATTGAAACGTCAGAGCCTCCCTAGCGAAATATATTTATCTCGGACTTTTCAATACGTGATCGTATGAGATTGACAAATAAAATATTATCCACTTTCTTCTACGTGTGGTTCGTGCGATAAGAAATCGACGTGTGACCACAGTGACACACATAGACGCCATCAGAAACCAATTTATGTATTAAACACATGCAGAGGATATGCTTCCATCCCATTCCCGTATCACTGATGCTGAAAAAGTTGAAACTCCATAAAAACGATATCGATTTCAGACTTCTCTGCAAAGAGATAATATGAGATAGTTGAATCATAAATATCCACATTCCTATGAATCTGCACATCATCATGTTATTATTCCTTTCAAATTCAAATCATGGTTGTCAAAAAGTCAGTAAAAACTTAACGAAACATTTTTAATTTTGACTTTTCAACACTTGATGAGATTATATGGTGAACAACAAATGTCCACATTTTTCTGCGCACAAATCACCGACAAACGGAAACGGAAAATTACGTCGACACAAGGGGACCCTATAAGAAAACATATTCATGACGTGGAAAATGAGGACCTTATGAGGCCAAAGAGTGAGTCCCATTTTTCTTTGGTAATGCATATGATACGATGACTGAGGGTGGGAGCCAATTTTCTAGGGAAAATGTTGATGGTATGATGACCACAGGTGGGGGCAAATTGCCATGGGAGTTGGGGCCAGTATTTGTGTGGAAATGATCTAAATCATTGAAATAATTCTCTAATTTGTTATTCTGCTATTCCTCTAGATAGGTATATAGATATAAATGGGTAGATAGATACATAGATCGGAAACCACTGAAATTATGTTCTAATTGGTTATTCTGCTATTCCTCTGGACAGAGAGGTATATATATTTATTTTATTTTATTTGATGATATATTGATGACGTAACGTGTTTGTTGGACTTGACAATGTCCAAAATTATGTTAATGTTCTACTTTACCTAAATCATTGATTTTTCTAAATACTGTCAACAACTAATGCATAGGTAAAAACATATTTGTATGTATGGGTTTAATTTTAGGATGATTATTAATATAATTAAGCATATTTATTTGGGTTTGGGTCTAGGTTATTGAATGTTCATATAAATATGCTTGGCCTACCTGATGTATTCTACATTCTACATGATACATTTCCTAAGAACTATTATATTAATAACTTAATTTCTATCTTGAAAACATTATGAACCATTTTTGAGGTTTTTTTGCATTGCGTAATAGTTTTTTTTTTTATAAAATGCTAACTGTGACGAGCGGTCAAGTAGAGAACATGTATAATATTGTTTTCTAGAAAGAATTAATTCGTGCTGTAAGATCTTTGCTGTGTAGATTAATTAGATTTGACAGAAATTTATATATTCAAAATATGTATTCAATTGAAATACGAAGTGCTCTTCAAAAATAACATTGTTTAAAGAATAACTTAAATTTGTAGTGTGAAGTTTCAAATATGGGTATATTCTTGGATTGTATTATTGTGGTTCAACAAAAAAATTATTTGCACATCATCACTGCACGGGCCACCACAGTCATATCAACAATTCTAGCATTATATTAAATTCGGATTTCAACTAACATTAATTCAAATCTTTAATGAATTGGAATTAAGTCCGTTATTCCATGATTATATGGGGTTATTTAGAGTGCACATTATGTATGGCTGCTACAAATTCAAAAATAAAGAATAATCCTGACGTAGGTGGAGATAAGATTGTGGTTAATCTACATGTAACTGACAAACTTTGTTTGGATCATAAAATCGATCCTATTGAAAACGAAATCCCTAATTTATATCAAGCTTGTGCAGTTAATAGAGCTATGACGAAGAACGTTCTTGAGAAAGATGCTGATCGGAAAAATATTCCTTTAGCTGACACGTATTTTGGACAGGCTTTTGATGAGATCACTTCTCCTCCTCGTATTGATCAATAAACAGACATGGATCACAGTAAACATTTTTTAACATAATGTAGCTTCCTATTCTATCCATTCTGATTAAGGGTCAAATTGTATGTGCGGACTTTTTCAGCAATTTATGCATGAGTGACTCATCCAGCTATTCAGTCCAATATACGGAGAACTTCAATATGAAAACTTGAAACAAGTAATGTAACTAGAGACGAACGTGTATCCTTGTACCAACACCAGATAATACTTTCAGCATGTGCACTTACTATATAAAAGTTAATAGTGTGATTAAATCAGATTTATTTCAATTGCCATGAAGCGATGACAGCAGTTATACTATTGGATATGCAAACTATTTCACAAACGTTGACCTTTTGAAAGGAATCTGGAAAATTCAACTGAAGAAAAGGAAATGTCAGAATGTATGACTCCATATCAACTTCATCAATATAAGTGTATTATGTTCTGCATGAAAGCCTCTCCTTGTTCTTTCCAACGTTTAGTGAACATGATTACATTTAGTCTACATAATTGTGATGCTTACTTAGACCATGCCATCATCTACAACGACACCTGGAAAGATCACTTAGAGACAATATTTTTGACAAAACTTATCGATACAAATATGGCAATTAATCTATCCACAAGCGGGTTTTGTTGTGCTTTTTTTTTACATTCCTAGAGGATATTATGGGATATGGACAGGTTAAACCTGTAGATAGTAATGGCACGGCTATCTTTGAATAGCATGTGCCAATTAGTGAAAAGCAAGAGATGCGATGACTGGATACTATCGGAATTTGTGCTCGAATTTCACTATCATTGCTGAACCCCTGACAAATTTGTTGAGTAAGACAACCAAGGGTTATTGGTTTGAACAATGCTTGCTAGTTGATATAAACATTAGTTCAAACATATACCAGATGCAAAATATACCAAACGTTTTTGATAAGTTGAACAAACATAAAACGCGATAAATGTTTAGGAAAACACAAATATCGCTATAAAATGTATGGAAATTCAAACTGAAGAATGTGGCATTGTTCCTAAATCAGAAGAGAATGTAACTAGAAGAAAGAAATCATATCAACGTCGAATCAAAATTGTAAAGCTACAAATGATTGTCCTTATATTTCACATGGTTATGTTTCCAGTGGAATTTGTGTTGTAGTTGCCAGACTTAGTTCTTGAGTTCCGAGGACAGTTGCACGATGTGGTATGCCGCGAAATTGTATAGGGTTTGTTGAAACCTTCCTTGGTTTGGGAGTAAATGTTGAAAACGACAAGGTACCAGAAAGTACAGTTTTAACTCACGATGAGATTTTAACATCTGCTTAAATAAAGTTGGAGAGTGCTAATGCAATGGTAAGTAAAATGATAAGCGATACTGTAATAATGCAAGCAGAAGCCAATGCAATAGACACAGAATAGAACACATGGTTAAATATGCAGTAATATGAAAAGGGGCTTTTATAACCAAAACCAAGCTACAGCTCTGGGAATGTGCCTTCATTACCGCAAGCCTTTTCCCTGCAACATACATTAGTAAATCAGAGACAAGATCGTACGGTTGAGTTGAATTCGTTCTGGGCCATTGTATATTAGCTCCTCGTGCGGCAAAAGCCCCATGACCCTGTGCTTTCAGAGTGATTACATGATTGTTTTCCATATATACATTATTCGCGAATGCAGAATGTAAAGACTATATTTTACCAGAGCAGAAAGCCAAACGACGTACTAATCTTGTAACCCAAGAATCAAATGCGACTAACATGCCCAAAACAGTTACTATTGTAATAATTATAACATATTCTGTGCCATAAATGGTCGCTGTAGCAAGTAAACCAGTAACAACTACAACGTTAAACCTGCGCTTATATTCTCCAAATATAACGGTTCCCTTTGAGTCGTTGTTCCTCTTCGATTGTCTATTTCGCGATCAGTCAGTCATTTTATATTAATATTCTTCAAGATTTGCTTAGACCCACATAAATAGGGCCCTTGCGTGGTGTTGTTAGTGATTGTTCTCGCTTTTGTCCAAGAACGTTTGAACGGTCATATGCGTCTTTGATAAATAGGTGTCTGCATTTTTCGTTCGCCAGTCGCATTGATATTGTTAATTCGATATAGCTGACTTTGAATGTTAACACAGTGTCTTTCTCGGAATATAAACAATTTTCTACTAAATGTTCTGTTTGCTTTCTTTGTCGGGGGTGTTTTAGTTCTACAAATCATTTGGTACGTATAAAATACGATTCAATGTCTCAAGAAATAAAGTAGCTCTTTAAGGATGCTTCCGTGTGCACACGTTAAAATGAAGGCCATGTAGCCCTAGGGGTCCATATTCTATGGAAAGGCAACACACAGAAGTCTCAATTAAGTCATATCTGCTAATGATATGCACCGTAGATACAACGTCCAGTGAAATAGTTATTTTCTTACGGAAAATAAAACATAAAGTTAGTGACTAGTTTATATAGAAAGGAGAAAATCGGTTGTTTTCTTACGGCCACTTTTTAATCCATTACTGGTCATATCATGAAATGAAAGATAAACGTAATTCCAAAGGACATACTAATGCAGCAGACCTGGGTTGCCTAGAGAACTTCTCGAACACGCTAACCTTCGATTGCGAGTCTGAAGTTTTGAAATCTAGCTAGTGTATTCAATAATATGATTTATATATTGTTCTAAATGGCGATAAACAACGATTTACATTGGAAACAATATGAACTCTAAGTATTCAGGGATATAATACTACCATTTAGATGCAGAAAAAATAACATCGTATGGAAGCGTCATATACCACAAAAATAGACAACATTTAACTTAAGGATTTTTTTCGTTTACCGTCTGTGCGACTTGCAGTAAAGAACAATCAGCTCGAGACATGAATAAAGGTACGAGGTTCACGTTATAAAATATTGAATTTACAATGAAACATGTTGAAAAGGCAAAGACAGACGAGTTTGAAAGAAAGCAATTTAAAAAGTGTGCACTTTTATATCAATTAAATATCACATATGTACGTATGCACGAGCTCTCTGTCTCTCTCTCTCCCTCTCTCTCTCTCTCTCTCTCTCTCTCTCTCTATCTGTCGATATATCTATCTATCTCAAATTCTTTCTCTCTCTTTCAACAAGATCAGTTTTAACAAAGCAGGGGGAATTTAATTAGCTATGCAGATTTGTTTACATGCATGATATTTCAGAAATAGTAAAGATTGAAGTAACTTATGTACATCAGTCAATGGAAATTACAGGATATTAATTACCTATAATGAACTGTAGGCAATCAGAGATGAAATAAGTATACAACAGGACCTGGCGATACATGAAAAGTTAAACTGTCCGGATACGTCCCCACCCCACACTTTAGTGTTGTTGAAAGAGAAGGAAGGAAGAAAATAGTTAAATAACTGCTTTCTATAAGGCACCGATGACAAAAACAGAAAATTTGTTTTGTTTTCACAATTAGCAATGCACCATTATTTCAGAACTTGATCACAATAAGTATTATTGGCAGGTGCGCATCGCAGATGACGCCGCACGTAAATGCCATCGGCAAACTATAGTTTCTTTGATGATATACTCGTGTACAAGCATTGCCGGGAACAGCACTTTACAGATGTAATAACATTTTTCGACAAACTATTAATGGCTAATATCACATGTAGCACCAATAACTGTACTATACTATAGATGCATTTTGACCATTTATTAAGTCAGTCCGATTAATTGAAACCCGGCCTTGAGAAAATTGAATACAACATACGATTCTAAATTAGAAACATATACGCAGGTCCCATCGCTCTATTGGTTAGTCGTGTTATACAGGAAATTCGCACACAATTATGTCGCTGTTCCAAGTTCATTGACTAACGTGGCTAGATAAAGGTAAATCAATAAATGTGGCTTCATGCCATAATAGACATTATAACACTCAGTGTACCAACCCTACATTTGTAAGAGGTTTGGATCAAGAGAGATTAAAATTACGCACATTAATATATATATATATATATATATATATATATATATATATATATGTGTGTGTGTGTGTGTGTGTGTGTGTGTGCGTGTGTGTGTGTCTGTGTGTCTGTGTGTGTCTGTGCGTGTAATTGTTATAACTCTAACAATTTCTTGCATTGTATAAACTGATATCGTGAGATAGACGTTGTGTATTTAAGTGCATTCCAGTTTGCAATTACACAAAGACAGATATCGGAATCCTTTATAATTCGCTTGCACCTATATATCAATAGTACTGTGCCACTTTAGTTATGTATACAATGAGTTTTCAATTAATGTTTCATATTTCTAGTAGTTCAGTCTCATTAAATCTTAAGCGAATCAAGCTATACACATTAAGAATTTTTTTCCTAAAACGCAAGGGTTCATTTCCTCTATGAGTTCTATTATTCATGTGAGGTTAATAATATATGGATTGATAGCGAGTTCCTTTGATATTTGTGTCATACACTGATAACATTATCTGAGGTATGGTTAAATTGGTAGAAACCAGCAAAATCAGTAAAACATGTTCAAGAATTTCTCCCTTTTCAGGTACAAGTAAAAAATCATCTAAAAGTTTATTAAACTAGTCTTGCGTTTATTATATACTAATTTTTCCTTTTAATAAATCCGACATACGCATCAGTCTCCTAACTCAATTAGCTGATTTTATTACTTTTGCTGTGATACCACTGTGATTTCATTATAATACTTAGTTTTTGTATCGTATTTATCTTGTATTTCCTTACTCCATCTTACCAAATATTTATTTTAATGACAAAAAAACGCGGAATAACTACTGAATATGTGTCGTAGAAAATTGTTATAGTATGTCTTTAACACAGATGTTTCTATTGACTTATATTATGACTATTAATCGGTACCTAATATAGAGAAATAACATTTTCTTCGGGCTCGCAACTCTCAAATGACCTATGCAATTCTTTCCGTTTTACCAACGCAGCATTGCTACAAGTATTATTTTTCAGTTTCTAAATTGTCTGTCTTAATGAAGCCATGTTGCTTGTCTTATGGAGATAATTCTTCCTAATCAAATATGTATTCACCATTCTTTCCCTTTAGTCATCCAATCCTTAACCACATGGTTTCCTAAAAGTGCTTGTTTGACTATAAACAAAGTCTCTTCCATGACAACTTTTCGAAACAATAGTCTTATATATTCAGATTCTAACATTTTAACTGCTGTTTTGTTTAGATGTTTCATGCGTAATTATTGGCCGAATGATAGCTATGACATGTTATTAGATTGTTGGATCCAACTAGCGACATTTCTATTGACAACTTATAAGACCGATCAATCCTGACACAAAGTTTTATTCTAGTTACATAAATGAATGAATATATAAATAGATGAAATTACAACTACTGCTAGTACTACAGTTTATTCTACTATGATTACTACTATTGCCAATACTACTACAACTACGACTACAGCCACTACTACTAGCAAAGTAATTATTATTATTTTCATCATTATTATTATTAGTAGTAGTAATAGTAGTAGTTGTAATATTGTTATTATTATTAGTATTATTATTGATATTAGCAGAATTAGTAGTAGTAGTAGTACTGGCATTATAATTATTAATATCGAAGGCACCATCCTTTCCACATATGTTAAATACTAATATGTAATATGTTTTATCAACTGGAACCTTTTTCTTTATTTAAAAGTTTACACCTGGCAGCAGAGGTATTACACTGAACAATAATATACTGCATAATTTTGAAACTGCTTTCTGGAAACAAATCAAAAACATTTCAGTTTGGGTATTGATTAGGTTTCTTGCATACAATATGTTAGCATGAAACAGAAATTGCATTTACGTGTATTCATCAAACTAAACATTGCAGTTTTTACTGTTTACGACATACTTATTACGGGTAAGATCTGGACTGACTTAATTATAAAATGCGGCTTGTGATATGGTATGGCTTACATAGATCGAATGCAAGCTTGTCATGCCAGGAAAGTATAGTGATTTTTCCAAACAGGATCATTAAGAGTTACTATAGCTGAGTTAATTGACTCTATCCTATATAGCTATTTCTGGTATTAGTAGTGTTATGGCAATACATTTCTTAGAAGAGTTGTATATTATTCATTATACTATGGTGCACTTGAAAGAGTTAATAACATACGTTTTAACCTCAATTACATGGTGAGCAATAAATTTTTAACAAGCCAAAAGCATTGGCTCTGTATCTGCCAAAAACAACTTTCACCTAATATTGAATATGCTCAATAGTACTGATATACATTGCACCGGATTGATTCAAAATTTGAAAATATATCGAATTAAATAATTAATTATTCTACATTCCCATCAAAGTCTAATGAAATTTTGTACTTTCTGTTAAAGCTGTGTACACAATAAGGCATAACAATTGTTTTGTTTTCTGTACTAAAATAACCCGTCCAACAGTATGAATATAGATGGGGTAAAGCGGATAAAGCTGTACAAGAGTAATTTGAATGCCATCGATTAGTTTCAAAGAGTTTAATTTGATTTGACTTTGAGCATACTATAGTGCAAGATGTTGAAATACCTTATGATGATAACATGTCATGACCATGCAGACTATCTTGCTTAAAATGGATTTTTTCTTTCGACAAACTATTATTAAATAAATATTTATGTCTGAGAAAACCCGCTTTAACAATGCCACATGCAACATACTCTCACAATTGCGAATGTTTATCTCGTTTAATACCGCTCATGTCTCTAAATTATTACAAAATATCCTAACTAAATTCATCGATTTTAATTAAAGATTCAACGGAAATGTAATAGCAACCTTGAAACACTACACTAAAGACAGTGTCAGAAAAAGTAAAACATTCGTACGGCAAAATAAAAAAAACATACCATTGCGATGCGGGAATTCCATAAGAGCAATTACACATGGATAAAATCAGATTATATTTCTCATTTCTGGTTGGATATCACACAATTAGGAGACAGTCCACCTTTGCGTAATTTCCAAAATTCGAATTTTGCAGCAAGAATATGACAGTGATTATCTTTAATGTCATAGCTTTTGCTTTTGTTCGAACCCATTATAGACATTTTATCAAAATCGAATTCTCTCTGATACGTCTAAGGGATTATCGTTGGTGCTGATAACATATTTTTATTTGAAATCTCTTTTTTAATATCCTCTTGCAACATTTCATTAATACTGATTTGTATTATTTGTCTTTAATCTTGGCTGTGTTTTTTGATCTTACTCCTCAAGTGTTTGACATTGTTGGCCTTGTGGTGCTGATGACCGCGGTATAATGATCAGCTGGAATGGTTATTCTCTTATGTCTAAATGATGTGGCCTCCAGCATCCGAGGCTGATACTTTAAAAACTACATGTATGTGTTGAATATTGGGATGATTATTAATAAAAGTAAACATGTATTTGGGTCACGGCCTAGGCTATTTAATGCCCCGATAAATATACATGGTTATCCTTATATATTCCACATCCGATGTTATAACTTAGTAACAGACCTTTTATTTATAACTGATGTTCTATCTTGAAAATATTAAGAACATTCTAGAAAGATATTTTCCATCAGATAATAGTCATTGTTTAGAAAATGCTAATAACGACCTGAGTTAAAGTAGAACACTACATACTCTTCTTTTTCTAGAAATTATTAATTCGTGATGTAAGGTCTTTGCATAATCGGTTGTATTATTGTTCTGTTCGGTGATTTATTGGGGCAGGAATTTATTTTTAAAATTTATTTATTTACTGGATATACAACGTGGCCTTAAGAAATAATATGTTTGGAAATTGAGACTCGCATTTATAGTGAAATTTCAAATAAGGATATATTTGGAATTGTATTATTGTGATTTAACACAATGGCATGTGCAAAACACCATTACAAGACCCACCACAGGCACATCAGCACTTCCAGCATTGGGTTTACTTTGGATTTCCGCTAAAGAAGTTTCTTCTGATAATTGATCATTAGCACTTGCTACTACTATTATCTTTCAGTTGATGTTTTTTTTCGGACTTAAGTCGCAATAACGAATTTCTTTCTTTACATTTGTATTCTAAGGATATACATTATTTGCTGAATCGTACAAAACCTGTTCCTTCTCACTCTTGTATATTACTTGAATTGAGATCATCGATTATATATATATATATATATATATATATATATATATATATATATATATATATATATATAGATATAGATATATATAATGCGAATAATTAAGTCGAATCATATATGGTAATGGAATGAAATACTATATAATAATGTAATTCATAACCAGAATCGAGCAATAATGTAATATCACGCGGCAAATAACGCTTTATACATCATAGAGAAACGAGAAAATGAACACATATAAAGCAGCTTGGCTTCGTTTAATGGCTTCCTCTGTTGATATTCTGAATTTAACACAACTTTTATCAATCTGTACATTTTGCAATATCTATTTGATTGTGTACATGCTGGTAAGCCTATCTTCTCATACCATGACAATGATATGTACATTACTCGATTTTAAATTCATTCATTTTTATTTTTGTATTCAAATGATACTTTTCAAACAATTATTGCCCTTTTTAATAATCAGCACAAAAATGTAGGCAAGACTGAATAAAACGACGACATACTTAAGCATATTAAAAGATATTGTTGCGTACGACTGGTTGCCTACAGTGTTGCTTACAACAGGTTGCCATATAGTGAGTTTATCCTCATTTCACATATTCGGATACAACGATTATTTTACTAATGTTGTCACTCACTCTCCACATTACCAGATCAACACGTGCCGAACATTTTGTCGATTTTGTAATGCTATATAGTTATTTACGACTATAAAGCTGGCTTACACTGATCTGCTACAGACATAATATTTTCCAGAAAAACGACGCCTGATGCTTCACAAACAAACTTCACTTTTTTGTTCTAATATACGTATAACCCATGTAATGGTCAGCTACATGTACTTACGTAACATCATGCTGTATGTTCATCGTTAATGTAAACACTTACCCACTGAAAGGAAAGAAAAAAATGCAATTAATGTTGTATCATTATTCAAATGTACTATAACAACAGCAAGTTTCATATGTTGTAGCATTCTTCCGACGTAATATAACAAGTGCATGCTCCATATGATGTAAGAACACAAGCTCCTGCATCACACCGACCGAAATCAAAATACATCATCGAAATGCTATTAGACACTATTACTATAATGGTAATACAACTTTTAATACAACAATGTTGTGTCTCGTGTTCGTTTCCAACATAAAAGCATTCATGCTGATCTTACTCGGGAGCACCTAAATGTTTACTCCGATAACCTCTGCGCTATGTTAATTATTCGCACTAACGTTACACATCATCACTGAACGACCAACCATATGCACATCAACACTTCCAGCGCTGCAATTAATTTCGGTTTCAACTAAGGAACTAACATCTATCAGAAGTTTGATCTTAAGAAGACTTGTTAAGACCTTTATCCCTAATTGTATGATTTTATCGGACTTAATTCGCAATAACGAAAGTTCAATCTTTAAATTTGTATTCTAAGGGCATGCCATATTTGTTGAACTGCAGAAAACTCGTTACTGGTCATTCTTGTCTATTACTGGAACTGAGTCCACATACTCCATATATATATATATGCGAAAAAATAAGTCGAGTTATATATGACAATGAAATGTTTGACTTCCTAATAATGTAGTGCATAACCAAACTCGTGAAATAATGTAATATCATGCGGAAATTGACGTTTTATACCTCAAAGTGAAACAAGAAATGGAACACATATAAATCAGCTTGGCTTTCTTCAACGGCTTCCTCTGGTGATTTTCTGAAGTGAACATAACTTTATCGATATGTAACATTTGAAATATATTTTTGATTTTTACGTGCTGGTATGCATGTCTTATCATACAGTGACAATGATATATACAATAATCGATTTTAGTTTTATTCATTATTATTTGTGTAGTCAAAATTTGTTTCAAACAGTTATTACCTTTTTTAATAATCAGCACTGAAATGTAGGCTAGATGTTATAAAAGTAACGACATACTTAAGCATAATAAAATATATTGTTGCTTAAGACGGGTTGCCAAGTAATAATTTCCTCCTCATTTTAAATAATATGATACAACGATTATGGTAATAATGTAGTCATCCATTATCAACATTACTAGACTAACACGTGCGGAACGTTTTGTCGAGTCTGTAATGATATATAGTTAGGTACAACTATAAAGCTGGTTCACATTGAACTCATACAAAATTAATATTTTCCAGACAACCGTCGCCTTATGCTTCACAAACAAACTTCACCGTTTTGTGCCAATGTACGTAGAACCTATGTAATGGTCAGCTACATGTACTTACGTGACATAATGATGTATGTTCATCGTTAATGTAAACACTTATCAGCGGAAAAGAAATTACAAAATGCAAATAAAGTTGTGTCATTATTAACATGTACTATAACGAGAGCACGTTTCATATGTTGTATAATTATTCAGACGCACTATAACAGGAGCATGTTCCATAAGATGTAATAACTCAAGCTCCTGCATCACACTGACCGAAATCAAAATACATAACCGAGATGATATTAGACAATATGTCTATTCTGGTAAAACAACTTTGAATATAACATGTTCGTGTCTAGTGTTGGTTTCCAACATTGAAGCGCTCATGCTGATTTTACTGCGGGAACACTTAAATCTTTACACTGAATAAGTCTGCGCTATTTTAGTTATTTGCTACTATGAACAAAGTTCTCACTTATGTATAAGGTTATATTGCATTAGTTCATTCATCAACAAAATATCGTAAAACATAAGCAGTACTTAATATCAGTATATCAGGAGAAATGTGCCCCAACAATCAATGTTTGGACCACGTTTACTTGTACCATAGTAAACGATATTATCATTTAAATGCATTTTGATGGAAATTGTTGCAGCCGACACGTCATTATTAATGAATATCGATTACACAATCCTAGCAGCTGACGCCTTGAAAGTGGACTTATATAAACTCAGTAGGTGGTCAGATTAGTGATTAAATCCATATGTTTTCACAAGGAATATCAGCAACCACACTTAGGAATGACATAATCATATATTTATTAGAAATATCAATTATCATCAATAACTGTATTTACCTATTGACACTATTAAAATAAAAAAAATTTTGTATCAAAAAAATGTAATGTGGTATGACATTTAGAACATCGTAGGCCTTGATTTCACCATATGCCCCACATGCAAACAGTATAGGACATAGTGAGAGATTGAACGCAACACATATTGTATCAGGAATATATGTTTGTTTCAACAGGAGTTTTTTCTTCATGTATACATTCAAAACAGCTTTCATACACACGTACATTCGTTTACGTTATAATTGAATATTAACCTAGAACAAAATACTAAATTGTTACTCTCAACGTCAATTAGGACATAGAAGCATCTGATACACTCTAGCTCTTTAAAAAGATTTCTTTAAACCTTCGATTTACATGGAATGATAAAATAAATGCGGTAAGCAAGAAAACAGAAAAAAACTATATTTCAAATAAATGTGCATTTAAATTTGTCATTAAATTACAATTTTATCCTCTAAATGGAAAGTTTTCCAGGAGGAACTCTGACTGGACTAATATAATTTGCAGGTCCTTAATATATTTATAAGGAAACTGTCAGATCCACACACAGCCGACCAGCCTAGGTAAGACACACTCTGCAACTAATTAAAATTTCTTACTGCGCGATTGTCTTGTAACTTTCTGAGCTATGACTCCCCAAACTGTGTTGACCACTGTGTACTAATATATATCGTCCAGTAATGGAAGAAGGAACTTATGCAATATTTAATGTATATTTGAAGATTTAACCACACACTTCCCGTTTTCTAATCTGCATTGGGATAAAACAAAGATATATTCCATGACTGAACTGGGATTAAATGCACTTATCTACAGCATGATTGTAAGGCGTGTATTTCATAATTATCTTTTTGCATGCATCCATATATATTAATCCAATGAGGCATATGTAACACTGACTTCAGGCCTAATGTTACATTGTGGTCTGGAAGTGTCAAACACGTGAAATTCTTGGAACTGAGTATGACATGGGAAGGTATAATAGAGGAAAATGGCCAGATATCAGCTTCTCGTTCTTGAAGATTGTGTGGTGGACCTGGAGTCCTCCAGTGTAAATAGGGTGTTGTGGCTATCCCGGTACGACCCCTTGGCGTGATATGGACTCCATCCGGTTAACTAGACATAGCCGCTGTGACACGCTCGTGGAAATGGGATCCTCTCCATTATATAACCGGTTACAGTGCTCTCTCTTTCTCTCTCTCTGTATGTGTGTGTGTATATCTATCTATCTATCTATCTATCTATCTATCTATCTATCTATCTATCTATATATATATATATATATATATATATATATATATATATATATATGCATACATACATACCCATATATGAGCAACAATTTGTTGACCAAGGTATAAAACTGACTCAACGTATGCAGCTGTGACAATTGGTTTAGATATAACTACAAGAATATACTAAAATAACACATGTAAACGAAATATCTAATGTAAACAAAAATTGGAAAGCTGGCTCAGTGTTCACATCAAAAATGACAAAAGCGTATTATACTAATGCACTGCATTAATATGCAGCTGGTTTTGTATCCAGGAATAAATGTAACCAGCAGTGATTTGATGGCCTTTGCATAACACATATCTACTTTGAAGGTAGGATATATGTTGTTCAATTGAAGATAAATGTGGATGTAGGAAACAAGCATAAAGAGGTACATGCGTTCAGCCACTTATCTTGGTCGTGTACGTCCAGAAAACCCCTATGAATAGGATTAAAATGTACGTCTCATGCAAATATTTCCGATGTTTATCGAAGTATAAAATGATACTGATCATAATTACGTCACCAATTACGGAATAATTATGCACATCAACCACATTATTTCATTGTCATGCTTACAGATAAAATGACTAACAGCATTCATATTAATAGCAAAAATATGAACAGTTAATTTTGCAAATGTACATATATTGGCAATGATGCCAATTTTCTCTAGTATAACCAATGAATAGTATAATTAATATCACACACCTATATACATCTATTTATATATCTATCTATCTATCTCTCTCTCTCTCTCTCTCTCTCTCTCTCTCTCTCTCTTTTATATATATATATATATATATATATATATATATATATATATATATATATATATATATATAAACATTTATCTGCAGAGAAAAGGAAAGCACTGTGAGCCACCTAATTAGCATTTTATAACACAAATGCACACACACTCATAATATTGGTTATATAGTGACATTATAAATTTATTAAAGGTTGAATGTTCAATTGTTCTGTATGCTCTGTGTGAAATAATTAAACGATTCCAGCGATGCATTCATGTGTTTCAAAACATGCATATAGGTAGAATTAGAGAAGAACGTTATAACAGAGTAAGTAGAACGTGTACGTGTCCACAACGATGATTTAAATGTGGTAAGGTTAAACAACATTAAAGAGTCAAATAGACTTCATCTCAAAACGCAATTGTAAAAAACATGCGGTAAAAGCAGTATCTGTTTCTGAGGCAAATATCCTTCACAAGTATCTCTCACATTGCTGCACAAGAACATTATATCGCTAACACTTCGTTTCCAAAAACAATGTAAAAAGACACGGCACTCACATGAAACAAGAAAACGTGCTTATGAGGAGTGAGTTTTATAGTTTGGAAGGTTGCTATTCGTATGGACAGTGAATGCTCCGCATGTGTGGAAAAGGGTTTGTCCAAAAGGTAGAATGTAAATTATATATATATATATATATATATATATATATATATATATATATATATATATATATATATATATATATATAGCTCCGTTTTACGTGTGCAAACACCTTTAGTCATGTTATTCGGTTGAGTATCTATTGTCTTTTCCACAATTCGAAGAGACTGTGAGCAAACAGTATTGCGGTGGTTAGGACGGTAAGGTTTCACTCGACACCGTGTGTATAGACGTAGGGGTATCTCGGAGACTTCTTAGAGATAACCAAATGTCTGGCTTGAAATCGAACAATTCATCGTGTGTCGTGAAATGAAACATCAAAGCAATATATATGGACTATCCCATATACAACGTAACAATTCGAAATATTGAGTGTTCTAGACCCCATCTTTGTTACATTTTCAATTTCCCACTAGTATAGCGGAATAAACTAGGTCGCAGGTGGATAATAAGAAACAATTGCTCCATGGACTCTAAGGTTCAGAAACTTAACAGATATTTCGCCTGATCAATTTAAGCTATAGCAAAGACAAAAATCGGCATTGTTCTCATCATCGGAGAACAATGTGACCGGTACCTTTCTTAAGATTTTAAACCGGTGGTAAGAATCAATGTACAAAAGAATTTACCACGTCGGATGGTAGTAATTTTTGCACCTTTAGATATGGAATACGGTATATCATTGTATTGTTCTAGGATAATTCTGCACCAGGAACTCGCGATGTCGGCTGGCAAATGTGCGAAATATTGTAACCGTGGAGCTCGAAGTAGGTGATAAAGTGTTTATATATCTTCCCTCTAGTAGTGGCACATTGTAAGTCAAACGTAAAGGGTCATTTTATGTCAAGCTGGTGAAAGGCTAAATGTACAACATATTAGGAATGGACATAGTTTGGAACATATATGGAATATTTCATGCAAATAAGTTAAAGCGGGAAGTAGTAATGCCTGAGCAAATGATAGGATAGATATGCTGAATATGGTATGTACTATGGTCATCGAAGACGAGTCGGGTGGCAAACTAAAAGTATTCCCCGGTAACGAAATTGCTCTTGACTTCCCCATGTAGGTGGGAAAAGAAATAGTAACTAATATTAGCATGTGTTTCTGTACAGCATCATTCTTTCAAATACATTTTCTAATTTGTATAAGGACAGGATAACAAGCATGAAAAAGACGTAGGCACCTCACAATCAATCAAACTTAAAGGACATACAATACACTCTAACAATCGACTTAAAATTAGGTAAAATGCCAGACATGAGGGTAATTGAACCATCACACTACACCTTCCCGTTCCGCGTGGTGTTGGTCAGAATGAAAGATGGCAGAAACATTGTTTTGTACTGACCTTCGCAAAACTATCGTTTTTGATGCGGAGCCGGTGCAAAATATGGAATATTTTAAACGTGGTAGGGAAACAACATTTATAAATTGGGTCTCATGACCATTGCATCTAGCATATGTTGAAAGCCGATTATGCCATACGTTAATGACATACCTAACCCCAAAATATTTATATAACTTGAAGTTTGTGTCTTTCGTACTAGTCACTTCAGTCGCATCAGCATCCGTCATATGCGCAAATTGTTAAAAGGAGTGGGAAATGTAATTATAATGACGATACTCTTCTGCACACGAATTACAGCAAGAAGCATATTACGGCTTTAATCAACTTGTTTGACAAAACCTATATCGCCAATCTCACAGAAAGAACCAGCAGATGTAATACGGTATGGAATGCTTTGACCATCGAATAAGTGAGTCTTGGTAGATGGCACCGAAACCTGAAACAAATTCAAGCAAACAGATTTGCTTCTGGACCAGAAACCAACAAAAAAAATTAAATTGATCCTTTCTTAAATAGACCTTTACATGAAATGTGTATTAAAACATTCATTTAAAACTAACCCGCTGACTGACTTGACTAGTAAAGAACAAGCCAATAACGTGTCTTGGGCTTTGTTCCCGAAAGAAAGATTTAACTCTCTTCTGTTAAAGTAGAGAAGTACATTAACCATAATTTGTCAGAGCTAAATAACCCATTATTTAAACATACGGAGGCAACATGAGTGGAAGTTGTACTATTGGCGGAAAAGGGGAAAACGTAAATTGCTCACTCTGGAGCAAAACTAATTCCTGATCGAAAATAATCAGCAGTCTGTGTTGAATAGGAAAATGTCGCGCACGCCTTTTCGAAAAGGAATGTGTTCATAAAATGTGTCATAAGCCAATTGTTTTTATAATAAATAGACATTTGCCGTCTCAAGATTAACAGATTTGGCGCTGATTATACATATGCATCGCTTACAGATCGAGGAAATTAATATATTATGCAGTAGCGATAAATCAGCAGCAGTAAGATCAAGGTGCAAAAGGATAATCATTAAAATGTTCTTGCAAACACCTTATCATTTATTTGGATTCTTTAAATTTGTCAACCATCACTTGTTGACATCATGGATTATTTATTTCGTTTAGATATGTTTCTATCCATTTAAGGAAATCAAAAGCATATGGACCATCAACATAGATTGACGACGTTTGGATCCATTGACACGTATGTATATTAATTTCGATTATTTCCTGGTTTATCATCATTAGGTTTGTTAAAATACACATTGTTTGCTTTAGCGTCGATACTGAGTCAATCAATCATATCATAGTCTCTCAATATTTGTTTGATGTTTAATATTTTGTTTCAAACGGGCACCATGAGCTAGCACATGTTTACCAACATAATGCATTGAGTGTACTTTGTAATTATCTAAAGAAACCAATATAAGTTATGTTTGATGTTTTGTACATATTATAAGGTAGAAATATGCCTCATATCTTTTTACGCTGAGTTTTCTATAAACTTGTTCGAGTTATTGTATTTCAGTTTAATTAAATCTTTGAATTGTATCAATGCCTGCTGATTGCTGTTTTTTTTCTGGAGGTAAGCGTTTGATCTACATCCTTGTTGTCTTATTGTATTCTGGTTGTATTCATTTTTATATTGGGTTCAGTTATGTTCTGATGCAGTTTAGGAGGAGTTGTTTATTTAAAATTTGCTCATTTGGGAGTAGCAGGGTGATCATTGACATCCTTGTTGTCTTATTGTATCCTGGTTGTATTCATTTTTAAATTGGGTTCAGTTGTGTTCCGATGCAGTTTAGGAGGAGCTGTTTATTTAACATTTGCTCATTTGTGAGTAGCAGGGTGATCATTGACATTTTAGACTATATCATTTATTTCGAATCATTGCGAATTTATTCAAGGGCACTCTGGATTATACAATTATGATACATCAATACTTTTAGCACATCAGCTCTTCCTAGACTATTAGCACAACAGCACATTATATACTGGATTTCCTGGACTTGGGATAGCATCTTAATGATTATTTGGAATTTAAATCACAATATTGTAATGTTATTTCAAATGTTCGTTTACCTTGTGTTTTACCTTGTATTCTAGGAAAATAAATTATTTCATGAATTATATTAAACTTGTTAATGTTTTCATTATTTTTCTGATGCATAGTGTAAAACCATATTGTAGTCCGAATTAAATAGGTTAATCAAGCTATACTTTGAATTGCCCTAATTCCCTAGGTTTTCTATCTAATTGTATACAAAACCAATCAAATTAGTAAAGTGTTGTTATTGCATTTATACGCTTTCAGGTACAAATCAAAATTCATGTCATAATTTATTAAACGCTTATTTTTCATAGTTTGTACTAAGTATTTTCTTAGATTCTGTCGACATGCGTAAAATATAAGCTTTTAGTTAACAAAGTGCTAATTATATCAGGCATTACAATTTCCACCTTTTTGTTATTTTTGCCATATAGCAAGCAAGTAGCTGCTATTTGCTTTCGTAGCTTTCTTGAATGTTAACGAACACAGAATCAGTGAAGCCACTGCTAGCTACACCTGGAATTTGAATTTCTACACCTTGGAAAGTTATTACATTTGCATTGTACTACTTTCTTTCGGTGAAACTGTAAGTGCAAAATCTTCATGAAAGAAGCGTTAGTGCACCGTTATATAATAAAAAATCGAGTTGGTTTAGTAACTTTCTCGTGTTCACTTGCAAGTTATGAGAGATTGTATTCACTGATTCTTTTGTTTCTACCTCTCCATTACTACATAGATTTCGTTATATTTGAACCGTATTTACATTATTTCCTTCATCTATCATATCAAAAATATCATCTGATAAAAAATTCACCGTCTAATTGGTTCAATGCACACAATAAACAATTGTTATATATGATTAGTACTCTGCTTCTAGTGTTATAACTCTGGTCTAACTATCAGCAGCTACTTTAATGAAACAAGGTTTTCTCCCGGATTGCAATTATCAAATGATTAATCTCAATGTTTTTTTTCCATTATACAAGCACACAACTGCTCACCATTAACATTCGTAGTTTTTCAAATCGTCTCAATTATTAATACAACATATATATCGTTTTCTGAAAATAGCTCTTCCTCATACAATATTAATTAATCATTTCTCCGTTTCAGTCTTCAAATTTATGTACCACTCACTCTCCTTAAATTACAATTCTGATGACAAGCAACATGTAATATACCTTTAGAAAAATTATACAACTTTTTAGATTCTGTCTCTCTACCTATTTCATCTATTGGTATTGGTTATGATGTATCTATTGGCAATGAGCCAAATAAGTCAACTCATACATTTTGAAATGTTGCTAGGTTACTGTTTTAAATGGGCGACATGTTTATTGAAATGTGATGCGACTTATTAAATCCTTCAATAGGTCCCATGAAATATCTACCCATTTTCTGGATTCATTATACGTACAATACTTTCCCAATTAATCGTACAAGACTCCAAATAAATTCATTCACTGGTACAAACGTCTCGTCTGAGTAAGTGGATATGCATCTATTTTACATTTCTTCATTTAATAACGCCATAATGTGAGGTCATATAACTTATTCCAATGACAACACTGTATTTCGGTTCATTTTAACTTACTAAAGATGTATGTAAACGCTTCGTGTACACACTTTACCTAACTTGGTTTTACTTTCTTAGTCTAGGCATATTTTGCAGTGACAAAGATCAGAGGTGGAATAAATTCATGGCGATTATTATAATTTTATTATGTTTGTATATCAACTATTCCTGACTTGAACTAGTCACCTACGTGACTAACGTAAGAAAAATATAGGGATTTTTTAAAACTACTTTTGTAATGTGTAAATAAAATATTTTATCAAGCAAGCTATACGCTCGTAACGCTTTATCCTATTGTGGACAGTCAGTTTCATTTGACCCCAACTGATTAATAGTTATGAAGACAGCGAGCCTTAACAAACATGCCATATCTCCTTTAGGTATGGTTCCATATACTAAGAAAAGTAAGTTTCACTTAATTGTTATGGTCGACATCATCGATGATCAGCAAATTATGTAATACGTAGGCATAATACGCAATGCAGTTATAAATGTACACTGGATAGTAAGAAAGACAAATGTCGATATTAGAATTACTATTCAAGACATCATTAATATTACATGACTCGTGCACACTTATTCGTAATAAAACATATTGCATATGGAAATTGAAAATAAACTTAGAGGATAGATCTCGACTGGCAGGTCATGAGGCTGGGGATCCCTGCCATTCGCGAATAATACGAAAATGAACAAACTGTTTCGATAGTTTGTATGCCTATCAAGAAATATACGAAAGAGAGCAATTCAGAGAACTTGAAAAGGCTATTTCTGTGGAATGATAGCTGTAAACAGGACCGAAGCAGACGGAATAGTTATATGCGACCTTGACTCAATTTAAGTTATGGACAAATCATTTTTCTAGATTGTTACTCCATGACGATTCTTATCCGCATGATTATAAATATACCCGGATCGACGTAACAGGCCTTAATCAACACAGCAAAAGAAAACTGTTCCAACTTTTATAAATCCTTTCATCCAATGCATAGGATAGAAGGCATCAGCTGTGAAAGTGTGTCTTCCAATAATAAAAAATAAGTGGTAATGACGGTATTGATGATGATAAGTTACTGTTTCCGGACCTTCAAAGCATTATACCGTTATTTGGAATTTGATTCACAAAATAATATGAGACAAATAAATACCCAAACCTCATTAAATAATTAATGGCAATAACGCTCTTTAAAGATAGGACGAAGGGCTCATTATACATGAATACTTATAGGAATATAACTATAGCTCCAGTCACACACGCCTAAAAAAATGTTCTATAAAGAGAACAAGTTATTGTTTACTGAACAAAACTCTCTTTTCCAAACCCATTACTGCAGGGGTTTAGAAATAAATTCGGTAATGTCAAGTTATGAATTAGTTTTTTATGGGAAACAGTCTGTAGAAATACTTTTTTAAGCAGTGCTTAGGTCAGGCCCATACTTTGCGTGGTTCATCTCCTAATGATACACGAGTTGATCACTAAACCAAATAAACTTTGCGTGGATACGTGATTATCTCAGCATCAATTACGTTTATTTAGGAGACGAAACCACTTGAATGGTTCATTCGCATCATTACATGCAACATTTGCTTAATGAAATGTTAAGCTATACGAAATTATTGAGTCTTATATAACACAAAAGAAAAGCTCTGCTGGTTTATTCGCTAGCAAAGAACTGTCTTTTTTTTCCCCGATTTTCTCTTTGACAAAGCTCAAAACCTCTTAGTAAAAAATACGACTTATGCCGCTGTTCATCTAACATGCTATTTAAAACCAAAATAAAGAAAGAGAAGCACAATGTGATTAAGACAAACATATGTATATGCCATTTTATTTTATCTATATCGGCAACGGCGAAATCAAGCCCTTAGCAAGTTTTAAAATCGAGGAATAATTCAAGTACGTTCTATTCTATACGTATGTGAACTACGGAATTTTGCATTCAATGACAGAACAACTCGAGTTGTATGAGAACTATACAGTGACGCGTGTGCAAGCTCTATTATCTAAAGCTTGCTTACGCGTCCCTGTACAGATACTTTAGGACTTTGGCTAATGTATCAAGGGTAGAGAAGGCGAAATATTCATCCTTCAATAGATTGTGCTCGGGGAATGATAACTTATATGGAACAGACATTCACTATATGTTAATGTCAGCATTTGACAAATTCGTTCAAAATCCAGAAAGAGAACGCATTCTCAGAAAGTAGAACGTGATTTTTCTTCACAAAAATGTAAAATAATAAAGCGTCGATATCGCGTTTAAAACGAGTTGTGTAAACTTGGAAAGTTACCAAAGGCTGTTTCTCTAATCATTGATCATTCTCAAAATCATAAAGTGCATTGGTAAACTGTTAAAACAGCGCACTAACCCCTGGCCACTGAAATACAGGCGGGAAATTGAAGATGGTGGTCTTCGTGCAGGACATGAAAACAAACCACCGCCCATTAAGCCTTCTGTCTTTATTGCATTTATTTAACATTATGTTTTGACTTTGAATATAAATTAGGATGGAGATCTCACGAAACGTACCCTATCGTTTATATTTTTTGCAACAAGTAGGAATGTTACTAACGTCAAGATCGATGATTTATATTCACACGACATATTTCAACGAATGCGAATCTCAAACTTAAAGTCATCTTTCAGCTATAGAAAAACGTGTGTGTAGTGTTACTGCTGTAGTTTATGCTTGGCGACATACTGCCTAGGACTCACTAAGGTACTAAATTCCCAAGCGGCTATTGGGAACAAACACAATATAATCTTTGACCACTAAATAACTGAATTTAAATAATGTAATCACTTGCAATATCCTGATGAGAATAACGCAAACAACCACCGATTGAATTTTGCATTTGTTGCATGGAGATTTACAATATTCTAAAATATTGACATTCCAGAAGTAAAACCTTTCAGTCTGTAACTTTCGAGAACAGGGTGACCGAGTGGTCGAATTCTGACGCCTTACGGATCACTGACATCTCACTTCCGCCAGCGTGGGTTCTTGAGCTAGGCCAATGTATCTATGTGAGAAAGTTGTCAGTAGCTTCCAGCGGGTCTGATGTTCTTAATGTGGCTTCTTAATCCACCACTTTAACTGGCCGCCATATATGGCTGAGAATTGGCGTTAGACCTCAAACCAATAACAAGTTCCTTTTAGAAACTAGATCATATCAATAATATACCGAGTTGATTAAAAGTATACTGGAGATGATTGTTGTTGTTTTTTTTTTTCCACAGACAAACAAATCATTTGTAGGTGAACGCAAATGTGTGTGCTGTGTATATGTTTTCTTGTCTGAGAGAGAGAAGATGCCGGACAAATAAACATATGAATCATTTTCGCAGACGTGTTGGATTTGAAAGCAGCTAGCTAGTAAATACCAGCCTTCCTTATTCTCGATCGATTTCAGCATAATTTACTAGACAAAATTATATATTACCGATATTATCAATTAATATGTACGAATAATGTATATTTTATAGTGGATATAACAGTGAGTAACATATTTGTTATCCTTAAGACGTTGTTCCAAGTTATCGTTTTAAAAGTTAACTATCACACACTGCAACTCAAGCAGGTAACTCCTAAAAGTTTTCACTTTACCGCAATCGCCACATCGTAATTCTGTCATGGCCCATTTCAAATGGAACATATTCCACTCCAAACTATCTCTGTGTGCATGTGTAATGGTGTATATGTTAATTCACTGCATTCATAATGCCGTTTGCTATACTTGAATTATTTTGGGTTATACTTTGTTTTCTACTCAGAAACAAATTCTTATATGTGAAGTAATTATATTATTCAAGTCTAATTATGGATTTTTAATTCCTTTATTATGTCAGTCTATTCCTTTTGCCCCATTCCTTTTTCACTTTGTATTCTTTTTATTTTTCTTTTGTTAGAAAATCACATTCTTGGTAGATTTTGTAACATATTGCATTATGCGCATAAAGGAAAATACATATATTCACTTCTCTTTGAACTTATATTATTCTTTTGCAAAACATGCAACTCAACTGATGATAAATTATTTCGAAATAATGTTTATTGATTATAATATCAGCTGTCATTTCTCGACTCGAAACACTGGCAAAGCATATTAAGTGGCATTGTATCCTCTCCTCATGGTGAGACTTTACTAAAGTACGCTCTCTGCCATTGTTTTCAAATATGAATGTCTTTCATTGGCTGAAGTCAATGTAGTGTGCTTAAAATACCGGCAAATATTGTTTCACAAGTTCTAGCAGAATTAAACCTAAATGGAGTGGAATATAGTGCCTTAAGGTATTACCGATATGGAAAAATTAACAGCTGTTGAAATATGAACGAACATAATATGGAAAACAAATGGGTCTTGCTGGTAAAGACTGGTTCCTAATGAATGTAAAATTTAGTGACAAGAATATTGTGGGGGTTTATTTGATTCCTTACTGACAACAATATAGACAATGTAGTAGTCGTTAATTCTCTACCTCTTCCTAGACTTGAATTTGAAAAATGCATTACTGATATTAACACGTCACACCTCAATACGCAAAAAACACGATTGACAAATATTTGAAACAAAAATTATTATTTGTCCGAACGTTAATATTATTATAGTTCTTTTATCGATACCATAGAGCAGGGTAGACTCTTAACGAAAAATAATCATTATTTTAGACATGCTAGATAGTACACTTTGTTTTGTGCAAAAAATCAGGGAATATTTAAAAGAGTTTTACCTCTCTGTTGTCTTAAACTAAGTAAGCGAAATAGCTACAACTACAACAATATGATTTCTTCACCGCGATGTTTGCAGTAAACAATAGTTAAAATCAATTAGTGTATTAGTTATTGCTATCATGTAGCAATAGGTGTAATATTTCAGACGATATTGTACCCAAACATGTCTCAGTGATATATGTCATGCTAATAAAATGTAAACATTTTTCAAGATGGTTCCAGTCATGTTGTATCAGATCAGGATTATATATCAAGCGTCACAAAATATATATAAGAAAAAGACGCTAATGATAGGACAATTAATGCAATATCAGATTTGTATTGTGACATGAATGAAATAAAGATATCTCTAAACAATCACTATATTTTACAATAAACGAGGATGATATGCACAATGTTGCATATATATAATTACTGATAAAGACTATAGCAATGGTGAGAAAAGGTTGGAAACTGGACTGACAAACGATAACAACTATCTTGCGCAGCTACAAAAAAAGAATGTCTTTAAAGACGTGAATAAAAAGTTAGTCAATAATGGTAATATAATAACAATTATAATTATATTTCATTACATATAATAAATTATTACTTGATTTTGGTTGAAACAATTCATGATTTAGCAACTCCCAAATATGAAATATCTGAAATATCTGATGGGAGAGAAATAGTCATAGTACAATCTCCGTTGTGTAGATGGTTATATTTTCCAGTGTGATAAAAATGTGAAACAACTAAATGAAGATATTTAGGTTATATAACTAAGTATAACTTAATTCTTAGAAACAGAAAAATAATTACTTTAAAAATAACTAAAACGAGGTATTGTGCATAGTAAAGTGATATCATTATTTGCATACTTCATAAACAACATTATTCCATGGTACCCTCAGGAGTGGAAGATATGGCATAGTTCTAGTGTCATTTTGTATTCTTCTAAAACTGTCAGCTTCAGAAAACTTGCCATTCTATATACCTCTAATTTGCATATTGCAACTATTTGTTGTCTAATTGTCTCTGTCTTTGTACCAAAAATTCGTTTAATCAATAATTATGCGGGTCCCACTATATCACACCACAACGCATATATTTCATACATTGCAACCTCACACTTGCTTTTAATCAAACAGACTTTGTGTGAAGACGATTGCTTGATGCCAGCTAAAACGTGTTGGCCGTAGATAGTTGTTTCAATATGGTTAAAAATTTGTCGGCTAGAGAAATGGCTTTCCGAAAAAGCACAATATAAAAAACTCATAATGTAAGGACCTCTGCCAATGTTCCAGCTTGACCAAAGCATGGAACAAGCAACTCAAAATCGTAGCGATTCTGAACATCACTTACATAATCATCTAGCTGGCATTTCAAGACAAAAGTGTGTGTCATGATATGTATTATGCTACCTCCAGTCAATACAATATCAGTACAGTTATCTAGGAAAGGCGCAAATTTTATAAATGAGTAAAACTTGGAGTGGACTGTGACGTGGAGTTAGGCAAACCTGTGTATTCTTGGATACTGGCACTACTCACGCGATGTAATAATTCAAATTGCACCTTTACAGTCTATAATGTAAAGGTATATCAAGGAAACCAAGGGATTATTGTGACTTTTGCCGTCACAAAACAGCATGTATAGCTTCCGAACCGTAATCGATGCGTTGCTTTAACGGCTTTATCGAAGACGTAACTATTTTGAACTATATGCCTTAGATATAGGAAAGGGACATAAAAACAAACCAATTTTACAACCAATTTCCTTGGTTATGATCCACGAAAATTCGATATAATCAAAACATTTCGAATCAGAAGATTAAAATTAAAATAAATGTGTGAGCTCCCTTATCCTGGTGTATATCATACCAATATTATATCGAGGGGACTAACATTGCTATTTTGATGAATCTGTATCTCTTCTTTCTGTATTTGTTATGAATTCAATTGTAATCAGTGCTGATCATTTCAAATTTCTTGTTATTTCCACGTACAGAATGATCATTATTATGTTCATTTGTGTGTTGCTGATATATTTCATATGCTAGAGTGTAGGCGTGAGAGAGATGAGAGAGATACAATAAACACAATTTAGACCAATTCCATCTATACGTCGTGGCCGACATTCGCATAAATAAGAACCTTGAAAGGAGTGCACAGTTCACGGTTTGTAAAATAAATAATAAATAAAACACGGCACGTATAACAAGATACAAAGTTTTATTTGTTAACTAATTATTTGCCGTTATATTATATAATTTATCATGTTACTGGATCATATGTGAAGTGACACTTTCGAAGGGAAATAAAGTCGAGTATTTCAATATATCATCAAAACATACTACACTGTAAAATCATTATGTTTCTAAACATGCTCTGTATATTTTTTTTCTCCGTCTCTTACACTTTATATATTCAAATTAGTCTTTATTTATTTTTAAATTGTCTTAATATTCCCGACATACTCCATTTGTATTTTCGTACTGTACATAGTTTATTATTTACCTATTATATCTGCATCATAATAATTTATGTATTGTTCTATTTTGTTTGAAAAAATATTTTTGCACAAAACTTATCGTTGGAACGTTTCTTGGTTATAATCACAACTAACACTTTTTCGACTTGATTCAAAACTATATATGTCCCGTATACCATTACATAATCAATATGATTACACCCTTTATTTAACTTTTCTCTCTTTCTTTCTTTCTCCTAGACCTACATGTGAAACTTTATTGTTCAAATTTGTGCAGGCTTTTTTCCTTATACCATGAAACAATCACTCTAATTACTTGCTTCATGTAACTCTCTCTATCTCTCATCATCTTCTTCTTTAATTTTCGAATATGTGCAGTTAAGCACATTTTGTATACTGTATGCAATAACATTAAGGATAATTTAAAGTCCAACGATGATTCTAAGAAAAATATTAAAATATGTGGTCATTGTTCCTTGTTCAGTTTATTTCTTTCTGTCCTGCTTATATCTTTCTCAGTGTGTGCATATTTTAAATAGTTGTAACGGCTGATAGATAAAATATACACCAGTAGCATAACGTAAATATATACAGAAGTCTGTTACGTGAAACCACACTTTCTAAATATCCCATTATATAAATTTGTTTTAACTTAGACATAGTTACTGGTTCAAAACTAATGTCATATCAAGTTTGTATCTACTTTTCTTATCACATATATATTATACCTAGACATATTTTGCATCCCAGCTACCTTAATAACCTTGTTACATTGGATAAGATATCTTTTAAAAAAACAATGCATTTATAACACTTAATATAATCGGTTTTTATATGTTGCATAATAATGGTCCAATCAGAATGTTTTTAATGATGTTCACAATGTTCATTGGAAATACAAGCAATCTCTTTGACGAGCTGTTTAAAATGATGCATCCCTGTTGAGATTGAATTATATTGTGCATATTTCACACTGTATGATATGGACAAGGTCATTTCATGTAATCTCTAATGTTTCTTGAGCAAACTGGCAAAAAGAGGGGATCTTAGAAACGACAAATTTACAATGTTTACGTATTTAATAAAAAAAGCTCGATTTGATGGGAACAACCTAAGTATGTCATCGTTCCTTCTTTTAGATATATGCAGTGTTCAAGTGGATATAACGTTGGTTGTTTGTTGATGATGGTGATAAATGATTGACAAAATGGAAACTTGCTTCAAAATGAGTTAGCATTTCGAAAGGAAAACTCAACCACATGTGTGATAACCATTTTGAATGCTGATAAAACAGAAGTTGTACATTCGGAAATTCAGTTCAGCTCAGCATCCATAGATCCTAAAATGTCTTTAAAGTTCGCTTTTTGTAGTTTAATATGGTCTGAAGACATGGATACGTTATTTGTGTGAGAAAATAATTAAAACGTGCACAAGACATGAAAATATGTAATCAGATTATGTTTGTGTACATATTGATTTCATACATGATCTTCATTTATTCCGTGTTTTGTGTATAATATGTATATCATATATTTTCACACATATAACATGTAGTATTCACCACATTTATACAGTAAATTATATCGATTTGGTTATTGTTTTTTAGCTAAATGACGCTGTTGTTTCCTCGTTGTCGAAAAAAGAGTTGATATATCAGAGCATTTGGATTCAAAGTAAGTATCAGTAAAACTAAATTGCTGAGTTGGCAAAGACAGCAACAAAATCCACTTCAAATATATTTTCACAATATAGCGTATAAGGCTGTTACATTGTTCACAGTTTTAAAAATTAAATTTGGCTTAAGTATTAATATGTATCCATCTCACAAATATTTGCCAGGTCGTATTTCAATGTCATTATCGGCACGATAATCTTTAATGAATATGCTAGTTTGATAGTAAAAGTGGTTAGTTATTCGATACTACCATCAGGTCGAACGTATAGCTTACGTTATTCCAACGAACAAATTTTGCCTAGCATATATCCGGTGTGAGAAAATCTGCAAATACACTGATCTTCGCTACAGATTATCTACATGAAATCGTAATAAGCAAATGCTGGTGGTGATAGGAAAACCACTATTCAATGTGCATTATATAATTTCGCAGCATACGTTGCAAATGAAAATACATTTAATTGGAAAACGTGAAACTTTAATGGTGTGGAATAATTTGCTACATTTATTTTACTCCAATGAGCTAACGCACTGGATATGACTGATACATGCTTAGAACGTTATAATATCAATATCAACTAAATTTCGGAATAAACCGTTATGTGGACGGATAGGATTTCCATAAAATATGTACTGATATTGTGAATATAATAAATATATAACACAAATTGTACCACACAAAAGGTAATGATCAGAGGAATACATAGGAAAGAAATATAGTAAGAGATAGTCAAAAAGACGGTTTGTTGAGCACCATACAATTGCTTTTTTATTGTAACATGCTTTTGATACTGATTACTATTACACATTATATCCGAATTTAAGCACATTATAGTTGTGATACGTTTCACACCGAGTACAATTACAAAGATTATCCTAATTTAAGAACATTACAAGGATAAGGCTTTTGAGACTGGGTATTAAAATGTTGGAATTTCACTGGTCATAACTCTGACTTAAATGTCTGGCTCCAGCATGCGGTCTCTAACATTAAAAACAAACACGGAACGTTGGAAGAGTGGATGGATCAGGGATATGCAATGTATTGTCTTTTTGATTTATGTCACACGTAAATACAACACAGTCTTTCAACTCCATATTTATTCAATCTGTATTTAAGTGATTCAGTATACACTTTTCACGCTATATCACATCTATTATCATTGCATATCCCCACTGTATAACAGTTAAATCTGGAATTAATTTGATCACGAAAGGCTTCTCATACTCTTGGTGCTATAACATATATTTGTTTCGTTCTGACGCCTCTTAATTAGTGTACGAGAAACTTACACCATGATGCCAACTCCATGACAGTTTACTATAAACTTCACTGGGAATTTATGATTTTTGAAAGCTCTGTTATTCGCCATATTTTCAAAGTTAATATTAATCCACTGAACATTAGTCGATAAAGCTATAACTTTTAAACCTATTAGTAGATATGCATATATCCAATATTAGGTGAAAGCTTGAGTAACTACGGAGCTCGAAGTGATATAGTTTGATCATATATTGTTCACCAGTGTGAATACAGTGTGCGTTTCATTCTTTAAACTTTAGACATATCATAGATATGTAAATACGCGCATTCATTAGAGCGTTTTACTTACAAAAACTGGGTCATATTATCACATAATCTAGCCTTGAGTCTCACTGCAAATTATTTGTTGGAACCTCAGCTGTTTCGATTCGGTTCCGACGTTGAGTACCATATTGGTAAATTAAAACCACGATCACCCATGTATATGCTATCGAAACGTGATCAAATCTTTTCAAAGCTGCATTTTCAGCAACATACTTGAAGAGATTTCTGCTATCCCAAGTACAATTTCGAACATGGTTTTCCTGTCTTATGCCAGCTAGTTATTGGAAACCAAGGATCGTGAATTATCGCGCAGGTTTAGAGAGAAGACGAAGATAATAAGGGAAGACACGTGTTTTATATCATTGCAGGACTAGCAAGGCAAGATTTTCTGCGTTATTGCAAGCTACGTAGCGAAAAATGTTTTCTACTGATTTGGAGTTCAAGTACATGTTTTAGTCAGCATTACAAGAGAAGAAACAATACTACTAAATATGAATATATTCCGAGATTTTTGAAACTGTGCTTGGTTAGTTTTCTACATTGAACCTTAAACTTAGTCTGCTAATGTTACTTTGATGCACTGATGTCAGTATGTTAATTATCAGGCAGCTACCTCTCTGCTAATGTTACTTTGATGCATTGATGTCAGTATATGTATTATCAGGCAGCTGCCTCTCTGCTAATGTTACTTTGATGCATTGATGTCAGTATATTTACTATCAGGCAGGTGCCTCTCTGCTAAGGTCAATAAACCATTATGTATATATATATATATATATATATATATATATATATATATATATATATATATATATATATATATATATATATATATAGAAAGAGAGAGAGAGAGAGAGAGAGAGAGAGAGAGAAAGTCATTTCCACAACATGATATTTGTACGAATGGTGAGATTTTCAGTGTAGGCTGATTCAGTGGAAATCCCTAACGAGTAGCTGATGCAAGAGGTTTTCATCTACAGGAGTAAAACATCGATCAAATACAGACAGGCAGAAAGAGAGGCAAACTAGAAGTGAATAAAACATTAAAGAACTATTTTAGTACTGGAATTAGACGAATAAAATTATTTTATCGATCAATATGCAATTTGACCGACGTTTGACACGTTTTGTCGGTTAAGGCATTAAAGCCACGTTACACACCGGACATACAGATTTTGGACTTTGTAGTCCCTTCCACTGCTGTTGTTCTTCTGCTTTCATCAAGATCTAATTCGTGTCATCATGCGTCAATCAATACACTGTGTCCATATATATAAATCTTCAAATAGTGGTAGGAATATTTTCTCATACAGTAATGTTGATTATTTGTTGCTTTGAATTAGTGGATATTAATAGGAATGTTGCCACACTGAGGAAAATAAAGAATAAATAAATTAGTAAAAAGTATATTAAGAGCTACTACAATGTACCGACTTGGTTATATTAAATTGCGGAGCATACTGACAAAGATATAAGCCAAGTCATGATGAAAAAAAAAAAAACTTCTTAACTTTGATTTGAGGAGTCTTCTGGTGAATTTAGGGACATAAATGAACAAGTAATTGTTTAAAAATTTATAAAATAACCTAGAGGTACCAGAGGCTGATCAAATGCACAGTGAGCAAACATGCACGATTTAAAATGTGACGAAGAAAACTAGACCGATAATTGTATACGATTTAAAGACCGGTATACTATATAACTAATGGTGCGAACAATTCTAACAAGTTTTTCTAGAGAAGTTGTTAACGAAAACCTTACTTCACGTGTGTGTGTTGCCCAGAATAGAGTAAACCCCGCTTCACCGTTCCAGTTTCTTACTGATGCGAGAAATATTAGTCAGATAGCTATGCTAAACTATGACAAATGTATTATTGACGATAGTGCATATAAATTTGATTCACGTTTGAATGGCTTAATGCGTGTCAATAAAGCACGTGTCTTGCATAAATTATCAGTTGAATCAAGACGCGAGATTGCTTATCAAGATCACACCAACAAATATGTATGGTTTTCATTAGGAGAAATTCAACAGGAATATAATTTGGTTTTTGTTTGCCTGTAAATCCCGATAACAGAATTCGGGTTATATTCTGCCACACACCCACGTTAATTATTCTAACAAGAAATAAATGTCGTAAAAATTTCAAAAAAATTCCAAAAAGTTGTAGATATATTTGTGAATGAGTGTGGTAAGATAATA
Source organism: Sinohyriopsis cumingii (assembly GCA_028554795.2). Classification (NCBI taxonomy): domain Eukaryota; kingdom Metazoa; phylum Mollusca; class Bivalvia; order Unionida; family Unionidae; genus Sinohyriopsis; species Sinohyriopsis cumingii. Next base: position 5,721,636 of record JAPYKE020000055.1, read on the forward strand.
AAGCTTTGACTAAAATAAATTAATTTGTTGGTTCTCTTCATTTGTCTGGTTAAATGTCTGCATGGTTATTCTATCATTACAGTGTTACAGTTATTAGGATGCATTACAAAGGCGTCCCTATATCTATTCTCACACAGTCTATGAATGTTTATATGCTCGCTTAATCTACATTATTGAGCTTATCTCACCACAATTTTATTTTTTGTACGAACTGTGTTTTTATTACTTATCATAGATTAGATACTAATATAACTAGTATAACTTTTATTACCTCTTAAATTTCATTTTATCTCGCCCAGTACACTGTAAAACGTTATTCGAATCATCTTTAAATTTTTTGCTTGCATGGATTCACATACGTGAATTATTTTTGCCACTTATATAAAATAATAATTACTTTAGAATTGTTATTGTAGCAGCACAATCAGTTTCTTTCGGGCATTCATTATTATTTATGTAATAAAATTCAAAGCTTCAAACAATCAACGCTTTTGTATTAATCAGCACAGAAATGCATGCTATAATTTATTATATCTATGACATTCTTATCATGATTTAAATGCAGTGCTGCATACCACCAACTGCCGTCTATTTTCTTACCCATTTGAAATATTAGGATGGAACGAGTGTGATACTAATGTCCTCAGGCATTTTCCCACTACCAGATTAATATTTTTGAACATTTTGTCGAATCCGCAGTGCAAACGAATAGGTAAAACCATATGGATAGCTTATAATTCATCCCTACAGCAATAATATTTTCCAGACAAACATCACCTGATGCTCCACAATAAACTAAATATATTTTCGTAATGTAAATACACCCCATGACATTTTCAACTATGTCTACTTATGTAATGACATGGAGCACATTCATCGTTAATGTAAAACCATACCCTAAACTGAAAGAAATAACACAAACACCGTATTGTTGGACGGTTTGTAAAAAACACATAAATACATATGACTATTACAATGCTCTTTGTATTATCGCTTAGGACAATTAATTAATATACTCTCTATTGACTAGTAATATTCTTCGCACTCGCAAATACCAAGCAATTCTTCTTACCAACGCTAAATTGCTACCATTGATATTTACATTTTTGTTCATATTGTCACAGTCTTAGCTACATTATATAGCTTTTCGTATGAAAATAGCTCCTCCTCTTGATATACGCATAACAATTAAATCCCCTTATGTCTACAAATGTATGCACCACTTTCGTTATTAAAGTACATATATGATTATGCAAAAGATCTCCTCCAAGAAATTAGAAAAATACTCTTTATTAAAGATAAACTTGTATTTCGAGTAACTGTCACACCGATTAGCTTTTTGGTCGTTTCATATGTATCTCTTTGCAGACAGCCAAGAATGTCAACTCATACTTTTGACATGTTAATGTGTTACTGGTTTAAACTAGCGACATATCTATTGATCTGTTTCATCACTTATTATATCCACCAATCCAGTTTTGAAATAAATCTACCCATATCCTTGAGTTAATTGCAGCTACATAAGAGCCTTGTACTTGAAAAGAGCCGACTGATGTGTTTCGCTAGTGTAAAGACGGTTCATCGAATGAAACAGTCTTGATAATCAATGATAACGGATAAAGTGGTTACCACAGTGATCATCAATTATCAACATGCAAACATATGATAAGCAACGGCAAGAACAAATTTACCATATGTAATAACATCAGCTCGCACAACGAAGACAGAGACTAAGCGTAATATAAAATGAAGTTAACACAACTAACATACAAAAAAAGAGCCTTGGAAAGGTTAACAATTAAATTAATGCATAATTCTTATATCAAGGATTCATTTAGACTGATGTTCGTAATAGAACATTCATGTGCCATCTGATACATACAACTTACACTTTGCTTTAGCGTCGATAATGATCTTGAATCTCACTTTCGCCGAGTTGATTTATCGTTATAATTTTTCTGACATCAGTAGCACCCTTTAGCAACACAGTACATGCTACATCATTTATATGTCTTAACTGATAAAAGCAAACCATAAAGACCCATTTAAACTAGAAAATAGCTTTATGTTCAATTTCTAAATTAATCCCTTTGTCGTTATATTATATAATTTATATTATTGCTATCTATTCTTCGAATTGAAACTTAAAAATGAAAATAACGAGTCTTTCACTATCTTGTCAAAGCAAATTACAGTATATAGTCATAATATGGTTCTAAACAAGTCCTGTATATTGCCTCTGTCTCTTGATCTGTATCGTTCTCGCTTATTTAGCATTTACTTTTTAATTGTCTTAATAAACCCGACATACACCACTTCTATTTTTATAATCTATGTAGTGTATTATATATTTATTATATTTGCATAACAACAATTTATATATTGTTTTGTTTTTGTAAACATGTACGTTTGGCTCAATAATTATTTTTGGAATGTTTCCTGATTATAAAAAACAAGCATTCTGTAGATTTGATTCAACAATATACATCCCGTGTAATGTGGCATAATCACTAAGACTACACACATTATTAAACTCCCCCGTCTCTCTGTCTTTCTCTCTCTGTCTTGCAGTTATATTTGATGCTTATTATTTTAATATGTGCAAGCTTTTTCCCTTATACAATTGCATAATCGCTGTGATTCCATGCTTCATTTATCTGTCTCTCTCTATGTCTATCTCATAGTAAAATGTGACCTTCTTATTGTTTAAAAATGTGAAAGCCGAGTTCGTGTATTGTGGGCAATAACATCAGTGAGGTTTCCGAGAGAATAAAAATGCAATATATGATCAAGGTTTTCTTTTATGTTTGTCTGTTTCTTACTGTCCTATTTATATTTCTCTGTATAATTTTGATAGAACGCCTGCTATATAAATCTTCATCAATGCGTTACATATGCGTGTACAGAAATCTTCCACATGAAGTCACACTTTGTAAATATTCCTTTCTACAAATATGTTTTAACTTAAACCTATTTACGGATTCAATATTAATGTCATCTACAGTTAGTCTTTTTTTTCTTATGCGATATATATTCTGCATGGACAAAGTTTGTATCCCAGTTACCTCAATCACCTAGTTTCCTTGAGTAAGATACACATATTTTATTGACAACACTTAATTTAAACAGTTTGTATATATTACATAATAATGGTCCAGTCTGAAAGTTTCCATTCATTTTCACGACGTCCAATGGAAATACTCACCATTTCCAAGATGAATGGCTTGAAATGAAGACACATGGTTGGAGTTGAATAATTTTTATTTATAACTACCATTGTACGAAATTTAACGGGAATTATTTAATATTTCAAACGTAAGTTCTTTAACTTTGTACTTTTATATAAGAATGTGATTGATGCTACGTTAACATACTATTGGGGTACCTAGTGTCCGAGTGTTCTAAGGGGCTCGCCTTTACCGATCACTGACATCTTATTTCTCTCCGGTTGGATTTGGGCCCCGTGTTGTTAATGTGTTTATATGTCAGAAAGCTTGAAGGTATCTTCGGCTGGGTCGGTGGTTCTTCACGGAATTTTACCGGGTTCTTCCACCACCATATATAATGGCCGCCATGTATGGCTAACACGTGCTGAAAATGGGTTACACCCAAAACAAAATACTACTGCCATAGTAATATATACCATAATAGGGTATATCTACATAGGCTTAACAATAGCGTGAAGTTTTACGTCAACACCTCAAAATTTATATTTTTGGATGTTGAATAAAAACTGTTGCATAATGTGTAGCACCAAATAAAAAGTAGCGTGTTCAATTATATATATATATATATATATATATGCTAATAATTTTCAATGCTTTTTGTGTTTAATACTTTGTGTCAGATATTTACAATTATTATAATAACAATGGATCTCACGTAAAAATGCCCAGTGTAACGCTTCGCAAAGAATGTATCTTAAGCATCGCGTTAGACCTACTGTCACTGATGGTTGCACGAAAATGTGTGTGTGTGTGTGTGTATGTGTGTATGATTTTGGAGTTTTAACGTAGCTTTGACAATTGTTTAGTCATATCGCTACGATGTCTGCAGTGTGACAGTTTATTGTGATGCCTATCACTGGGGCATCATACCGCAGACATGTAGCGTAATGTCCCACCCAGTCACATTATCCTGAAAGCAGGCCCACCAGTGTTAACACTGACCTCCTATTGCTGAACGCCAAGAGAAGCAGCTGTAGGTACCACTTTTTGGCAAGTCCTTGGTACAATTCGGCCGGGGATCGAACCCATGAACTTCCGCATCCGAGGCGGACGCTCTAACCAATAGGCCACCTGAGTGGTTTTGCACGGAAGAACATGCCTTCCTAAAAGCGTTGTGTTTAAAGAAAACCACACCGATGTAAGTAAGCGTCCATACACTGAGTATAGGAATCACATGCCAGCACTTTTTAAGGAATATTGTATCATGAATAATAATGATGATTATTTGTTTGATGATGGTGATAATTGGTCTAGGGAATGCCGACTTTCATCAAGACTGGTTTATCTGAAGAAATATGTGACATATATATATATATAAGGTTGATTACTCTGAAATGTACCAAGGAAATGCGTGTGTGGGCTTGATAAAATGTATTTTGCATTTAAAAATGTATCATATTTTAGGGGAGATAAACATTTATATCCTCTTTGATGGAATTTGCATGCGACCTAGCCAATCCATCTGTTAAATGTACGGACTTGGATGTAAATATTCCGCCAAAGTGACCATAGTTAAGGTTATTTCTCTTAGTCACACTATGTGATGTTTGGTGTTTCTTTTGGATGTATAAGACTAGGACGCGACTTTGTATTTAGTGTCCTAGTTCATGAAAAATATTATGCTTTCTGGTGCGTACATTGGATTTGATGTGAACTTTTAGGTGCTAAATTTTATCAACAACTTCATTAATTTTTTAAATATCATATACAGTTTCGAATATGGTGCAATATCCTGTGTTTGGAAAGGTAAACTGCATCATGTCGGTACGAATAAGGCTGCGGTTTTGTAAGACGAACAAACTAGACTATCACTATCTCTAGGCAAGATAGAAAGGGATTTCACCTACAAGTGTGTATCATGATGAACCTAAACATTTCATCCAAAAATCAAATTGAAACTCAATGAGTTTCTCTTAATATGTTGTCCTTAAAATGTACCATTATGCAATATAATCGTTTTAAAACTGGTTGGCAACTATAGCTAGAAGCATCGAGAGTAGGATCAATACTTCGAAAATGCCCTATTACGGAATTTGTTTGTTTTGAAACATATTGGAGAAATGTATAATCTGGATGAAAGTGATAAACATTTTTTCACTCTACGAGATCTATGCTGGCCTGTAAATAAGCAAAAAAATATCATCTTTGACCTCAACAAAATTGAATTTAAATGATTTAATCACTTGCAAGTTCATAATATATTCTTTTGAATAATCTGTTTTACAAACAAAAAGCATGGTCATTGTTAAACGCAAACATAATATAGCTTGGTTTATATAGCTTAGAGATCATTTCCCTATAAACTGTTATTCAATATTGATAGACTGAACAGCCCCAAAATGATACTGCATGAAGGTAATACTCAAAATGATGAACAGAAACGTCCTTTATAATCAGGTAAAATAAAACTGATTGTTCTAAATAATCGATATGAATATATTAAAACGTATGTGCACTTCTAACGATTTTGAGGGAAACTATTTGAAACAAGACAGAAGAAGTAATAGCCTTTGCAGACATTACTATGACATAGGAAGGACAATATATAGCCTACCCCATATTGTAATACTGTCAAAGTTGTTCATATAATAAGCCTTGTCCCTCATCTCCTAATGATTTTAAGAAGAATGTCAATGACTAATGTTGCCCCCAGAATTGACTACCTCTTGTATGATGGAGATCAAAATGGAACCAAACGGACTTACCTACAAACTAAGCTTCGAAGAAAGAGAAAAAAGAAAGAATAACCAAATCAGCAAACGATTTGGGGTTTGAATTTCTTAAACGTAGATTTGCTATATTATAAAACATTTAAATTAATGAAGTAAAAGCTCTCATTCTGTAACTTTCGGGAACCGGGTGACCGACTCGTCCAAAGCGCTCGCCTTCTCGATCATTGACATTTCACTTCTGCCCTCTTGGGTTCGAGTTTCGCACTAGGCCAATCTAGATATGTGAGAAAGCTACCAGTAGTTTCATGTGGGTAGGAGCTTCTTGCTGGAGTTTCTACCTCCACCACATATACTGGCAGCCATATATTTCCTATCGTGTACCGAGAAATGGCATTAAGCATCAAAACAAGAATAACATCTTTAAGTTTCCTTTTATACCACTAGCTCATATCAATAACTAAAAGGGCAATGTTACAGTGTAAACTCTGAATGAGGGCACAGGGTGCGTTTAGTGTTTTTAAGAACACCTAGTTCAAGTATTTTGACAAAGTTTATTATTTTCACATGCAAGCAGGTCATTTGTAACTGATGGCAACTGTCAATGTTGTGTATATCTTTTTGATAGAAAGAGATAGAGAGAGAAAGATAGAGTAAATTCACCTGGCTAATAAACATGGGAATCATCTTCGCAGATGTATTGACTTTGTAAACAGCTAACTAGTAAATGGCAGTCTTCATATTTAAAGTTGTATAATGTATTACAATTCTATAATGCAAGCCTTCCTTATTTTCGATTTACTAGGAAAAATGGATATACTACAGACAGTAATATATTTGATATCCTAAAGAAGTTATTACACGTTATCCTTTTAATGTTAACTATCACACACTACAACTCAAAGAGTTATCTCTTTAAAGGTTTCTCTTTACCATAATCGGACCATCGTAACTCTGTCATGACCCAGTTCAAGTGGAACAAATTCCACTCTAAGCTATGCATATCTGTGTGTTGATGTATATGTTAATTTAATTATATCTTAATGGGATATACTATAATTGAGTTAGTTTGGGTTATATTATATTTCCCACCCAGAAGCAAAGTCGGGAGTGTGGGGTAATTATCTTGTTCAAGTCAAATTATCTATTTTTAATTCCTTCATTCTGCCTGTCTTTTCTGTTCTCACTCTACCATCTTCACATAGCACTACGTTTTATTCTTCTTTTTTTAGAACATCACATTATACTTGTCTTTATGTTTGGTACATTTCGCAATTCATTTCATTATATGCAAATAGGAGCTATGTACAAGTTCAAACGTTGTATTATTCCTTTTCAAATCATCCAGCTAAACTAATTAAAAATAACTTTGGAATAATGTTGCTTGATTATAATATCAACTGTCAATCTGTAAGTAGGATTTATCAACGTAAATTTGCAGCGTACAATATCATATTCACTAATTAGTTGTACGGAACCACTTATATATCTTTATCTCTCTTTATCTATTGATTGGATTATTAACAGCTCTATAATGGTTAAAAATGTGAAAAATAAGTGTATTTGTTCTGCTGCAAGTTTACCGACAAAGATATTCAGCTTCAAAGGTCCAGACACATTTCGATGGCAACAAGTAATAGCACAATTGTTTTCACCACTATTACCAATATTATCATGACTCGTCAAAATGAGAAAGATTGGAGAAGCAACTGCAAGAACAAAACGCTAAGATCTCAACAACAAGAGCTCCCACGACAAAAAAAGGGATAAAAGTCATAAAAACAAAGTTACCGCAACTAACATAAAATAAGGGCTCAGAACTGTTATCAATTCATATTAATGTCGAGTTATAATCTGAAGGATACAAGTAAATATTTGTTGCGTAGAGATAAACAAGTGTATCAGGAAGGATGATGGAACAAAGCGGATTCAGGCGAGACACGCAAACCTTTTAAAACTTTGGCTAGTATGAAGGGTCAGATTTTGAAAAGGTTTCATAGAAAGGTTATTAGACACCAGTTATCTGTGCATGTTTATAATATGAGAAATATGTCGATGGTGACAATAGCCGCTATTATCGAATTTAGAGAAATGAACATTTTATAACATACGTAAATTATGGTTCAGCAATCAATGATCTTTGCTGCACTTTATCAAAATTATTTATTTTGGCCGTCAAATATCTGACCATACGTATCGGCAAATGACATTGAACGTAAAAGGGGCAACCTACGATTCACCGTAAATCAACTGATTATTAAACGGTGTAGACATTACAGTAACTCAATGGGTAATATATTATACAAGGAGAGCTTAATTTCCCGCACAGCATAAATCCCGTGATTAAATCCTTTCACATTCGAGTAATAGGCTAACAGTGAAATTTGAAGAAGACTAAGGGACATGGAGTTCTGGGAATAGCAATCACATACTGAAAGTCCATGTGCGTTATTATTGTGTCGGGAGCTCGTAAAAATCGAACGTTAGATGTAGTTGTAAAATCTAAATATAAATGTAAATAGTATGCATCAGGAACCATGTTGCCAGTATCTACTTACTAGTTTAGCAAACCACTTCAAAACAATGAAAGAATTGAAACAATGTTGTATAAGTTTTGCCTCGAAACCATCTAAATCTCTGACAGACCATACTGCATTGCAAAAATAAGTTTGTTTTAGTGGTTAAGGCCAATATCTCTATGAATAGTTGAAGTTATCATGTTGTTGTCGTTTGTGCAAATCACGACAAGGCATGGGGTATATAACAACATATGTAAAATGGAAGAGAACATCGACAAGACAGATGAGTGAGTAATTAGAAAAAAAACAATAGGCTCCAAATATTTAAAGTTACTGCATATGGTCGAACGAGCGACGAATGTAGTTATTGGAGTTGTTTTTGATAGCATGATGAACAGACTGGAGGACGAGACATCTACGTTTCTGTCCGTAACATGAGTTTGTTCGTATGGTAATCCGTTTTCTGAACAACTAACGGTAAAAAAATGTGTTCATGACGAAACGCAGTAGATACGTAGAAAATGGAACTCGTCTGGTGCTCACAAGGCTGGGAATATCGGTCACTCACGAATTATAAGAATGTTAAACAATTGTTGCAAACGAAGTAGTGAAAATAAAAAATGTACGACATAGTACAGTGTAGCAAGCTTGAGAAAACTGCAGAGTTTTCTAAACTCAGTGAGATTGTTTTCATGGAAGGAAATATTTAAACAGGATTGCATTTCTGAAATTTTAGCAAACGGAATAATAGTTCTATGCGACCTCAACTCTCAACTCTCTTGGAGAGTTATGGGCAAGACGATTTATCTAGTTGTCATTACATGACGATACTTATCCGTATGACAATAATCCTAGCATCGGTTTGAAGCAAAGAAAGATGCCTAATTTGATAAATTATTAAGCAAAGTCATGCTAAAGAAGAACTCCGCTCTGACGTTAGATCCCTCAATAAAGAGAAGACTTGACATTATATTCACAAAAGTGTACTAGACAGGGCAATCCCCGAGCCGCTTCAAACAATGCAAAGTTATACCTTACAAGTTCGGTGGAAGAAGAAATTAGATATTAATTATAACCAGGATATAACTATAGCTCCAGTGTTTCAAACAGTCGTATGACAATATATACAATAGTATTTCTATCGTTTTTTTTCAGAACAGATCTCTTTCCAACATCCATTATAACTGTTTTAGAAACCACTCCGTTAGTAGAACTACAGCTACCTGTATCAAGAAAACGATATGATATTATATGGATAGAGATATCGATGTATACGTTACATGTCTTGTTAATTTTACCACATGCTATGCAGTTGGCACTGTTATTTAATGTACAAGATGTTAAGACTTGGAATACGATAAATAACATTTCGCATCATGAAAGACTCGTTCGAGAGCGCGACATTTGTTTTTATTTTGTAGAAAACAGCTGATCATAATAAACATATCTTACCAAACTTTAACAGATCTTGATCGTAATAACAGATAATGTGATCACTGAATTGAACCATTCTTGTGTGGTCTATAACATTGCTGGTGTCCACGTGTATTGCTTCTTTTACATGACGAAATCACTAAAATGGTTCCTTCGCATCATTCGATATAACAGTTGCTTGGAAAAAGATCTAAGTACGCAAAAAGGTGAAGACATATATAACGCCGCAAAGACTCTGTTTTGAATTAATTAACAAAAGAATGTATACTTTCTTCCACTTTTCTGTTTGACAAATCTCAAAACCATCCATTTAAACTAAGTAGTATCCTGGCGTTCCTCTAACACACAACTTAAAACCATATAACGCTGGAGAAGGAGCACGTGACGGGAGAAAACTACTGTTAAAGTCATTTTTATTGTATCTATATCACAAACGGCGAAATAAATCCCTTAACAAGTCCTACAATTTGGAAAAATAAGTATTCTACCATCTGTTCTATTCAAATGTGTAACATGGTAGCACACACTCAATGACAGAAAAACCGTGTTATGTAATAGAAATGCAGCCAAACATATACAGATAAGGCGAAAGTATCCCTTTTCAACAGAATGTGAACGGGTAAGGAGTGACATATATCTGAAAAAGTATGCTTACTACGTTTACCTGTCTATATCAGTATTTAAAAGACTCTTTAAATCAGTAAGGATAGAATAAGTCATTTACTAAATTGCTAAGAATTACGGCACGGACGATATCATTTCAGACATGTAGCAAGAGTATAAAAAATCGTTTGGAATCGACACATTAGTTATGCTATTCCTTAGTTATGCTGTTGAATGTCAAGAATGAACAATCTGGAGAGAAAATGTTGAATTAATGGTTAATGGAACTAACTTCAGATATATTCATTCGGATTTAACGATATGTAACATGTGGTTTTCTTTGAACTATTGACACTGAGTGAATGGCCTCTGTCTGAAGTAGTGAAAACTATTTGTGCATCGCGTATCTAATTATATATTGTGTTAATGTATGGAAAAGAGAGTGACGACAGAGTGAACCACCTTTTTTTAGGCTACGAGAAGCTACTTGTAGAAGGCAATGATTTATTTGAAAGACTGATTGACACTTTAAAGGTGTGAGATGCAATTTATTGTTGTTTCAATCAAGAAAGTGATAGAGATACTTCCTATAAGCAGTGTTGACTGTTTGTTTTATATCAATGACGATGTATGCAATAGATTAATGTTGGTGAAGGTAGGTGGTATAGCTTAGTTATGCAATAAAATGCATCCCTTAATTAGGTCTAACGTCTCGTACCATAGCAATGACATAATCAGTATATTATCGTTTTATGAAACCAAATATGTAAAGACCAATTATAAAACTTGGCAAATCTTTTTGAATAACAACCTATTGATATGTAATGCCCTTTATTTCATATATAGTAATTACTGCCACATACAAACACTTTTTTATTTACCTGGTGCTTGATCCTGGTTACACTTACTTTAGTTACAATTTTGTGGCTTTATTAATTTTGTCACTGTTCCATTTCTCTATCGTTTCTTTAATAGTACATGTTTATTTGTCCCAAAACTAATCCGCTTCTTGCAAAGTATCTATTATTTAAGAACAGTGATCGTATCAGAAACTAAATCTCACTGATAAGTAGCCACATTTATCTCTAAACAAGAACGACGAATACTGCTACAACCCGTACACATTTTGTCATGAAGCAAGAAATATACAAACTGCTACATCAGTATACATTTTCCTTTCTGTTTATCCCAAATGTGCTTGAGATGATTAAGTGTAAAGTAAAGAAGATTAATACTATCAAACATGTTCCAAGCTTACAAAGTACATATTCCTCTCTTACCACCAGGTTTCACATGTACGTACATTATGTATGGTACAATTACTAATTTCAGGTAAATGTCTATATAATTCTCAGAGAAGCTAAAGGTAAACAGAGCCTATATATCTACAAACACAGTTGTTATGTGATACATAAGTATTATTCCAATTTATTAAAAAATAACACCATATGTCCGTCTCTACAACACAAACATGATGTAAACATAATCAATGATAGGTAGTCAATATACCCTTGAGGAAGATGAAATCAAGTAAAACAACGAAGGCTTTACCAGGCAAATGTATGGGGAATGCATCATTATGCAATGATTAGTTCATAATTACTTAGCAATGATGACGAACGTCTGGTCGTTACCTTGCCAATGAGCATACGTTCGTTATAATCTTCACTGTCCACTATGTATTTCTTATTTGTTATAATAGTGTACGCCTTTATTACTCTGCAGAATATTTATACCCATATAATAACACTAATCCTGTGATATTGAATAATATAAAAGAAAACTTCGATACTCGCTCTAGAAAAACCTTTAGTAGACTCTAATGTAACCTAAACTATTGCTATGAACATCTGATTCTCAAAATTATTGTTAAATTATATGATAAATGAATTGATGACTTTGCTATCAGTGGTCAAATAACATTTAAATTCGAGTAATATCTATCATGTAATGCGTGTTCGTGCACATTTTAGTACTTACATATCCCGTCGAGCGCTGAAATAACACAATAAACCTGATATTAGAAACTGTGAAATATACTTTCGGTGGTGTAGCATGAACAAAACTCTAAATAAAGGACGCGCCTTCAATTGGGTTTCTCATATTTGTATTAAACAATTACGTCTCCCTTTCTCGGTAGAGAAAATAAACCTGTATTAAGAATGTCTTAATGTACAGTATGAGTCAAAAAGAGGATAATCTCATTATGCGGAAATCTAAAGCATTTATAAAACCTGGTGTGATCTGAAATAATGTTATTGAAATTTCATCCAAAATATGACAAAGGTGCATAATAATAAAACGGTAACTTTACTTTATAATGAAGTATAACTTAATCTTTGACGAATACCTATTTTTAATGGATGTACGCGTCTTGCTAACCATATAAAATACATAACTTGTTCACATTAGACTGAGGGGACATATATTTGTTATACTTACCAATGCATGAATCTGCTTTTCTTCCTGAAAAAAATAATATAACAAAGGTGATATTAGAAACAAACGTTGCTATTTGGTATCAAAAATGGTACTTACAAGTACAATTGTCGCTACATTAGCTGAGTATTCCACAATAGTTGCCGTTTAACGTAGTCTACTAGACAGGCTGTGTCATGTGCAAATATCCGTATTTGAACGTTTTTCTTTCTCTTTATTCAGAAAAGTTAAAAAAGGAGCCGCAATAATTTGCGCTAAATAAAATAGGCGTAACTGTACAGGTACAACCGACGTACTTAATCATACAGATACCAACAAACAAACATATTTATATGTTCTTATTTTCCTATTCAAAAATATAACTTCCTGATGTGTCTGATATACTGGCGCATGGTTAAGTCGCATTAGCACAATTAACCCTTCTGTCAATCACATATAGATGTCAATCAGATGGCTATTTATTTGCAATTTGTTTTCGCATCGACAGGTGTTATCAATACAGTTTATCCGAAGAAGAATAAAATGACGAAAATTGAGTTATCAATCGTGTAGAAGGCGAACGTACTAGTATATGAGTCTACGTGTGATAAAATTGTATAACTCATAAAAAATGAATTGCATGTCGACGGATGTTGTTTGACTTCATTTCCTATAACAATGAAAACTCCTTGATCCCAATCAACATTACCCTCGGCATAGAGATAGACGTTGCTTATTAAAGAAAATCAGCTTCTCGATGTCAATTTTTAAATGATTGGAATTCAACATTTTCTATAAATATAGAACACTTTACCCCGCCATCAAGGACAAAGATTACACCAAAATAAAACAAACACAACAACATGGTTGCAATATCAAGTCGGGCTGGTGTGGGCTAATTTCCTATTAATAATGTGGAAATATTCATTATCATACGCAATATCGACTAGGTACGTGACGAGTCGTCTTGTCGCAACCATGCTGATATTAGTCACAATTTTACAGTGCTGACTGAGGAAAATTCCTATTAAAATAGTTCTCAATCATTGAAACTCTCGTATCCTCATCTTCTCAAATTGTGTCCAAATAGCATCGCATATTTATTTGCCACGGCTGAGTTGTTCACATAAGTTTCTGGAAGCAAGTTATGTATTTGCAATATTGATTTAACCCAGACTATGTTAGCAGCTTTGGTTTAAACTCGGTGGAGTAATGTTCGTTCCATGATATGTATTACTTCGCTAAACATATTTCGCTTTCGAATACGTTCCTCGATCACATTCACCTTAGAGCAATAGTCCCTAGCTCCTCCAGAATCCACGAGTCCCAATAACCGAGAACTCGTCGATTCTGTTTGTGTTATATAGGTAAAGGCAATAACTCTTGTATATTAATCGCCTTGGCGACTACAGGCGGCGCCAGTTTAGACGTTTCAGTAGTGAACTGATAAGATTGTTTACTTCGACTCCCAAAATATACTGGAAATGTGTTCTACTTTTCGTTTCATCTATTCAGTATTTTGTTAATTTTTTATGTATTCAGGACTATATTGCACGTGACATAAATTATTCTTTGAATTTGGATCATAATTATTTGAAATATTTACCTTTGAGGACTAGTGTTCTGACCGTACGTGATAGTTTCAGCACTACGGTCTCCCACATATGGTTGTTGATCGCAGTGATTTCATTGTACTTATTTTTGAAATAGTTTCCATCCCACTGTAAGCACGAGTCGAAGACATAGCAGTGCTTAATTTATTTTGGGTTGCATTTGATTTTATTTTTACTGGTTTATCTTGTCAAGGATGCTACGAAGTCTTCTACACTTTGATCATTCGTGGAAAAAAGTCCGTATCTATCACGGGGGGTGTTCAAATAATAACGTTTATATATTGCTTCAGTACATTTCTTGTTATTACATCTGTGTCATCTGTGGGAGCAGGAACATTTTGAATGGCGTTAATCGACCACATTATAGTTCTGCCGGCTAGTGGCAACACATTTAGGGTGGATGTTATAAATGACCTTCAGCGGAGAAACTTCAACACACGCACATCTGGAAACTACCTAAATTAGTCTAAACTGCCGGGACAAACAGCCGTACGGATTTATACTGGGCTGTGTATAATTTGTTTATCAAGCTGGTTTTCGAAACTGAAATTATAGTCGTTGTGATTATGTTCTTGTTTTCATCAATCGATCAATCTACGGTTTCCCCGTCAGGACTTAGTAACGACATAGTTACGCATTTAACTCAACGGAAAGTTTCCGAAACTTCAGTATGGTTTAAGGCATCGTCACGAAATTGTATCGTCAGCTCGATAATAAACCCAATTTGATCCCGCTCAAACGAAGATTAGTAACGTTATAATCTCGCTCCTCGAATAACTGCTCCGCAAGTAAATACAGTTTGCAAGCAAGTAATGGGACCCCGATGGAGGCTGTTGGTAGATATTTCTTTGATTTACATGGACGAGTATTCGATCATAATTGTATAAACCCAATAGGCGCTGTTGATATATATATCAAAACAAAACGTTCATTTAGAATCAACTAGACATAATAAAACGTCTTCTTTTGAAACCACCATTTCAATATGTCTTTTTGTTGAGCTATAGAGAGATTTTCAAGATATGCATTGTAACGGCGATAATGGACATCAGAATGTCACCAATTTTCATTTTCGATCATTTGGTCGAAAAAAGCGTCCATCTTAACGTATTTATTTAGCAAAGCATTGTCGTTTTGCAACTAAGTAAAAATTTACTTTTTTGAACAAACACAATAATTGCACTATATACTGAAAAAGGTTAAATGCACTAGGAAAAATGGTTGGTTTCTAAGCGGTATGGCTATATTGATAATGACATGACAGGAAACGTTTATGGATCTTTTATATCTTTCCAGATCATAAAACATAATTAATATTAGCAATGTTCGATTAAATACGAGGTAAATTCGAGAAATAGTTTGTTTTTGTTTTAATAAATTCACTAGTCTTAGCAATGACATAATAGTCGTATGCATTGCATTATTTCGTCTTATTTTGTGAAAGCAGATGTCTCAATACTTACTCTTTCTTTTATCTCTCTTTCTTCCTGAAATCATATAATAATGTTTATATTAAAATGCAAATGAAATGCGGATCATTACTTTAAAGGATTAGTCCACAACAGCGTTCATTTAAATTAAATTACTACGCGGACAGTCCCGTATTTAAAAGTACGAATGTTACAATTCCGTCCAGTCCTTATTTTGATGAGACAAAACAAATTAACGAACCACAAAGTACATACAATACCTCTAAATGTTTAACTAAACCTGCATATTCTGTTACTTAGACACAACATAACAAAGAAATAGACTTATTTGTCAGTGACGAGTATTATATCCATTATTGACAGAGTTGGCTGCTTCATAATACAACAAATGAGATGGCATCCAAATCTGCACTTTCTACTGTTTGCGTTTTGTTTCCTTATTTATTTATTTTTTTGTTCTTTTTCACTCACTGAGCCCTCGAACGGCGTATATAATATTAAATTTGCACTTCGCTGAATTTAAATCTGAACAGATTAAAGAAAATTGTACCGAGGAGGCCGTAAAATGTGCTCTGAAAAGTGGCAGGGAGAACGAAGTGTTCAGAATAGAATAAACCTTTCAACCATAGCTCATCTTCTTATGTCTGCTCAAACTGTATATGTCATTAGTTTCTGCTTTCCTGTCTTTGCAAATTCATGATAATTTTTTACTTGTTGAATAATCATTTCATATACACCAACATGTGTAAATATTATAGTGAACATTATTTTTGACTGAAATACTGTGATGACATTTTGATTCATAAACGCCATGCAACCTATTAGTCAAGCACCTGGTCATTGGACTATTTCAATACAAGAACGAAAATGGACACTCTATGCTGTATTCTTGCACTATGAAAAGACACAATGCCGTTTCTGTATGTGTATGTGTGGACATTCTTGAAAGACAAACTAGCAGAATCAGGTTCGAAATATTTGACAACTTGTTTTCATTCTCTTTTACATGAGATTTCATATTTGAGTGGACAATTATAGTACATAGTAACATTTAAATAACTGATGGCAACGAGGAGAATTAAATTCAAATTCAAGAAAATACATTAGAGCATTCAACATCCGTTATGTAAGCGTTATGAAGTTCCCGTTTTGGAGGGTGAGATTTATAACAATGATAAGTATTTGTAGGAGTATTCATGCATTACCCTTTGCCCTGTGAGCGAAGTAATTCTGCTATAATAAAAAAATATAATGCATGCACTTCGATATCACATTTATATGTTCCACTGGACAGTCAAATAAAGAGCTTTGTCTTGTAGCCCAGTACCTCCGTGCGTGTCGGACTACATCATAATGGTAACAAATCCATTCTGTTTTTCTTGCCAAATTCTCATATTTATAGGTTTGTCACACAAAGATGCCCAATACGCTATTGATAATGTGCTGTCATTGTTTTGGGTTTAACGCAATTTCCTGGCACAAGATAGGCAATACATTGTACATACTATCAGTGGTGGAGAACGAATCCGGAAAAAAAAACAGACGAGGACCACCGACCAACGATAACCTACTGGTAGCTATATCATATAACCACATCGGCCAAGGCCGAGACTCGAATATTTCGGACAGAGGTGAAATGGTAGTGATCGGTAAAAACAAGCGCTTTAGACCACTCGGTAAACCTGGATCCCTGCTTGACAAAAAGTAAGAGAATAAATCTCATACTGTCATGCTTTCAATATCTTTTCTCGGCTCTCAATTTCCATTGAGACTGGCTGACATTGTAACCATGTGATATCTTATCTGGATAATTATGTAGCATGGGAGATTCAATAAATAAAATAAGTGATGCATGGTAGAAGGAGAGCATAATGAACAGACAACATTGTAAAAATGGGCGAGAAGTGTAAATGATATGTTCACTGTGGGTTTTCAGCTCACTTTCTCCGCTTTTTTAACTACGGATCCCATTGCAAATTTTTTCTACATCTAAATTTTGAACAGTGTTATATCGAGGAACTCCAATTAGAATCAAAAAGGAATAAAAAGCAAAGCAGCACCTTTCAGTACTAATTCAAACAAAATAATAAAAACTACTGTGTACCCTTCCTTACAGCGTATTATATAATGTTTTATTTTACCACTATCATGATGACATGCAAGTTTAGTCCGATGTAGAAACGTGTGAATTATGTCAACATGAATAACAAAATAGAAAACATGGAGCAAAAACTCAATAACCATTTTAAATGATGATTATTATGTTTGTATTACAAATTGGAATTAAGACAAAGTTTTGTTTACTTAACACGTTTTTTGTTTTTGTTTTTTGGCTTTCTATGTTATCATGCCCATACTAGCAGGGTAATTGCCATTTGAAAATGTCATCAGACATACGAAGAAACGGTCTCATTTTTTCCGATCGAGACAACGCAGTAATTTTAATTTGTCCTGAACATTTAGACACAAAATGAAGGAAAACCATCATTGTATAAATTTGTTTCTTACGTCAGATGTTTTATTAGAATCACTAACGCTTATGCACCTGAACGTCTCTCAATGATGTGGCAGTACAATCGCTACAATACAACAATTATTGCAATACAGTCCATATATATATATATATATATATATATATATATATATATATATATATATATATATATATATATATATATATATATATATATATATATACTATACAGTCTATATATACACAGAAATCAACAAAACACGAATGTACACATATATGCATAGTGATGTGGCAACATTAGACGCTCTGTATATGTACATATGTAAGTATATATTTCTCTCTCTCGCTCTCTCTCTCTCTCTCTCTCTTTATATTTATAGGTTACTGCATTTATATGGGAAATATGAGAGAGTTTTTCAGATGGAAATACTGCATGACCTTGGTAGTGCAGTATATCTATCCAAAAATACGAGTTCATATTTTCCCATATAAATGCAGTAAACTTTGTATTATCTTCTCATTTTCTTATTCTTCCTAAGGCTTAATTATGTAAACAAAAATACACTACACGAAACAAATTAACTGAATGTATGCCGTATTCTAAACTAAATACACAAGCGCAGACTCATCATTACACAACAACAACATTATTAATGCGCACTAAATTCCGCCCAGACATAACTTTCGAAAGAAAACGGCATTTTGGTCTACTAAAAATTGAAATTTGGAGTCATATTGTGATTGAATGTGCGTTTTCTATTTGATCTGGAATGAATAGAGTTAGGTACTTTTGTCATTTCTTCGAAATTGCGTGATTATGGACTGGATGTGCCAATTCTACATGAAGTACATTGGATTTCAGCGGCGACGGAGGAGCGTCTTGACATCTGCAAGTGTGTATCTGTTCTGCCATTGAATGTTTAAAATTATAATGTGGGAAAAATATGAAGTTATTCAATTTCAATCATCACATGGACGCTATGGAATATAATGTCTATTTCATTTGGATTGGAGTAAGGGGTGTGTAATTGCATTAGGAATGTAGTCGAAATAACAGTACAAATGCATAATCAAGCTTGAGAAACCATGGCATGGCTCATGTAATTCGTATTTGCAGAACTAAGAAAGTATATTTTGAGGAAATTCAGGATGTAAAACTGTAATACTCGAAGTATATTTTTGCCATTCTTATTAAAAGCTAAAGGAGACAGTTTATGCTTTGTAACTTGCATGTCATTTGTGGTTACCCACCAATTTTATGAAATCTGGCGTCTATCGCCAAAATCCGAAACATTGTAAAGTTAACACGGAATGCAGCAAAGTAGCTAGTATGTGGCAGTCCACGAAACATGTGCTTTAGTTCAATCAGAAACAAATTTTATCAACCTAAACTCAAAGCGTCTGCTACACGAGTGTACATGAATTGTTTACAAAGTAGTTCCTAATGCACTATTGGGAACACGTGTCCTGCAAGTGAGTGGAATATGGAGGTGTGCAATATCGCAAAATACTGAACGATTCTGACGATGTAAAGTTAACGGAGAAAAAAAAAATGAGCATATAATAAATGTGGGTATCCGTTCCATATCACACAGATTGTAGAAGTCGAAGTACATATAACTGAATTTGATTTGAAAAATCTTAGAAGAGGACATTATATAATGTGATGTATTTATGAAAAGAATTAGTTTGACAGCATGTAGGTTCAGGGATATAAGAAACAGCAAATGTTGCATTGCGTAGAAGTAATGAAGGTGAGTAGTGAATTGGAAAACACGCAATTTAGTTAACACGTTATATGCATGCAACAGACTGCTAGATAAGTAGAATTCAGCAGTACAATACAGCAGCACTCTACACTCGGAGTAAGAACACCTTAGCTAGATGATTTCTCAGCTAAAGATAAGGTGCCTGATTGCAAAAGATACAAGCACCTAATGTCTACCTTAATATCTGAATAGGGATAAGCTTGGCAGAATCAGCAATAAATTATATAAAACTTATCGAAATGAATGGTCCATAATTTTCCAAACTAAAATCAGATAGAGGATTGGTGACCCAACTAGTGCATAGCTTTCAATGAAAACCGTGACCATGATATCTTTGAAATAAAGCCACTTGCAATAGCTACTGACTTTATTATATTGTTTGTGTTCAAAAAGACCTACATCAGTCCTAAATGACGTGTCATTTCTTTAAAACTAAGTGCATTTAGGTAATGATAGGGATTTCTGATTGGTCTTATAAGAAGTTTATTTATCCATTTAACAATAGAAAGGAAGCGAAAGCAAAATTTATGAAAAGTGCAACAAACACTTTATAATATATAGTGAATATTTAAGAGGTACTTACATTAGTATGAATTAAATCCCAAATAATACTAAATGCCCTATCACAAATATAAAATACAGTATGTTCCGTAATCAATTTCGATAGTCTTGAATGTCATGATATTTCGAGTGTCTTGAAATTCCCAACGTACCACAATTATTGAATGTCCAAATGCACCACAATATTACAATCCAAGCGCTTTTTGAATTATTTCTCAGTAGTCCCTATCTAGTTTGTATAGCCCAAACCTTCAATGTGTGCCTTGTCTTTGCACTGAATAATTTAAATAAATAAATAGTTTATAATTTTATATGAACACAAGAGTACATTATGATCCCCACATATTGATATAAATAGGTGTTCAAAATTGTTTTAACTTAACCTAGCATGATAAGAACAATCCCCAATTACATATGACAATATGTTCAGCAGGAGATGCAAAAGAGTTTACAATTGCAATGTCCATATTGGATCTCCAAGCAGCAACATGTTCGTCAGGGATGAATTAACTCATATGATAAATGTGTTTGCAAAGTTTCGTCTAAGTACTTTAGGAAAGGTATCCATGAAAAACTTGAGACATGGGATAGAACACCAGAGGTAATGACAATATTTTTTACTCCCTCAGGTTTTCTTCGCTATGTCTGAAATTGACCATGCAAAAAACTAAATAAGGAGAGACATTATATTTTGTCATTAGTTATTAGTTATTTGGACATACCATAATGGATGTATAGGATGTATAACTGTCATTGGATTACACATGTACTGTATTAGTTATTTAGACATACCATAATGGATATATAGGATGTATAACAGTCATTGGATTACACATGTACTGTATTAGTTATTTGGACATACCATAATGGATGTATAGGATGTATAACTGTCATTGGATTACACATGTACAGTATTAGTTATTTGGACATATCATAATGGATATATAGGATGTATAACAGTCATTGGATTACACATGTACTGTATTAGTTATTTGGACATACCATAATGGATGTATAGGATGTATAACAGTCATTGGATTACACATGTACTGTATTAGTTATTTAGACATACCATAATGGATATATAGGATGTATAACAGTCATTGGATTACACATGTACTGTATTAGTTATTTGGACATACCATCATGGATGTATAGGATGTATAACTGTCATTGGATTGCACATGTACTGTATTAGTTATTTGGACATACCATAATGGATGTATAGGATGTATAGCAGTCATTGGATTACACATGTACAGTATTAGTTATTTGGACATACCATAATGGATGTATAGGATGTATAACTGTCATTGGATTACACATGTACTGTATTAGTTATTTAGACATACCATAATGGATGTATATGATGTAGAACAGTCATTGGATTACACATGTACTGTATTAGTTATTTCGACATACCATAACGGAT
The DNA here is from genome assembly GCA_028554795.2 of Sinohyriopsis cumingii. NCBI lineage: Eukaryota > Metazoa > Mollusca > Bivalvia > Unionida > Unionidae > Sinohyriopsis > Sinohyriopsis cumingii. The sequence continues at coordinate 5,743,784 of JAPYKE020000055.1, forward strand.
ATATAGGATGTGTAACAGTCATTAATATGAATGGATTTAATGCCTTGATAACATAGGAATTTCTTCTTCTTTGAAGAAAAAATGGAGGCGGAGGGTGTTTATTAGAAGAGCCTTTATTAGAGTAACTACAATATTCATGGCAGTGTATAACTTCATCTTTTGTGTTAGTGTCATGGTGTGTAAAGCAATGCGTATCGTGTCAAAATTGTAAGTCTTATAAGAATATTCATGTTTGGTTGTTGTTGTATACTTACCATTATATTTCTTTTCCAATTTCATTGATGCATTACTATTTATGGTGAGGGTTTGTAGAGACTCTTATACTTCATTATCATAAATATTATAAACATTTCACTTGCATACAGTGTGTTTTAGTCTTTTCACTTAATCCTATTATGGTAACCCATTCATTTTCAATCTTGTTTCAGTCCATTTTTTTTAAACCGAGGCACATGCTATTCATATGTCCATTCATCAGTCTCTCCATTTTTTCATTCATTGTTCATTCACCTACTTGTCCATCTGTCTAACACACGTTTCCCACTATGTACTTCTCCATATGTGTAATACATTTTTCCTCACTCTGTACTTCTCCATCTAACACACGTTTCCACCCGTTATATACTTGTCCATCTAGTACACCTTATCCCCACCCTGAATATATCCATCACATGCCTATTTGTCTAACCCAGGTTGGCTGCCTTGTTGCCTCAATTGCAATCGGATGTTATAGCAAATAATCAGCTAAAAGTGTCATAAGTTTATAAACCAAGTCTATACATGGAGGTCCTTCATCAGATGCACAATTATTGACATAGACTTCGTCTGTCAACATTTAGAAATTCCCATTTTAAAATCTGACTGTTTAATTGTGAGATGTGAACTCAGTTAAGAAACTCTATGAGGTACTATCATAATATTGTTTGACTTTTTAAACATATATATATATATATATATATATATATATATATATATATATATATATATATATATATATATATATATATATCATGTGCTACCCTTTATTTTGATGCTTTTAAAAGAAATTATCTTTTTTATAACATTTAAGGAATTTTAACAAATTTACATATTATTATTCATCCTGTAGGACATCATATTTGCAAGAATTTTTCTTCTTAATTTTTTGGGATCTTTTTATCATAGCATTTTTAAAACCTAACTTATAATTGGTAATATAAAGCCAGTAGTGTGCTGATATGCTGTAAAACTCTGTTCATACCAGTTAATTTATTATCATACGTAGTGTAAACAATCATAATATTTCACATGGTTGATAATTATAATTACATGCTGGACAGTTTCTTTAATTCATACCACATACAATTATAATTACATATTGTACAGTTTCTTTCACCTATAATATATGACTATCTGTTATAATTATATATTGTATATTGTTCAATTTAAATCACATGCAGTGGCTACAACTCATTAAAATAATCCATATAGCGTGGTGAAAACACATATACAAAAGAGAAGGGAGGTAAATGCTGTTGTTTGATTGTGATAGTTATTTATCTTGCTAAAATTAATTTATTCTCTATTAGCACATTTATACCTGGCTAGGTTCAGTAACTATGTTTCTTATTTTATGTTCACATTACTGGTATGAGATGGTGTTATTAGAGGTGGTATGCCTGAATAAAATTAACCTTGCCTGAATCAATTCATGCAGACTATTGTTGCTAAAAAAAGGGAAGATAACAGCAAACGAATTAACTGATCCGTGCTCCTTTATTACTATTATTATCATTATTATTTGCTGAAATTATTGACACCACATGTGAAATGTTGGACTTGATATCCAGCAGGGCAAATGGTGAATACTATGATAGACAGGAAAGATAAGATGGACACTGTAACAGTTTGAATGGGTCAGAGATGTTGGATTGTAAGTGTTTTATATGTGCAAGTATACGTATAACATATAATTATACCATAGGTTACTGATTTGGTCAAGTACTAATTAGGGAATCGAGCATTAATCAGGAAGTCAAGCACTAATGAAGGCATTATTATAGTATGACTACTGATAAAACATTTGCTACATTATTAAACTCTTAGTATACTTTGCAACTGTATTGATTTCAAGATCTAGAAATACATTTCAATGAAATATTCTTAGGTTTATTAGATTCAGAACAAAAAATTTGTTTTTATTTTACAATAGCATTGAGAAGGACGCTTTTATATTCAAAATTTTATTTTATCAGCTTCTATATTTATTTTTACAGAGCTATTATGCCCTTCCATTTTACATTTTATCTTGTACTACATATATTTATAATATCTTAATATAAGGTGACCTCACAATTAGCCTGCAGTCTTCTTAGCATGGCTCTCATAAACAGTGTTACAATGAGGGAGTACTTATATAGTATAGCAGCAGAGGGGGGGGGGGAACAGACCACTTAAGGGAATGGTCACCTTGTGTTTGAACCAAAAAAATAATGACACTTCATAGAGGTCAAATACCACGTCTACGATTATTGTTTGTCCCCAAAATAATTATAGACGAACCCCCTCTGCTGCTATAATAATCCTGGGAATCTTCATCTGAATCTTGGGAATCTTCATCTGAATCTTGGGAATTTATTCTATGTTTTAAGTAATATTCAAGTTCTGATGGTGGTTTTTCTATTTTTGGATTTATGTTCTTTCTTTTCCTGTAATATATCATTAAACTTCTGCATCGATCTCCACCGCAATTTTTGCAAATCTGATATAATCCTCTAACACCGTTGTTACTTCCAACACATCTTCGTGGACCAGCATGAGGGTTTTTCTTTATAAGATAATTATGTTTTTTGCAATATTCTCCACGACATTTTTTATCACATTTATTAGTGGTTCCTTGACGCAGCCACGCACAATTGTTCATTATATTAATGATATCTTTTTAATTCAGTTTAATTTTATCATCACCCCTGTTATCCAAATATTTTATCAAGTCCAATACGATATCTTGTTCTAGGATCGTGTAAATTTATTGTTATAAACCCATGCGGAGTAGCTTGCGCTCGTAAAAAGAAATTTCTGAATTTAATTATATCCATGTCACCGCTGCACCAGGTTTGATGAATATTTCGCAACGTATGTGTGTCTACGCCATTAAACACAACTAAAATATTACAGTTATCTCTGATCACTTTTGGTATTTGTGTGTATCGTTGAGTAACATAAATAACGTCGGTATTTTGATGTCTACCTCAAGAAAAAATCCTGGCTGGGTTTGATTGTTTGTCCAGCATCACATCGTCGTATACAACTAAATTATTAATAAGTCCGTCTATGGAATCAACTGATGGTGCTTCATCAATATCGGTTATAAACTCGATAACGTCGTTAGCGTTTTCATTAAAATCCTTAAGTACATTATAACATCGCTCATCATCAACTGACGGGGCTACCAAATATAATTTATCCCATTTTAACCATCTCATTATAAGATTAAGTAACAACTGTGTCTTTCCACTTCCAGATGGTCCTATTATTATCATTCTGATGGAATTTGGTAACGCAGGATGGTGCTTGACAGGTTCTTGTTTTCTTGTCTCTGAGAAATCAATTATATCCATGTTGTATAAAATATCTATGAATTTATATTGCTTACGCTGTAAAGTTAAAACTCCAACTGTTGATTTAGCTACGGTTATAACAAAAAATAAAATAATAGCATATGGTGGAAAATGTTCTATATGCGGTAGAAAGAAATTTTCGTTTTTACCTAATAGGCGCGGTGGTGATATTGCTAATTTGATGTCAAAGTTTCCAGGTGCTCCATGGGCTAAATACAGCGGAGAAAAACATCTACCAGGATATAATTATTGCGGCCCTGGTACTCGACTCGATATCAGGCTTGATAATCAGGATCAACCAAAACCAGGCGAAGAACCAGTAAACGCTATTGATCGAGCTTGTCATGTTCATGATGTAGCTTATAAGAGTAAAAATCTACAAAATAGGCATATTGCAGATGTGAAATTAATTCATGCGTTAAATGCTATAAAAATAATAATATCAAAGAAAAATTAGCTAATTGGTTAGTAAAATCCGCGATGAAAGGTAAATTAGCGCTAGGGGCTGGTAATATATAAATGGAATCGATTTATTATTCACCAATTGGATACTGGAAGGGTAAAGCAGCAATTAGTAAACTCGCTGATGCAGCAGCGGTTAAACATTCTACTGCTAAAGCGTGGTTGTCCAGGCAGGCAATATGGCAAATTTATCTACCACGTCCTAAGCAAATTCGATTTGCGCATTTTAGTGTCACTGTTCCTAATGAGGTTCATCAAGCTGATATTCTGTTTTTACCACATGATACTGCACGTAGAAAAACGTACAAATACGCGCTAACTGTTGTTGATGTTGCAAGTAGATATAAAGATGCAGAACCGTTAACGACTAAAACAGCAACTGAGGTAGCCGACACGTTTAGACGAATTTATCAACGAGGTGGTGGATCACAAAGTGGTCTACGATGGCCACAGCTGCTACAGGCTGATCCTGGCAAGGAATTTCTTGGTCCAGTATCATCGTTGATGAAACAACATAATACCAAAATACGACGAGGACATACTGCAATTCATCGTGATCAGGCAATTGTTGAGCGATTTAATCGAACACTCGCTGAGCGGTTATTTGGATATCAGTACGCGAAGGAATTTATTCAGGATACGAGATCTCGTGAATGGGTGGCAAGATTACCAAGTGTGATAGCTGCATTAAATAATGAGATTACACGAACGACCAACATGAAACCTATTAATGCAATTACAAGCGCACACATACCTACACAACAACGTGATTTTTCAGCACAACCATTATTAGGTAATATCACCGTTAGGTATTTATACGAACCCGGTGAACTTGAAGGCGGTAAAAAAAGAGCAACTGATCCTATTTGGAGTGTTACCACACATAAGATATCAACCGTGACAAGATCCTCAGGTAGACCCGCAATCTACAGACTGGATTCGGCTGCTCCTCAACGTGGATTTGTGCGTGAACAATTACAGATAATTCCCACGGATACACAACTACCACCGCGATCACTTAACTAGCACTAGCGCCTCTACGTCGATTACATTCAAGACAGGTCAACATTATATTTTCTCGTGTATGACCAAGATTGTTATTTTTTCTATCTACGGTAAATTGTCTTGGATCATTTTTCAGATACCGCCATAGCATTATACAATTACAACTTGCGCAATGATTATTCTGTTGTTGTTTCAGCGCATTAATAAAATCAACATCAAGATCAAAATTTCGTTTATTTTTTTTATCACACTGTTCATAACCAGATAATTTTTTTCTTATTATATCACCGTCAACATCATCATCACTAATCACTGACGAGTCCATGACGATTCGTCTCAATTGAGATATTTTTCTAACTCGAGACACTGCGAGATAAACCAAGTTCGACCATTCGATGTGATCGTCAACGATCCAAACAACTGTATCAGTAATAGTTAATCCCTGAGATGAATGAATCGTCATCGCGTATCCAAGCGTCCACGGGGATTTATCAGCACGTAGAGCATCTTCAACAACATCAACATCAACTGCAACAATATCATTCAATACAAGATTCTGTTTCCTCGTTGACTCTCCTGGTATATCAACGTCGATATTTTGCCGTCGCGTATCTGCTGGTCGATAACATAACGGAACTGACAACGTTGGAAACTTTTCTCGTTGTAAATGAAACAATTCCCGTTGAAGTTTATCACGAACTATCTTTCTGCTTGCAACTATCAAATCGTTTGGTCGCCACGTTTGCAGAAAGTCTTTCATGGGTGTTTCTGAAATTATTTCACGCATTATTTCACATTGAATTTTATTCGGTTGTAGTCTGATTAATTTTTTAAATTCCTTCAACGCTGCATCAAGTGCTCTATGATCATCAGATACTTCTTCAGCGTGGTCAACGAAATTTTTCAGCCAATCATGTGGAGATGGTCCAGCTACGGGTGGTGGTTGACCATGATCGCCGCACATTATCACGGCAGTATTTCTTGTTAACAACCAATCAAGAAATGTTTTTAGTGTTTCTAGCGGTACAGTTCATATCTCATCCCATATTATGATCCTTGGAATGTATTTCTCTCCCATCCTTAAAGATGTCCATGTATCACCCTTCCATCGGAAAAAGCTGTGATAAGTACAGGAATTAACACCGCGTTGTTTCATCTCTCTCGCTAGTCTATGTGTAGGTGTTAGTACAGTCATATCTGAATTCTGAAATAGTTCGATAGCTCGAGTGGTTTTACCAGAACCGCCAGGTCCATTTAGGTAAACCGTTTTGCGTCTGGTTATTGGATCGTATACCGATGGTAACAACGAAGTTGTCAACGTTTGACATTTTTTACAGTAAATATCTTTAACCGCAACATCAGCGGATTCGGAATAATCGAGCATATATTCATTTTTTATTCTCCACGAACCCCACGATGTATGAGTGCCTATGTTTAATCCTTCTAACAGTATTGAATGTTTTTTATTTATATAAAACGAACCAGTAGCAACTCTGACGGCATGCGCAGAAACCTTATTTATCATCGATAATAGATTTATTGAAACATACGCGAGCATCGATGATCTTAAATGAGTATACTGAGGTGACTCACCGTCCATGTAGCTCACAATTGTACCTAGTTTATTTCCTTTTGACAAGAAAACTGTTTCTCGACTTATAAACGTGTTCTTGTTCATTGTATCAACGATTATAAAATCTAACTCAGTATCGTCCATGATCAATCTTGCACAATGTCGTCTGTGATCATATGCTGCTCCTTGTGTAAATTTGCCAACTATTTTTCTACCAAGATCCTTCGAATCGGTTTCGTCCGAATGTGGTAACCAAACCTCGGTTTGTTTTCGATATGATATAATTGCTTCACTTACAATCAACCGTGTTAATATCGTATAATCAAGCATATACCGTAATAGTACTATTGGTGTCCACATTTTTTCTGAAAAATGTTTTCCAAACCAAACATAACAAATTGGATGAAGTCCTTTAGACATTTCGAATGATTCGATACGAGCGAATCCAGTTAGGTCAAAATCCGGTAATGATCCATTTATCGATACTCGCGTCATTTCGTGCGTCGGATGACCGAATCGCTCAAAATACGCAGAACAATCTCCGTATCCAAGAAAACTTCCGGGATAACACGCAACCATATCAACTGAAATAACATCTCTGTGATCGTATTTAGTATTCCACAATCCGCCTTGTCCATATTCGACACAACTCGATACTATGTCATTGAGAAAATCAAACCGAGTTGGTTTCCACGAATTTTTCTCTCTAGCAAAATGAGCCGCAACTGACGGAACAGTAAAACAGCTGCTCAATAATTCGTCAGCGTCATCAGTATATTGCAGTGCAAGGTTTTTCATTTTCTCGTGAAGAAGATCTGTTCGATAAAAAACGCCATTTGGTCTCACAAACTGATCAAGTTTCATATCTGATTCGTCGTTAGAACTCTGAAATAACCATACTGACACAGGATCGTTTTTACTTATTTCGTTAATAAAATCAAACATACCTCCGAGATAACATTTAACAGTTCGATTTCGTGGAAACACTGTTACTGCGTTAGTCCACGCGTGTGCGTTATGATCAATAATTGCAATTGAGGCTCCTTTTGATTTATATTTTGATTCATACAAAATCTCAACTGTTATCGTCGCTACGGTTATTGGAAATTTTAATATTTTTCCTAACCCAGCTACATCTTTGATAGACGTACCGGTATCTTTAACCATATCTCCCCACGTGTTTATTATTTTACGTCTTTTATCCGTTAAACCGTTTCCACGGGCCGCGTTTGTAAAATGTTCTGTTACTCGTTCAGCCACACAATTTATTTTTGAAAGTTTCATCGGTGATAGTTTATCAACGCTGGGTTTTTCATTTATCACATAGATTCCATAAATAACCGCGGTCACAGGATATGCTCGTTCATAATACGGTTTGTCAATGCCAGTCAATAGGCCTGGTTTGGAATTTCTACTTAGTACGACAGTTTTTCTATTACCGTGGACAGGATCATATTTGTCACGGATAATCCAATCATCTGTTTCTGTCAACACGACGAATTTTATTCTGAAAAGATACTTGCGATTACCTTGATGAATATCAAAGAGGAAGTTAATGATAATTGCTGCTCGTTTGTCGTTCATCATAGCGTTAATGGCGCCGTTTCGTATAATCTTAAACGTTGACCAGGCATGAGATGCACCATCTGCGTGAAATTCTTTCTTGGCGTCGTGAATTTTATTAATCAAACCTCTGTTTTTCGGATCAACCAAATATTTCATCGGTAGGCCAGAAGATATTCTGTCAAGATTAAATCTATTTCCACTTAAGGGTTTTATTCGGGATAATCTATCGAATTCGTTCATATATTTCAAACAAATATTTAAATAAAGAATATTATGTATACAATGTCTCAATGCAAATGGCTCATGGTGGGTTCACTAACTCGTTGTAATAAATCTTGCAAAAAGGAATTTTGCGGACAACACATGCAGTGCGTTAAGCGTGGAAGCTTAGGACCAATACCATGTCCGCGATGTGGTGCTGGAGTGCGAGGAAAAACAGAATTATGTGGAAAGTGCGGTGGTAAACGATACAGAGAGCTTAAAAGATATTATGACAAAAAAAATAATAATATTGAAAATGCTATAAAATCCGTGGAGGATTATATATCAAGATTTCTGACAAACAATGATTTAAACAAATAATATTATTATAATGGAGCAAAATAAATTTGTCCCACATCCCACAATAACAAACTATGAATCAGATATTAATGGTGTCATCAGACACTGCAGGTTGAAGAGACCAGTAGGTACTGTTGATAATGGCTATCTTACATTTACTGTTAGGAAGAAAAGATATCATTGTCATCGTTTCATCTACGAATGTTTCTTTGGAGTGATCAATGACCGTCTTGTTATTGATTATATTGATGGGAATCCTCAAAATAATAGTTTATCCAACCTTCGAGTTGTCACACAAAGCGTGAACTCTGCATGTGGTAATACTGGAAGATGTAAGACAATCGGAAAGAGGGCGGTACATTCTACAAACAGAGAAACTGGCGAAATAATTATATTTCTTTCAATATGTTCTGCTGCGAAATATTTTGATATTCACCCGCATTCAGTACAAAAAGTAGCAGAAAATATATATAAAACATCTTTCTCGAAAAAATATAAACAGAAAATCACCTTTCAGTATTGTTAACTATCATCACCACCTCGAATTAATTTTTTAAATTTATATCATAGTATTTCCCCCATACACTACTTATTTTTTGACTCATGAAAGGGAGGTAATTTTATGGTCATAATTATCTACGGTTTCTAACTTACAAAAATATACAGTTCGTGTATTTTTCTGTTCTATTCGTGAAACATTTAGAACAACACAACACATAGACAGTAACATTATACATCTAAACTGCAGAAAACCGTCATGTATATTCCAGCTTACTGAGTGCAGAATCCAGCGTCTAGTCTGTATCGATCGTGGGGTTAATTTTAGATCTACAGCACAGCACAGGGATCCTGCGTGCATTTACTCGATTACAGAAATACGTGCAGGAATTAAAAATCAGTTGCATTTTCCTTGTTCAGTGCAGAAATTGTGTACGTGTGTATTTATGCGTATGTGTGGTTCGAGTAATATTAGCAATTAAATACTCCCCTGACTATGACACAGATTTACGAGTGGGAAATCTCGTAAATATATTTCTCCACTGAACAGTTATAGAGAGGATGGAAAAATCTAGCAGTTATGTCACAGGAAGGATGGAAAAATCTAGCAGTTATGTTATAGGAAGGATGAAAAAATCTAGCAGTTATGTTATAGGAAGGATGGAAAAATCTAGCAGTTATGTTATAGGAAGGATGGAAAAATCTAGCAATTGTCATAGGGAGGATGAAAAAATCTAGCAATTAGATGATGTTGGGGGGGGGGGAAATTCCTTAATTCAGCTTTGTTTGGTGAAAATATATTATATAAACGTATTTCTTGAATTCAAAATTGTATTATTCGAAATTAGTTCCTTTTCAGCTATATATTAACTTTCGAAACATATAGTGTTAGAAAAATTCGATAGGTCAATCCGTATCGTATTGGACTGTGAAGCTCGCGGTCCAGGATCGAATCCCATGACTGACAATTGGTCGGGTGGTTACGCATATTAGCGATTTTTATAATTAATTGGGGCACCGCCAGCCTCTCTCCGCGAGAAACACCACCCATATATCAACTGGTGGTTGATACATGTTTTGTACCACCCACGGGTTGATTATTTGGTGGGTTCTCAGCGGAGAAAATGGCCTCTTCATTTATTCATTTCATTATACATATTTCATTTCATTCATTGCATACTTAATGAACCTGCTAAAAGACTCGAATAGAGGTTCATTCATAATATATGTTTGTGCTGTCCTTAATTCATTCATTGCATACTTAATGAACCTGCTAAAAGACTCGAATAGAGGTTCACATTTCATGATATATGTTTGTGCCGTCCTTGAAACATCCCGACGAACTCGCTAAACACTCGCTAGGAGTTCTAAAGGGATAATTTTTTTTTTTATTTTAAAGATTTATATACTAAATAATGAACCATGAAAATATCAATGATGTAATTGTTGCTATTAAAAAATTGAAAAATGATGGAGTTAATATATCTAATGAACTAAATCCTGAAAAAATAGTTTCTGATTTTGAGATTTTACAAGAACGTAAAAACCAAGGAATACACACACTATCATCTGAATACAAGTTCATGAAACGGATTCAGGCGGCAATGTTTCAGTCGCTAGCTACCGTAGAAGATAATCAGGTGAATGAATTCATTCCTCTCTCTGCCGCCGTAGAAAGAATTAGATCGTTGTTATCCCACGAGTACGAGGAAAAGAAAACAATTAGTACTCGCATAAGACTATTGAGAAAACTTATGTTAGCGAGTAACCTAGTTGGTGAAACGATCCAAAATGAAAATGAAAATGACTGGCCTGACCACGTGTAGATCATATTTATTCTGAATTATTATTTATTCTGAATTATTATTGATTCTGAGATTATATTTATTCTGAATTATTATTCATTCTGAGATTATATTTATTCTGAGATTATATTTATTCTGAGATTATATTTATTCTGAATTATTATTTATTCTGAATTATTATTTATTTATTCTGAGATTATATTTATTCTGAGATTATATTTATTCTGAATTATTATTAATTCTGAATTATTATTTATTTTGTAATTTTGATGGGTTAGTTGGTACTTAGATTTATGCAAATCAATCAAATTTGTAATTTTGATGGGTTAGTTGGTACTTAGATTTATCCAAAATGATCGATTTTACAATTTTGATGGGTTAGTTGGTACTTAGATTTATGCAAATCGATCAAATTTGTAATTCTGATGGGTTAGTTGGTACTTAGATTTAGTATTTATTTCTGAATTATTATCTATTTCTGAATTATTATTTATTTATTCTGTATTATTATTTATTTCTGAATTATTATTTATTTATTCTGAATTATTATTTATTTATTCTGAATTATTATTATTTATTCTGAATTATTATTTATTTATTCTGAATTATTATTATTTATTCTGAATTATTATTTATTTCTGAATTATTATTTATTTCTGAATTATTATTTATTTCATAATTTTGATGGGCTGCTTGGTACTCAGAGTCATGCAAACCAATAAATTTCATAATTTTGATGGGTTAGTTGGTACTTAGAATCGAAGATTCTTATTTATGTGAAATGATCAAAAATTATGATTCTGATGGGTTAGTTGGTACTTAGAATCGAAGATTCTTATTTATTATTTTTTCTGAATTATTATATTTATTTCTGAATTATTATTATTTATTCTGAATTTGATGTGTTAGTTGACACTTAGAATCGAAGATTCTTATTTATGTGAAATGATCAAATTTTCAGAAAAAAAAATAAAATATTCAAAAAAGATGAATTTTTCAACACAATTACCTCATCAAATATATTTTGCACCAATATTTTTATTTATTTATTATTTTTTTAAGTTGATCGACTTTAATACAGGAGTGTGCCTGATCTCTGTCAAAAATGATCTCGATAATATGTTCTCGACGGAGTTCATCTAACTGTTCTTGTGTTAATAAGAAATCCTCGCTTCCGTATTCATCAATAACTAAATTAACGTTAAATTGTTCTGTGTTTTGTGAAAACGCTGTTCTGATGGCGTTTTCAAGTGCTTCTTTGTCATGTATAAAAACCCTCACGTGCTGGTACATTATATAATATTTATTGGATTAATTTAGAATCGAAGATTTTTGATCAAAGATCTACGATTTTACATATAAATTTATTACAATCTCTTCTCCACGTAGGTCAATTAAGCGATTAAGGTGGTCTGTGAGTTTGAAATTTATTCGTGACAAATACTGATTATGCGTGCGTAAATAAACAGGATTGGTTGGTACTTGCACGATTAAACTTCCAGGGGGAACTTGTGGTGTAAATGTATATAAAATATATCCTTGTTGAGCTTGATTTGATTTTCCAAGATCTATTTGATAACTGCCTTCTATTACGTCACAAACTAGATTAACCGCGATTGTCGATGTTATATTAACGATTCCCGGAGATACGTGTCTTCCACCGCCGAGTGGATCATTATTATATCTAAGAACAGTTGTTGGTGGGGCTATTTTTCTCCATGCATTAAGTATTTCAGAAAAACTTTCCGTGATAAGATCCCTGAGCGTTTTTCTTAATTCGCTGGTTTCAATTCCTGGTAGTGTAAAATCTAATAATTCTGCTTCAGTTATTTTATAATGATCAATATATGCTTGTTTGATACTATTTTTTCTTCCTACATCTATATAATCATGAGCATTTATTACCTCAATAATGCTCTGATTAAAATATTTAAGATCTAATATAATTTGATTTAAATGTTGTATCGTTGCAATGATCTGATGTCTTAGATCGTCATTAGGATACTCCAGGATATAGTTTTTAAACAACTGTGCTAATGTCGTTAATGTAGTTGTGTATTCAGTTCTAATTCTGTCAGTATATAATCTGAAATGTCTTTCAAAAACGACATGAGTTGAAGTTTTTGCATCAAAAATCAATGATAGGAAATGGTGTTATAGGATATCTTTTACCATCTTTCGTAATGTAAGGCCTATTCCATGGATACGAACCTCGGTATTCTGGAGTTGTTATATACCTGGCTTCGTCAGTAAGAAATTCAATTAATTTTGGTTCTGGTGGTCCTTCATGTACCGGGGGAACATCAGGCCAACCTAGTACGGATCTGATTGAAGATTGATAAATATCAACGGCATAATCTGGAGAATGTATCTCTACCGTCGAGGACAGCGTCGGCTCATGAATATTAATCGATATTTTTGCTTCTTTTCCGGTTATTGATTTTATTCTACGTTGAAATTCATCATTGATCTCCTCGATCTCATAACTACCAGTGGGTATTCCAACATCTATCCAGTCAGGAGTACCATCTGGTTTGTTTTTATTAGCAAATACGAGCGAATTATTAGCTGGTGTACCATTAAATGATTTTGATTTGTTATTTGGCCAGCTGTAATATACCCGTAATTGCGCTAGTGCAATTTCATTAGCGTGAATTGCAGTTGGAAAATTGATATTAAATTCAGGATTAATCGAGCTTACCGAGATCATCGTTGTCTTGTGCGGGGTTGTGTTAGTCACGATCTGCTGGAGTAATTCCGTCATTATTAATACTTGTATCTTTAATACCGATACCTTCGTCGTATATTTTAGTTATCATTGAAAACTCGAAATCAGATATAATTCCATCACTGAGACTTGCTGATAACAACGAGGATAATTTCGAGTATGCTACAGTCGCTGTGTGTAATTTTATTATGTAATAGGATAATTTTTCTTTCGTGCAAGTACATATTTTTTTTGCGATGATATTAAGCACACCTGCAATAGTCGTTGCTGCTGAAATACAAATAGTCACGGCTACTGGTGCCATCATTGTCACCGCTGATAATATTATTCCAGCTCCAGCAACAACAGCGGATGCTGAATAAATAATCACATCAACGATAACTAATCGTCGTTGATATTTTTTTACTTTTACTGTATATTGTTCGACTTGATCTTTTAGCGCCGCCTGCCATTCACGCGCTTGATTGTACCTGTATTGTGCACCGTCCATATATTTTTATGCAGTAACCAATTGAGGTGTTTCAGCTACAAATTCCAAACACCACCAGTAAGATGTTGCGGTTAATTTCTTATCAGCTGCTTCCAGAATAAATATTTCTTCGGTTCCGTTATTTAATATAACGGATACAACCCCGGAAAACCTGTCGGCGGAATGACGTCATGGATACGTTGTGAAGATCTCAAATCGCGCAGCACTAAACACAGACAGCCTGTACACGCCAGTGACTGTTGCGGTATATTTGATAGTATTATTTTGCTGCGACCATGTTGCAAATCCCGATGATACCGTGCATACGATGTTTGTGATATGTCCGGGAGTTATTCCGGCTGGGATTTTAATCAGACTGGTTTTATTGACGATCTCAGGAATCCCCACCACGATGTCTTGCTGTGTTTGTTTAATCGTGTCTAGGTTAGTTTTGATATCAACGAGTTTCATGTCAATGGCGTGCGGAGTGCCGAAGAATGTATCTATGGCATCATCGGTTTTTTGAAAATTTCTTCGAAATCTTCCAAAAGCGCCTGCGTGAACATCATACTCGGCCCGTAACGTGGATAATTTACCGTCTACGGTGTCGAAGTATTTTTTTGTTGCTGCGTCTTCGTCGGATGTTGGATCTCTTAAAACTACTATTTTATTTCCGTTCGTGCTAAGTTCACCTGTCATTGTGTCACCGGTATTTTTTAAGCGATTAGCAACACTTTTTGCAATTTCATCTCTGATGGTTTTAAGTGACATACTTGAATCCCTAATTCTGCCGCTGTCAGTAAACACAGGAATATTATCCGTAACTGCACCAAGTAGTCGTCGGATTATATCATTCCATTTGATATTGCTTGTTTTTAGTTTACCATGTCGATCTTGAAAAATAAGAACCTCATCTGGGTCAACTCCAGCCAGGTTCATAACGTCAGCGAGGTCATCCTTAGTCGCGTATTTTGACAAATCAACATCGCCGGATTTTCTCTTAACGCGTGAAGAAGATCTTCCATAAATATCAACCATTATAATAAGACCTGTTGTTTAAAACGCTTTACGCGCAACGAATCGGTTGCTTGTATAATCATGCACGACTTTATGTGGTGGTTTGGATGATTTTGATATAGCGTTAAGTACATTAATTACCTCACGGCCGCATATTGGCGGATCTGTCATTGTTTGTGTGGGTAGCGTTGAATACCAAACTCTGGTTGCTGCGTGGAGTGGTGCAACATACTTGATAAATTCAACAGGTGGAGCTAACCCGTATGAATCAAAATAAACGATTCCACGTGGATCAACCGCGTATGATACCCAATGAGTACCAGGTCCAGAACGTTCATCGAGATTAATAATACCTGTTTCTAGTTTGTTTGGTTGTTTTGGTAATTGATCTCGCATGAAAACACCTCTGAAGTTTTTTTATTTTTAATCGTTTAGCAGCATCAAGTAAATCAAAATTTGATGCTGGAGCGTCTAACGTGGAAGCCTCAGACCCTTCCCCCAACGAGATCCTGGCAATCTTAAGCCGCGTCCCTTTTTTTGTATCCTTGCCCTGTTGCTTTCTTTAGAGCCATTCCAGCAGCTGTTCCAACAGCACCTAACGCGGATGCTGTTGCTACGGCTGGCGCGGCAGCAGCTATTAATGCTGGAATAGGCGCAAGAAGTGGAAATATACCACCGGTTTTAACCATGTCTTTGATGGCGCTCGGAGAAAGATGAAATTGAACTCCAGTTTTTGATTCCAAGGCTTTATTGAAATGTTTAATCTGATTATTTGTCAACGATAATTTGTTTGGACCACCACCAATTTGATCTCGCTTTAGTGATATTTTAGTTCCACATTTGTTGGTGGTTTTTGATTGAAGTTTTTTGACCTGACCAGGAGTCAGAGTAACATTAACATGACCATACGACATTTTTATATAAATAATATTTTTCTGAATAATTAAAGATTTTCCACCGATGCATCAACGACCCTCATTCGACCACTACCACCTTCAAGTAGCATGGCTTTATCGCTAAGTATGACCGCGATTGCTCTGTAGAAGGCACCAGCACCTGGTGGGTTAGTAACACGAGCTCGAAAGTGTATATCAACGACAGATTGTTTGGATAAATCAAGATGCTCCAGCGAAAAATAATAAATCGGATATAGACTTGTAAAATCTAATTGTGATATTTGCAAACCAGTATCTATATTTTGATCACGTCCCATGAATGACATTAAACGATGATATGCGCGCGCTACATGATTTTGATCAAAATTTAACAATATATCCTCGGCTGGTTCTTGATGTCCATTTATCCGTAAGAAAACTTCATTAACTCCAAGATTGTCAAATATCATATGTGAATGTTCTTGATTATTCGTCCGGTCGTTATTTTGCAGCGCAATAAAAATATGTCGTGGTGAAGAAACACCCTGTTGTGATGCTATATGCCATGTAAATAAACCATTAACATTACTTTGAATAGCATCTGTGGTTACTGTTAACCATGATAGCAATGATTTACCGCCTTGATCCATACAAGAAAGTAATTTTTGTTCCTCAGTAATAGATGGAGTCATTACTGGCATCCACAGTGAAAGTTTTGATATATTTACTTTACCATCAGCAACACCAGCACCTCGCCAGAATGCATCATTATCATCACCTTTTCTTACGAGCACAATTGTGTGTTTAGCTCCAAAGATGACCTTTCTAACATTTCTGCAGAATCCAAAGATGTGAGATAATGGAATTGCACATGAAAAATTTCTATCATTTCCTGACAACGTTGCTCGGCGTGTTGCAAATCCTAGGTTGTAAGTCGCATTAACGCTTCCTATAATATCAAAAACATCAGCTGGTCTGTCTGCGTGTTCAAAATCAACTGGTTGTGGATCAGATGCAGTGTTTCGTGGTGTCCGTATTTTAATATACTGAACATGATCAGCGTTGTTGGTAATATCTTTAGCAAACATCATTGTTGGACCGGCTGATCTTGTGTAATCATCAGAATATCTCGCTAGACCAATTATTGTTGTAGCAACATCAACATCCTTCTGAATCGATTCGATATTTTTTCCATCAATCATGTATGTGGCGCTATCAAACAACGCCATAATCCCGTTGTTGACAAAACCAACACGTAAATTAGCAGCATATGGCGTATTAGCTACAACATTCGTTACAAGTCTACCTTCTACTTCAATAAATGCCTCAGCGGGCAAGAAATATCTACTTGTATCATGAACCTGTAATTCGATTCTCCCCCGCTGATTTGGTTGTATTGCGTCATAAGAATAAAACTGATAATCACGTATAGATTCATACTTAAGGACAGGTGCCTCCATATCAAATGCTGGGTCTGATTCGCGCCTGAACATTTTTATTATAATTACCATTTTTCCAAATGATGATCATCGTCGACGAAGCCCGCTTCCTGCTATTAAATTTGCTGTTATATTTTGTTCTGCTTCTTCAGATATCGCCGCTAGTTTTTGATTTGCAGCCTGATTTATTATTCTGCTGACAACTGCTGGCATCACCTCAGTACTTGCCAGTTTCACAGGTGGTTGTTGTTTTCGTCGCAATAATCGTGCTAGTCTTTCTTTGATCGCCGAGAATGCCTTACCAGCAACATTGACAATTGCTCCAGGAGCTTTATCACGAACAATATCGATAGCTTTCATCGATAATTGTTTTGCAATAGGTGCTGCTTTTGGAGCTATCCTTGTAAATAATCCTTGAATAACATCACCAAGTCCATCTCCGTAAGTAGCTCTGTAGATTGGTAATCGTGAGTTCACCGCTCTGACCGATACGGATTTACGATGATTATTGTGTATGATCATCTTATTTTATTTACCATTTATCTAATCGCGGTGACTAATCATCAACGAGCTCATCAATAAGCTCTCGGTAAACGCCAATATCCATGATACTACCTTGAAATAATCGCCGACAAATATCAGATGCTTCATTAATTATTTCTGGTGAATTATTTCCGGCACGTTTTCCTCCTATAAGAACTTCTAACCGTGACACGTCATTGAGGATATTATCAGGACAAACAAAATCATCTCCCAGACCACTCCCCGTTGCTCCTTCTTCTATTGATTTCTTAGGTGGTGTTGTTCCAAACATTTCTTTAATTTTCGACAGCGGTAAAATATGTTGTTTTTGTTCTGTTTGTTGCAGAGGTGGAGGAAGTTGATACTGGGAGAGTTCTTCTTGTTCTAGTTGTTTCAGTCTCTCTTTATAAAGTCTTTTTACTTCTTCATCAATAATTTCATATTTTTGACCTCTAGCTTGTTTTTTGTTGTAATATACGCGATATATATATCTAATAATATTATCATCACTCACTTTTTCATGACGAGGTTTAAAAATACTAGATTTATTAAATATACTATTTAATATTACTTCGGGTAATTGTTCTTTTTTCGTATTTCTAATTTTTTCAACAATTCCTTCTTTGAATTTTGCAATCAATTCTACGTTTGTTTCTACTAGTTCGGGTTCAGGTGCATGTTCTTTTTGCACGTCGGCGACTTCAGTATAAAGTTTTCCAATTTCTTCAAGTATTTCCTCACCAGGTGGAGGTTGAGCCGCAGCTATTTCCCTGGCTATGTCAGGTGGAAGATCTCGTAAAATCTTCTTTGTCTGTTTAGTTCTTCTCGCTATTTTTTCAGTTTGTTCTGCTGTTTGTTTTGATACCGGAAGAAGATCTTCCTTGATGATTGTTGTAACTTTCTCAGTAGCTGCAGTAACGGGTTTAAACAGTTTTTTAGTGTCTTCTTCGTACTCAATTTGTGCTTCTTTCTGCGCTTGTAGATTTTTTCTAAATGAATCTCTAACAGGAAGAAATTTTTTGATTGCTTCTAATCGTTCTCGAGCTATTCTTGCAGTATGAGATTCCGGATGTACCATTTTATTATAACATAATGATTTAATTATTATAGCAGCAGAGGGGGTTCGTCTACAATTATTTTGGGGACAAACAATAATCGTAGACGTGGTATTTGACCTCTATGAAGTGTCATTATTTTTTTGGTTCAAACACAAGGTGACCATTCCCTTAAGTGGTCTGTTCCCCCCCCCTGCTGCTAGTATCAAGATTTTTACAACAGCAGTTAATGATATTTGACTGTCCAAAATTTACCTTGCAGGTGTCATAGTTGTTCAGTATGACTATCCTACATTAACCTTACAAGTACCTAGATTTTACAGTTTGAATGTCCTAAGTTATCCTCACAGGTACCTAGATTGTGCAGTTTGACTGCCCTAAATTAGCCTTACAGGTACTGTGTTTGTACAGATGATCTATTAAAGCACCCAACTACTATATCTGTCTGGATATAGCTAATGTAAACATAATAAACCCTCCCCTGCCATCACTTGATGCACCAATATACATGTATCAGTATATATATATATATATATATATATATATATATATATATATATATATATATATATATATATATATATATATATATACCACTCTGGGTTGCTTGCACAGCAGGTGTTGATACGTGGGTGACCCTTCTTCTTGGCGTGGTGCAGCTTCTTGGGTAATATTCGCACCTTGCTGGCCACGATGGAATGGTCCGTGTCACAATCGGCACTGTGGTAGCTGCGGGTAAGCAGGACACTGGCCAGTTCTGGACGCCTGGTGATGACGAGATCTAGCTGGTGCCAGTGGCGTGAACGTGGGTGTCTCCATGACACCTGGTGGATCTCCTTGCATTTGAAGAAAGTGTTGGTCACACATAGGCTATGGGAGCAGCACATCTCCAGCAGTCGCTGACCATTCTCGTTGATCTTGCCCCTTCCGTAAAAGCCGAGACAGGTGGACCAGGCCTCGTGGTCAGCTCCCACTCTAGCATTGAAGTCTCCTAGTAAGTAAAGGCTTTCATTGTTGGGGATACTGGATATTGCCTGATCCAGAGCCTCATAAAACTTGTCTTTCTCCTCGTAGGTGGAGTAGAGGGTTGGGGCATACACACTTAAGATGTTGACCGGGCCTAAGGATGTTGACAGCCGGAGGACAAGGATTCTCTCAGTACCTGATGATTGAGGTTCAGTGAAGGCGATTAGCGTGTTATTCACGGCAAAGCCTACACCATGCTGCCTAGGTTCATCCAAGGGCTTCCCCTGCCAAAAGAATGTGTAATTGGCTTCCCTGATGGTGCCGCTGTCAGCCAGTTGGGTCTCCTGGAGGCAGGCAATGTCGATGTTCAGTCGGGAGAGTTCTCTGTCAATGACGGCAGTCTTCCGTGCATCGTCGATCTGCTGTAGGTCAGTGGTCAATAAACAACTGCAGCGATGGGTTGAGCACTATCTCGAGCTATATGCAACCCAAAACAATGTCACTGGAACTGCCCTGGATGCCATTCCAGACCTGCCTGTCATGGAGGAGCTAGACACACAGCCCACCCTGGAAGAGCTCGGAAAAGCCATCGATTGCCTTGCCTGTGGGAAGGCTCCTAGAAGCGACGGCATTCCGCCTGAAGTCCTCAAGAGCGGAAAACCAGCACTGCTCCAGCCCCTACACACACTCCTCTGCCTTTGCTTGGAACAGGGATACATCCCACAGGACATGCGTGACGCCAACATCGTCACTTGGTACAAAAACAAAGGAGACCGTAGCGACTGCAACAACTATCGGGGCATTTCCCTCCTCAGCATCGTCGGAAAGGCCTTCGCCCGTGTTGCCTTGGCGCGCTTGCAGATCCTAGCCTCCCGCGTCTACCCAGAATCCCAGTGTGGATTTCGAGCCGGCAGGTCAAGTGTAGACATGATCTTCTCACTACGTCAGCTGCAGGAGAAGTGTCGCGAGCAGCGGATGCCCCTCTACATTGCCTTCATAGACCTGACGAAGGCGTTTGACATGGTTAGTCGGAGTGGACTCCTCAGACTCATGCAAAAGATCGGCTGCCCCCCACGTCTGCTTGCTGTCATTATGTCGTTCCACGAGAACATGCACAGCACAGTGTGCTTCAATGGCGCAACATCTGAACCATTCCAAGTCATTAGCGGAGTCAAACAAGGCTGTGTCCTTGCATCGACGCTCTTTGCCATCTTCTTCTTCATGCTTCTCCAGTACGCATTCAAGGACTGCAGCGAGGGAGTGTACATCCATACCAGGGCTGACGGCAAGCTGTTCAACATCGCCCGTCTCCATGCTAAGACTAAAGTCACAGAGGTACTCATCCGTGAATTGCTCTTTGCCGACGATGCAGCCTTGACATCACACACTGAAGATGGACTTCAGCAGCTGGTATGCTGCCTCTCCCATGCATGTAAGGAATTTGGACTGACCATCAGTTTGAAGAAAACGAATGTCATGGCACAGGACAGACTCCCCTCCCTCTGTCTCCATCGATGGGTACAATTTGGAAGTTGTCGAGAACTTCACATACCTCGGGTCTAACATCTCCAGCTCACTCTCCATTGATTCTGAGGTGGGCGGCAGGATTGCCAAGGCAGCAGCAGTGATGGCCAGACTTAACCAGAGGGTCTGGAACAACCCCAACCTCACAGAGAAGAAACATGGACCACCTATGGAAGACACGAGAGGAAACTCAACAGCTTCCACCTGAGATGTCTGCGGCGCATTCTGCACATCCAGTGGCAGGACAAAGTACCCAACACAGAGGTTCTAGAACGCGCCAACATGAATAGCATGTTCTCCATACTCAGCGAGAGGCGCCTTCGCTGGCTCGGCCATGTCAAGAGAATGGATCCAGGTCGCATTCCCAAGGACCTGTTATATGGGGAGTTAGCAGAAGGTGCACGACCAACTGGACGACCACATCTGCCTACAAAGATGTTTGCAAGAAGGATATGAAGACAGCAAACATCAATGTCAACGACTGGGAGAGCTATGCAAACAACCGTTCCAGCTGGCGTCTAGGTGTCAGGCAGGGAGTTCAAAACGCAGAGGAAAAGAGAAGAATAAAGCAAGCTGAAAAGAGAGCTAAAAAGAAGGATAAGCAAAAGCGTACTTTGGAGCTATGCCATCGTCTCTCGTAGACGGACGGATGCCAAGATATACCACTCTCAATTTATTATCAATGAATCACATGTTCTCTCTCGATATATTATAAATGAATCACATGTTCTGTATCATTATATTCTCAACGAATCACATGTTCTCTCTCATTATGTTCTCAACGAATCACATGTTCTCTGTCAATATATTTTCCAAGAATCACATGTTCTCTCTCAACGCATCTTACGAAGGCTAGCACAACTACATACAAATCTACAGGAAACATCTATCTTCACTATATATTTCCTGTTCGGTGTTTAAAATATAAAAAAATATCTGATTCAGAACAATCTCGAACAGTTAACTTTTATTATTTTACAGAAGCAGCCCTATTCTGACCTTCAAATCTCAGTGAACCAATCAAATGCTCGAGCAGTTCAGTTGTTGATTTCACCATGATCAGCTGTACGAATGAATTCTACTGCAAAGTATAGATATACTTGTATGACAGTACTAACTATTGAATTAAACAACTTAAATTGTATGCATGTATGTGGTTGGGTGGGTGACTTGGATTTTTAATGTAGCTTTAACAATTGTTCAGTCATATCGCTATGATGTCTACATTGTGTCAGTTTATATTAATGTCTAGCACTGAGGCATCATGCCGCAGACATGTAGCATGATGTCCCACCTAGTCATATTATCCTGACACAAGGCCGACCAGTCCTAACATTAACCTCTGAATGCTGAGCGCCAAGCGAGGCAGCTGTTAGAGCCATCTTTGCAAGTCTCAAGTATGATTCGGCCGGGGATGCTTCTTCAAACTGTATCCAATGTTTAGTTAGTACAGAACTCTGTCTGATGATAACTTTTGCTTGGTCCTATTGATATCAACTAAATCTTATATGCAGTGCTATATTGACAAGGTGTCAAATGAATGTATTCTACATCATTATCTGATTGAGTTATGCCCCCTGATTGTTGATCGTAATAGACTTTCGCTCTCATTGGTTCACAAAAACAACTTGTACTCTTCTTCTCATGAGATACACATTGTGCCATGTACCAATATCACTTGTCCTAGTGCTCAGGTAATGATGATTCACACCAAGTGAATAATTTTGTATATATTTCCACCATTAACAATTACCAATGTTCAACATTGCTTAATATCAAGGATTGTCATATATTATTTACTTTTGCATAGTTTTAGTTTCTGTACCTGTCAGTCAAGAATTTGTTGAAGAAGTGGCTGGTGTTTGTTTGTACACAGGTATCTGACACAAATTTGATACAAACATGGGTCATGAAAATAATGTTTAGAGAGAAGACAAGATTTAAACTGTTTCTTATGTACAATATATGTATATAACATACACAATGAGGCAAGGTTTGCATACTAAATTTAAAAATTTCTGTTTCACACCAGGTCTTCGACTAATGAGGTATATTATCATTTACATTGTCACATTTCAGTAATATAGGCATAACTCTATTGTTAGAGAAATGTTACCTTTAATGTAGAGAAGCCATGAAATAACTATTTTTGTATATCAACAAATTTGGACAAAAAATTATAAAGAAAGCATCCTATTGACTGATATTTCCTAGTCAACTACTTTCGTTGGCTAGTTGCATATGTCAGTCTAGTGTGCAATCAGTCCCATTTTAATATCTTTTTGTTTGTTTTTTGTCCTGTTTGTTTAATGTCCAAATATGTCAGAGTACTTTAACATAGACTTTTGCCATAGTTACTTCTCGGGGTATGTAAATATGACTTTCCATACGAATATGGATGCATGAGGATCCAAATAAAGTGAATAATTGCTATTTAAAGGTATGCATGACAAAACAGCTATGACACCTGTTACTGAAAGAATCTATATTGAATGCATGCGTGACCAGGTCTAACTTTTACTTTAACCATATATAGGTTATTGGACATATGACATAATTAGACACATTCTGTATAAACCCCGGCAAGGGTACCTGCCCCTGAACCTGAATACAAATAATACTATCATACAGGTTAGATAACTTTTAATTTGTACTCTACATATATTTAAATTGAGGCCCACAAGCCTGGGTTTAAATCTCCATAGAGTATGAATTAAACATTCTCAGGATACCTTATAAAGATGAAAAGGAAGATATAATTTATGGACGTATTCTAACTAAATGACATGTACATGCTAAATTTATACATGTTTAAGAGATCCTGAGTGACTACCATCAGTACACTAAATTACAACAGGTAATGTATTTTTGAGTATTCCATATTAGCCATACATATCAATCATAAAATGTTAGGGCAGCACATTGACATTTCTAACAAAACAATGTAATGTATAATCTATTCATATTTGCTCCACATTACTTGACCTCCTACACTTTGCCCTATATCTTTAATGTCCTTGCTCTTTTTATCACCTACACATATACTTTCATTTTTCAGCATCATGTATAAATTAAGTGAACACTTTATTCAGTTTGTTAGAGCTAAAAGTGATACATGTTCAATATTGATATTATCTTGCATATACGTAAGATAACAATTGAGAAAGAGTAGTATGAGTGCATTGTATATATACACAATGAGCTATCAAATATCAAGCGCAATGTCCCAAAGGTAATTAAATACCTCGATCAGTCCCTTGCTATGTGGAATAACTAAGCATCATTCAGAGATGAATATATCATATCAAGGAAATCTAATTTGACTCATATATGCTCCAGTTTTCCAGGAGAAGATTAGACCTTCAAGGATTAGAAAGTTAATGGTTCGAGATATATCAGCTAGAAAGGTTCAACAATAATTGCCTTTTTGAAAATTGTATATACAGCTGAAACAGTTAATAAAAATATAATCGCCCTAATACATATCATATTATCTTCACGTGCAATCTAAATATATTTTCTTTTTGTAATGGCCAAACTAGGTCTTGATAATACTACATTAGAGTATGTTACCAGTAGACTAAGGAACGGAGAAGGAAGTACAGTCTTGATTTATTTTCAACCAAAACACAAACGATTCAATGATAAAGAAACATTGATTAAAGCTACAGTTCATAACCATGACAGCCTTGTTTTTTTATACAAGGCCTGATTACTATCATTGTTTTGATGTACAGTTCGGTACATGAAAATGTCACACAAGTTCAGGATATATGTATTTGCCCTATTCAATTAATTCATTATATAACGTCTTTTGATGAATGGACATTACATAAGGAGTATTACATTTATATTAACTTCCAATTAGGTTTACTACAGGCACAAAAATATGACTTGATTGTAATGAGTCAAATATAAAATCTGGAGCGAGAACGGTTTCTTTATTTACACTTCAACTATATCGTAATAAGTACCTGAATTGAATTGATATAAATGACAATAAATTGGTTGTCAGGTCGGTGAGGATAACACTAAGAATGACTTAAACAGCTAGTTAATTATACAATAAGCATGATATAAGATATGTTTTATAGATTGCTAGATCAGTTAGGTATTATTGAATTGAATTCGCATGTTTAGTCAGTGAGGATCACTCTCAATGCTGTATTTTACCGAAGGTCTCTTCGAACATTTCATATTCGATATTTATCGCATATAATGTGTCGGACAGTGACTCGTGTTAATTTGCAACTTTGGCTCGAATTGCTGTTCATTCTCGAGCGGCTTGTCGTCCAAGAGTGAAATCAACAACATTTATGTGGATCGTTTGTGTGCTTCCGGGTCCTCGTTATGGCATTTTGCATTTATCCATCAGTCGTATTTAAAAGCAACTGGATTTGTAATGAAAACCACTGATTAGCCTTTCGTTCTAGTCATATGTGGTTCATTTTTATATCAACAATGTTTTTCCCCGTTCATCCACGCGACTGCCCAGGACATTGTTAAAAAAAAAACACAGCTTATACCTATCATCATTGACATTTCTTAATATTACATCGGTGACATATGAAGGATCTAAAATATTTGGGACGGTATTGTGATTCATTTCGATACCACATTTCATACACCCATTAAGCAATGGCAACGAAACGCTGTTAATAATTAAAGTTTTAGGCATTGATGTAGAATGAACATTCTTTAAAATCATAGGGACTATATGTCGGGTATTTCTCCCCGACAATCGATATTTACATAGAATAGTAATATATAGATGTCATACACTGTAGCAATGGGAATTCGTATATTCATTTATTTGCGTCACCAATAGCGATTTGATCTTATAAATTTGTTTATGAATTTATTACCGCCGTTATTTGCCATCGTCAAAGTTCCTTCGACGAGTTGCAGCCCATTCGGTGCGATACAATACATGCACTCCCGATGAGTAATGACGATAAAATCAAGTACTGACCCTGCATTAGGACTCACGTGTTTGGGAACGGCGTCGAATATGTGTAAATTGCAGAGACTAACGCTAATAAAGATATATAGAGATCCGTTTATTATTTCCTTACCAGGTTGGTTTCCAAAGGAAGTATTGGTATATTTATTAATGTATTGTTTTTCATGTCAAATGATTCATCCGTTGTGCCAACATAAAGACTTATAATCGACATAATTATGCATTTATCACAATAGCAATTTCCCGAGATATCGATGATGACAAAATTCAACATGAATTCCGTAAATCGTATCGTGACCTTGTTAATATATCCTGATCTTAGCCTACACCACATGAAGATTGATACTCTTATAAACTCGCTCCTTTCCGAACACTTCCACAAATACATCCATGCTTATCACGTATACATTATAAAACTTACTGAGAGTAGGCTCGAGTTTACTGATTTAGTTTACATGGACTTATATTTGAGGTGAAGCTGTTGATATATATTCATATGAGATAAATATAGTTTTAATCAACCCATACAAATTCACCAACGATCCGAACTCAGTCAAGTTCGCATTATGGTTAGTATAAACCACGCTGAAATGTACAATACATAGTTGTATCTATGCTGGCAGTCAGTCATAGCATAATTATGTCTTTTATAATCTTGTTGAAATGTAACACCCGTCGTTGTACTTGCCGTTTACGTGTCTCTATGTTTAAATAACCCGCGGAGATAGTCACAACAGTGATAGTAGAAGTGTAAGTTGGATAACTTGAAATAGGCCCAGAAGAATATAGACAAACGAAATTACTTAATGGAATCCCCTCAAAGAGATTTTGAACGTGGCCAGCACTATTTCGATTGTTAAATATAATTCACCCGGATCCCCCAAGGTAACACCGTTCAGAGCTAAGTAAAACATGTTGTATAAAATTCATCATATATAGACACATGATGACAGTGGAGAGGGACAAATTTTATGATACACTTCCCTGCGACGATGCGGCCAACGCGTAGCTGTATACAAATTTACCAACGTTGGCTGACAAAGGGAAGCCGCCGCGGAGAAAATCGAATAGGACTTTACTTCAGGAACGTGTACATACTGCGCAACGTAATCTTGATTAGACTGAATACTACACGACAACTAATCGCTGCAACCTCACTGGTACATAAACCATATTTGTTATCATCGTCGTTGTGGTTTATCTCGTTACAATTTCCACGCGGTTTAGCCTGCTGATATCGGTATGATTAACGCCACTACTGTATCACAGGCGACTATTCCGACAACCGCATCGGCCATTTTAAAAATTCCACACCATAGCTCAAATTATACCCAGACAACCTCTCGAAGCAGCCACACATTTTAACAATCAGAGTAAGAGTATGTTTATCCACCATTGAACGATGTCCCACGCAGACCGATGTAATTCCTGATGATGCAGGTGCTTGTGGTACAGGTACTTTGGATGAAATCGTTGGTGCCGAGGAAGGGACATGTAGTGCGGGTGACATAGTGATTCATTTTGTGGCTGATGCCATTTTTAGGCGATACGTCTTACAGCTAGAATGCCTATTACCTTCGAGGTAGATAAAAACTAACAACCGCTATTCCCTCTGAGAAATATAGTCCCGGGAACGAAATATAGTCGCAATAAGGCTCCGTAAGGCTCACAATAAATGGCATATCTTTCCTCTAATTTGTCATGTAGCAGAATTACCTCTGCTCGAACGTGTTCGATATCTGCAATTTCTTCTGTACGGGAACTTATTTAATCTTGTTCTACTTGCATTTCCTCAAGACTCGATCCACGGTTTTCAAGGTCGGCTGTTTTATCTGTGGGAATATCTGCACTCATCCGTCCGATAAATTATAAACAGCCCAACAAGACAACTTAAAATCAGCATCAGCTGTAATTGTGTCGTCGACAAATTTTGATATATTCACGGAATCAGCTATGGCATTATTTTAGATAAATAATCTTGTGGTGAATGCGTGTTTGTGCGTAGTCGTAGTGTCGTATTCATCAGGATATAACTCGTAAAACTCTTCTACGACGGCCTGACCTTACTTGTGGTTTTCCGAACATCAACAGTGGTTTTCTGCTTTCCAACACAGTTATCTACAACTGTTCCCTGATCTGACTATGACATATAAATTCACGTTGGTATCTGTACCACATTTTGCAGAAATTTCCAAAGTACAGTTTTCAGTGTCGCGATTAAATCTGTTTCATCCGGTTAATATATTTCACTTTGTATAGGAGACTATATTTTTTATAACCATGTAACATTTGTAAAACGTGTATTATGAGAATGCAGATACATATGACAGTAAATTATACCACTGAAATGTACTGAACAACTTTTGTTTCCTTTTCCTCGACGTCAAAACTTTGGTGTGGCTTTTACTATATCGCGTACACGTTGTGTATCCACATATTTGTACTTGGCAATGTCCACTCCGAGGTCCTTTTGGAATATGTCCACTTCAGGAGTGGGATGTTCTGCTATACATTGAGATGGTGCTATTTCTGCCATTTGTGTGCTTATCCAAATAAATTCACTTAATAGTATACAATTTGTTAAAAATTACATAATCAGCAATGCACCTAGACTCCATTAGAATATCCTGATGTATGGATCACTCATCTACTAGCGGCGACATGGGTTCGGATACATACGGGCTCCCCATTGAACCGATTAATCTCCTGATTAATAAATAACAATAAAACATTACAAAGTTACATAGTTTAGTCGTTACAGCAGCGTGAGCTACGGTGATTGTTCAGTCACATTTCGGCGAATGTGAATTTGCTTGTAATATTTTCAAGGACGAATCGACAAATAAGTATCATTTGCACGACTGGTAATACAAATCGCTAAAGACACGCTGCAGGACAGCCGATACATGAAATGGAAACAAATCATTGAAATTTTGCCACACTTAGAAAAAAGTTAAATGTCTAATATTACCGATCCCACAGAAATGATCATACTCTTTCTAAGATTCATGTCAATCGTAATGTAATCTCGTTGCTGACATCTATGTCAATATACTCAAAAATCAGTGTGTCGATATTTACACAAAAGGCAACCATGTGTCCTAATTGTTTGAAGAAAAAACTTCATTCTTGGTTATATTTAACTATAATGATCAATTTCGTTCGATAAAGAAATACGTGAAGCTAATGTGGTTTTGGTGTTATTTTGTTATATTGTTTGTTTTCCTTTTCTTGCAAGACTATATTAGGCGACTTGACAATATTTAGAACAAAATAATTACGCGGAAAATTATAATTAGAACCGCTCTCCCTATTGGATATGGATGAATATGACTGATTTTCTCGAGTTGTGGATAATGGCGCCAACACATATCAAGGTAGTGTTCACGGTAGTCATACATACGGTCACTAAAGTATTATATATGTAAACACAATGACTGAGTTCGACGCGAACTGTTGAGTGACAAGAAGACCATGGATGATAAGCCTATTATATTAGTGGCACGTAATAACATACATAATGGCTTCGTCCACGGAACGTATCGGGAATATATTTGTAAAAATATGACAGCGGCGGGTGCCTGTGTAAATTATCTGACGACGAAGTGATTTTGTAATCATATCGTTTCAATACCATAATCAGTGCCGCTATGATAATATCACTTGGTTAAACCCTGTTGGTGTGTTATGCGACATTGATTCGTTGCATAATAAACACAGACAATAAAGGAAACCTCTCCGTGGATCTGACAAACATTTAAGGAATATGACTCACGTTGAAATTCATGTCAAGTAATATTGTTATTGAAGTTCGTTGTACTTATCTCGTGATAGCTGTAGCCGTGATTGGTTGAAGATAGCGCACCAACCTCACGACAATTTATGAAGGATGTTATCACCGGAAGAGCAAATATGATCTACTCAAACTTGAGATGGACGCTAGTCCGAACAGACGTCGGCCCGCATCCAATGGATTTCAACCATATATTCGCGAGAGTGACCGTAATGACTTCATTAACAACAACCCACACCCCCCATTTATACTATAGGCAATCTAAGCGGCTCATTAAAATACATACTTGATTGTGTCATTATCGTACATCAGCACATTCAAGACTTTTGAAATTCGTTCCAAACCAGTATTTACTTTTGAAATTATGATAGGACATTTGAAATTATTTGGAATATAAATCACAATAATGTCTGTTTGGAATATTCACATCTGTAATCTAGATATATGAAATGTCTTTTGTAATTTCTTGTTTAAATTCTTTACTCTATTTAGTTAAAGATCTAGAGTCGTAACAACAGCAATGACAAGATGTTCAAGATGGATGCCATTGTCCCATACTTCATATAAGATTAACAACATTTCTAGTTATTAAGTATATACTATACATTGTAAGAAGGATTTGAAGGAAAGCACAATTTAGAGTTGAACAGTCATGAGGAATACGTAGTTATTCCAAGCTTGACAGGATGCCAATTGGCAAACATATTACCAGCAGCGTGGGCATTTTTTTAATTTAAAACCAAATAAGCATCAACATTAGTATTTCGGCGAAATCGCTATGCTGATATAATCACTGATTCAGGAAAAAATATTGATAACAAGGTTTTCAAGATCACCACCGTGACAGGAATATTCGATGCCTGAATAGCATCGCCAGGACAAACTTAATTTCAAATGACCATCCATTCCGGAGGAACGGGTTTTACAAGAATGTTAATGATATCCGTTATTTAATATTTTAGAAGGAGTAGCAGCAACAAACTCATTGTGCTTACAGGCGAAATAACAGAGCTAACGCACATATTTTGGACTACAACCGATATATTTTCAGCGAGAAATTAAACATACATTTAGATCTAACATACGTTGCCATCAAAGATAATGGTTAGAATGTATATATTTGACATTGTTCTGAAGAGTGTTTCAGACACTATTTAATACCAATGAAACCAAATACACTTTAGAAAATTTACCAATATAGAGTAAGTATGGTCACGAATTTGAGATTTGGCGGCTATTTTGAAACATAGTTACGCCATTTGTACTGCTTCCGTCATATTTTCAGTGGAAAATCAAGCGGACATTTAAATATAACTAATGTTGCTATGAAACGGAAGGTGTAGAATGTATATATTCGATAATGTTATGTGCAGAGTTTTAGACACTATTTACTATCTATTTAATGAAGTAGACAATACACCATTTACAGAGTAATTGTGATCACTAATTAGATTTGTGCCTGCTGTGCTTTGAAACATAGTTGCGCAGGGATTGTTAGGCCATATGTACATATAAACTAAACGTTCACATAATGTTAATTTCATCTTTTGGCGCTCAATAATCAATTGTAGCCTAAACAAAACCGAAGGTCATACAAGTAAATCGGTAATTTCTGTGACATTATCATTTTAACAACTACAGGACTATATTATACTCAAGCTACGCATCCCGTATGTTTTGTTGAATAGGATAAGAAAGTGTTGTCCGTATTTCTAAAATCAAGTTTCATGGTTACATATCCCTGCTTGTGACCTTGAAAAGTGAGATATAACAAAACAATGTTAATCATAGTATATATTTAGAAAGTGCAACTAATTATCATGTCAAGGCTTCTAAAGTTTAAGGCCGGGCAGTCAATAATTTAACAGGATGGACAGCTGGTAGGTCAATGTAGAACTATAATATTCACATCATGAAAAAAAGGTATAACATTAATTAGCCAATACAAGTGTCGGTTTGTACGGATTTGTTAAAAGAAGGACGTTATTTCTTTTTTCCACAAGAGCAATAAATGCGCGATATAGAACCAATAAGACAAGGGTATGAATAAAAATTGTGGATAATAATTACTTTTCTTAAATTTATTCGTCTCAGACATCACATACTAAATGTAAGTAATACAAGATTTGTGATTATTTACGCAGAGTATCTTTATTTTTTACTTACTCTTTCTATTTTCTCTCTTTCTTCCTGAAAGAAAAGAATAAGTCTGATATTAGAGAAGATGATCTAAATCCCTATAATATACTCTCCAGAAAGGGAGAGGACACGCATACACAAATTCGTCATACTCGCCAATGGAAATACAGGGCAAAATGCACAGTGTAAGTCATTAAATATACACTGCCTCTCTGAAGTTTGTGTTTTATTATTGTTTTCCTGCATTGGCCTCGAACTGTGTGTATAATTATGAAGTCATGCATCTCTCAATTGTCGTGTGGACTTGTATAAGTAAAACGTACCGCGGATGCGGTAATGTGTGATCAGGAAAGTGGGCAAACAAAACCAATATTGTTTTATTTCAGAAAAGTATAGCGTTTTCAAACATGCTCATCTGCTTATTTTTTCGAAGACATTAGCTGTAATTCTGTTTTCCAAACCCATGCTCCTTCTTCAGTATTTGACTAATTTGTATAATTAAAGAGTTTTTTGTTGCACAAATGCCTGCAGAACATTTCTCTCTCTCTTTCTCTCTCTACAATACAGTAAATCCAAAATGATAGTTCAGTTCATTGGTATAAATTGGCAGTGTATGTTTATTTCTTACACACAAATGATACAAATGTGTTTTTTGTATGTACTGATGTGGACATTCTTGAAAGACCAAGATAATATGATTACAAATTCTTATCAGGTTTCCTCACTATTTTCATCAAGGAAAAGGGATAGGTAGTACATTATGCAAAGACGACACTGTCCTAATTAAATGCACATTGCACACTTGATACGTCTTCCAGCAGATAATTCTTTGTTGATATTTGAATATTAGAAGAAAGGAAAATAAGAAACTTGCACTTTTCATAACAGTTCATCTTACGCTATGAGATTGTAAGGACCGTTCTCTCTGCATTAGATAATAAAATATTATTTTTGTCAATCGATGTAATTTGGAAAAGAAAAGAAAAACGTGGTTCAAGCACGGTCATAGGACGGCAAAATGCTATTGTACTAGATTTGTATAAATTGGCAGTGTGTGTTTCATTTTTTTTATACAAAATAATGATAAAAAGTGTTTTTGTGTCTGTGCTGTTGTGCACATTCTCGAACGATAACGAGAATCTGATTAGCAAATCTTACACTATGTGTATTTCAGACCAATCTGAATACACTTCTTTGGAAGTGTTAGGCAACGTCAACTGCATCATTTTTGTCAAAGCTGATTGATGTATGTCCCTATATATGGAGCATGGACGTAATGCTATAATTATCGGCGTGGATAAGTATAAAACGTGATGATTTTTATGACAAAACAAGATGTCAAACATAGTCGAGTGCACATAAGCTTGTTTAACCATCTTTATACTGGCTGAATCCAATGAACCATTATTAATGCCAAAATATGTATTATATCTTGATGAAATATATCTGTAATAATTGTATCATTTGTCTTGTATAAATGGCTGATATAGCTCATTCACAATTGCATGATTCTGACCAGAATTAGTTGTACTATCCCCACCAAATTAATGAATAAACATCAAATGTATATTAGCCGTAAATTCAAGATGGCTGACAGCAGTTAATTCGACTTCATTTAAAGATTGAAGAAAACGCGATGTATAAATATAATGATATTGATGCAACTAACGTAGGACACCAAGTCAATTGGTGGCTAAAAGCACAATATAAAAATCAAAATCACTAATGAAAAAACAATCCACATATCTGCTAAGAAATATTCCTATCATCTGGCAGACTTTCGATTAAAATTAAAGTAAACGTTTTCGGTACCGAAGCATTAAGGGATAAACAAATTGATAAACAGTTCCACTTTGAAAACATCAATGATTAAATATAAATAAAATGATTAGATACAAATAAAATGATTAAATACAAATAAAAAGGTCATGAGGATACTGCATATTTGTTGTATTCACGCATCATTCAAATTAGAATTTTGTATTGTAAGGAACACTTTGTAAAAAACACAACAAAATGGTTTTGGATGAAATAGCAGGTTGAATGATGATTCTTTTATTTTATGTTATTATTATAGGGTTTAAAGTCATTTTTCAGCACAAGATAGGCTATGCATGACGGCCAGTATAAACGGTGGGATAAACCCGGGGAAACCCAGGAAAGAACCATGAGAAACTACTGGCAAGCCTTTTCACATACCCACATTGGCCAAGACCGAGAGGCGAACCCACGCAGACAGACGTGAGATAGCAGTGATCCGAAATGGTGAGCGCTTCAGACCACTCGGCCACAATATGACCTCAGATCGGACACAGATTTATCATAGTAATTATCTTAGTGAACATTTCATGTTAACATGATCATCCATTTAGCAGTAACGATGATGACAAGATTTACAATATGGCCATCATTGCCGGAAATTCAAGTATGCATATTTAATTGTTGATTTTCCCGTCTAATATGCAGTTAATATACTAATTAAAAGACTCATTTGTTCGTTTAATATATGTTTCGGTCAACACTTTTAAGTCGATTAAAAAGAAGGTACAACCCGACTAGTTTTATTTTATTTGTTTTAGAACTTATCTCGTAATGACGAGGTTTCTCTGATATTCTTCTTTCTTCCATCCACATTTGATTTTGACTGGGTAATATAGCATTCGATACATCTGTCCAATCTGTCTTTCAGTATCGCACACCTAGAATGTTTTCTTTGTACATAAAGCCTGAAAGTACTATTGATAATGAAATATTCGATAAACAGTCAGCTGTTAAAATACCAGGAATTATTTATTGCTATAAATTTGAAAACTAGTGTGTCATTTAATTTATTAAGATTAGTAACGGGTCTGAGGATGCGATTGTGTTGCATACAGTATCTGCTGAAAATTGGCGATTTTGTAGATACGGTCTAATGAGGGATACCGTTAAATAGTGACTATGGTTGTCTAGGAAAATCGCACTACCTACCGCTAATAAATTATAGTTGATTGTGACAACTTTTTGGACAGAATGCTGAGATTGCAGATGAATTGTGATGTGATGTGATTGGGATTTTTAACCTAGATTTAACAGCATTTCAGTCAGCAGAAGAATTTGGTGTGCAAAGTGACTGCAAACGTAACAGAGATGGACAATCCATGTACTATGCCGATGAAATCTGCTATATGCCGAGAGTAATACAGGACAGTATCAGCATACATGTAAAAATGTAAAACAATTATAAAAATTGTGATGAGCGAGTTCAAAAGAACGTTTTAACATGAAAACAAACAAAAAAAGTTAAAAATAAAATAAAAAATTGGGATGCCTTAAGTTTCGAACTCGCAACCTCTTGTTTGACAGACGTTAGTAATAAAAGATAGTTTCAATATAACAAAATGGGAAGCCGCAAGTTTCGAACTCGAGACTTCTTGCGAACGTTTAAACATAAATATAAAAAGCAGGAAATACCGCAATAAACTTTGGAATGCGCGAGTTGAAAAGGAAGTTCAAACATGAAGAAGTAACAAAAAACAAAGTAGATGCTGCAACATTCGAACTAGCGAAATATTGTTTGGCAAGCGTAGTAAGAAAAGAAAGTTTCCACATAAATTTTAAAAAAGAAATAATAAAAACAAAACTGCGCTGCCGCGTGAATTAAATTCGGAACCTAGTGTTTGGCAGGCGTTAGTCATAAAGAAAGTTTGAAAATAAACAAATTGGGTGCCGCGAATTTAGAACTGACAACTTGTTGCTTAGCAAACGTTAGTATAGAAGAAAGTTAGTAGTTACTGGGTGCGAACCTTGTTTCTTCTAGCATTTCAACTTAAACAATAAAATAATTAAAATTGAAAACTTGCGATCAGCGACTTTGAAAGAAAGATTCAACATTTTAAAAAGTTAAAATTATAACAAGATTGGGATGACGCGAGCATTGAGCTCGTTACCTCGTGTTTGGCAGACGGAAGTCATAAATAAAGTTCAAACATGAAAATAAAAAGTTTATAAATGGCAATTGGATGAGCGAGTTGAAAAGAAAGTTTCAACATCAAACTAAATGAAAGGTAAAAAAGAAAACAACAAAATGATTATGCGAGTTCAAAAGAATGTATGCACATACAAATTAAATCAGAAGCAAAATTAAAATATAAAAGAAAACTTGATATGCCTTATCTAGTAAATATTACGGAGACAGTGGTTCAGGCCTGGAACGCCATTTTGGTTTAATTTTCGTGTTGATTTTTCTTAATAGTTTTCAACATTATGCTGAGCATGAATGATCTATAATTAAAATATCATGTTTTACAGTAATTTGTAACGTCACGAATAAAAAAGGATATCGGCCAAATTTACCGGTATGGAATGCAAAAGAAAACATATCGTTTTGTAACTTCGAATAACTTTTACCAAATCTGTTCTGCAAATTTTCAGTATGAGTATACTAATGATAGCTACACAAATTTTGTTCTGTGGTATAAATAGGAGAGACAGTACTTAGAGTTTACTCAATAGTAATCTTGAACCTCTTCAACACAACTTGAATTTCTAGAGTTTTGATAATATCTGTACAATTAGCAATAACACCACCAGATAGTATAAATTATGGCAATGGTATATATATATATATATATATATATATATATATATATATATATATATATATATATATATATATATATATATATATATATCTTTGGTAAAAAAATAATTGACATATTCGTCATTAAAATAATAATAATGTAATTGTTTTTGTTTCGTATGTTACAAGGATAAATTGTATATAATGCTTAAAAACGTAGACAGATAGCAGATACACAAACACTATTTATGTACATTGAATATATCCAATGAAAAAACTTTTTCGATACCCTACTTCTCTAAACATTCCTAAAACTATGAGAGATAATCAAATCAAATGACTTGAAACAAGTCAGTTGATGACAAAATAATATGAAACCAGGTATGCGTAACAATTTATAAACCAATGTTTCAATATTAAACCAGTTAATATGGCGTGTCCCTTTTCGGAAACCAGTTTGAGCTTGATATAGTATCCCCCCTTCACTTGCCCATGCTGGCATTCGTTATTCAAGAAAGCGCTGTCGTTCTTATTTTGCACAACGATGTGTGGAAGGCTCTGCCAATTTTTGGGATCTTTTAATACATTATATATATATATATATATATATATATATATATATATATATATATATATATATATATATATATATATATATATATATATATATATATATATATATAGCATGTACCCACGCATGCCTGCAAGACTAAAATATATAATTAAACAAGTGGGTCAATACTGGAGCAGTTTATGTCACAATGTGTTTTAATATACCATTGAACATACTCCAGAGTAGATATGTATATCTTAAAGTTATAGCACCTTAAAGTATTAACTTGACCCTTTCATTTAAATATTATTAGTGAACAGCTGCTTTTTAGAGATAAACTCATTGATTCTTAATAAATGCTAAAATGCCTTAATTGCTCACGTAACAACAGAAACCGTACAGACGTAATATCTTGTGTGGCTTCGTTTTTGCTTTAGGGACTACGCATCGCTTATGTTTTGATGAATATGTTAAAAAATAAAGTGTTTCCGGTATTTATAAAATTGTATTCCGGCCGCGGAAACAAGTTGTATGATTACATTTTGCTTCTTGTGAAATTAAACTTTCGAATCAAACAAACAATATTAGCCACATTATACATTTGGAAAAAGAAAGCCACTAATTATCATTACAATGCTTGTAAAATTAAGAACCAGACAGTCAATAATTTAAAAGGACGGACAGCTGGTCTGACAATGTCATATTATAATAAGCACAGATTGAGACAAACGTTTGACACCCACATTTTTGCCATAGCGCGAGTGTTCTGGACTTCAAGTTTTTAAACGTGCACAATTTGGATGGTTGATTAACATTAATATACCACAGGAAAATTTGTTTTGCACAAGACACGTCATGGCCTCAACTGAAAAAATATATATTTGTAGCTAATGTGCATTATCAGATTGTATTCTTTGAAAGTACAGACACAACGTTTAAATTAATGTTACTTCGCTAGTTCCTCTCCGTGGATCTGACAAACATTTAAGTAATATAACCCACATTGAAATACATGTCAGGTAGTCTTGTTATAGAAGTTCGTTGTACTAATCTCGTGATAACTGTAGCCGTGGTTGGTCGGAGATAGCGCACTAACCTAACGACAATGTATGAAGGATGTTATCACCGGAAGAGCAAATATGATCTAATTAAATTTGAGATGGACGCTAGTCTGAACAGACGTCGGTCCGCATCCATTGGATGTCAACCATATATTCGCGAGAGTGGCGGTAATGACTTCATGAACAACCCCCCATTTATACAATAGGCAACGAAAGCGGCTCATTAAAAGACATACTTGTTTGTGTCATTGTGGTATAAAAGCACATTCAAACTATTGTAACTTCAACGCATTCAGTGCATTGTACGGCATCACTGTGCGGACTACTGGTACATAAGCACATTCAAGACTTTTGAAATTAATTCCAATCCATTCTTTACTTTTTGGAATTATGATAGGACATTTGAGATTATTTGGAATATAAATCACAATAATATCTGTTGGGAATTTTCACATTGTAATCTAGAGATATGAAATGTCTGTTGTAATTTCCTTCTTTAACTTGTTTACTGTATTTAAGTAAAGATCTAGAGTCGTAACAACAGCAATGACAAGATGTTCAAGATGGATGTCATTGTGCCATAATTCATATAAGATTATCAACATTTCTAGTTAGTACGTACATACTGTAAATCGTAAGAAGGATTTGAACGAAAGCACAATGTAGACTTGAACAGTCATGAGGAATACGTAGTTATTCCAAGCTTGTCAGGATGCCAATTGGCAAACATATTACCAGCAGCGTGGGATTTTAAAAAATAAGTTAAAACCAAATAAATCTCAACATTAATATCTCGGCGAAATCTCTATGCTGATATAATCACTGATTCAGGAAAAATATTGATAACAAGGTTTTCAAGATCATCACTGTGACAGGAATATTCGATGCCTGAAAAGCATGGCTTGGGCCAACTTAATTTCACACGACCATCCATAAAGGAGGAGCGGGTTTCACAAGAATTTTAATGATATCCTTTATTTAATATTTTAGAACGAATAGCAGCAACAAACTCCTTGTGCTGACTGACAAATAGCAGAGCTATCGCACAAATTTGGACTACAACAGATATATTTTCAGGATAAATTAAACACACACTTAGATATAACACAGGTTGCCATGAAAGATAAGGCTTAGAAAGTATATATTTGACAATGTTCTGTAGAGTGTTTTAGATACTATTTAATACCTATGAAACCAAATGCTCTTTAGAAAATTTACCAACATACAATAATTATGGTCACGAATTTGAGATCTGGAAGCTGTGTTTTGAAACATAGTTAAGCCAATTGTACTACCTCCGTCATATGTTCAGTGGAAAACAAGCGGGCATTTAAATATAACACATGTTGCCATGAAAGGGAGGGAGTAGAATGTGTATATTCGATAATGTTATGTGCAGACTTTTGGACACTATTTACTATCTATTTAATGAAGTACATTTTAGACAATATACCATTTACAGAGTAATTGTAGTCATTAATTAGATTTGTGCCTGCCGTGTTTTGAAACATAGATGCGCAAGGATGGTTAGGTCATATGCACATAGAAACTAAACGTTCAGTTAATATTAATCTATTGTTTTGGTGCTCAATAATCAAAACAAAACCGAAGGTCATACAAGTAAATCGGTAATTTTTGCGACATTATCATGTTAACAACGACAGGACTATTTTATACTCAAGTTACGCATCCCGTGTGTCTTGTTGAATAGGATAAGAAAGTGTTGTCCGTATTTCTAAAATCAAGTTTCATGGTTACATATCCCTGCTTGTGACCTTGAAATGTGAGATATAACAAAACAATGATAATAATAGTATACTAGTGACTTGAAATGTGAGATATAACAAAACAATGTTGGTCATAGTATATATTTAGAAATGTGCAACTGATTATCATGTCAAGGCCTGTAAGGTTCAAGGCCGGGTAGTCAATAATTTAACAGGATGGACAGCTGGTCGGTCAATGCAGAATTATAATAGTCACATCATGAAACAAACGTATAATTAATTAGCCCATAAAAGTGTCCGTTTGTAAGTATTTACTGAAAGAAGGACGTTACTTCTTTTTCACACAAGAGCACTAAATGTGCTATATAGAACCAATATGACAAGGGTTTGAATATAACCCTTCCTTGGCAACTGGTGAAGGTGAGGAAATTGTGGAGAATAATTACTTTTCATAAATATATTCGTCTTAGACATCACATACTAAATGCAAGTAATGCATGATTTCTGCTTATTTACGCAGAGTATATGTATTTTTACTTACCCTTTCTTTTTTCTCTCTTTCTTCCTGAAAACACGCATATACAATTTCGTCATACTCGTAAATGGAAATACAGGGCCAAATAAACAGAGTAAGTCATTACATAAAACAAAGTAATCCCAAATAGTTGTCGTTTTACATAATGTATTGCACGCTTTGCGTCGTACGTAAGTCTTTGAATTGGAACTTTTGTTTCCTTTCTTTATCTTGTAGTGTTTCATCAATTTGGTACTATATCAATGGAGACAAAAAGAAAAGTGCGCTGCTAATTCCAACAACAAATTAAACGGCATGATAGAACATCATCAAATATAGACTGCTTTTTTGAAGTTTGTGTTTTATTATTGTTTCACTGCGTTTTCCCTCGAACTGTGTGCATAATTATGAGTCATGCATCTCTCAATTGTCATGTGGACTTATATAAAAAAAACGTACCGCGGATGTGGTAAGGTGTGATCAGGAAAGTGGGCAGATACAACGAATATTGTTTTACTTCAGAATAGAATAACGTTTTCAAAAATGCTCATCTGCTTAATTTTTCGAAG
The DNA here is from genome assembly GCA_028554795.2 of Sinohyriopsis cumingii. NCBI lineage: Eukaryota > Metazoa > Mollusca > Bivalvia > Unionida > Unionidae > Sinohyriopsis > Sinohyriopsis cumingii. The sequence continues at coordinate 5,785,328 of JAPYKE020000055.1, forward strand.
ACATTAGCTGTCATTCTGTTTTCCAAAGCCATGCTCTTTCTTCAGTTTGATTAATTTGTATAATTAAAGAGTTTTTGTTGCACAAATGCCTGCAGAACATTTCTCTCTCTCTCTCTCTCTCTCTACAGTACAGTATATCCAAAATGATAGGTCAGTACATTGGTATAACTTGGCAGTGTATGTTTATTTTTTACACACAAACGATACAAATCTGTTTTGTGTATGTGCTGGTGTGGACATTCTTGAAAAACAAAGATAATATGATTAGAAAATCTTATCAGGTTTCCTCACTATTCTCATCAAGGAAAAGGATCCTTTGTTGATATTTGAATAAAGGAAATAAGAAACGTGCACTTTTCAAAACAGTTCATCGTACACTATGAGATTGTTAAAACCTTTATCTCTACATTAAATCATGAAATGTTATTTTCGTCAATCCATGTAATTTGAAAAATGAAAAACAAAATGTGGATCAAACACGGTCATAGGACGGCAAATACTATTTTACTAGATTGGTATAAATGGGCAGTGTGTGTTTTATACAAAATAATGATGCAAAAGTGTTTTTGTGTCTGTGCTGGTGTGCACATTCTCGAACGATAACGAGAATCTGATTAGAAAATCTTACACTATGGGTATTTCAGACCAATCTGAATACACTTCTATGGAAGTGTTAGGGAACGTCAACTGCATAATTTTTGGCAAAGTTGATTCATTCATGTTCCTATATCTGGAGCATGGACTTGCATGCTATAATTATCGGAATGGATAAGTATAAAACGTGATGATTTTATGACAAAACAAGATGTCAACCATAGTCGCGTGCACATCAGCAAGTTATATGTCTATTTACTTAACTATCTATATGCTGGCTTAATCCAATGAACCATTATTAATGCCATAATATGTGTTATATGTTGATGAAACATATCTGTAAAAATTGTACAATTTGTTTTGTATAAATGGCTGATATAACTCATTCAAAAGGCATGATTCTTACTAGAATTCGATGTACTATCCCCACCGAAATAATGAATAAACATCAAATGTATATTAGCCGTAAATTCAAGATGGATGACAGCAGTTAATTCGACTTCATTTAAAGATTGAAGAAAACGCGATGTTTAAATATAATGATATTGATGCAACTAACGTTGGGCACCGAGTCCAATGGTAGCTAAAAGCACAATATCAAAATCAAAATCATTAATGCAGATACAATCCACATAGCTCCTAAGATATATTCCTATCATTTGACAGACTTTCGATTAAAATTAAAGCAAAGGTTTTCGGTACCGAAGCATTAAGGGATAAATAAATTGATAAACAGTTCCACTTGAAAACATCAATGATTAAATAAAAATAAAATGATTAAATACAAATAAAATGATTACGTACAAATAAAATGATTAAGTATCAATAAAAAGGCCATGAGGATACTGCATAAGTATTTGTTATTTTCACGCATCATTCAGATTAGAATTTTGTATTGTAAGGAACACTTCGTAAAAAAAACACAGCAAAATGGTTTTGGATGAAATAGCATATGGAGAAATGACTGTTTCATTTTATGTTATTATTATAGGGTTTAACGTCATTGGTCAGCACATGATATCCTATACATGACGGCCAGTATAAAAAGTGGAGATAAAACCTGGGGAAACCCCAGAAAGAACCACGAGAAACTACTGGCAAGCCTTCTCACATATCCACATTGGCCGAGCCCGAAAGGCGAACCCACGCAGACAGACATGAGGTAGCAGTTATCAGAAAGGGTGAGCGCTTTAGACCACTTGGCCACAATATGACCTCAAATCGGCACCACTGTTTTCATAGTAAGTATCTTAGTGAACATCTCATGTTAACATGACCATCCATTCAGCAATAGCGACGATGAAAAGATTTACAAGATGGCCACCATTGCCGGAAATGCAATTATGCATATTTTATTGTTGATTTTCCCGTTTATTATGCAGTTAAAATACTAATTAAAAGACTCATTTGTTCGTATAATATCTGTTTCGGTGACCACTTTTAACGTCGATTAAAAAGAAGATACAACACCACTCGTTTTCTTTTATTTGTTTTAGAACTTATCTCATAATGACGAGGTTTCCTCTGATATTATTACTTATTATCTTCCTCTGATATTCCTCTTTCTTCCATTAACATTTGATTTTGAACGGGTAATATGACATTCGATACATCTGGCTAATCTGTATTTCAGTATCGCACGCCTATAATGTTGTATTTGTGCATAAATATTGGAAGTACTTTTGATAATGAAATTTTCAATAAACAGTCAGCTGTTAAAATATCAGGAATCATTTATTGCTATAAATTTGAAAAATGGTGTGTTATTTTAATTTTTAAAAATTATTAACAGGTCTGAGGATGTAATTGTGTTGCATACAGTATCTGCTGAAAATTGGCGTTTTTGTACCTATGGTCTCATGAGGAATACCATTAGGTAGCGACTAGGATTGTCTCGGAAAATCGCACTACCTCCTGCTAATAAATTATACATGATTGTGACAACGTTTCGGAAAGAATACTGAGATTGCAGATGAATTTGGTGTGCAAAGTGACTGCAAACGTAACAGAAAGGGACAATCCATGTACTATGCCGATGAAATCTGCTATATGCCGGGAGTAATAAAAGACAGTATCAGCATACATCTAAAAATGTTAAACAATGATAAAAAAAATTGTGATGAGCGAGATCAAAAGACCGTTTTAACATGAAAACAAACAAAAAAGTTAGAAATAAAATAAATAATTGGGATGCCTTAAGTTTCGAACTCTCAGCCTCTTGTTTGACAGACGTTAGTAATAAAAGATAGTTTCAATATAACAAATGGGAAGCCGCAAGTTTCGAACTCTAGACTACTTGCGAATGTTTAAACATAAATATCAAAAGTAAGAAATAACACAATAAAACTTTGGAATGCGCGAGTTTAAAAGAAAGTTAAACATGAACAAGTAACGAACAACAAAGTAGATACTGCAACTTTCGAACTAACGGATTCTTGTTTGGCAAGCGTAGTAAGAAAAGAAAGTTTCCACATAAAAATTAAAAAAGAAATAATACAAACAAAACTGCGATGCCGAGAGAATCAAACTCGGAACCTAGTGTTTGGCAGGCCTTATTCATAAAGAAACTTTCAAAATAAACAAATGGGGTGCCGCGAATTTTGAACTGACAACTTGTTCCTTAGCAAATTTTAGTATAGAAGAAAGTCAGTAGTTAATGGGTGCGAACCTTGTTTCTTCTAGCATTTCAACTTAAACAGTAAAAAAATTAAAATTGAAAAATTGCGACCAGCGAGCTTGAAAGAAAGATTCAACATTAAAGTTTAAAAAAATATAATCAGATTGGGATGACGCGAGATTTTAACTCGTTACCTCGTGTTTGGCAGACGGAAGTCATAAAAGAAGGTTCCAGCATGAAAATAAAAAGTTTATAAAAGGCAATTGGATGCGCGAGTTGAAAAGAAAAAATTTTCAACATCAAGCTAAACGAAAAGTAAAAAGAAAACAACAAAATGGGATATGCGAGTTCAAAACTTTGTATGCACATACAAATTAAATCAGAAGCAAAATTAAAATATAAAAGAAAAAATCATATGCCTTATAGAGTAAATATTATAGGGATAGTGGTTGAGTCCTGGGACTCCATTTTGGTTTAATTTTCGTGTTGATTTAACTTAATAGTTTGCAACATTATGCTGAGTATGAATAATCAATAATTATAATATGCTTTAAAGTAATTTGTAACGTCACGAATATGAACAGAATATCGACCACATTTACCGGTATGGAATGCAGAAGAGTAACATATTGTTTTATCATTTCGAATAACTGTTACAAAATCTGTTTTGCAAATTTTCAGTATGAGTTTAATAATGATAACTACACAAATTTCGTTTTGTGATATAAATAGGAGAGACAGTACCATGGGATTACTCAGTAATAATCTTGAACCTTTTCAACACAACTTGAATTTCTAGATGTTTGATAAAATCTGTACAATTAGAAATAACACCACCAGACAGTATACTAAATTGTAAATTATGGCAATATATATATATATATATATATATATATATATATTTGGTAATCAAATAATTGACAGATTCAACATTAAAATAATTATAATCAAATTATTTTGTTTCCTATGTTACAAGGATACATTGTATATAATGCTTAAAACGTAGACAGATACACGACCACTATTGATGTACAATGATTATATACAATGAAAAAAAAAAAACTTTTTTCGATACCCTGCTTCTCTAAACATTCCTAACACTATGAGAGACAATCAAATCAAATGGCTTGAAACAAGTCAGTTGATGACAAAATAAATCTGAAACCAGATATGCGTAACAATTTATAAACCAATGTTTAAATATTAAACTATTTAATACGGCGAGTCCCTTTTCGGAAACCAGTTTGAACTTGATAGATTACCCCCACCCCATGCATTGTCCATGCAGTCAGTCGTTATTCAAGAAAGCGCTGACCTTCTTTTGCACAACGATGTGTGGAAAGCATTGACACTTTTGTTGGCATCATTCAATACATTAATTATATATATATATATATATATATATATATATATATATATATATATATATATATATATATATATATATATATAATAATAATAATAATAATAATAATAATAACTTGTACCCACGCATGCCTGCAAGACTAAAATATATAATTATACAAGTGGGTCAATATTGGAATAGTTATGTCACAATGTGTTTTAATATACCATTGAACGTACTTCAGAGTAGTTACGTATAGCACAAAGTATTAACACCTTAAAGTACTAACTTGATCCTTTAATATAAATATTGTTAGTGAACAGCTACTTTCAAGAGATAAACTCATTGACCCTTAATAAATACTAAAATGTATGCATTGCTCACGTAACAATATAAACCGTGCATGCATATCTTGTGTGGCTTCGTGTTTGCTTTAGGGACTACGCATCGCGTATGTTTTGAGGAATATTTTAAAAAAAGAAAGTGTTTCCGGTATTTATAAAATTGTATTTCGGACGCGGAAACAAGTTGTATTATTACATTGTGCCTCTTGTGACCTTGAACTTTGGGATCAAAGAGACAATGTTAGCCACATTACACATTTAGAAAAAGAAGTCAAGATGAAATATCCAACATATTTACTCTCAAAATGGGAAGTAAATACAGATGCACATATTCATAAAAATGAAAATCCAATGTAAGACACAACAAAAGTATATACATGATGATGCATAGTTGACAATTCGCTATAAAATCCTAAAACTATCAATACGAACGTAGGATAGTGGCAATAAAAAAACCCATCGACAAATATGTGATGTGATGTGATTTGGACTTTTAACGTAGCTTTTAACAATTCTTCAGTCATATTGCTAAGATGTATGCAATGTGGCAGTTTATAGTGATGTCTAGCACTGGGGCATCATGCCGCAGACATGTAGCATGATGTCCCACCCAGTCACTTTATCCTGACACCGGGCCGACCAGTCCTAACACTAACCTCTTAATGCTGAGGGCCAAGCGAGGCAACTGTTAGTACCGCTTTTGTAAGTCTTTGGTATGACTCGGCCGGGGATCGAACCCACGACCTCCCGCATCCGAGGCGGACGCTCTAACCACTAGGCCACCGGAGCGGTCTGTTATGAATAAGAAATCTTTGAGCAAATTGCAACATATCGTCTAATAATTGTGTATAAAGGAACTAACAAACTAAAATTAAACGTTGTGTCTGTACTTTCAAACAATACAATCTAGTAATGTACATTAGCTACAAATATATATTTTTTCTGTTGAGGCAATGACGTGTCCGGTACAAAACAAAATTTCCCTGTGGAACATTAATGTTAATCAAACATCCAAATTGTGTGCACATATGAACACTTAAAGTCCAGACACCGAAACAACTTACTTAATTACATTCCCGTCTTGTAATAATGAACAATATCATGCAGGCTGGGTCACATTATGTATCAGGGTAGAGTTTTCTGTCAACATCTCTATAAAGCTTGTAACGGTAAGGACCGAATAATCAACAAGTAACATAGCATAGCATGCCCCTTTTGAAACCAGTACGATAATTCGGTAGTCGGTAAATCTCTCTATGTATAATTACTGACTGAGAACGGTTTCCCACTAGCAGACGTAAAAAACCTGCATTATTTTGTAATGTGAGTACTGGCTCACGTATTTTCTGCGTCAAAAAGTGAGCGATGCCCCATTTATATATACAACTAGAGTGTCGGTTTTTCTGGCTCAGTTGTTTGTTTTGTTTTGTGCGTGAGTGTGTGTTTTCTGTGTCAGTGTCTAATTAATATATATTATCGTTTTCGGATGCATGTGTGTATCCAATGGCAAATCTATGAATGCCATAGGTGGGGTATCGTTTATCATCAAACATCATGTTCTGTTAATGAGAAGCGTTTCGATGTGATGTCGATGGGATTAAAATGTTTATATGGTGTAATAGTGCATATTTCCTTGTAGTGTACTTGTCTGTAGTGATCGATGGTAGATTTCGTTTCGAACTTTTTTGGACTTTGTTGTTGTCGTCGCAGTGGATAGGTCTATGTTGGGGATAGTCACTGAGATCGAACAGTTCTTTGAGGTCGAACATATGTTGCTAAAAATCTTAGGTCTGAATTTTCTAAATAAGTAAGACTGTATCGTTCATTAGCAGCATAGCCTTACCTCCGTATTGTTTTAAATACAATCTTAATGAAACTCGCAAATTACCATTTACAAAAAATCGAGAATGGCCGTTCCCCATGTATCATGGGTTCATCAAGTCTGCGATTGGTTTTTTGTCTGTATTCGATCTTCGTTAAAGATTTTCATGTGGAGAAAGGCCTCATTGGCGACCAGTTTATCTCGACGTTTGACACTGTTAACCATTTCATTTTTTCCGACGTCGAATGTTTTCCGTGGTTTTTACGATGATGCTTTTGTTCGTAAGTTTGGAGAATTTTAGCCGAAGTCTGTGGTGATGTTTGCCCATTGTTTCGTATTAAAGTCGATGTAGGTTTCATCCAATGGGATTGTTGAAACTTGAGAGTGCGATGAATGTTATCGAGCACGAGTCCGTGTTGGATAGCTTGTAAAAATAGACGATGATGCAAAATATACCTGTCATTATCCATGAGACTGGGCACAGATTTTTTCACTTTGGATTCTTCTACAAGGAACTTATGTTTTCCTCACGCAGTTCCCGATATATCATTTTCTTAGTGACAAGAAATCTTTCAGCGCAGGATGAATAATATATGTGAGCATCGTGGAGATGTTCCATATAAACGAGATCGACCTCGACGAAATAGCCTACATCGTCCGCGACTAATGCTCGTTTTTCTTGAAGAAACTGTTCTCCGTTGGTCAAGTGAAATCCGCCTGTGGAATGGGATTGTGACATGACCCATTTATATAGATTTTTCATATCCAGATAAATGATGTAAGTGGACGGCTTCGTGGGATCGTAGTTAATCATATATTTGTTGTTGACGACTGCGTGTGTTTTGCTGACGACGTAGATTTCGCCTAGAACTATGTTTTCAGTGAATAAAAACATGTTTGGATCGGTGAAGAGTTCGACTTCGACGACTTGATTCGTTTCGAGAAGCGCATCCCATGAGAGACCTGGCGCTGATAAGTAGCACAGTTGGTAAAGATGGTAATGGGCCATGCACGTTTTCTGATATAGTCTATGACATCTGCGGAAAAATGTACGTCCGTTTTAAGATAGATATCGTGATAATCTCTGACTGTTTGACACCCACATTTATGCTATAGCGCGAGTGTTAGCGGATATTCGTTTTTAAGCTGGAATAAAAGGCGTCTTCGGGTGGCAGAGAGGTTTCCAATGTGGCATCAAATATATTGGACAAACCATTCAACCAATATCTAAAAGTATGAACCGACATAGACTAGACATATCAAGTATATAGATCGATCACTTTTCACCTCATGTTGCAGCATATTTTAAAAACAGTTCCTATACTTTGCAAGATTTCTCCTTTCAAACTATTGCTAAAGCTGATTCTAAGATGGAACGTCTGCTAAAGGAAACGTATTGGCTTCAGCGTCTTATTACGGTAAATAAAAAAGGCATGCATTCCAGTACAACATCCGTTAATCATTTTTAAATATAATGTGTTTTTAAAACAAATATGGTAAGACATATATTTGAATTCTGCCCCCTATTTACAATTAGTTCAGAATATTTTTATGTTATTATAATTTACAGATTAACTTGAATAGAAAAAGTATAAACTAATAACATAAAAAATTTTTAATTTTTTAAAAGCATGAAGTGGCATAATGAAATAAATGTTCAATATATTAATAAATACTTTTTATACATATATATGAACAAAACGAGTTCTGATTAATTATTGAACATTTTTCAATAATAAATCAAGGTATAATACATTTTTTTAAATGTGCATTATTCATAATATAAATATTAATACAGTATTTATCTCTATTTATTCAAACAGATAAACACATATGCACATACACACATACAGAATTATACATATTTCGCAGTTTTTCTGTCGGGAATAATAATGCGATATGACACCGATAAAACAAATTCACTATACGATGTCGAATTAGCCCATACCACAAGTAGAACCATCTATATCGTCACCCCTTCGTATCTCTTCTGTATCAAACTGGACCATAATACCATGTTTGGCTCCAGGTCAATACACATACATAAATGATTGATGCGTTACGCCATAACTCAATTACGTCGTGAGTTGAATCGGAAATAATGCATTGTGTATTAATGCCGCGGATAAAATCTGCCATGTTTCCGATCTGAACTTTGTGAAATTTTAAACTGTTACCCTAGGATTTTGCCGTATGAGGCACCAGCGAGATGAAATCCCGAGAATATCTGCATCGCATTAGTCTCCGTTGTACATACAGGTTCACCACTGGACTGATCAATCGCCAGATTAATACATGATAAAAACAAGACTAAAGTACATATTTCAATCATTATAGCAACTTGAACCACAGTGATTGGTCTGCGTAGTTCCGGTGAAAGTGAATTTGCCTGAAACGCACTAAAAATATTTTCAAGGGTGATTGAATCGATTAATCGCCTGATTAATTAATACAACAAACGAATACAAAGTTGCATAGTTCAAACGTTATAGCAACTTGCACCAAGGAGATTGATTCGCGACATTCTGGTGAAAGTGAATTTGCGTGTAATATTTTCAAGGACGATTATATAAATATCATTTGCATGACTGGAAGTATACGTTTCTAAAGACATGCTGGAGACATATGTACCAATCAATTACATTTTGCGACAGTTAGAACAAAGTGTAAAGTCGGCTATTGACGATCCCACATAAATACATGTACTCATAATCTTTCTTTATGTGAAGACTCGGAACATCAGTGTGCGGATAATTAAACAAAAGAAAACGAGGTTTCCCGATTTGTTCGAGAGTAAATATCATTTGCGGTTATATTTAACTGTAAAGATTAAATTCGTTCGATAATGCAATACGTGAAAATAATTTAGCTTGTTGTTGTTTTGTTTCTTTGCTTTATTTTTTTTTCATGACTCACAATAGGAGACTGGATAATATTTGGAACAAAATAATTTCGCGGAAAATTATAATTAGAACTGATAACCCAGTTGGATATGTCTGAATATGTGTGTGGTTAATCGCGTTAATAAATATCAAGGTGGCGTTCACGATAGTGTTACAGTGTCATAAACTATTAAAGATGTTAATCACAATGACTGATTTCGTCGCTAACTGTTGAGTGGCAACAAGAAGACCGTGGATGACAAGTGTATCATATTACTGCCACGTAATACTATCCACAATGCTATCGTCCAAGGAAGATATCGGGAATATATTTGTAACACTGTGAGAGCGGCGGATGTATGTAAATTATCTGAAACCGAACTGATCTTGTAATGATCTCGTTTCAACACCGTAATATGCGCCGCTATGATAATATCACTGGGGTAAACCCTGATGGAATGTTATTCGACATTGATTCGTTGCGTAATAAACACAGACAATACAGAAAACCTGTCCGTGGATCTGACAAACATTTAAGTAATATGATCCACGTTGAAATACATGTCAAGTAGTCTTGTTATTTAAGATCGTCTTACTAATCTCGTGATAACTGTAGTCGTGGTTGGTTGAAGATAGCGCACCAACCTAACGACATTGTATGAAGGATGTTATCACCGGAAGGGCAAATATAATCTACTCAAACTTGAGATGGACGTTAGTCCGAACAGACGTCGGCCCGCATCCAATGGATGTCAACCATATGTTCGCGAGAGTGACGGTAATGCCTTCATCAACATCCACCCATTTATACAATAGGCAATTGTAAGCGGCTTATTCAAAGTTATACTTGATTGTGTCATTGTGGTACAAAAGCACATTCAAACTATTGTAACTTCAGCACAGGTAATGCATTGTACGTCATCACTTTGAGGACATTTGGTACATGAACACATTCAAGACTTTTGAAATTCATTCCGAACCATTATTTACTTTTGGAATTATGATAGGACATTTGAGATTATTTGGAATATAAATCACAATAATGTCTGTTTGGGATTTTCACATTTGTAATCAAGAGAGATGAAATGTCTTTTGTAATTTCTTTGTTTAACTTGTTTACTGTATTTAGTTAAAGATCTAGAGTCGTAACAACAGCGATGACAATATGTTCAAGATGGATGCCATTGTGCCATACTTCATACAAGATTAACAACATTTCTAGTTAGTACGTATATACTATAAATCATAAAAAAGAATTTGAAGGAAAGCACAATGTAGACTTGAACAGTCATGAGGAATACGTAGTTATTCCAAGCTTGTCAAGATGCCAATTTGCAAACATAGTACCAGCAGCGTGAGCATTTCTTAAATTTAAAACCAAATAAACATGAACATCGGTATTTCGGCGAAATCTCTATGCTGATATAATGACTGATTCGGGAAAAAAAATTGATAACAAGGTTTTCAAGATCATCACTGTGACAGGAATATTCGAAACCTGAATAGTATTGCTTGGGCCAACTTAATTTCACACGACCATCCATAATGGAGGAGCGGATTTCACAAGAATTTTAATGATATCCGTTATTTAATATTTTAGAAGGAGTAGCTGCAACAATCTCCTTTTGCTGACTGAGAAACAGCAGAGCTAACGCACATACCTGGACTACAACCGATATATTTTCAGCGAGAAATCAAACACACAGTTAGATATAAGACACGTTGCCATCAAATATAAGTGTCAGAATGTATATATTTGACAATGTTCTGTAGAGTGTTTTAGATACTATTTAATACCTATGAAACCAAATACAATTAGAAAATTTATCAATACCGATTAATTATGGTCACGAATTTAAGCTTTGGCGGCTATGTTTTGAAACATAGTTAAGCCATTTTCACTACCTCCGTCATATTTTCAATGGAAAAACAAGCGGACATTTAAATATAACACATGCTGCTATGAAGGTGGAGGGGGGGTGTAGAATGTGTATAATCGATAATGTTATGTACAGAGTTTTAGACACCATTTACTATCTGTTTAATGAAGTACATATTAGACAATATACCATTTACAGAGTAATTGTGGTCATTAATTAGATTTGTGCCTGCTGTGTTTTAAAACATAGTTGTGCAAGGATGGTTAGGTCATATGCACATACAAACTAAACGTTCAGTTAATATTAATCTAATGTTTGGCGCTCAATAATCAATTATAGCCTAAACAAAACCGAAGGTCATACAAGTAAATCGGTATTTTTGTGACATTATCATTTTAACACCCACATGACTATATTATACTCAAGTTACGCATCCCGTATAGTTTGTTGAATAGAATAACAAAATGTTATCCGTATTTCTAAAATCAAGTTTCATGGTTACCTTTCCCTGCTTGTGACCTTGAAATGTGAGATATAACAAAACAATGTTAAATATAGTATAAATATGACCTTAAAATGTGAGGACTAACAAAATAATGTTAGCCATATTATATATTTAGAAAAAAGCAACTGATTATCATGTCAAGGCTTGTAAAGTTCAAGGCCGGGCAGTCAATAATTTAACAGGATGGACATCTGGTCGGTCAATGTAGAATTATAATAGTCACATCAGGAAACAAAACGTATAATTAATTAGCCCATAAAAGTGTCCGGTTGTACGTATTTACTGAAAGAAGGACGTTACTTCTTTTTCCCACAATATCAATAAATGCGCGATATAGAACCAATATGACATGGATTAGAATAAAACCCTTCCTTGGTAAGTGGTAAAAGTGAGGAAATTTTGGTAAATAATTACTTTTCATAAATATATCCGTCTTAGAAATCACATATTAAGTGAAAGCAATACATGATTTGTGATTATTTACGCAGAGTATCTATATTTTGACTTACTCTTTCTTTTTTCGCTCTTTCGTCCTGAAAGAAAAGAATAAGTCTGATATTAGAAAAGATGATATACATCCCTTTTATATGCTCTCCAGAAAGGGAGAGGACACTCATACACAAATTCGTCATACTCGTAAATGGAAATACAGGGCACAATACTCAGTGTAAGTCATTACATGAAACAAAGTAATCCCAAATAGATGTCGTTTTAAATAATATATTGTACGCTTTGCCTCGTATGTAAATCTTTAAACTGGCACTTTTCTTTCCTTTCTTTATCCTGTAATGTTTCATCAATTTGGTACTATATAAATGGAGACAAAAGTAAAGTGCGCTGCTAATTACAACAACAAATTAAACTGCAGATAGCCTATCATCAAATATAAACTGCCTCTATGAAGTTTGTGCTTTATTATTGTTTTACTGCATTGGCCTCGAACTGTGTGTATAATTATGAAGTCACTCATCTCTAAATTGTCGTGTGGACTGGTGTAAGTAAAACGTACCGCGGATGCGGTAATATGTGATCAGGAAAGTAGGCAAACAAAACCTATATCGTTTAATTTCAGAAAAGTATAGCGTTTTCAAAAATGCTCATCTGCTTATTTTTTCGAAGACATTAGCTGTCATTCTGTTTTCCAAATCCATGCTCTTTCTTCAGTATTTGATTAATTTGTATAATTAAAGAGTTTTTTGTTACACAAATGCCTGCAGAACATTTCTTTCTCTTTTCTACGGTACAGTATATCCAAAATGATAGTTCAGTACATTGGTATAAATTGGCAGTGTATGTTTATTTCTTACACACAAACGATACAAATGTGTTTTGTGTATGTGCTGGTGTGGACATTCTTGAAAGACCAAGATAATATGATTAGAAAATCGTATCAGGTTTCCTCAATATTTTCATAAAGGAAAATGAATAGGTAGTACATTACGCAAAGACGACACTGTCCTAATTAAATGCACATTCAACACTTTGATACGTCTTCCAGCAGATAATCCTTTGTTAATATTTGAATATTAGAAGAAAGGAAAATAAGAAACTTGCACTTTTCATAACAGTTCATCGTACACTATGAGATTGTACGAACCGTCCTCTCTGCATTAGATCATAAAATATTATTTTCGTCAATCGATGTAATTTGAAAAAGAAGCGAAAAACGTGGATCAAGCACGGTCATAGGACGGCAAATGCTATTTTACTAGATTGGTCTAAATGGGCAGTGTGTGTTTCATTTGTTTATACAAAATAATGATAAAAAGCCTTTTTTGTGTCTGTGCTGGTGTGCACATTCTCGAACGATAACGAGAATCTGATTAGAAAATCTTACACTATGGGTATTTCAGACCAATCAGAATGCACTTCTTTGGAAGTGTTAGGCAACGTCAACTGCATCATTTTTGTCAAAGCTGATTGATTCATGTTCCTATATCTGGAGCATGGACTTACATGATATAATTATCGGAGTGGATAAGTATAAAACGTGATGATTTTATGACAAAACAAGATGTCAAACATAGTCGCGTGCACATAGGCACGTTATCTATCTATTTATTTAACTATCTATATCCTGGCTGAATCCAATGAACAATTATTAATGCCAAAATATGTATTATATATTGATGAAATATATCTGTAATAATTGCATAATCTGTCGTATAAACGGCTGATATAGCTCATTCAAAAGGCATGATTCTGACCAGAATTCGTTGTACTATCCCCACCGAAATAATGAATAAACATCAAATCTATAATAGCCGTAAATTCAAGATAGCTGACAACAGTTAATTCGACTACATTTAAAGATTGAAGAAAAATCGATGTACAAATATAATGATATTGATGCAATTAACCTAGGACACCAAGTCCAATTGTAGCTAAAAGCACAATATCAAAATCAAATGCACTAATGCAAATACAATCCACATATCTGCTAAGATATATTCCTATCATTTGACAGACTTTCGATTAAAATTAAAGTAAACGTTTTCGGTACAGAAGCATTAAGGGATAAACAAATTGAAAACAGTTCCACTTTGAAAACATCAATCATTAAATAAAAATAAAATAATTAAATACAAATAAAATGATTAAGTACAAATAAAATGATTAAGTACAAATAAAAAGGCCATGAGGATATTGCATATAGTATTTGTTGTTTTCATGCATCATTCAAATTAGAATTTTGTATTGTAAGGAACACTTTGTAAAAAACACAACAAAATGGTTTTGGATGAAATAGCAGATGGAAAAATGACTGTTTAATTTTTATGTTTTTATTATAGGGGTTAACGTCATTTTTCAGCACAAGATAGACTTATACATGACGGCCAGTATAAATGGTGCAGGAATAACTCGCGGAAAACCCCGAAAAGGACCACCGACCCACGAGAAGCTACTGGCGTGAGATAGCAGTGATCCGTAACGCTGAGCGCTTTAGACCACTCGGCCACTAGGGGCCCCCGGTGATTGTTTGATATAAACGATATAAACGATTTAACAATATTGACGATGGGTCCGGTTGCTTAGTAGTTAGAGCGTCCGCCTCGGATTCGGGAGGTCGCGGGTTCGAACCCCGCCGAATCATAAGAAACACTTATAAAAATGGTGCTTTTCTTTTGATGTTGTTGTTCTTGCTCTGGGTTAACGCCATTCCTCAGGGAAATATAGGCTATACATGGCGGCAAGTACAACTGGTGCAGGAAGAACTACGGAAAAAATCCTTTAAGAACCACCGGCCCAAGAAATTCCACTAGCAAGCTTTCTCACATACCACATTGGCCGAGTCAGAGACTCGAACCCACGTGGACAGAGGTGAGATAGCCGTGATCGGTAAAGGTGAGCGCTTTCGAACACTAGGCCCCTCTTAAGAAGCATCCAAGTGGAAACCCTATCTCAATATTACATTTCATTCAGAAGTAGCAATAACAAAGATTTTCAGGATGGCCATATTGGTGCATATATTTGATCTCAGGTCGGTCCCATTTTCACCATAATAAGTCTCTTAGTAACAATCTCACGTTCACATGACCGTCCATTCAGCAGGAGCGGCTATGACGAGATTTGCAAGATGGCTACAATTGCCAGAATGTCAATGATATATTATATTGCCGATTTTCACGTCTAGTATGCAGTTAAGATAATAATTAAATTTCTCATTTGTTTGCATAATACATGTTTCCTTGAATAATTTAACATCGATTAATAGGCAGGCACAACCCGACCCGTTTTCATTTGTTTTAGAACTTATATCATAATGTCGAGGTTTCCTCTAATATTCTTCTATATTCCATCCACATTTGATTTTTAGTGGGTAATATGTTGTTCGATACATCTGTCCCATCGCACACCTATAATGATGTTTTCGTACATAAATTCTGGAATTACTTTTGAGAATTAAATTATTCATTAAACAATCAGTTTTTTAAATATCAGGAATCAGTTATTGCAATAAATTTTAAAACAGGTGTGCAATTTCATTTTCTTTTAGATCAATGGCGGGTCGGAGGGTGCAATAGTGGTGCATACAGTATCTGATGAAAATCGCTGATTTATTTACCTACGGCCTTATGGGGGATACCGCAGGTAACGACTAAGATTGTCTAGGAAAATTACAGTACCTACCGCTGATAATTATACTTGAGGTTAACAACATTTTGGACATAATGCTTAGATTGCATATGAAGTTGGTGTAATATTGGTAGCCACACAAACTGTGTTCTGTGGCATAAATAGGATAAACGATTTTTCAAAATACCTTCATTTATACGAACAGTACTTTGTGTTTAGTCAATAAAAATTTGGAAACCTGTTTCTCCTCAACTTGAATTTCTAGAGTTTTGATAGTATCTGACAATTAGCAATATCACCCCAGTCAGTATAGTACATTGTCAAGTATGGAAACGATTACACACACACACACACACACACACACACACACACACACACACACACAGCTATATATATAGTAATCGAATAATTGACAGATTCAACTTTAAATGACTTATAATGCAATTGTTTCTGTTTCCTATGTGAGAAGGATAAATTGTGTATAATGCCGATCAACGTAGACACGTACACAAAACTATTAATATACATTGATTATATACAACGAAAAAACTTTATTCGATACCCTACTTCTCTAAACACTATGAGGGAGTATCAAATCAAATGGCTTGAAACAAGTCAGTAAAAGACAAAATAATCTCAAACCAGGTCTGCTTAACTATTTATTATTACATTGTGCCTCTTGTGACCTTGAAATTTGGGATCAAAGAGACAATGTTAGCCACATTATACATTTAGAAAAGAAGTCAAGATGAAATATGCAACATATTTACTCTCAAAATGGGAAGTAAATACAGATGCACATATTCATAAAAATGAAAATTCAATGTAAGACACAACAAAAGTATATACATGATGATGCATAGTTGACAATTCGCTATAAAATCCTAAAACTATCAATACGAACGTAGGATAGTGGCAATAAAAAAAACCCATCGACAAAGTTGTTAACTTAGCTTTTAACAGTTGTTCAGTCATATTGCTAAGATGTATGCAAACAATACAATCTAGTAATGTACATTAGCTACAAATATATATTTTTTCTGTTGAGGCAATGACGTGTCCGGTACAAAACAAAATTTCCCTGTGGAACATTAATGTTAATCAAACATCCAAATTGTGTGCACATATGAACACTTAAAGTCCAGACACCGAAACAACTTACTTAATTACATTCCCGTCTTGTAATAATGAACAATATCATGCAGGCTGGGTCACATTATGTATCAGGGTAGAGTTTTCTGTCAACATCTCTATAAAGCTTGTAACGGTAAGGACCGAATAATCAACAAGTAACATAGCATAGCATGCCCCTTTTGAAACCAGTACGATAATTCGGTAGTCGGTAAATCTCTCTATGTATAATTACTGACTGAGAACGGTTTCCCACTAGCAGACGTAAAAAACCTGCATTAGTTTGCAATGTGAGTACTGGCTCACGTATTTTCTGCGTGAAGAAGTGAGCGATGCCCCATTTATATATACAACTAGAGTGTCGGTTTTTCTGGCTCAATTGTTTGTTTTGTTTTGTGCGTGAGTATGTGTTTTCTGTGTCAGTGTCTAATTAATATATATTATTGTTTTCGGATGCATGTGTGTATCCAATGGCAAATCTATGAATGCCATAGGTGGGGTATCGTTTACCATCAAACATCATGTTCTGTTAATGAGAAGCGTTTCGATGTGATGTCGATGGGATTAAAATGTTTATATGGTGTAATAGTGCATATTTCCATGTAGTGTACTTGTCTGTAGTGATCGATGGTAGATTTCGTTTCGAACTTTTTTGGACTTTGTTGTTGTCGTCGCAGTGGATAGGTCTATGTTGGGGATAGTCACTGAGATCGAAGAGTTCTTTGAGGTCGAACATATGTTGCTAAAAATCTTAGGTCTGAATTTTCTAAATAAGTAAGACTGTATCGTTCATTAGCAGCATAGCCTTACCTCCGTATTGTTTTAAATACAATCTTAATGAAACTCGCAAATTACCATTTACAAAAAATCGAGAATGGCCGTTCCCCATGTATCATGGGTTCATCAAGTCTGAGATTGGTTTTTTGTCTGTATTCGATCTTCGTTGAAGATTTTCATGTGGAGAAAGGCGTCATTGGCGACCAGTTTATCTCGACGTTTGACACTGTTAACCATTTCATTTTTTCCGACGTCGAATGTTTTCCGTGGTTTTTACGATGATGCTTTTGTTCGTAAGTTTGGAGAATTTTAGCCGAAGTCTGTGGTGATGTTTGCCCATTGTTTCGTATTAAAGTCGATGTAGGTTTCATCCAATGGGATTGTTAAAACTTGAGAGTGCGATGAATGTTATCGAGCACGAGTCCGTGTTGGATAACTTGTAAAAATAGACGATGATGCAAAATATACCTGTCATTATCCATGAGATTGGGCACAGGTTTTTTCACTTTGGATTCTTCTACAAGGAACTTATGTTTTCCTCACGCAGTTCCCGATATATCATTTTCTTAGTGACAAGAAATCTTTCAGCGCAGGATGAATAATATATGTGAGCATCGTGGAGATGTTCCATATAAACGAGATCGACCTCGACGAAATAGCCTACATCGTCCGCGACTAATGCTCGTTTTTCTTGAAGAAACTGTTCTCCGTTGGTCAAGTGAAATCCGCCTGTGGAATGGGATTGTGACATGACCCATTTATATAGATTTTTCATATCCAGATAAATGATGTAAGTGGACGGCTTCGTGGGATCGTAGTTAATCATATATTTGTTGTTGACGACTGCGTGTGTTTTGCTGACGACGTAGATTTCGCCTAGAACTATGTTTTCAGTGAATAAAAACATGTTTGGATCGGTGAAGAGTTCGACTTCGACGACTTGATTCGTTTCGAGAAGCGCATCCCATGAGAGACCTGGCGCTGATAAGTAGCACAGTTGGTAAAGATGGTAATGGGCCATGCACGTTTTCTGATATAGTCTATGACATCTGCGGAAAAATGTACGTCCGTTTTAAGATAGATATCGTGATAATCTCTGACTGTTTGACACCCACATTTATGCTATAGCGCGAGTGTTAGCGGATATTCGTTTTTAAGCTGGAATAAAAGGCGTCTTCGGGTGGCAGAGAGGTTTCCAATGTGGCATCAAATATATTGGACAAACCATTCAACCAATATCTAAAAGTATGAACCGACATAGACTAGACATATCAAGTATATAGATCGATCACTTTTCACCTCATGTTGCAGCATATTTTAAAAACAGTTCCTATACTTTGCAAGATTTCTCCTTTCAAACTATTGCTAAAGCTGATTCTAAGATGGAACGTCTGCTAAAGGAAACATATTGGCTTCAGCGTCTTATTACGGTAAATAAAAAAGGCATGCATTCCAATACAACATCCGTTAATCATTTTTAAATATAATGTGTTTTTAAAACAAATATGGTAAGACATATATTTGAATTCTGCCCCTTATTTACAATTAGTTCAGAATATTTTTATGTTATTATAATTTACAGATTAACTTGAATAGAAAAATTATAAACTAATAACATAAATTTTTTAAAATTTTTTAAAAGCATGAAGTGGCATAATAAAATAAATGTTCAATATATTAATAAATACTTCTTATACATATATATGAATAAAGCGAGTTCTGATTAATTATTGAACATTTTTCAATAATAAATCAAGGTATAATACATTTTTTTAAATGTGCATTATTCATAATATAAATATTAATACAGTATTTATCTCTATTTATTCAAACAGATAAACACATATGCACATACACACATACAGAATTATACATATTTCGCAGTTTTTCTGTCGGGAATAATAATGCGATATGACACCGATAAAACAAATTCACTATACGATGTCGAATTAGCCCATACCACAAGTAGAACTATCTATATCGTCACCCCTTCGTATCTCTTCTGTATCAAACTGGACCATAATACCATGTTTGGCTCCAGGTCAATACACATACATAAATGATTGATGCGTTACGCCATAACTCAATTACGTCGTGAGTTGAATCGGAAATAATGCATTGTGTATTAATGCCGCGGATAAAATCTGCCATGTTTCCGATCTGAACTTTGTGAAATTTTAAACTGTTACCCTAGGATTTTGCCGTATGAGGCACCAGCGAGATGAAATCCCGAGAATATCTGCATCGCATTAGTCTCCGTTGTACATACAGGTTCACCACTGGACTGATCAATCGCCAGATTAATACATGATAAAAACAAGACTAAAGTACATATTTCAATCATTATAGCAACTTGAACCACAGTGATTGGTCTGCGTAGTTCCGGTGAAAGTGAATTTGCCTGAAACGCACTAAAAATATTTTCAAGGGTGATTGAATCGATTAATCGCCTGATTAATTAATACAACAAACGAATACAAAGTTGCATAGTTCAAACGTTATAGCAACTTGCACCAAGGAGATTGATTCGCGACATTCTGGTGAAAGTGAATTTGCGTGTAATATTTTCAAGGACGATTATATAAATATCATTTGCATGACTGGAAGTATACGTTTCTAAAGACATGCTGGAGACATATGTACCAATCAATTACATTTTGCGACAGTTAGAACAAAGTGTAAAGTCGGCTATTGACGATCCCACATAAATACATGTACTCATAATCTTTCTTTATGTGAAGACTCGGAACATCAGTGTGCGGATAATTAAACAAAAGAAAACGAGGTTTCCCGATTTGTTCGAGAGTAAATATCATTTGCGGTTATATTTAACTGTAAAGATTAAATTCGTTCGATAATGCAATACGTGAAAATAATTTAGCTTGTTGTTGTTTTGTTTCTTTGCTTTATATTTTTTTTTCATGACTCACAATAGGAGACTGGATAATATTTGGAACAAAATAATTTCGCGGAAAATTATAATTAGAACTGATAACCGAGTTGGATATGTCTGAATATGTGTGTGGTTAATCGCGTTAATAAATATCAAGGTGGCGTTAACGATAGTGTTACAGTGTCATAAACTATTAAAGATGTTAATCACAATGACTGATTTCGTCGCTAACTGTTGAGTGGCAACAAGAAGACCGTGGATGACAAGTGTATCATATTACTGCCACGTAATACTATCCACAATGCTATCGTCCAAGGAAGATATCGGGAATATATTTGTAACACTGTGAGAGCGGCGGATGTATGTAAATTATCTGAAACCGAACTGATCTTGTAATGATCTCGTTTCAACACCGTAATATGCGCCGCTATGATAATATCACTGGGGTAAACCCTGATGGAATGTTATTCGACATTGATTCGTTGCGTAATAAACACAGACAATACAGAAAACCTGTCCGTGGATCTGACAACCATTTAAGTAATATGATCCACATTGAAATACATGTCAAGTAGTCTTGTTATTTAAGATCGTCTTACTAATCTCGTGATAACTGTAGTCGTGGTTGGTTGAAGATAGCGCACCAACCTAACGACATTGTATGAAGGATGTTATCACCGGAAGGGCAAATATAATCTACTCAAACTTGAGATGGACGTTAGTCCGAACAGACGTCGGCCCGCATCCAATGGATGTCAACCATATGTTCGCGAGAGTGACGGTGATGCCTTCATCAACATCCACCCATTTATACAATAGGCAATTGTAAGCGGCTTATTCAAAGTTATACTTGATTGTGTCATTGTGGTACAAAAGCACATTCAAACTATTGTAACTTCAGCACAGGTAATGCATTGTACGTCATCACTTTGCGGACATTTGGTACATGAACACATTCAAGACTTTTGAAATTCATTCCGAACCATTATTTACTTTTGGAATTATGATAGGACATTTGAGATTATTTGGAATATAAATCACAATAATGTCTGTTTGGGATTTTCACATTTGTAATCAAGAGAGATGAAATGTCTTTTGTAATTTCTTTGTTTAACTTGTTTACTGTATTTAGTTAAAGATCTAGAGTCGTAACAACAGCGATGACAATATGTTCAAGATGGATGCCATTGTGCCATACTTCATACAAGATTAACAACATTTCTAGTTAGTACGTATATACTATAAATCATAAAAAAGAATTTGAAGGAAAGCACAATGTAGACTTGAACAGTCATGAGGAATACGTAGTTATTCCAAGCTTGTCAAGATGCCAATTTGCAAACATAGTACCAGCAGCGTGAGCATTTCTTAAATTTAAAACCAAATAAACATGAACATCGGTATTTCGGCGAAATCTCTATTCTGATATAATGACTGATTCGGGAAAAAAAAATTGATAACAAGGTTTTCAAGATCATCACTGTGACAGGAATATTCGAAACCTGAATAGTATTGCTTGGGCCAACTTAATTTCACACGACCATCCATAATGGAGGAGCGGATTTCACAAGAATTTTAATGATATCCGTTATTTAATATTTTAGAAGGAGTAGCTGCAACAATCTCCTTTTGCTGACTGAGAAACAGCAGAGCTAACGCACATACCTGGACTACAACCGATATATTTTCAGCGAGAAATTAAACACACAGTTAGATATAAGACACGTTGCCATCAAATATAAGTGTTAGAATGTATATATTTGACAATGTTCTGTAGAATGTTTTAGATACTATTTAATACCTATGAAACCAAATACAATTAGAAAATTTACCAATACCGATTAATTATGGTCACGAATTTAAGCTTTGGCGGCTGTGTTTTGAAACATAGTTAAGCCATTTTCACTACCTCCGTCATATTTTCAATGGAAAAACAAGCGGACATTTAAATATAACACATGCTGCTATGAAGGTGGGGGGGGGTGTAGAATGTGTATAATCGATAATGTTATGTACAGAGTTTTAGACACCATTTACTATCTGTTTAATGAAGTACATATTAGACAATATACCATTTACAGAGTAATTGTGGTCATTAATTAGATTTGTGCCTGCTGTGTTTTAAAACATAGTTGTGCAAGGATGGTTAGGTCATATGCACATACAAACTAAACGTTCAGTTAATATTAATCTAATGTTTGGCGCTCAATAATCAATTATAGCCTAAACAAAACCGAAGGTCATACAAGTAAATCGGTATTTTTGTGACATTGTCATTTTAACAACCACATGACTATATTATACTCAAGTTACGCATCCCGTATAGTTTGTTGAATAGAATAACAAAATGTTATCCGTATTTCTAAAATCAAGTTTCATGGTTACCTTTCCCTGCTTGTGACCTTGAAATGTGAGATATAACAAAACAATGTTAAATATAGTATAAATATGACCTTAAATGTGAGGACTAACAAAATAATGTTAGCCATATTATATCTTTAGAAAAAAGCAACTGATTATCATGTCAAGGCTTGTAAAGTTCAAGGTCGGGCAGTCAATAATTTAACAGGATGGACATCTGGTCGGTCAATGTAGAATTATAATAGTCACATCAGGAAACAAAACGTATAATTAATTAGCCCATAAAAGTGTCCGGTTGTACGTATTTACTGAAAGAAGGACGTTACTTCTTTTTCCCACAATATCAATAAATGCGCGATATAGAACCAATATGACATGGATTAGAATAAAACCCTTCCTTGGTAAGTGGTAAAAGTGAGGAAACTTTGGTGAATAATTACTTTTCATAACTATATCCGTCTTAGAAATCACATATTAAGTGAAAGTAATACATGATTTGTGATTATTTACGCAGAGTATCTATATTTTGACTTACTCTTTCTTTTTTCGCTCTTTCGTCCTGAAAGAAAAGAATAAGTCTGATATTAGAAAAGATGATATACATCCCTTTTATGTGCTCTCCAGAAAGGGAGAGGACACTCATACACAAATTCGTCATACTCGTAAATGGAAATACAGGGCACAATACACAGTGTAAGTCATTACATGAAACAAAGTAATCCCAAATAGATGTCGTTTTAAATAATATATTGTACGCTTTGCCTCGTATGTAAATCTTTAAACTGGCACTTTTCTTTCCTTTCTTTATCCTGTAATGTTTCATCAATGTGGTACTATATAAATGGAGACAAAAGTAAAGTGCGCTGCTAATTACAACAACAAATTAAACTGCAGACAGCCTATCATCAAATATAAACTGCCTCTATGAAGTTTGTGCTTTATTATTGTTTTACTGCATTGGCCTCGAACTGTGTGTATAATTATGAAGTCACTCATCTCTAAATTGTCGTGTGGACTGGTATAAGTAAAACGTACCGCGGATGCGGTAATATGTGATCAGGAAAGTGGGCAAACAAAACCTATATTGTTTAATTTCAGAAAAGTATAGCGTTTTCAAAAATGCTCATCTGCTTATTTTTTCGAAGACATTAGCTGTCATTCTGTTTTCCAAATCCATGCTCTTTCTTCAGTATTTGATTAATTTGTATAATTAAAGAGTTTTTTGTTACACAAATGCCTGCAGAACATTTCTTTCTCTCTTTCTACGGTACAGTATATCCAAAATGATAGTTCAGTACATTGGTATAAATTGGCAGTGTATGTTTATTTCTTACACACAAACGATACAAATGTGTTTTGTGTATGTGCTGGTGTGGACATTCTTGAAAGACCAAGATAATATGATTAGAAAATCGTATCAGGTTTCCTCACTATTTTCATAAAGGAAAATGAATAGGTAGTACATTACGCAAAGACGACACTGTCCTAATTAAATGCACATTCAACACTTTGATACGTCTTCCAGCAGATAATCCTTTGTTAATATTTGAATATTAGAAGAAAGGAAAATAAGAAACTTGCACTTTTCATAACAGTTCATCGTACACTATGAGATTGTACGAACCGTCCTCTCTGCATTAGATCATAAAATATTATTTTCGTCAATCGATGTAATTTGAAAAAGAAGCGAAAAACGTGGATCAAGCACGGTCATAGG
The DNA here is from genome assembly GCA_028554795.2 of Sinohyriopsis cumingii. NCBI lineage: Eukaryota > Metazoa > Mollusca > Bivalvia > Unionida > Unionidae > Sinohyriopsis > Sinohyriopsis cumingii. The sequence continues at coordinate 5,810,273 of JAPYKE020000055.1, forward strand.
ACGGCAAATGCTATTTTACTAGATTGGTCTAAATGGGCAGTGTGTGTTTCATTTGTTTATACAAAATAATGATAAAAAGCCTTTTTTGTGTCTGTGCTGGTGTGCACATCCTCGAACGATAACGAGAATCTGATTAGAAAATCTTACACTATGGGTATTTCAGACCAATCAGAATGCACTTCTTTGGAAGTGTTAGGCAACGTCAACTGCATCATTTTTGTCAAAGCTGATTGATTCATGTTCCTATATCTGGAGCATGGACTTACATGATATAATTATCGGAGTGGATAAGTATAAAACGTGATGATTTTATGACAAAACAAGATGTCAAACATAGTCGCGTGCACATAGGCACGTTATCTATCTATTTATTTAACTATCTATATCCTGGCTGAATCCAATGAACAATTATTAATGCCAAAATATGTATTATATATTGATGAAATATATCTGTAATAATTGCATAATCTGTCGAATAAACGGCTGATATAGCTCATTCAAAAGGCATGATTCTGACCAGAATTCGTTGTACTATCCCCACCGAAATAATGAATAAACATCAAATCTATAATAGCCGTAAATTCAAGATAGCTGACAGCAGTTAATTCGACTACATTTAAAGATTGAAGAAAAATCGATGTACAAATATAATGATATTGATGCAATTAACCTAGGACACCAAGTCCAATTGTAGCTAAAAGCACAATATCAAAATCAAATGCACTAATGCAAATACAATCCACATATCTGCTAAGATATATTCCTATCATTTGACAGACTTTCGATTAAAATTAAAGTAAACGTTTTCGGTACAGAAGCATTAAGGGATAAACAAATTGAAAACAGTTCCACTTTGAAAACATCAATCATTAAATAAAAATAAAATAATTAAATACAAATAAAATGATTAAGTACAAATAAAATGATTAAGTACAAATAAAAAGGCCATGAGGATATTGCATATAGTATTTGTTGTTTTCATGCATCATTCAAATTAGAATTTTGTATTGTAAGGAACACTTTGTAAAAAACACAACAAAATGGTTTTGGATGAAATAGCAGATGGAAAAATGACTGTTTAATTTTTATGTTTTTATTATAGGGGTTAACGTCATTTTTCAGCACAAGATAGACTTATACATGACGGCCAGTATAAATGGTGCAGGAATAACTCGCGGAAAACCCCGAAAAGGACCACCGACCCACGAGAAGCTACTGGCGTGAGATAGCAGTGATCCGTAACGCTGAGCGCTTTAGACCACTCGGCCACTAGGGGCCCCCGGTGATTGTTTGATATAAACGATATAAACGATTTAACAATATTGACGATGGGTCCGGTTGCTTAGTAGTTAGAGCGTCCGCCTCGGATTCGGGAGGTCGCGGGTTCGAACCCCGCCGAATCATAAGAAACACTTATAAAAATGGTGCTTTTCTTTTGATGTTGTTGTTCTTGCTCTGGGTTAACGCCATTCCTCAGGGAAATATAGGCTATACATGGCGGCAAGTACAACTGGTGCAGGAAGAACTACGGAAAAAATCCTTTAAGAACCACCGGCCCAAGAAATTCCACTAGCAAGCTTTCTCACATACCACATTGGCCGAGTCAGAGACTCGAACCCACGTGGACAGAGGTGAGATAGCCGTGATCGGTAAAGGTGAGCGCTTTCGAACACTAGGCCCCTCTTAAGAAGCATCCAAGTGGAAACCCTATCTCAATATTACATTTCATTCAGAAGTAGCAATATCAAAGATTTTCAGGATGGCCATATTGGTGCATATATTTGATCTCAGGTCGGTCCCATTTTCACCATAATAAGTCTCTTAGTAACAATCTCACGTTGACATGACCGCCCATTCAGCAGGAGCGGCTATGACGAGATTTGCAAGATGGCTACAATTGCCAGAATGTCAATGATATATTATATTGCCGATTTTCACGTCTAGTATGCAGTTAAGATAATAATTAAATTTCTCATTTGTTTGTATAATACATGTTTCCTTGAATAATTTAACATCGATTAATAGGCAGGCACAACCCGACCCGTTTTCATTTGTTTTAGAACTTATATCATAATGTCGAGGTTTCCTCTAATATTCTTCTATATTCCATCCACATTTGATTTTTAGTGGGTAATATGTTGTTCGATACATCTGTCCCATCGCACACCTATAATGATGTTTTCGTACATAAATTCTGGAATTACTTTTGAGAATTAAATTATTCATTAAACAATCAGTTTTTTAAATATCAGGAATCAGTTATTGCAATAAATTTTAAAACAGGTGTGCAATTTCATTTTCTTTTAGATCAATGGCGGGTCGGAGGGTGCAATTGTGGTGCATACAGTATCTGATGAAAATCGCTGATTTATTTACCTACGGCCTTATGAGGGATACCGCAGGTAACGACTAAGATTGTCTAGGAAAATTACAGTACCTACCGCTGATAATTATACTTGAGGTTAACAACATTTTGGACATAATGATTAGATTGCATATGAAGTTGGTGTAATATTGGTAGCCACACAAACTGTGTTCTGTGGCATAAATAGGATAAACGATTTTTCAAAATACCTTCATTTATACGAACAGTACTTTGTGTTTAGTCAATAAAAATTTGGAAACCTGTTTCTCCTCAACTTGAATTTCTAGAGTTTTGATAGTATCTGACAATTAGCAATATCACCCCAGTCAGTATAGTACATTGTCAAGTATGGAAACGATTACACACACACACACACACACACACACACACACACACACATAGCTATATATATAGTAATCGAATAATTGACAGATTCAACTTTAAATGACTTATAAAGCAATTGTTTCTGTTTCCTATGTGAGAAGGATAAATTGTGTATAATGCCGATCAACGTAGACACGTACACAAAACTATTAATATACATTGATTATATACAACGAAAAAACTTTATTCGATACCCTACTTCTCTAAACACTATGAGGGAGTATCAAATCAAATGGCTTGAAACAAGTCAGTAAAAGACAAAATAATCTGAAACCAGGTCTGCTTAACTATTTATTATTACATTGTGCCTCTTGTGACCTTGAACTTTGGGATCAAAGAGACAATGTTAGCCACATTATACATTTAGAAAAGAAGTCAAGATGAAATATGCAACATATTTACTCTCAAAATGGGAAGTAAATACAGATGCACATATTCATAAAAATGAAAATCCAATGTAAGACACAACAAAAGTATATACATGATGATGCATAGTTGACAATTCGCTATAAAATCCTAAAACTATCAATACGAACGTAGGATAGTGGCAATAAAAAAACCCATCGACAAAGTTGTTAACTTAGCTTTTAACAGTTGTTCAGTCATATTGCTAAGATGTATGCAAACAATACAATCTAGTAATGTACATTAGCTACAAATATATATTTTTTCTGTTGAGGCAATGACGTGTCCGGTACAAAACAAAATTTCCCTGTGGAACATTAATGTTAATCAAACATCCAAATTGTGTGCACATATGAACACTTAAAGTCCAGACACCGAAACAACTTACTTAATTACATTCCCGTCTTGTAATAATGAACAATATCATGCAGGCTGGGTCACATTATGTATCAGTGTAGAGTTTTCTGTCAACATCTCTATAAAGTTTGTAACGGTAAGGACCGAATAATCAACAAGTAACATAGCATAGCATGCCCCTTTTGAAACCAGTACGATAATTCGGTAGTCGGTAACTCTCTCTATGTATAATTACTGACTGAGAACGGTTTCCCACTAGCAGACGTAAAAAACCTGCATTAGTTTGCAATGTGAGTACTGGCTCACGTATTTTCTGCGTGAAGAAGTGAGCGATGCCCCATTTATATATACAACTAGAGTGTAGGTTTTTCTGGCTCAATTGTTTGTTTTGTTTTGTGCGTGAGTATGTGTTTTCTGTGTCAGTGTCTAATTAATATATATTATCGTTTTCGGATGCATGTGTGTATCCAATGGCAAATCTATGAATGCCATAGGTGGGGTATCGTTTACCATCAAACATCATGTTCTGTTAATGAGAAGCGTTTCGATGTGATGTCGATGGGATTAAAATGTTTATATGGTGTAATAGTGCATATTTCCTTGTAGTGTACTTGTCTGTAGTGATCGATGGTAGATTTCGTTTCGAACTTTTTTGGACTTTGTTGTTGTCGTCGCAGTGGATAGGTCTATGTTGGGGATAGTCACTGAGATCGAAGAGTTCTTTGAGGTCGAACGTATGTTGCTAAAAATCTTAGGTCTGAATTTTCTAAATAAGTAAGACTGTATCGTTCATTAGCAGCATAGCCTTACCTCCGTATTGTTTTAAATACAATCTTAATGAAACTCGCAAATTACCATTTACAAAAAATCGAGAATGGCCGTTCCCCATGTATCATGGGTTCATCAAGTCTGAGATTGGTTTTTTGTCTGTATTCGATCTTCGTTGAAGATTTTCATGTGGAGAAAGGCGTCATTGGCGACCAGTTTATCTCGACGTTTGACACTGTTAACCATTTCATTTTTTCCGACGTCGAATGTTTTCCGTGGTTTTTACGATGATGCTTTTGTTCGTAAGTTTGGAGAATTTTAGCCGAAGTCTGTGGTGATGTTTGCCCATTGTTTCGTATTAAAGTCGATGTAGGTTTCATCCAATGGGATTGTTGAAACTTGAGAGTGCGATGAATGTTATCGAGCACGAGTCCGTGTTGGATAACTTGTAAAAATAGACGATGATGCAAAATATACCTGTCATTATCCATGAGATTGGGCACAGGTTTTTTCACTTTGGATTCTTCTACAAGGAACTTATGTTTTCCTCACGCAGTTCCCGAGATATCATTTTCTTAGTGACAAGAAATCTTTCAGCGCAGGATGAATAATATATGTGAGCATCGTGGAGATGTTCCATATAAACGAGATCGACCTCGACGAAATAGCCTACATCGTCCGCGACTAATGCTCGTTTTTCTTGAAGAAACTGTTCTCCGTTGGTCAAGTGAAATCCGCCTGTGGAATGGGATTGTGACATGACCCATTTATATAGATTTTTCATATCCAGATAAATGATGTAAGTGGACGGCTTCGTGGGATCGTAGTTAATCATATATTTGTTGTTGACGACTGCGTGTGTTTTGCTGACGACGTAGATTTCGCCTAGAACTATGTTTTCAGTGAATAAAAACATGTTTGGATCGGTGAAGAGTTCGACTTCGACGACTTGATTCGTTTCGAGAAGCGCATCCCATGAGAGACCTGGCGCTGATAAGTAGCACAGTTGGTAAAGATGGTAATGGGCCATGCACGTTTTCTGAAATAGTCTATGACATCTGCGGAAAAATGTACATCCGTTTTAAGATAGATATCGTGATAATCTCTGACTGTTTGACACCCACATTTATGCTATAGCGCGAGTGTTAGCGGATATTCGTTTTTAAGCTGGAATAAAAGGCGTCTTCGGGTGGCAGAGAGGTTTCCAATGTGGCATCAAATATATTGGACAAACCATTCAACCAATATCTAAAAGTATGAACCGACATAGACTAGACATATCAAGTATATAGATCGATCACTTTTCACCTCATGTTGCAGCATATTTTAAAAACAGTTCCCATACTTTGCAAGATTTCTCCTTTCAAACTATTGCTAAAGCTGATTCTAAGATGGAACGTCTGCTAAAGGAAACATATTGGCTTCAGCGTCTTATTACGGTAAATAAAAAAGGCATGCATTCCAATACAACATCCGTTAATCATTTTTAAATATAATGTGTTTTTAAAACAAATATGGTAAGACATATATTTGAATTCTGCCCCCTATTTACAATTAGTTCAGAATATTTTTATGTTATTATAATTTACAGATTAACTTGAATAGAAAAAGTATAAACTAATAACATACATTTTTTTAAATTTTTTAAAAGCATGAAGTGGCATAATAAAATAAATGTTCAGTATATTAATAAATACTTTTTATACATATATATGAATAAAACGAGTTCTGATTAATTATTGAACATTTTTCAATAATAAATCAAGGTATAATACATTGTTTTAAATGTGCATTATTCATAATATAAATATTAATACAGTATTTATCTCTATTTATTCAAACAGATAAACACATATGCACATACACACATACAGAATTATACATATTTCGCAGTTTTTCTGTCGGGAATAATGATGCGATATGACACCGATAAAACAAATTCACTATACGATGTCGAATTAGCCCATACCACAAGTAGAACCATCTATATCGTCACCCCTTCGTATCTCTTCTGTATCAAACGGGACCATAATACCATGTTTGGCTCTAGGTCAATACACATACATAAATGATTGATGCGTTACGCCATAACTCAATTATGTCGTGAGTTGAATCGGAAATAATGCATTGTGTATTAATGCCGCGGATAAAATCTGCCATGTTTCCGATCTGAACTTTGTGAAATTTTAAACTGTTACCCTAGGATTTTGCCGTATGAGGCACCAGCGAGATGAAATCCCGAGAATATCTGCATCGCATTAGTCTCCGTTGTACATACAGGTTCACCACTGGACTGATCAATCGCCATATTAATACATGATAAAAACAAGACTAAAGTACATATTTCAATCATTATAGCAACTTGAACCACAGTGATTGGTCTGCGTAGTTCCGGTGAAAGTGAATTTGCCTGAAACGCACTAAAAATATTTTCAAGGGTGATTGAATCGATTAATCGCCTGATTAATTAATACAACAAACGAATACAAAGTTGCATAGTTCAAACGTTATAGCAACTTGCACCAAGGAGATTGATTCGCGACATTCTGGTGAAAGTGAATTTGCGTGTAATATTTTCAAGGACGATTATATAAATATCATTTGCATGACTGGAAGTATACGTTTCTAAAGACATGCTGGAGACATATGTACCAATCAATTACATTTTGCGACAGTTAGAACAAAGTGTAAAGTCGGCTATTGACGATCCCACATAAATACATGTACTCATAATCTTTCTTTATGTGAAGACTCGGAACATCAGTGTGCGGATAATTAAACAAAAGAAAACGAGGTTTCCCGATTTGTTCGAGAGTAAATATCATTTGCGGTTATATTTAACTGTAAAGATTAAATTCGTTCGATAATGCAATACGTGAAAATAATTTAGCTTGTTGTTGTTTTGTTTCTTTGCTTTATTTTTTTTTTTTCATGACTCACAATAGGAGACTGGATAATATTTGGAACAAAATAATTTCGCGGAAAATTATAATTAGAACTGATAACCGAGTTGGATATGTCTGAATATGTGTGTGGTTAATCGCGTTAATAAATATCAAGGTGGCGTTAACGATAGTGTTACAGTGTCATAAACTATTAAAGATGTTAATCACAATGACTGATTTCGTCGCTAACTGTTGAGTGGCAACAAGAAGACCGTGGATGACAAGTGTATCATATTACTGCCACGTAATACTATCCACAATGCTATCGTCCAAGGAAGATATCGGGAATATATTTGTAACACTGTGAGAGCGGCGGATGTATGTAAATTATCTGAAACCGAACTGATCTTGTAATGATCTCGTTTCAACACCGTAATATGCGCCGCTATGATAATATCACTGGGGTAAACCCTGATGGAATGTTATTCGACATTGATTCGTTGCGTAATAAACACAGACAATACAGAAAACCTGTCCGTGGATCTGACAAACATTTAAGTAATATGATCCACGTTGAAATATATGTCAAGTAGTCTTGTTATTTAAGATCGTCTTACTAATCTCGTGATAACTGTAGTCGTGGTTGGTTGAAGATAGCGCACCAACCTAACGACATTGTATGAAGGATGTTATCACCGGAAGGGCAAATATAATCTACTCAAACTTGAGATGGACGTTAGTCCGAACAGACGTCGGCCCGCATCCAATGGATGTCAACCATATGTTCGCGAGAGTGACGGTAATGCCTTCATCAACATCCACCCATTTATACAATAGGCAATTGTAAGCGGCTTATTCAAAGTTATACTTGATTGTGTCATTGTGGTACAAAAGCACATTCAAACTATTGTAACTTCAGCACAGGTAATGCATTGTACGTCATCACTTTGCGGACATTTGGTACATGAACACATTCAAGACTTTTGAAATTCATTCCGAACCATTATTTACTTTTGGAATTATGATAGGACATTTGAGATTATTTGGAATATAAATCACAATAATGTCTGTTTGGGATTTTCACATTTGTAATCAAGAGAGATGAAATGTCTTTTGTAATTTCTTTGTTTAACTTGTTTACTGTATTTAGTTAAAGATCTAGAGTCGTAACAACAGCGATGACAATATGTTCAAGATGGATGCCATTGTGCCATACTTCATACAAGATTAACAACATTTCTAGTTAGTACGTATATACTATAAATCATAAAAAAGAATTTGAAGGAAAGCACAATGTAGACTTGAACAGTCATGAGGAATACGTAGTTATTCCAAGCTTGTCAAGATGCCAATTTGCAAACATAGTACCAGCAGCGTGAGCATTTCTTAAATTTAAAACCAAATAAACATGAACATCGGTATTTCGACGAAATCTCTATGCTGATATAATGACTGATTCGAGGAAAAAAAATTGATAACAAGGTTTTCAAGATCATCACTGTGACAGGAATATTCGAAACCTGAATAGTATTGCTTGGGCCAACTTAATTTCACACGACCATCCATAATGGAGGAGCGGATTTCACAAGAATTTTAATGATATCCGTTATTTAATATTTTAGAAGGAGTAGCTGCAACAATCTCCTTTTGCTGACTGAGAAACAGCAGAGCTAACGCACATACCTGGACTGCAACCGATATATTTTCAGCGAGAAATTAAACACACAGTTAGATATAAGACACGTTGCCATCAAATATAAGTGTTAGAATGTATATATTTGACAATGTTCTGTAGAATGTTTTAGATACTATTTAATACCTATGAAACCAAATACAATTAGAAAATTTACCAATACCGATTAATTATGGTCACGAATTTAAGCTTTGGCGGCTGTGTTTTGAAACATAGTTAAGCCATTTTCACTACCTCCGTCATATTTTCAATGGAAAAACAAGCGGACATTTAAATATAACACATGCTGCTATGAAGGTGGGGGGGGGGGTGTAGAATGTGTATAATCGATAATGTTATGTACAGAGTTTTAGACACCATTTACTATCTGTTTAATGAAGTACATATTAGACAATATACCATTTACAGAGTAATTGTGGTCATTAATTAGATTTGTGCCTGCTGTGTTTTAAAACATAGTTGTGCAAGGATGGTTAGGTCATATGCACATACAAACTAAACGTTCAGTTAATATTAATCTAATGTTTGGCGCTCAATAATCAATTATAGCCTAAACAAAACCGAAGGTCATACAAGTAAATCGGTATTTTTGTGACATTGTCATTTTAACAACCACATGACTATATTATACTCAAGTTACGCATCCCGTATAGTTTGTTGAATAGAATAACAAAATGTTATCCGTATTTCTAAAATCAAGTTTCATGGTTACCTTTCCCTGCTTGTGACCTTGAAATGTGAGATATAACAAAACAATGTTAAATATAGTATAAATATGACCTTAAATGTGAGGACTAACAAAATAATGTTAGCCATATTATATATTTAGAAAAAAGCAACTGATTATCATGTCAAGGCTTGTAAAGTTCAAGGTCGGGCAGTCAATAATTTAACAGGATGGACATCTGGTCGGTCAATGTAGAATTATAATAGTCACATCAGGAAACAAAACGTATAATTAATTAGCCCATAAAAGTGTCCGGTTGTACGTATTTACTGAAAGAAGGACGTTACTTCTTTTTCCCACAATATCAATAAATGCGCGATATAGAACCAATATGACATGGATTAGAATAAAACCCTTCCTTGGTAAGTGGTAAAAGTGAGGAAACTTTGGTGAATAATTACTTTTCATAACTATATCCGTCTTAGAAATCACATATTAAGTGAAAGTAATACATGATTTGTGATTATTTACGCAGAGTATCTATATTTTGACTTACTCTTTCTTTTTTCGCTCTTTCGTCCTGAAAGAAAAGAATAAGTCTGATATTAGAAAAGATGATATACATCCCTTTTATGTGCTCTCCAGAAAGGGAGAGGACACTCATACACAAATTCGTCATACTCGTAAATGGAAATACAGGGCACAATACACAGTGTAAGTCATTACATGAAACAAAGTAATCCCAAATAGATGTCGTTTTAAATAATATATTGTACGCTTTGCCTCGTATGTAAATCTTTAAACTGGCACTTTTCTTTCCTTTCTTTATCCTGTAATGTTTCATCAATGTGGTACTATATAAATGGAGACAAAAGTAAAGTGCGCTGCTAATTACAACAACAAATTAAACTGCAGACAGCCTATCATCAAATATAAACTGCCTCTATGAAGTTTGTGCTTTATTATTGTTTTACTGCATTGGCCTCGAACTGTGTGTATAATTATGAAGTCACTCATCTCTAAATTGTCGTGTGGACTGGTATAAGTAAAACGTACCGCGGATGCGGTAATATGTGATCAGGAAAGTGGGCAAACAAAACCTATATTGTTTAATTTCAGAAAAGTATAGCGTTTTCAAAAATGCTCATCTGCTTATTTTTTCGAAGACATTAGCTGTCATTCTGTTTTCCAAATCCATGCTCTTTCTTCAGTATTTGATTAATTTGTATAATTAAAGAGTTTTTTGTTACACAAATGCCTGCAGAACATTTCTTTCTCTCTTTCTACGGTACAGTATATCCAAAATGATAGTTCAGTACATTGGTATAAATTGGCAGTGTATGTTTATTTCTTACACACAAACGATACAAATGTGTTTTGTGTATGTGCTGGTGTGGACATTCTTGAAAGACCAAGATAATATGATTAGAAAATCGTATCAGGTTTCCTCACTATTTTCATAAAGGAAAATGAATAGGTAGTACATTACGCAAAGACGACACTGTCCTAATTAAATGCACATTCAACACTTTGATACGTCTTCCAGCAGATAATCCTTTGTTAATATTTGAATATTAGAAGAAAGGAAAATAAGAAACTTGCACTTTTCATAACAGTTCATCGTACACTATGAGATTGTACGAACCGTCCTCTCTGCATTAGATCATAAAATATTATTTTCGTCAATCGATGTAATTTGAAAAAGAAGCGAAAAACGTGGATCAAGCACGGTCATAGGACGGCAAATGCTATTTTACTAGATTGGTCTAAATGGGCAGTGTGTGTTTCATTTGTTTATACAAAATAATGATAAAAAGCCTTTTTTGTGTCTGTGCTGGTGTGCACATCCTCGAACGATAACGAGAATCTGATTAGAAAATCTTACATTATGGGTATTTCAGACCAATCAGAATGCACTTCTTTGGAAGTGTTAGGCAACGTCAACTGCATCATTTTTGTCAAAGCTGATTGATTCATGTTCCTATATCTGGAGCATGGACTTACATGATATAATTATCGGAGTGGATAAGTATAAAACGTGATGATTTTATGACAAAACAAGATGTCAAACATAGTCGCGTGCACATAGGCACGTTATCTATCTATTTATTTAACTATCTATATCCTGGCTGAATCCAATGAACAATTATTAATGCCAAAATATGTATTATATATTGATGAAATATATCTGTAATAATTGCATAATCTGTCGTATAAACGGCTGATATAGCTCATTCAAAAGGCATGATTCTGACCAGAATTCGTTGTACTATCCCCACCGAAATAATGAATAAACATCAAATCTATAATAGCCGTAAATTCAAGATAGCTGACAACAGTTAATTCGACTACATTTAAAGATTGAAGAAAAATCGATGTACAAATATAATGATATTGATGCAATTAACCTAGGACACCAAGTCCAATTGTAGCTAAAAGCACAATATCAAAATCAAATGCACTAATGCAAATACAATCCACATATCTGCTAAGATATATTCCTATCATTTGACAGACTTTCGATTAAAATTAAAGTAAACGTTTTCGGTACAGAAGCATTAAGGGATAAACAAATTGAAAACAGTTCCACTTTGAAAACATCAATCATTAAATAAAAATAAAATAATTAAATACAAATAAAATGATTAAGTACAAATAAAATGATTAAGTACAAATAAAAAGGCCATGAGGATATTGCATATAGTATTTGTTGTTTTCATGCATCATTCAAATTAGAATTTTGTATTGTAAGGAACACTTTGTAAAAAACACAACAAAATGGTTTTGGATGAAATAGCAGATGGAGAAATGACTGTTAAATTTTTATGTTTTTATTATAGGGGTTAACGTCATTTTTCAGCACAAGATAGACTTATACATGACGGCCAGTATAAATGGTGCAGGAATAACTCGCGGAAAACCCCGAAAAGGACCACCGACCCACGAGAAGCTACTGGCGTGAGATAGCAGTGATCCGTAACGCTGAGCGCTTTAGACCACTCGGCCACTAGGGGCCCCCGGTGATTGTTTGATATAAACGATATAAACGATTTAACAATATTGACGATGGGTCCGGTTGCTTAGTAGTTAGAGCGTCCGCCTCGGATTCGGGAGGTCGCGGGTTCGAACCCCGCCGAATCATAAGAAACACTTATAAAAATGGTGCTTTTCTTTTGATGTTGTTGTTCTTGCTCTGGGTTAACGCCATTCCTCAGGGAAATATAGGCTATACATGGCGGCAAGTACAACTGGTGCAGGAAGAACTACGGAAAAAATCCTTTAAGAACCACCGGCCCAAGAAATTCCACTAGCAAGCTTTCTCACATACCACATTGGCCGAGTCCGAGACTCGAACCCACGTGGACAGAGGTGAGACAGCCGTGATCGGTAAAGGTGAGCGCTTTCGAACACTAGGCCCCTCTTAAGAAGCATCCAAGTGGAAACCCTATCTCAATATTACATTTCATTCAGAAGTAGCAATAACAAAGATTTTCAGGATGGCCATATTGGTGCATATATTTGATCTCAGGTCGGTCCCATTTTCACCATAATAAGTCTCTTAGTAACAATCTCACGTTGACATGACCGCCCATTCAGCAGGAGCGGCTATGACGAGATTTGCAAGATGGCTACAATTGCCAGAATGTCAATGATATATTATATTGCCGATTTTCACGTCTAGTATGCAGTTAAGATAATAATTAAATTTCTCATTTGTTTGCATAATACATGTTTCCTTGAATAATTTAACATCGATTAGAAGGCAGGCACAACCCGACCCGTTTTCATTTGTTTTAGAACTTATCTCATAATGTCGAGGTTTCCTCTAATATTCTTCTATATTCCATCCACATTTGATTTTTAGTGGGTAATATGGCGTTCGATACATCTGTCCCATCGCACACCTATAACGATGTTTTCGTACATAAATTCTGGAATTACTTTTGAGAATTAAATTATTCATTAAACAATCAGTTTTTTAAATATCAGGAATCAGTTATTGCAATAAATTTTAAAACAGGTGTGCAATTTCATTTTCTTTTAGATCAATGGCGGGTCGGAGGGTGCAATTGTGGTGCATACAGTATCTGATGAAAATCGCTGATTTATTTACCTACGGCCTTATGAGGGATACCGCAGGTAACGACTAAGATTGTCTAGGAAAATTACAGTACCTACCGCTGATAATTATACTTGAGGTTAACAACATTTTGGACATAATGATTAGATTGCATATGAAGTTGGTGTAATATTGGTAGCCACACAAACTGTGTTCTGTGGCATAAATAGGATAAACGATTTTTCAAAATACCTTCATTTATACGAACAGTACTTTGTGTTTAGTCAATAATAATTTGGAAACCTGTTTCTCCTCAACTTGAATTTCTAGAGTTTTGATAGTATCTGACAATTAGCAATATCACCCCAGTCAGTATAGTACATTGTCAAGTATGGAAACGATTACACACACACACACACACACACACACACACACACACACACACATAGCTATATATATAGTAATCGAATAATTGACAGATTCAACTTTAAATGACTTATAATGCAATTGTTTCTGTTTCCTATGTGAGAAGGATAAATTGTGTATAATGCCGATCAACGTAGACACGTACACAAAACTATTAATATACATTGATTATATACAACGAAAAAACTTTATTCGATACCCTACTTCTCTAAACACTATGAGGGAGTATCAAATCAAATGGCTTGAAACAAGTCAGTAAAAGACAAAATAACACTGGACAACAAATTTTTACAAAAGTCATGTTACTGAAATAAAATTAGTCAATTCTTATCAATTTTTATGTGCTGAACACGAATATGACAGTCAAATTGCAAAATTGGCTCTAGTTTTTTTGTAATCTGCAAGAAATTAATGTTTACATAACGAAATGCATTCCAATAGTAAAAGGTCAACTGTAATAGCCTACCTATAAAAAATCAAGTCATTGACTACATCTTAGATTTCTTCGCCTGTCTCTTGTACAGCTGTTCGGGAGCATCTCTGAGGAGTGTCCAGCAGTAGTCAGCCAGCATTGTAGTGGACCATTTTCCCTGGTATCTTTGTTCCATTGTTGCGATATCTTGATGAAAACGTTCGCCGTGTTCATCACTAACAATACCACAGTTGCTAGGAAAGAAATCCAAATGGGAATGAAGGAAGTGAATCTTTAGAGACATATTGCAGCCAAGTTTCTTATACTTCATCAACATGTCTTCTACTAGTTCCTTATAGTTTTCTGCCCTAACATTTCCGAGGAAGTTTGTAGAAACTAGGCGAAAAGCATTCCATGCTTGTTTCGCGTCACCTTCCAGCAAGTTGTTGAACCGGTCATCTTTGAAAAGCTCTCGAATCTGAGGACCCACAAAACTCCCTCTTTAATCTTTGCTTCGCTGAGTCGAGGGAATTTTTCATGCAGGTATCGGAATGCTGGCAAAGTCCGGTCAATGGCTTTCACGAAGTTCTTCATCAAACCTAGTTTGATGTGAAGGGGTGGTAGCAAGATTTTCTGAGCCTCAACCAGAGCTGGGTGTTGGATATTCTTCTCTCCAATGGCTACATTCTGCCTGTGAGTCCATTCCTTCCTCATGTAGTGCATTTCCCTTGCTCGGCTATCCCACTCGCATAAGAAACACATGTATTTTGTATATCCTTGCTGCAGTCCCATTAAAAGGGCAACTACCTTCAAATCACCACAGAGGTGCCAGCTGTACTTGTTATACTCAATGGAATTCAGTAGCTGCCTTAAGTTATCGTATGTCTCTTTCATGTGGACAGCATACGCTACTGGAATAGATGGAAGAATGTTTCCATTGTGCAAAAGCACAGCCTTGAGACTCAGTTTCGAAGAGTCCACAAATAGTCTCCATTCTTGTGGGTCATGAGTGATTTTTAAAGCATTCATGAGGCCCTCAATATCGGAACAGAATATCAGATTACTTTCCTTTCTGAAGAAAGGCTCCAATTGCTGGTGGCGCTTTCGATATGCAGTAATTGTGACATCTTCTTCTAGAAGATTCCATTGTTGGAGTCTTGATCCTAGCAATTCTGCCTTGTTCTTTGATAAGTCCAAATCACGAATCAGGTCATTTAGTTCTTCCTGTGTTATTCTGTGTGGGGTTGATGATGCACCACAGTGAAAATCTGGATCACTGCATGCTGATGGACCAGGAGAAGAACAGGTCGACTCACCTTTGTCTTCGTCAGATGAATCAAGAGAATATTCTGCTGGAGGTTCTGGAATAGGAAGTCCCTCACCATGTGGAACTGGTCTCAATGCAGACGGAATGTTTGGGTAGACTATTCTCGACTTCTTTCGCTTCGTTATTCCGCCGGAAAGAGGAGGAACCAAGCAGAAGTAACAGTCATTTAGGTGGTTGCTTGGCTCTCTCCACACCATTGGGACTGCAAACGGCATTGATGACCTTTTGCAATTCAACCACTGTGAAAGCTGTGTTGTACATGTAGCACAGCATATATGCGAAGCCCAAGGCTTGTCTTGGTCACCAACCTTGCATCCGAAGTAAAGATGATATGCCTTCTTCACTTGAGAATTGATACTTTTCTTCTGGTTGGCAAATGTCACTTCCCCACAAATATAGCAAAAATTGTCCGCGGTATTAACACACTTTCGAGGCATTACTGTTCTTTATTGTACGTAAATGGATAAAATAATAAGTTTTATGTAACAGTAGCTTGAACTGTCTCGCACAACGTCTAAAATATTTTAAATGCTGAACCTATCTGATTGGGCTTTATATAGTACACTGCTTACGTCAGCTTCAGCAGCCGCCTGGCATTAGTATAATAGGCCTACACATGTATAGTACACTGCTGACGTCAACTTACTTCAGCAGCCGCTTGGCATTAGTATTGCTTTGCATCAGAAAATGATGCAATCAACTGTGGATGATGTGAGCATGATGGTATTATGCAATGTTACATCATTATTCCGGATGTTGCTGCAGTCCTACTGGAGAAATTTACACAGTGAAACATAGAAAATGAGGTATATGAATATCTTCAAAACGAGAGCCAATACAAATTTTTCACGGTTATATTCGTGTTCGGCACACCAAAATACTACAGATTAGGGCCTTTTCAAGTCAGTAATGATTTCACTGTTGACCAGTGTAATCTGAAACCAGGTCTGCTTAACTATTTATAGACCAATGTTTTGAAGACTAAACATGTTAATATAGGCGAGTATCATTTTAGGAAACCAGTTTGAGTTTCATAGGTTATCTCCCTTTGACTTGTCCATGCAGTTCGTCTTTATTCAAGATATCGATGACGTTCTTATTTAGCACAACTATGCGTAGAACGCCTTGACAATTGTTGGGATCATTTAAAACATGTTTTTTTTTGCTTTTTTGTTTTTTGATTTTGACAAATAATAATGTGAATCCACGCATGCCTGCCATAATGAAACGCAGAATTAGACAAATTTTGCAATATTGGAGTAGTGTATGACACAGTGTGTTTTTATATCTCATTGAGCATACTCCAGATTAATTATTAACGCTTTATACTAACTCGACACCTTCTTTGAAATATTGTTACTGCATAGCTACTTTGCTGGAGATAAACTCATTGCTCCTTATTAAATACCAATATGTCTTAGCTGGTCACGTAGCAACAGAAACCGTGCAGACGTCGTATCTTGTGTGGCTCCATCATTGATTCAGGGACTACGCATCGTGTATGTTTTGTTGAATATGATAAGAAAGTGTTTCCGGTATTTCTAAAATTTCATTCCGCACATGGAAACAAGTTTCATTATTACATTTTCCTTCGTGTGACCTTTACGTTTGGGATAAAATAGACAATGTTAGCCACATTATACATTTAGAAAAAGAAAGCCACTAGTTATCATCCCAGTGCTTCTAAAAGTTTGGACCCGACAGTCAATACTTAAACAGGACAGAAAGTTGGTAGGACAATGTCATATCATCATAGACACTTCTTGAGACAAACGTATAATGTATTAGTCCATTAAAGTGTCCGCTTGGATGCATTTATTGAACAAACGATGCTACTTCGTTTTCCGTCGAAAGTAATACATGTGCAATATCGAAAAAAATTAAATAGACACGGGTTTGAAAATAATCCTTCTTTGGCAATGGTAAAAAAATGAGGAAAAGTTGGCAATAATTAGTTTTCATAAATATTGTCATATTAGAAATCATATAATTGTAAGTAACGCATGATTTGATATATTTACTGAAAGCAACTCTAATTTTACTTACTCTTTCTTTTTTCTCTCTTTCTTCCTGAAAGAATAGGATAAATCTGATATTAGTCAAGATGAAATATCCTACATATTTGCTCTCAAGATGGGAAGTATATACGCATCCACGTATTCATCCAGCGTAAGGCACGACAAAATTAGATAAATGATGATGCATAGTTTACATTTCTCTATAAAATACTAAAACTATCAATATAACGTAGAATAGTGTCAATAAAATAAACCATCAACAAAGTTGTTGTTCCATGACTAAGAAATCTTTGAGCACAAGAACT
This sequence comes from Sinohyriopsis cumingii, assembly GCA_028554795.2. Lineage (NCBI taxonomy): Eukaryota > Metazoa > Mollusca > Bivalvia > Unionida > Unionidae > Sinohyriopsis > Sinohyriopsis cumingii. The sequence continues at coordinate 5,828,345 of JAPYKE020000055.1, forward strand.
AACATTAATGTAAACATTTTGTCTGTACTTTCATACGATACAATATGGTCACGCACATAAGCTACAAATATATACATTTTTGGTGAAGCCATGACGTGTGAACTAAAATCACTGTTTTGTACAGAACAAAATTTCCTCGTGGTAATAAATGTAAACCAACCATCCAAATTATATGCACATTTAAAACCTTAATGTCCAGACTCCAAAACAGGTTACTTACTTTCATTCCTTTCTTGTAGTATCGACCAATGTTAAGCACGCTACCTCACATTATGTATATGGATAAAGTTTTCTGTCAACATCTCAGTAAATCTTGGAATGGTAAGGACCGAATAATCAATAATTAACATAGCATATCATGCACTTTTTAAACGATTACGATAATTCGGTGGTCGGTAAAGTTCACTGTGTACACTTATTGACTGAGAATGTATTCACACTTGTAAACGTAGAAAACGGCAGTATCAGTTTAATGGGGGTTCTGGCTCACTATTTTCTGCGTGAAAAAGTGAGCGATGCCCCCCTTGATATAAACAGCTAGGGCATCGGGCTTTCTGGCTCAATTGTTTGTTTTGTTTTGTGCGTGAGAGTGTGTGTGTTTTTTGTGTCAGTGTGTTTATAATATCTATTATCATTTTTGTATGCATGTGTGTATCCGATGGCGAATCTTTGAATGTCATATGTTGAGTATCGTTTGTCATCAAAGGAGCACGTCATGTTGTGTTAATGAGTAGCGTAGAGATGTGATCTCGATGGGATGGGGATGTTCTCATGTCTAATAATGTAGATGTCCTTGTAGTGTGCTTGTCTGCAGTGATCGATGGTAGCGATTTTCCCGACGAATTCTTTTTAATTTGACACGTTGGCTTGTTATTGACGGTGCCATCGTGAGGAGGGTGTGATCCCCACACATCATGGTGCGTTGGTGTTGGTTATGTAGGAGATGACTGACGTTGGTATTATTGACAGGATGAAATACGAAAGTAATGGATGGAATAACAGATATATGAGCAGGAATATATAATAGAACAACACGAGCCACTGTATGTAAAATATAAAAATCTAATCAATTACATAAACTAAATTAAACTGAAAATTACATTTCAGTTATTAACTTCTCTTAGACATATGCATACTAAATTTACGCGCAAGTCAATTAGTGGTCCTGTGATAACGATAAAAAAATAGCATCAAATAATCAAGTGACTGTTCAGACTCAAATTGCCGTCATCTCAGCATAAACTGGTTGGCTGCCGATACTTTCCAAATCACCGTTTTTGACAGGTCAGCACCACACCCCCACCCCTCCATCCGCTTCGGATCATCAGCCCTAATTTGTTTGTAGACTGCGCACTTTCACACTATGCGGTACAAGTAAATAAACGAACTGCAGATGGTTCTACCAGACAGTATAACTAATTAATTAGGTAGAAAGTGGTTACATACAACATAATCACAAACCTGTATCTCGCTATGACCATGTGGTACAGTCCCAAGTCTATATACATTATAATTATTATCCTTCCTTGTCACATACGTTTTAAAAGGTGTATTAGGGATGAACATTATGTGCACTTACTGGCTGAATGAAAGCATCTTAATACTTACTTTTTCTTTTTTCTCTCTTTCTTCCTGAAACAATATAATAATTTGATATCAGACAATGTGAATGTAACTTCCATTAAATACAGTCAAAAGAGATGTTAAACATATCATCGCCAATGAGAACACACATATATCATTACTTGAGCAGAGTATTTAAGAATAAATGTCGTTAGAACGAATCTATTTTACAGCTTGGCTTGTATTTAGGTCTCTGAATTTTAACTCTTCTCTCTTTTCTGTATCCTAAAGTGATAACCAGTACTGAGCTGCAATGTTTTCCGCCATAAAGTACATTTACTTTTTTATGGAAAAAAGTGCATGACGCATGCGATCAGACATAAACAAGCAAATGAATCTAGAGAGTTTCGGTATTTTTTATAATTTCCTGAAACTTGTAAAATACGCATATTTGCATACAGCAATTAAAACAGAAAGCTCGTCAGTCATCAAATATGCCCCGTCTGGGCTAACAAAGGAAAGGAATATTGTGTCAACGTAATGCATCCTTTTTAACTGAATACAACATTTATATATGCCACATTAATCTGCACAGTAAAAGTAATATTTTCGAGGAGATTGAAAATAGAAGCATGAGCCATTTCTTTGTAATATTGAAAATGGTCATTGTGTTATTAATTCTTATACGAAATAGTTTTAAAAACGTGTTGTTGGGTATGGTCATGATGACATTCTTAAGAAGACAAACCAAAATTATCAGATTTGTTTTTAAGATAGTATTCAAGATTCTTGCTTTTATTACGGAAATTAGGCAAGAAGAAACAGCAAATTATACAATGATGACACTTCATAAAAATTAAGCGCATATACGGTTTCTAGTAGATGGTCGTTTGAGTTGCACGTTTCAAATCAAGACATCTTACACTAAGATAAATCATGTTCATCTGTTTAAATTCTTTTCTGGAAGAGATAGGTAATGTCAATCGCAGCTTTGCAGGTTTCTTTTTCGTTCTTGTTGGCCTCGGCTTTACGTGATGACAATGGCTCAGTGTATAACACAGTAAATGTTTAAGACGAAACGATGCCAAAGACCTGGCATTAAAACCTTGACTATCAAAGACTTAAATAAAAGTACATTAAAACGTGCAACTTCTGCTATGCATTAAGTAAGCCGTCTGGTCTCATCCTTGTTCAGCTTGAACATTATAACAATGATAAAAGGTCTACAAGCAATTGAGTGTAAATACACATTTAAGCTTTCTATTTTGAACATTTATTAGAGGTAAGGATACTCTGACGTAGCTGATAAATAGCAACGTGTAACATTTTCTTTTGTTCCTGGGTAGAATGTGTTATTTCCTAGTTGTTTATGCCTCAAAATTATAGAAAATGGCTAGTATTCCACATAAACACTGCTTTTGTGTCCAAGACAGTGATATTTTCAACCTTACCTATTTTCCAAACATTCTAGATAGATACAGTGCTGCGTAAACTTGGAGTAACTTCTAAAACTTTCTAAAACTTTCCAGTAATATAAATATTGATATAAATACAGGGGTCTTAAGCTCACCAGTTCAGTTTATTTCCAGCTGCCTAAGTGGATACATATATACATTTTTCTGAGGAGGCTGCAAGAGGCTGTAGTATGTGCTATTTCCTGATTGCATTTTGCTATGTCTGCGGACAATGTATCAAGACAAGAGCGAAAAAGTATTCCGTGGAATCTTTTCAAATGACAGCTCATCCACGAGCCTCAAAGACATGCTGCTCCATAGTAGAAAAAAGTACCCGTCTCTTCCCTTGGCTCACTCTGTTCACCTCAAAACAAGATTACAACAGCATCAAGACCTTGCTGTTACGCCTTGACTATGATGAAAACGGATGAGGTCATCGAATGTTTCAAAATGATTTCATTCCTGTTGGGTCTCCAAGGCAGCTTTACCAATTTTCACTGATATCTTTGCTTTGGGACAGCAGGGACACCAAGGCGCACTACCACAGGTGGGACTGGCCACAGTGCACCTAGTTTTCTGTGGGGAGGAACAACGTCAAGTGGGAGCCATAGGTGAACCCCCGGAAGGTACTGATTCCAGGACTGCACATTAAATTGGACCTTATTAAACAATTTGTCAGAGCTCTAGATAAGGAGTCGGCAGCCTTCAAGTACATTCAAGACTTCTTCCCTAAGCTATCTGAGGCAAAGATCAAAGTCGGCGATTCATCGGACCACATATAAATAATATGCTGTAGTGCAATGAATTCCCCAAGAAGCTCACTAATAAGGAGAAAGCGACTTGGAACAGCTTTGTCGCAGTGGTTTGGGGCTTCATGGGAAACCACAAGGCCGAAAACAATTTGGAGCTGGTTGAGATTGTGGTGAAACACTACGGCACAATCGGCTGTAGGATGTCCCTCAAAGTCCATATCCTTGATGCTCATCTTGATAAATGTAAGGAGAAAATGGAGTACCTGGAGGAATAAGGCGAGCGCTTCCAACAGGATATACTGGATTTTGAACGCCGCTACAATCGATAGTACAACGAATACATGACGGGAGACTACATTTTGGGGCTGATGCATGAACATAGTTTACAGTATAATCGTAAATCTCGAAAACCTACTCACTTCTAAACCTGTTGTAGTCATTTTTTTTATTATTTTAGTATAAATACATGTTAATTTTGATTCATATGTTGTTGTATTTTTACTTTATGTGAACTAAAAGACACATACTCCCGTGTTCTCATTGGAAATATATACATTTCAAAATATCACTGTCCTGGTCACAAATGCAAAGTTTCTGGGGCATGTTCTATATTGTTTAGGCATATGCAATTACGAAATAACAGTTACTACCCATGAACCAAACTTGTGTTGCATAATGTAGTTGTAGTGTTATGTGTGTAATGTGAATTGTTTATGTAAGCGAGATAATCATATCATACTATGAACGCATAACATTTCTTAAGAATGAACATCTGTCTATTTCTTTTAAAAGTATAACGACGATTGATTTTGGTGTTTGTTTCTTCTTTATCTTTCCTTTATTCGAATCGTCACTAATTGCATGTTATAAATTATACAAACTGAGTGTGATATTCTCCTGGCACCATAACCTGCATTTAGTCCCAATATATTGGACACAAGATTTATTATAGAAGAAAGTATTGTTTTGGATGTGTTCATGTCATTTCGAACTTAAAAAATGACGAAAGTATGCACAAAGAAATGGGTCACAAAAGACAATGCTTTTTCAGTACATTAGAAGCCAAAAGTATGGACAAAGCAGTGGGTCACAAAAGACATAGCTTTTTCAGTACATTAGAAAAAATGGCTACTTTATACTTAATTCTTAAACTAAGCAATGAAAAATATCTTCTATATAAGTTCTGGTGTGGGCATTCTTCAACGATACACTAGCATAATCCGACTATAAAAGTATCTGACATTTCAGCACGTTTTTGAAGAACGAAAAGTGAGAAACGTTAGTATTGAAATACATATTTTCCTTCTTCTGGGGTACGGCTTTAAATGATAAAATTACCTGAGATGATAAGTATCCACGTGGTAATTTGTATAACAAGTTGTAAGCAATTTATTGTCTAATACTTGAGTTTAAGGCCTAGCCTTGCTTACCAGTTAGATGAACTTTTCATTAGAATGATCACGTTCCCATAATATTCTACTGCGTCGTAGGCCAATACTTGAGATGTGCATACAATAGTGAGCTTGTAAGAAAATAATGTTCATCCCAATATTAGATCCGTTTCTGGGAAACAACTGAGCTTAGTTGCGATGGAATTAGAAATCATTTGAAAGGAAATATTTTTAAATCATTCGTTGGAATTCCTAACGTGCTAATTGACTTTTCGGATTAAAATACATTACTTTTGATTTTATTTTAAATTCATTCCAAGACCTTCTTGACTGTATCATTATTATATGCAGACATTCAAGACTATAGCATATCAGGACATTCAAGACTACTTACTTCGAGACAACTGGAGTTCATTGGGAACATTATATATTATTGGATATTCCGACGGGACAGTTATGATTATTTAGAATTTGATTCACAAAATTGTGTATTTTTACCGTTTTAAGTGTTCTCTATGGAAATAGTGAGTTTGTTGACTTATATTTCACTTACTGGCTACACTTCTTTTTTTTAGATATTTTAAGACCTAGAACAGCAACCATTGCATGTGTGTCGTTGCTTCTTGTAATAGACATCATAGTTCTGTGTCTAACTGTATTGTATAAAATCAAAAGCTACATCACAGTTTTCTTGATGTAAATTTGAGTAGCCGCAATTTGTATCCTGGATATTTCATTATTTCTAATAGTAATTATAGGTTATTGGTGAGTAATAAGGAAATTGAAATAATTACTTAAATAAAATATACAGGCTGCAAACAGATGATAATTTTACTTATGCATAGCTATCTTTGTATAGTGTTCTTGGATTAAACCTTTTGTTTTCAATGTTCTAAGGCGGTGTATCAAGAAAGATTCCTTTTCTTTCCTGGTCTCGGAACTCCAGTTGCGCTTGTGAGCAACTGCAATAAGTGTTAGACTACTGAAAGTGTGCCACGGGATTAGAGGTGTTCTGCAACTGGACTCATGTACACCTTCTTTGTTATCGAATTAGATCAGCAAAGACTGATCCGTACGTGTAACCTTTTAGTTTCTCCGACATAAAGAAAGCTACAGATCTTGCACGTGATGGGATACATTACATTCTCTGTTTTATGCGTTCTGTTTGGATCATGTATGTTTATTTTCTCGCAAGTCGGTTTGCACGAGAATGCGTTGGTCTTGGTAATGTATTCAATAGTTTAAAACTTTTCATCGCCACAAGGGCTATATTCATTAGGGTGGTCTTATGTAGTGATTATCTTAGCTTTGCCCCGACTCGGACATCTTTGAGGTTTTTTGGTCTCCGGTAGGTTACTGTTCGTTTTTTGGGGGATTATTAAGTTTAGCGTGCCACATGATTTGACGATGAGCCAGTGACTATGCGTATAAATAGTGATTTGGTCAAACAAAAATTCATTCCTGTTTTAGATCAGTATGTGGGGATCATTTTGTGATCAGAGTTTATTGGGTTGGTCTTGCAATAAGAAGCGATTGGAACGGAATCATGCATTGTATGTGCTCACTGACTGGTAGATTAACACAATACGTTGGATTTGTGTAAAGTTAGTTAAAGACATTATCAATGCATAAGAGCATTGGCATATCAGCACATTCGTGTGTGTGTGTGTGTGTGTTTGTGTCATGTATGTGTTTGAGTGTGATCTGTGTCGGTGTCTCTGTGTGTATGTATATGTCTGTTTGAACAACGTTCTTTTGCATACCAGGGTCCAGCAACGTTGAATGAATTGCCTGCTAAACTTAGACACAAAGACACAGTGATCCCATTCAGGAGTGCTCTTAAAACTCACTTATTTCGAACGCACAGACTTAAAGACCTAATAATGTTTCCTACCTTATATATTTTCAGCATGTTTTTAGCTTTTCTAATTTCATGGTGTTTGGTTGGTTTTTTTTTTGTAATACTATCATTATATATGTTTGTTATGTTATAGGTTTGTCTAATGTTATAAAGCGCTTAGGGCTTATACAGATTAGTAACTATACAAAGTCCACATTATTAGTATTATTATTTTGTGAGCGTGCCTGTGTTCATGCATACAAAGTTTCTTATATCAATTTGTCGGTTAAATGTTGCCATTTTCAGAATAACTTAATTCGTGCCTATTGTAGTTGAATCTGATGAATAACCTAGCCTAGGCGATATATTATGGGAAGTGCACCTGATTAAGAATGTCCAGTTCAACCTTATAACGCATGTGCTAACTTAATAATATGTTAACGTGGGTTATAGTACCCAAAACAATCAATTTAACAGCTTGTTTCAGTCAACATACTAATCCCAAGAATAGCATAACTAGTAATTGGCAAATACCATAAGTGGTGATACGTATAGGTGATAAAGTTGGTTTTCAACCTCTAGAAGCCTCGAGTTTTACATTTCCTAACCAAAACCTCAGACACGCTGATCGTTACTTCGCTAATGATGAGGGGACTCGAAATTTAATTTCCACCTTCTTCCAATCCTTCGAACCATTAATATTAATATACGTGTTGCTTAACTTGTTTACCATTTCGACTTGTATCACAAACTGTTCAGGTGATATTCACTGAATACAAAATGATCGTATAGATATTTAATCAACAAAAGATTAAGAAGCATTACAATGAATTAATAACCTTGACAATCATGCCAAAAAGATGAGTCGAGTTCGATGAACAGTTTGTGATACCTGTACATATCTAACAACCACAGAACGGCCGTCAGGAATAAACAATTTTGTAACTTTGACTGAAAACAGACATGATATACTTGCCATTTCTTTCTTCTTTCTTTCTTTCTGAAAGATTATAATACATATAGAATTAGAAACGCGAAATAAACTTCACTAATTTGGTCTCAAAAGAGAGATTATATAATCATACATACATTGTCAAATGTAAATACAATATACGTCCTTACTGGAACATAATTTCTACCATAATGCCCCTTTTGGCTTACTCTACTGGCATTTAAAACTATTAATTTCAATGTCTCCTTTTTTCATTATCCTTAAGGGATAGAATGATTCAAAATATGCAATGTTTTTTCTTTCTCCATACAACACATTAAATGTGTTTAGGTAAACACTACATATTTAAACACCCTGATAAGCTTAGATGTGCTAACTTACTATCTTAATGTGGGTTATAACTCCGACAAAAATAAATTTAACACCATGTTCAAAGCTGGACCAAATCTAATAATGTTAAATCTGTCGGGACTGGGTGAGAGGGTCAGAATTGATGTAGTAGGCAACCTCGGCTAGCTTGGGGCCCAAATAAAATATCCGAAAAACCAAAATGAAAGGAGCACTATTGCTAAATTTGACAATATATAAAATTCCGAGGAACTCAAAACGGACTATTGTCCTCCTAAAAATACAGCTTTTTGACCCATTTGGAACAACATCCAGATCCGAACGACGAACTACCTGAAGGAGCTACCGAAAGTGGCCTTTCCACGCGCGATCGACATCACAGAAAACAAACCTGGCCGGTTATTCAAGATGAACATTGTCCAAACAAAATCTTCGCTGATGTTGATCGACTAGAACGTTTGATTGGTGAAAGACGAGGAATAATTTCCATGAAATCATCAATGAAGCAGCTGATATTTGTCAGCTTTTATATACCGGCGTAGTCAAGGACAGCAGCGTCTATCTGGCACTAAGTGATGAAATTACCGACGATTACTACAGTGACTGATCAATTAGATCGGCGATAGCAAAATAACATGATTATACACAATGTCCAACGTGGACCTGAAATGGTTAGGCTGAAAAATTCACAATTACCGGTTTATACATCAATCTGTGGAGATGTGATGTTATTCAAGGTTTATTTAGAAGGATATCCCCAAAAGCTATTCCGATTGCAAATGATCTGGGCGTGAAAGCGAAGTTGTTCATGATAAGGGTAGTGGCACTGTTGGTGATGTTGCTGGTAAAGCATTCTCAGTAATCCGGGACAGACTCCCGCGATTAGTACGACGAAAACCACAGCCTGTAAAAGTGTCCAACGTCGAAGTGATGCCAGCAAGTATCAGCAAAACAATAAATCAAGCCGGAAATGAGCGAATGAAATAATTAGCTGCTGTGCCATCTCTGACAAAACAAGCCGAAACGTGGACGAATATAAATATAACTGCAAGTCTGGTAGCGGGAAGTGGCCTGGATCGACGATCATTTTAAACAACAAATACCATCATAAACTTTTCAAGCGTGTATCTGATACCGCATTTAACATGGACGCGACAGACCTCCAAGATGAATCAGTGCGTGGTTATCAGTATTATCCTTATGATGCGCGTGCATCTGTCGCACATTGACAAATCGAGGTGCAAGTTCATGGTATAAGCAGATATTTCATGCCCACCTGTGGCATTTATTCAGATGGAAGGCCAATTTGAAAGCAGATAATACAGCATACGGAGTTGGAGATCGAGTTGGTTGTGCTAATAATGGTGATATGGCATTGTTTAACAGTGTTACGGTCAGCATTTTATGGACATTACATTGAATCATGTGTCGAAAACGTCTACGTTGCTACGACCATATTGTGTCTGGCAAGATATTCCGATGATTATTCGCGATCCGCCGGTCCATCAATGATGTTCGCGAAAGACACCACTGATCACCACCAGAACCGTAGCGTAACAGTGATTCTCAGCACGTCGATCGATGTTACATGACAATAACAGATTTTCATGTATTATTCTACTGTCGCACATCTTTGGGTTCTGCAAATAATGTCAGAAAAGTTATTTTTGGTGCTAATAAAATCAATAATATTAGTTCAAAAAGCCACGGACTACGATGCAATAAGGTGCCCCGATACCGTTGAGGCTGGTAAGGTGAAACTGACAAAGCTTTCGTTGTGGTCCTGTAGATGCCAACAATGACACCACCACCTGCTGATGAACACCGGCTGCTCTCTTTTCATGAATGACGGCGGTAAAACAACGCAATGGTGGCTGACGATGACCACAGACAAGGTCCACAGTAACGGTGCTGGGTTATTCACATAGCAGATAGCATCAAAGCAAGGAGTTTCGGCACCAGGACATATATTTCTAGTGCTTCAGGAAAACTAACGAGTAGGTTCATGAGAGAGAAACCCAATGGTCTTTGACATGCTCGAGGTCAGTGAAGTTTATCTGCGAATAAATGGACATCAAGAACCATTCGAGGAATTGCTGGTGAATTTAAAATACAATCATGTTGCACGTGCGTATCAGCGGTTGATGACAGTCAAGGAAGGGGTGATTAGAATGTTGGTTCTAGACTGCAGATATCTCAGCGGGACTTATCCGATCCTTTGTCTTTTTGTGGACCACCCATATTTGTTTATGCAGTCGGTGGCGACATACACTTCCAAACTCGAATAGCTGTATTACTGGCAGGTCCTAGTGGTTACAAATAAATCGCTGTTATGCTCTCGAAAAAAACAATGTTGCTTGAGGGCGTTGGTGGACGAATGAAAGTTATTCATGCGCTTGTTGAAAACATGTAAATGTTCATAGAGTTCTTAATATTATAATGCCATATCATCACGTCAACTTTACTCTCACCCCTGGACAGATTAAAAAGCTGTAATCGGCATCAAAATAGGATTATTGGGCAAAAATATCTCTGAAGTCAGCGGCGTTGCACGGACCGTTCGAACAGCTGCTGCCATGGCACGGAAAAAAGTTACAGCACACGGATTAAACACCTCAAAAACAAGGATGGGATCGAATATTACCAGGAACGTTTCGATAAAGCTCCCCATGTCCAATATTGATTTACTTGATGCTGCTCAGCTTTAAACATACACAAAAAATCAGGGGTGTTTTATGTTTGAGTAGACACCGGAAACATCAAAGCTTGTTGAAACTGGTGTCAGTAATCCCGATGGCCGTTCTGGTCCCGTTACCCACTGGGTAGCATAAACGGTTGATTCATGTAGTGTTGTTTATTTGTATTTGTTCGGATTTGCCCCACCGAGAAAATTTTTACAGTACATAAGCAGAATCGCTAGCAGAGTGCAAAGTACTCCAATCCAGTATTCAACATTACCAACACAATGACGAATCCACCATATGCGGTCCATAAATACATCATGTACTTAACGATGTGTCAAGGTCATCAGTGCAGGCTCATAATGTTGTACACGAGTACGCTAGTGATTGTTTTAACCAGGTTAAGAGTTTATGATGGTAAATAACGTTGGTCTCTCTGTGTCTGCGACACAAAATGAACTTGCTGATCTTATGAATCTCGCAGGGGTTGTTCCGGATGAGGTTGTTGTTTTTTTCAGGATCAGCATGGGAAGCTAAAGACGAGAAAAATCAAATGGGTTGATGTTATCCTGCAACTTTCTGGTGCGGAAACGATAACATCATCGTATTTACTGATGGTCTAAAATCAAAGACTCGTAGGAATCAATCGTACAGACCAAATGAGAGATATTTGCACGTGTTGATAAAGCCGGCGTTACAATGACCGGCGAAATCAATATGGGCGGAAATAGTATTGTTAATTTGAAGGAACCAGAATCGGATGATGACGCCGCAACCATGAAATATGTTGACAACAACGACATCGCGATAAGGGCGTTGTTAACAACAATCAGCGATAGAATGCCCACATTCAGATCTGAATATAATAATTTTACAGCCCGTTTATGAGCCATCTCAGAAACATACTTAAAGTCATCGGTGATTTTTTGGGAGTTCCAAATGTCGTCGACATTAAGCTTGCTGAAATTCACAAACGAATCGATAACTGCGCATAAACAATCAGAAAATATTACTGATGGTGTAGTGTATACGACTCCGTTTATCTCAGAAGCGTCTTGATCACCAACATGGTCAAGACAAAACAACTTCATCGAACATACCGCTGATGTCAACGGAGTTCAGCACTACGAAATTTATGGTATGTACGAGGTATCCATGGCGTCATTCCACCGATAGAGTTTCTTGAACCGTGTCCGTCGTGTTAAATCAAAATACCGAGAAAACATTTATATTGGATGTAGAAGACAAAACTCTAATCCCAGCGATTTATTGGTGGTGTCTGGAGTTCGTCGCGAAAACACTGCAATTGATTACTTAGTATAGCACAATGAATCCCACATACATTCCGGTATAATGAAGCATGTACGTGAAAGGCATCGCTAAAGAAATTATCGACGAGTAAATGACAGAACCGAAAAAATACCGCAGACGTATCATCGTCATCAACAATGTTGTATATGCGGTCTACTTGCTGGTCGCTAAAACAATGACATTAATCAGTACATTATCAGCGACGCACGTAAAATCACCATAAGTAGGAATCGATGTCGCTGTTGTCGGTGTTGCTGATATCCTTACTATTATCGCGAAAACTATATACCTGTGCCAGTAAAAAAATATATGAGCTCACATAATGGACGTACGTGGCAACGCATGCGTGCATAAATATATCATCAATATTGACTGGGGTTAAACCATGAAGAAATATCAGACAATGAATTTATTGCAATTATAGATATTCATTACCGGTATCGCAAGAACGCAACCATACCCACGTCAAAAAGTCAACGTTTCCAGCGCCACATTTAGAATCCGCCGTATAGAAAATAATGACCGAATAAATAACCACATAGCTATAAAAAAAAACACCGCTGACGACCACGATGCTATCTGCGACGCCAACGCGGCAGGAATTGTATATCAGTTTTACAACTCCGATAAAATCCACCAATGGACGGTGACTTGAAATCGCACTGGCACAATTATGACTTTATTATTAATCAGAGAAAAATCATTTCGTGAATTATCCACCAACAATTCGCTGGTATTCTCACAAAAAAATCAAGACTAATGAAAGATCCCCCCTCCCACCGCCCGAGGCTGGAAAGTCGTTATCGTACTAACAGGATCATATCAAAACGAAGAATTGAATGATGAACTTCAGCGTAGAATCAAATCAATAATGGGAAAAGAAACAAAGATCACTATCAGAGTACACGAGCCATTGAAACAACATCGTCTGAAAAAGACGCTGACAAATATAAGTCATTGATCAGAACCGTGTTGGGATGTCCAGAAGTGTCAGCTTATGTTGGACCAAGACAGCCACGGCTACATAATTTTTCACCGTTTTAAACAGTTTTTTTATGAACACCCCATAGTACCGGAGCCTCTTCTTAGGAGTGTCACATCGGGAGAGTAGCATACCAATTCCTCAAATAGGAGAAATCGTCAGTGTGATTGCGCAGGAATATGAAAATACACAAACCAATCTTCGAGCGCTCTTCGAGCAGTATTTGATTGAATATCCAACATATGATTATAAGGAAATATATTAATACAATAAAACATAAAGTCTTTACAATCATCCCACTGGCAGGCTCAGCAGGGATATATTCTTAAAAGCTTTTCTCCGGATGCCCCACTGGGTCATTCGATTGTGCTAGTGCCCGTTAATCCTGTTTATTTACGATGTCATAATCCATCGCTGCCACGAATACATTTTCGTCAAGCCAACCAAGACGGTAATTTTCTGGACACGCTCGGTTAAGGATTGACTGTCAGTTTGTACTTGCGTGACAGACCGTAACGGCCCACCATTACAAAACAAATAACAAAAATTAAAATATTTTTTGTCGTTATTTCTTTTCTCGATAATTTGCATTGTACTGGCGACGTTGTTATTCCATGTATTCAGGAATCCTAGCGGATTCAAGCACATGTTTCTTTAGCTGCCTCGTAAGAGCACTTACAGCCGCTCGAGTTTCATAGTGTCGAGACGGCTCTGATAGCATTTCCTCAATGGCGCTTGCCAGTGGAACAAATTTAGCAATCTCATGTTGTTCACGTAAATCCGGCAATGACAATTCTATTTCTCGTTGGAGTAATTTGATACATTTATATTCTACCCCTAGTGTTTATCTGACCTCCTCGCTTGGCTGCTGTATCATCTCAAAACCGTCGTTGATTTGTGTCAACATCGAGTTGAATTACGAGACTATCTTGCTGTAATTGTTTAATCTCAGAGACAATCTCGTTAATAGTTCAGTGGTTCATTATACAGTGAGTGTATTTTTTTAATACAAGGCTTTTATCAAGACTAGTTTGATAGCGTGTTGCTGAATCATGTAAACTTAGTGTAATAAATCCATGCGGGGTTTCTGAGAATGTGCAAAGAAGTTTCTAAACTTTTTTTCTATCCACGTCATATGGACACCAAGTCTGATGAAGATTTCTCAGCGTATGTGTCAACACCGTTAACAATAACAAAAAACGTACAGTTATATCTGATCACTTTGGGGATACGACGGTATCGCCACGTAAGGTAAATACCATATGCCTGCCTCGTGAAAATATTCTGGCTGGATTTGTTTGTTTGTCAAGCATCACATCATCGTAAACAACTAGATCCGTCAAGATCCTCTACGGAGTGCGCATCATCGACATCAGTAAAAAGTTCAGCACTAGTATCCCTTTCAGCTTCTTTGAATTCCTTAAGACCATCATATCATCTTTATTCATCTACGGACGGTGCCACTAAATAAAGTTTTCCCCAATTTAGTCACCTCATTTTCAGGCTGAGAAACAACCAAACCCAGGTTAATTTCCTGTAAATACGATTGATCAAGCGATTGATAAAAAAATAAAAACATTCGAGAATCAGTCGCCTAATGGTTCACAAGATCAGCGATGTGTGGTAAACTAGTAGTGGGAGAAGACAATTGATTGTTCGATTAAAACGTTATGCAATCGATTTATAATAGTCCAAGAAGATATTGAAGATGTACAGCAGCGATTAGCGAACCCGCCTATACACCAAGTTTCATGCGTGCTGCAGTGGCAGATTGGTTTTCACGACAGGCAATATGGCAAATTTAACTACCACGTACCAAAACGATCCAGGATGGACGGTTTGATGTCAGCATGCCATACGAAATTGATCAGGCAGATATACTGTTTTTACTACATTACTCATTCGCACATCACGCAAACTGCGCACATAGAAATACGAGTTGACTGTCGTCGACGTTGCAAGCAGAAACAAAGAAGCAGAACCACTATCGACAAAAAAAGAAGTAAAAGCCGCACTCACCTGTGAATCGACTGCGATCTCCACAGTTGCTGTAGGTTGATCCTGACAAAGAAGTTATCGGTGCAGTATCAATGCGGATGCTACAACATATATTTAATGTCAAGCGTGAACACACCGCGTTACATTGTGATTAGGCGCTCGTTGATCGATTTAATCGGACACTTAATGTGCGATTGTTTCGATATCAGTAAGCGCAGAGATTACTGAGCAAGGACAGATCTTGCGAATGTGTTGCGATCCTATCTCACGTGATACCGCGTTGAACAAATAAGTCACGAGTGGAATGAACATGAAACCTATCGATGCAATCACGAAAACCTCACATCACGACGAAAATCACCAGGAAATCTATTACAACAAATAGTACTGGCAGCATCGTGACAGTAGCGCATTCAATGAACCTGATGAACGTGAGGGTGCTGATGCAAGAGCAACTGATCGCATCTGGAGTATAACCACGCATATAACTTTCAGCGTGGTAAGATGTACTGGCCAGCCTGCAATCTACGGACTAGATTCATCAGCTCCTCAACGTGGATTTGTCTGTCAACAATCACAGGTAATTCGTGAAGATATCCAGTTATCAACAAGTTGGATACACCCTAGCAGACACGGCTCGACCTCAGTCGCAGCGCGGTGGAGCTTGCCTGAGGAAACTTACTCCCCTACGTCTGTTACATTCAATACATGTCAATGCAACATTTTCGCGTGTGTCGCCGAGACTACTACCGATTCTCTCCACGGTAAATGCTCGTACGTCATTAGGAAAATATTGCTACAGCATTACTGTGTTACTTAGGCGCAGTTATTATTTTGTTATTGCTTCAGCGTCATGATAAATTTAACATCAAGATCAAACTGACCCTGATTGTTTTTATCCTCTCGTGCATAACCACCTATTATTTTTCTTTATCGTGCCTGTGACTTTTCTTTCCCAACCGGTTTCTTCGACGCCGTGTCTGGTTTATCGTAGACAATTCGGAGCAGTTTAGACATTATTTTAATTTTCTACACTGCCAAATATACTAACTTTGACCATTCGATGCGATCGTCGACAATCCAGATATTCGTATCGGAGATTTTTAGCCTTTTGCGACGAATGAATTGTTGTCGCATTTCCTAGAGTCCATCATGTTGACCACGTTCCCTCCACCGATATAGCATTATGTACAACTCCATGGGAACTTCAACAATATCATTAATAACCATTTTCTGCTGGGCATTAGTTCCTATCTGCAATATCACAACTGCTTTTTGCCCCCCCCCCCCCCATTTCAAACACTTCGCTTAAAATATTTCCTTTCTTTATGTAACATCTGGTTTTGTGAGGGAATTAGGACCTAAACATTCCTCGATGAAACTCATCCGCTTGTGTAGATGATTTTGTGATGTGCTGACTTTGCAATATGAAACTTCGTTAGAAAACATTACTGATTTTTATGGGGGTTTTTTTGTTGTTGTTTTTGTTATATCTTCTGCTTTTATTTTCTTTTGTTTTCTTGGCTTTTTTATTTTGTCTGTATCTTTTACGTGAACGTCTTGCTAAACACGGAACATTGACTCATTCCGTATGATTATCGCATTGAAAAAAATAAAAGTTTCGTTTGTTTTATTTTTACAGCTGTCCAAAAAAATGTACGAATAACGATACATGTACTTTTGATCTTATAACCCATTTCCACATCCCTGTCTCACATATATCTTTCAAATGCTATTATTAATTGGACAAAATTTATCACATGACGATCTTTTGTGGAATTCTCCACGTAAACGACGACTTTGGGTTGAAACCATGACGTTAAATGACTGTATGAGTACGTGAAGTTAAATGTATGCCTGAGTACATGAAGTTACACGGCTGTATGAGTGCATAAAGTTAAAAAGCTCAGAGAGTGCATGAAGTTTAATGGCCACATGGGTACGAGTACAGGAAGTTAAAAAAGCTGTAAGATTACATGAAGTTAAATGGTCACATGGGTACGGGGGCATGCGATTCAAAGGTTGTACGAGTATATGACGCTAAATGTCTACTTGAGTGCACGATAATAAAAGGCTGTAAGAGTACATGAATTTAAATGGTCACATGGGTACGAGGACATGCGGTTCAAGGTTTGTACGAGTATATGACGCTAAATGTCTACTTGAGTGCACGAAGTTGCAAAGCTGTATGATCGCATGAAGTTAAAAGGCTCTAAGAATATATAAAGTTAAATGGTCGCATGAATACGAGTACATGAATTTAAAAGATTGTACGGTTACATGAAGTTAAATGGTCGCATGAGTACGAATGCATAAAGTTAAAGGGGTGTGTGAAATACATAAATTTAAATGACTGTATGAGCACATGAAGTTAAATGGCTGTATTAGTACATAAAGTTAAAAGGATGTACGAGTACATGCATTTAAATGGCTTCATGAGCACGTTAAATTACAGTCCAGCCTCTCAAAACATGCCGGCTAACCTATGACGATGACTTTACCGTGAGTACATCTTTCAAGTAATTTTAGATTCACGTGCAATTTAATAGGATTTGGACACAGTGGAGAGTTCAGTACTAAGAAACAAAGGAAGATACCATATAATAAAAATAATTGGATCCGAACCCACGTGTGGTGCATTCCTCAAGTATCACGGCGCCCGCTGTTATCATAATGGGATATTTATATATAGCATATTGCGCTACATTTTAACTTTCAGTTAAATTCTATTCCATTATATGGACTGTACACGATAAGGCACGCGAGTTTTTTATCCGATATTTATTTCTAGTTTTGTTCAGGTGATACTGTATGTTAAATTTTAGAAATGTGCGAGAATCACATATGAGTAAGGTTAAAATGCAACCCAAGTAGGTGGAGTAAATTCGAGGCCTCAACATAATTATTTAGTTCATCTAATTACTCTGCTCTTTGTAATTCAGATGAACCAAAAAATGTCATAAAATGTGAAAATCACTAAATATACAACTACAAGGTACGTGAAACGTATATAGAAATTGTAATGGCCAAACATACACAGATGTGGATACCTTTTATATTATGTCATAAAATAAGAAACTCACAGGATACTTTACCATCTCGTACAATACAATACAATTCAATGGCACAGCAAATTTTAGAGTTCATCAGTTAATTCCAAAATAATGGAGGAAATTAACTCAGTATATGAAAATAGGTCTATTTGTATTTGCGTGTAAGAGAAAAGACTTAAATTTATTTAGCATATTGTGGATGAAATTTATGAGTACTGATACTTACGACGTCAGTAGAATCTTGCAAGATGCCAATCAAGGGAATCAGTTTACTTGTGATGATTTTGGCTGGAGAAAACAATTTGTTATCCAGACGTATGGTGAGTGTTGTTTCAGTCTTCAATATTGCCGCTGAAATTAATTGTTCAAGATCTGGACCTTTCTTTACTATCTCGATGTCTGTCCCCTGATCTCTTAGTTTTTGTGCATAGTCCTTGGTGTTAGAACACGAGCTGAATTCATCATGCATATATGTCTTAAAAACTGCGTTTTGCTCTCTAAGGAGGTGGTAAACACGTTTTATTTTGTCTTTAAATTTTGCCGCTTCTTGGTCAATTGCTTTGTGCAGTTGGGAGCACTGATCGTCAATTGCTTTTAATTCCTCCTGCTCAGCATCATTAATGCTTCTATCAAGCTCCTCTCCCTTTGCTGTGGAAGCTTTTATACGTCTCAGCTTGTCTGAGCATTGATTCAATTTCGTATCAAGGGTCTTTTTTACTTCTGCTGCCACATCAGCTACAGGTTTCGTGGAATGATTTTCGTGCTCAACGACTTTGCACATGAAACAAATAGGCACTTTACAATCTTGGCAAACAAGCTTAATTTCCTCTTCAGGATGTTGAGAACAGAACACACGTTGTCGGATTTTGCCTTTCATTTCAGAATCTAGAGTTCCCAAGTCACGTATTTTGTGATTCCTTGTCGCTTTCGATTTTTCGTGGACATAACAACATGACTGGCACAAATTCTCCTCACAATCCAAACATCTACTACTTGCCAAGTTTTTCGGACCACAAATTTCACAAGGATATTTCTCACTCGATTCCGTATCGATGTAGAAGTTGCTTTGAAATCCAGAAACCCCACTTTGAGGTAAATTTACACTTGTCCTGCATATGGGGCAATTAAATCGACCGTTGTGAAGGTTAACCTGAACATAATCCTCCAGACATTTGTAACAAAAACTGTGGTGACAGGATATTAGCTTCGGATTCTTAAAAATATCCATGCAAATACTGCATTCCTGTCGATTTGCCGCCATTTTCGAAGGCACTTTCGTTTTGTTCCACCAAAAGGAGATACAGGCATAGCAAGCAGACGTGTTAGCGCCACCTGTTGGATGAAAGCGCTATATATTTCAGTGATTGTCATAAGTTCAATGATTGCTCCCTAGCTCGGGTCGTTTTCCTTCAGGTTTTTTGAAATGACTATCTGACGGATATGACCGAGCGATGATCCGATCGGGATAAGGGCCTTTAGAGGCAACAGTACTTAGGGTGAAAAGTTACCAAGTCAAAACGTACCCAACGTGAAACGCATTAGCGTAAATACATACCAAATTGAAAATGTGCTCAATTTAAATCAAGTCCAAGCAGGCGGAGACATTTAGTGATGTTGTGAAGTATATTGCATGTTTCGTGTATCATAATGTACTACTTCTCCATAAGTTGTACATAGGCCAGATTGGTTCTAGGTTGATTTCACTGATTACCATTATACATTTATTTCAGAGCCTATGTTGTTCAGTGATATAGGAAAGAAATTCAGTGAGACGATGTGACGATGTTTAAACTTTCAATAAATGAAGATCTAATCGACTTTTGATACATTTCATCGATCTGAGTACCAAACATAAGTAGTTATGGGTTGTACTTGTTGTGTTGTGTTGTTTGTTTTTGTTTTGTTTTGTTTTTGGGTTCTTTTGTGGGTTTTTTTTGGGGGGGGTGTTGTTCTTGTTGTTTTGGGGAGTTTTGGCTGGTGGTGGTTGTTTTTTTGTTTTTTTTTTTGGAGGGGAGGGTCGTTTTAAGTTTGGCTACATAAATATCCTTTGATGATCAGAACCCTCTGATTCAATTATTTCACAATTATCTAAGCTCCGCCGTATGGAGTTCAGCTATGTTCCACAACATTTGCCAATTATACTGATTGCAATCTTACATTTGTCTCGGCAAGATCAGTTAAGTTTGTATCTCTCTTGAATACATTTTGGATTAGGTACATGTACACAATGACATGTACAGTTTGACTTATGTGCCTTTGGCTTAGGTGCGTATTGACTCAGTATGTTTCGTTCAATGTACGTTTTGATCTGGATACGTTTAAGAAAAATACGTTGGATACGTTGAAGAAAAATGTAACGCAAATGTACGGCTCAAGTCAAATTAGGGTCAATTAATCAAGGTAAATTAGGGTCAATTAGTCAAGTCAAATTAGGGAAGTTTTCACAACAATATGATACATAACATTATAGTCTATCTATGGCATTCGGTGTAAATGAAACGGGGGTGGGGTGGGGGGGGTGGGCGTGTACAGCGGATATTAAGTCCTGTGCAAATCAACTACCCACCCCGAGCTGTCTAAGCTGCTAGTCTGTACGGGTCACTTTAATTTCAGTTTAGGGCAATAAATCAGCCACTCACCGAGACGATATTGATTTTCGGTTTATATCACATATGGTCTATCAGTAACAACACATATTTGGGGGAATGCACAGACAACAACGTGCGTATAAGGGCCACGCACAGGAATTTTGAGCCTTAGGAAAAAGTATCCAGCAGGCCCCTATGAATAAAAAAAAAATCTTCTCTTCGGCTTTGGGTTCTCTGACCGTTGTGCGCTCCGGAGTTTAGTCATAGTTATTCTACTCTGTTCTCGGTCTTGTTTGGGTATGCGAGAAAGCTGGCCAGTAGCTTCCTGTGGGTCGGTTGTACTTTCCGAGGTTTGCCATGGTTCTTCTATCAACAGATATCGTATCCGCCATGAAAGCGTCCGCCTCGGATGCGGGAGGTCGTGGGTTCTATCCCCGGCCGAGTCATACCAGAGACTTAAAAAATGGTACTAACAGCTGCCTCGCTTGGCGTTCAGAATTAAGAGGTTAGTGTTAGGACTGGTCGGCCTGGTGTCAGGATAATGTGACTGGGTGGGACATCATGCTACATGTCTGCGGCATGATGCCCCAGTGATAGACATCACTATAAACTGCCACATTGCAGACATCGTAGCGATATTACTGAAAAATTGTTAAAGCTACGTTAAAAATAAAAATCACATCACATCACATCCGCCATGAATAGCCTATAACGTGCTACATAACGATGTTAAACCCACAAGGACCCCATCCCCACTCATATATATATATGGATGGATGGACCGGCCAGGTCTATCATATCCCGGGTTTGCTCTGCTCAGAAATAACCAGCCGGGATTTTTTAAAATGAAAAGAATAATCTTTCCAGGTCTCTCCGCCCCCCCCCCCCATTAATAAATCCTCCCGCAGAAAAAAAAAAAAGAGTAAAAAAACAAAATTAAAAAATAATGTTTATGATTGACGAAAGTGGGAGCTAAAGAGAAGGGGTTTGGAAACAAGACAAAATGGGAGTGGACAAGCCCTCCCCGCCAATGCTTGATTATATGCTGTGCATTTCTAATTATACATTGGGTATTTTCAATAATATGCTTTGCATGTACTCATATGTAATGTTCATTTGTTACCACAGTTATGTGCTAAAGAAATATGCTATGCAGACTTCATTACGTGATGTGGATGTTTTATTGCATGCTTTCCTAGCTTAATTCTGTGTTTTTGCATGTTATGCAGACATTATTTTGTGCATGTTTTATTAAATGCTTTGCAAACTCCTTTATGTGATATGGCTGGTTAATTATATGATATGGAAGCTTTATCATGTGATGTCGATGTTTTATTACATGTTGGGCAAACATAATGTGATGCAGATGTCTTATTACATACTTGAGGACATTACATTTGGACATTTTATTACATGCTTTGCTAACATCTTTTTTGTTGTGGATGTTTTACAACATGCTGTGCAATACCATCATGTGATGTGGATCTTTATGTTCCAATCAACAATAAAGTCCTGCATGTCCCTGTTTTACTTGTAAATCCTTTTAGATAATACTAACTGTCATACTGAAAAACTACAGACATATTTTATTGAGTATTATATAGAAAGCATGACATTTCTCTTGCAGTGGTAAAAAACATCTGATAGTCCAACACCCATCTGATTTCAGAACTAGCTCCACCTGCATGTGTTCTAAGTGGTTTCTATTGGCTTGCTGAAAAAATCTAATTTGCCTGAGAAAACTTCAGTTATTAGCAAATATCTAATCTGTATCCCCTGCTGTTATGAAGATTCTTGCCTTATCATCTTTCAAAAGCTGACAACTTTGTGTACAAAAGTGAAGCATCTGACCTTGTAATGAAGAACACATGGCCCAAGTTACCTATAATTAGTGTTCACTTGGCTTTAACATTTTTTGTGATTCTACGGGAAGTAGGACAAATATAACAGATTTAAGGCCGTCTAAAGCATATATTGTGTTATAGTTAAAACCTATCACTTTTGAAACTTAATATTTGTGAAAAACTGAAGCAAAAGAAAAAGAAAAATACAGTAGTTTTATACTTTCTTTCGATGCAATACAGATATCAGCCAGAACCAGTCTACGGGGGACCAGACCTTCACCAGTAGTTGCTGCAGTCAGTGCAACTATGCATGGCTGAGTAATTGTGTTAAGGCTAACATGTGTACACAACAAGCTGTTGATTACTTTAATGTTGTAATCTAAATAGTTTATGCCACATGCAGGATGATTTTTTTTTAGGTCTTATACATGATAAAGAGATCCAATGTGGTACATGATCATATGATGGCTTTTGAGACTTTGACTACAAATAAGCCATCTTTTTGGAAGAAGTGTGATAAAACAGAAAGACCAACACAATAATTATTTCAGGATAAACACCAAAGTAGTTTATTGTGCTGGATTGATAGGATGATGTTCAACCTGTTTCAAGTTAAGTTTAATGAAGTATAATTGAGCTGTCCTTAGTGTAATGTAAAGCTGACTAAATGTGTCAAGTTACACCCTTGAAGAACATCAAAGTGTAAATGGAAACTATAAAGTAAGACATGATGCAGATGCTACCTAACATCAAAGTGTAAATGGAAACTATAAAGTAAGACATGATGCAGCTGCTATCTAACATCAAAGTGTAAATGGAAACTATAAAGACATGATGCAGATGCTACCTAACATCAAAGTGTAAATGGAAACTATAAAGTAAGACATGATGCAGCTGCTATCTAACATCAAAGTGTAAATGGAAACTATAAAGTAAGACATGATGCAGATGCTACCTAACATCAAAGTGTAAATGGAAACTATACAGTAAGACATGATGCTGATGCTACCTATCATCAAAGTGTAAATGGAAACTATAAAGTAAGACATGATGCAGATGCTACCTAACATCAAAGTGTAAATGGAAACTATACAGTAAGACATGATGCAGATGCTACCTATCATCAAAGTGTAAATGGAAACTATAAAGTAAGACACGATGCAGATGCTACCTAACATCAGTATTACTGATCCAAGGAGTAAGGAGAAGATTGTTAGAGAAATTGGACTATGGCTGACATCAGGACCTGGTGGAAAACATTGCTTTACATGAAATAATTTGAGATCTGAATAAACAAACAAGTCAGTTTAATATGATTTTGCTTATTTCTTTTCATATTCAAAGTACTACATTTCGCAGCATTTTATAATAAATGACAAAAGAAAAGGCTTACAACTGTGTTCTTCTGACTTTACTGAAAATGTCTTATAGTGGGAACTTTGATACAGACTTGACTGAAAATTTCTTATAATGGGGCCTTTGATACAGACTTGACTGAAAATGTCTTATAGTGTGGACTTTTTGTGTCTTATAGTGGGGACTTTGCTACTGACTTGACTGAAAATGTCTTATAGTGGGGATTTTGCTACTGACTTGACTGAAAATATCTTATAGTGGGGACTGAGCTAAAGTCAGCTGAATTAACAGTTTAAGCAAATTTGCCAAATCCTGAAAGTCTGGTTATTGAGACAACCTCACAGTAGTTCTGTATCAATTTTACCAAGAACAAGCCATTGCTTATGTATTGCTTTATTATGAAAGACTATTTAAGCTGTTGGAAAATTCCATACTGGAAACAACAGGTCTGTAACCAATTTGTATAGTAATTCATGTGAACATGGTTCAAAAGAGAGGTTTTCTAATACCATAACAATTTTCTTTTCCTAAAATCAATGCAAAAATAATTTACAACCAAAGTCAATTGCCATACCCCGACCTTAATTCTAAATTCTCCACAATAAGAAAAACAGAAATGGAGTTTTAGAGCTAGCAATGTACAAACTAATTGCTATTAATGATTATTTGAAAGAGTTTTGTGGTTAAACTTTGGAGATAATCAAATACACTTACAACATGCACTCTGAATAGAACACTATGTTTGGAGTGATACACCCTTGGCAATGATAACAAACATGCCTAATCCATTCCTATTATCTGGATGCATCATTTACATAAATCACACCCAAAATCATGCCTGATCTTGTGTCAGTGGTTGGCAATAACATACAAAAATGTTACATTTAACAAGAAGGTCATGACCTTAATGTTAAAAACAATGTTCATGCTGTATATTATGAATCTGGCCTTGACCTTAAGGTCAAAAACATGAAGATGTGTTGTATGCTAAATTCCTTTGCATAAGAATGACTTGCCTCAAATAATCCATCAATGGATTAAAGAAATATAAAGAAAGAAAATATTTAAACTAAAACCTACCAGTAATCTTCCAAGTTCATGACCATGATACCAAGGTCAAGGATGGATCACGGAAATCACAGAATGCAACATATTTGATGTATGGTAAATCATTTCTCAAGTGCTAAAAAGTTCAGCAAATCATATGGAATATCTCCTCATTAATATGCAGAGATCATAGCTCATAATCAAAGTAGATTATATATAGTGATGATACAAGCTGTTACGACCCACTGGTCTTAAATTAAGTAACAAAAAGAAGCAAAACTTACAAGCTTAATACAATTCAACAAATAATTTATTTCTGTAGAATACAACATGAAAATTCAAAAGACACGGTATTTAAAATTTAAAAAATCCTAAATAATCATAATATGTTCTATCACAAATCCAAAAGTATACAATGTTTTGAATAAATCTGAATAGTCTTGAATGTTCTAATATCACCAATTAAATTGGTGTTGGAATAAATATTTGTATTAATTTATATTTAATGTTGTTTAATTACATATTTCCGACATGTTATCATTTAATCATACTCTGAATAAAATATCAGCAGATTAGTCCCCTGTGTACAAAAGGGTTGTCAACTTGCTTTCTTATCTTGATTCTTTCTTTTTACAAAAGCCTGTCAACATTGTTACATTTAAGTTGTTTTATCTTCTGTTCAAATTCAATTAGTCTGATTACAATTTATGAAGAAAACATCAGTGTAAATTTTAGTCTAAATTTATAAATTTTATTATGATTTTACAAATCTTGACAGAAGCCTCTTCTCAAAAAAGTACTTTTGCCACCCACCTGCACTAGGAAATTTCTGATTAAAACACTGACAATATATAATAGGTCAAATTGCAGTATGTATCCTAATACAGGCTTATAATAATGTGTGGACATGTTTGATTGGACCTAATTCCAATTTAAAAAATGAAATGCCAATATCAGTGGGAGTGTTATTCTTTATCATACAAACATAGAATACTTACAGTTCTTAAAGGTCACCGGCCATACTCCAACATTTTCCTATTTATATCAGATTTGCGTTACATGATTAAAAATAGTTATACTCGCACAGAAAGAACAAAAAAATTATCAAGTGTAAAGAAGAAATAATAATTTAATTACTCAAAATAGAAGTATACAATGTTGTTACTTCCCCTTAGTTACGATTTCCCACCTATAGAGGACGCAACCGGAAATGACGTACATTTATCCCTACAAGACGAAGTACATGCTTCTTGTTGTCAAAAAATGAAACACTATAAACTTTGGATAGGGAATATTTAGATGAAACTAATGCAAACTAATTTACTTTTCAGCCTTATATCAGTATGCGTGCATGAAGCACTATATTTTGTCGCTTTCAAAACTGTTCCATTGTTTCAATTTATTTTCAAAATTCCCATTAATACAGGTTTAAAAGAAATCAATGCTGGTTTCCCTGTGGGCAGACTTTATATAAAAAAAGATGAAAGAAATCGGCACAATTAAAGAATCCAATGGAACCAAACTCGACTTCCTTTTGTCTGCCGACTTCAGAAGAAAAAATTGGCAACCTAAAAAGATACTCAAGTCAAGATTCGGGGGTTGATTTGCATTGTAATAAAATAACCTCTGTATTTGATATCCTGTCGGTAAGTTTAAATAATAACTTTATTGCTCCCTGCTAGTTATGGTTATCACCCGGGCTTCTATTTGTTTGCCACATGTAATCATAATTGATGTTTGCAGGGCAAATAGTATACACAATAATAACTTCCTTTAATAATAATTTTGTAACACATGCTAGCAAAAATATTATCATTTGCACTCACACTGAATGTATTTTAAAATAATGATTTTTTTTTATTTGCGAGATACCGACTTATATTTAACCTGGATAAAATACAATCTGGGTCAGTTTGCAATAAGTAACTTATAATGCGTAAATGGCAGGTGCCTTCAAGCAATACTTTCGTGTCATTTGCGATTTTGTTGTTTGACATAAGCGATACACTAAGGATGCATACGCAAGTCGGCATATGCTACATATACGAAGTTCCTAGATATATATTTTTAAAAATAATTTTCGCATGATAAAAAAGAAGGAATATATGATAACAGTGCAAGTATAATTTCTTTCATTTTATTTTCAAACAAGTGTATGTTTATCAATTTATTTTGTACTGTGAGTGTGTGTGTGTGGGGGGGAGGGGCACATATTAAACACAAACTTATTTCCTTTCTAATTTGTACGGAATAATGGAGCAAATATGATTGACAATATTAACCAGTAATGACAATCTTTCAATTAACGCGTGCAAACACTAAGACAACTTGAAAAATAAAAACAAACAATAAAATTAACTGGTAAGAGCTTCATATTGCAGCAACTAAATACTGACATACTGCTCAACATTATTCTCTCTCTCTCTCTCTCTCTCTCATGTATAATCTAGTATGTATTGTATGCAGCTGTGTTACAACGTGAAGCCTAAAATTAAGTATATTTGTTATAATATCTCATGTACACTACCCTTAGCAAAATGTATACGTATTATGTAGAATACTATCTGTTACGTATATTTGTTTTATAAATGATTATTGATAATTTCACCGGAAGACTTAAACTGAGAATGTCGTTGTGCAGATGCATATATTTTTTAGCATAAAAATGTATGTAAATATTTTAATTAGAACAGGCAAGATATGTCAGTTTGTGTTTTATCTCATAAATATGTACGTTACGAAGTATGTTTACTTTCTTTCAAAGAAAATCAAAATAGCTTGTTTAAATTTATTTTGTTCCCCCTAAAACCTATCTTACATAGCATCTACTTTTTTGTTAGAGAAAAAGAATGTACAAACTATTGTTAAGTTTGGCCGAATTGTATTTCGAGTTGGGCCGAATTGTCTTTGGGCCAAATTCACTATAATCCGGCATAAATGATACAACTTTCCCATCTCTCCCATATTCGTTCCCACAGATTAAATACACTTTTTTTCTGGTAAACATGGTTTTTCGGAAAAAGAAAGAACGCTTTTTTCCATCATCACTCTTTTGGTTACATCCGAATGCAACACATTGCACCATATTTTCTGTAAAAAAGCAAGATCGTACGCTATATCACACAGACGTTTACGTGGGGAAATTAAGCACATGAATGGCAAGGTTGAATAGAAGGGGTAAATGTACGTCATATCTGGTTTTGGCACGCGGAAACTAACGATTGTTTATGGAGATTGCTGAATATTTTTTTCATTTTATAAAGCGGAGTTTTAAGTCTAATTAAACATTTTTATGGTGTGCATATATAACCAATGCGTTTTGTTTATAACTATAATAATATCGCACGTTTGTACAATATAGGTGGCAGGTGACCTTTAAGCAAATGGTCCATTATTAGAATTGTCTGCCAATTTAGTCTTGGCAAAGCAATACAAGATCAGAAGTAACATTTTTTCTCAGAAAAGTAAACAAATTATTGGTTATGCACAAACTGAACAGGACTCCTGTATAATTTCACATAACAAATTAAAACATACTGGTATTGGGCAACCTCAAATAAATATAGCATTTTCCAGATCTTTATTACATTTCCATCATTATGGCAAACTAAGTATCTCTAATAATCCAAGCATTTAATGAATGTTTATCTGCCAAGGCTCTCTTTGCTGATCCTCCAACAAAAAGCTGACAGATCTTCTCAATCAGATCCAGGACTTGCAGGTGCTTTTTCTTCCAGATCTTTCAGACTCTTTATAAAACACAGAAAGCATATGATCCAGACTCTATTCTAGAAATGGTATTTGACAAAATAGTTTGAATGTTGCTATGTATTTAATATCCATGTGGTGAGGATGTAGTGATCTGTGTCCTTCACATATTAATTTGTTCTCATTTCATCCCCTTCTGAAGTCTTCTAGTCTTGAGTTTTTGACCGGCCTCAGTGCCATTCCTTGTTTTAGGCCATCTGGGTCAAAATCATTTATCCCTCAACATTGTAAAACACAGAGTCAATTCAATGTTATTTGATGGTGAATATAGCACCATAGTTGTTCAATTCTAAGAATGTAAACAGATCTTCACTCGAATATGGCTCCTCATTTCTCTTATAAGATTTAAGATTTTTTTCTATACTCTCCAACACTGAAATCACCCAGGATGACACAACATAGGATGCACCCCCTTGCACAGATTCAGGACTGTACAGTCTGTGTTAGCTGTCCCACACCTCAGATAAGTAATCAAGTCACTGGAGCCATCAATACAGCCATGTGTGATGAACCCCCATCTGTAAAAATAACAAAATAACCAAGTTTTATTATACATCTTAAACAGGAAACTGATGTAGTCATCTCAGATAATCTGTGTTGTCTGCAGTTGAATTATGTTTAACTGTATTCCTTATACATTATTGAGCTATTGTAGTTATGGTGTGGATTAAGGGTGATAGGACTGTTGTAATTATGGTATGGTTTTGGTGTCAGAGTGCTGTTGTAATTATGGCATGGTTTGGCTTAGAGAGGGCTATTGTAATATGGTGTGGATTTTGGTGTGAGGGGGCTATTGTAATTACGGTGTGGATTAGGTGTGAGGGAGCTATTGTAATTATGGCGTGGATAAGGTTTGACAATGCCACTGCAATTACGGTGTGGATTATGTGCAATAGGGCTACTGCAATTATTATGTGGATTAGGTGTGAGAGGGCTATTGTAATTATGGTGTGAATTAGGTGTTAGAGGGATACACAATTTCTAAATTCCACAGCATTTTACCTCATGAACAATTACTGATGCAAAATCTGCACATTAGGCAATGAACTTACTGAATCACATGTTTGATGCATGTAAATCAAGATATTGTTTTTTTGTTACACAATGGCAGATCTGGGTCTATTGGATCTACAATTGTTGGACAATGACTGCATGTCCTCATTTATAACTCAAGCCTAAATCTGCTGTCACATTAAACAATGGCAGATATGGGTCTATTGGATCTACAATTGCAGATGGACTCAACTTACATGTGAGTATATAATTATGCATGCATGTAATCCTCCTAGCTAAGAGTGTTTTCCTCCCAAGATAAGGGGTATATCCAGTCCCACACAGATAAGGGGTGAATCCAGTCCCTCCCAAGATAAGGGGTGTATCCAGTCTCTCACTGATAAGGGGTGTATCCAGTCCCTCCCAAGATAAGGGGTGTATCCAGTCCCTCCCAAGATAAAGGGTGTATCCTGTCCCTCCCAAGATAAGGGGTGTATCCAGTCCCTCACTGATTTAGGGGTGTATCCAGTCCCTCACTGATAAGGGGTGTATTCAGTCCTTAACTGATAAGGGGTTTATCTAGTCCCTCACTGATAAGGGGTGTATCCAGTCCCTCACTGATAAGGGGTGTATCCAGTCCCTCCCAGGATAAGGGGTGTATCCAGTCTCTCTCTGATAAGGGGTGTATCCAGTCCCTCCCAAGATAAGGGGTGTATCCAGCCCCTCACTGATAAGGGGTGTATCCAGTCCCTCGCTGATAAGGGGTGTATCCAGTTCCTAACTGATAAGGGGTTTATCCAGTCCCTCACTGATAAGGGGTTTATCCCAACTTGATCCCAGTGTCATATATTTATGTTAATACTGCCTGTGATCACATGACTGTGATCTGGTTTAAACAAGATCCTGACTTAATAATTTGACAAGATATGGTGTATTCTTCAAGAACAAAAAATAAAATTGTTTTCTTTAGTTTTGAAACATGTTAGGTCATTACAGAGCTGACAGTTGTTAATTTAATTACTACTGAACAGTAAAACCAAAAAGTCTTCCTTGAGTTTTGTTTTTATTGTACCCTGTAAAGACACGTGTAGCTTAATGCAGGGTAAACAGGTGTCTCAAGGTCTCTAACTAACATTAATATACCAAATTAATTATATCCCATCTTTATTCCTTATGCCAAACTTTCAAGGCAATTCATGTCATTTACTAATTAATGTATTTATTTTGATTCAGTTTTCCTTATTTTTTTTAACATGTTCTGCTTGTAATATATTTTCAATCTTTATTTCATTTAATGATGCTAATTCATGTGACTATTTACAGTATAGCATAATGCCAGGTGTATTAGTCATATAGTTTTCTTACTCATATAAGTTTCCTAACCAGTGATGCCTTTGCACATGCTGACAAGAGTGTCATATCTTTGAATTTAACATAATAACAATGATTATCTAGAGAAAAGATCAGAGCAAATGCCAATAAATTATATAAGTGCATATGTATTTATTAACAAAGTGTAATCTCTGGAGATTACTTGCAACAAGAATATAACACTCTAAATAATAATGTTTAATGTGAAACTAAACTGAGTTTATATGGTTATAAATATTGTCAATATTTAAATACAGATTATAAAATTTAGAAACTTAAGGAGTATGGTATGGAATTACTGTTATGAATAGAGCCAGATCGGATGGTGACCGGAGCACATACTCGCACTATAAGATGCAAACTGACGATTTTAGTATACATGTATAATGTACAAATGAATGGTTCCTCTGCCAATAAATCAATATTGAATAATGAAAAGTTTAAAGTAATTCTTGTTTAGTATGGAACAAGTTGATAACTGCATCAACAGAATCAACTAGGATCATATACTTATATATCCCAAGGATTGGCAGGAAACAATTTAAAATGTTTGGTGGAGTCTGCAAAATTGCATTAACATTGCAACATTCCCATGCTGACACCGAAAGTATATTTTCCATTCTGAGGAAAATTGCTTGCTGTACAAAATTAATATAATCCAGACAATGATCTCCAAGAAATGTTAAAAGTTTTTGTGGTCCATATAAGGAGAGTATGAAGGGCAGGAACTTATGTGAAAGGATTGATAATAGATTATATGTATATTTTAAAATAAGAAAATGGAAATGTGTTTGGGAGCTGAATTTTTCCCCCATTTTCATGCTAAAAATCAGGCTGATGAAAATCCTCCATCTCTATTAAAGTGACTGCCAAAACTCCAGACAATTTTTTGCCAATCTTATGATCTGTTCTAATCTGACCTCTCTGTTCCATCACATGTATATGTAAGATTTCATCTGCATTCTAAACTAGCTGAATGGTCCCATGCACACATAACTTAATAGTCCCAATCTGTCTTTTTCATCACAATAATTTTGCAATACATGAGTAGCTAGGACTGTACAGATAAAACAATTTAATTTAAAGTGATCATTATAAAAATATGTGATTATCTTTTATTACAATCTGAAACAGGCCATAGCAAATATAAAAACATTAATAAACAGCAAAACCATCTAAAGATAAACCAAAGATGTAACAAGTGTTGGCATCATTACAATTTCCCCACCAAAAATTGACAAACAAATCTATAAAGTTAGATCCCACCTATTTTATTGTTATTTTTTTATTTCAAGAGAGATCTTGAATGTTTAGCACAGAAATTTTAAGAGATGGCTTGTATGTAGCTAGCTTAGTCGCACTGTGGGAAGAGATGACTTGTCTCTGACTAGCATTAGTCACAATGTGGGAAGAGATGACTTGTATGTAACTAGCATGTGTCACACAGTGTGAAGAGACGGCTTATATGTAACTAGCATTAGTCACATGGTAGAAAGAGATGACCTATCTGTAGCCAGCATTAGTCACACAGTGGGAAGAGATGATTTGTATGTAACTAGCAATAGTCACACAATGAGAAGAAATCATTAATCACATAGTGGGAAGAGATGACTTGTATGTAACTAACATGTGTCACACAGATGGCTTATATGTAACTAGCATTAGTCACATGGTAGGAAGAGATGACTTATCTGTAGCCAGAACTAGTCACACAGTGGGAAGAGATCACTTGCATGTAACTAGCAATAGTCTCACAATGAGAAGAAATCATTAATCACATAGTGGGAAGATATTTCTTCTACGTAACCAGCATTAGTTAAATGGTGGGAAGAAGACTTGTATGTAACTATGGTTAATCACACAGTGGCAATAAATGATTTGTATTCAAGTAAAACAAGGACAAAAATGAATGCCAATATACCTGGAGTTTCATATATCGATCAATCTGCATGGTATACTCTTCTGCATACAGCAGCTGACCAGTGACCAGAATATCTTTCAGGGTCCAACCTTTTCAAACTATCTCTAGCACAATAGCACTGATCATGAATTCATCTTGATGCATGGTGACCAGGTTTCATCTACATGAAGAAAGTGAAACAAGAAATTTAAAGTCATTAGATAACAAAGTCTATGGTAATCTGTCTTAAAGTCACCTGTATTAAGCAATCACCTCTCTTAAACAACCAATGTTTCAAAGTCGAATAAATGAAGATATCTAAGAATCTAATCTCTATTAAGAGTCCACCTATCCTGTGAGTCACTTTTCTCACTGTCCATTAATGATTTCTCACAAACAGTTTGACTGTAGAATGGTTGTATAAACATCCCCCAGTTCTCAACTTTTCTCACCCATCCTACTCAAAATCTGTGCCAGCAGGGTCATGTCACATGGCTAAAAATAGGTCCACGGTCCAAACAAAACTGTAAATCTGAATTTTTATTTTTAGTCCTAGTGTGTGTATATGTATAAATGGATAAAGGGTATGGATCTTAAAGAAAAGATGATGGAAGTCAGATTGGGTATGGAGACTCCCCTGGCTAAGAAAAAAAATGATGTCGGATATATATAAGTGCTGTTTGTTCCTGGTCTGCAAAGTACACTCAGCCTAACTCTTTCACTAATGAAGTACTAATTTGCAGTTTTCTGCAGTTAGCAAAGACAAGACAAACATGGATCATGCACATACTGTGGAAGGAATGCATGTTTTTGAGAAAAAAGGAAATACTGGCCTGAAACCAATGTCAATTGACAGACAAATGCCAATACTTAAAATCAGTACCAACAAGGCAGTTATTTACTTTGTGGACTGCATATGTTTTTCAGCTGGGACAGCAGACACAGAAACAATAATCTCTTTGTGAATAAAAGAAGAGAAGATCCAAAACTTATTTAGATTCACCATGTTGTTCATCAATTATCACCTCTTCAATGCAGTACAGTATTAACTTATAGTAACTGGTCACGATGCTATTGCTTATTTTATACTAAAATAGTTGAAACTAAACAAATATTGTGTTAAAGTGTTATAATTGTATAAGGTTTGCATTTAATACTTACACTGGGGCGATAAGACTCGGCTATTTTTGGGGGGACTCTCTAGTCCTACATGTAAGACCTCGAATATGATATTTATGTTTTGGGCGTCTGGTACTAAAACATAATTAACATGCGATACGTCTTACATTGTTGGACTAGGGACTCCTAGGATTATTATTCTGATCCACAGGGGCTCTTATTGTTGCTTACAATTGACCTGTCATACATGTACTATATAATAACCACAGTGGCTCGTACCGTTTCTTATAATTGATCAGTCACATAGTACATGTATAACAGGTCAATTGTAAGTAACGATACAAGCCCCTGTGACGAGTCTTTGATCCTCCGCTTTCAAAACCAGGTAAATCTGTGCTATCACCAGTTCTGAATCAATTAGCATGGTATATATCTCCTCGAAGATTTAATTGTATAACCTGTTCTATCCTAAAATAAGTTTGAATGTACTGGTCCTTGTTTACGGATTTGCTGTCTTCGGAACGCTTAGGACATTATTACAACTTGTAAGTTTTCTAATGACAGTGACTCAATAAGGGAGCAATTATTATTTGATTTTCGGAGGACACACAGATTTCAACATTTTCTAATATTAAAATTAATAATCGATAAAGTTTCTAATTTGAATATTACAAAATACTGGGTATTATATTATTAGAAAATCATTTTATATCACTTGAAACTACCGAGTCTGTTCATAAACGGCTTACAGTTTGTTGTTATTGCTATGCTGTTGCTATAGAGCTTCAACTCGGAATAGGCCATACTCCAGAAAATGCGCGCGACAACTTGAAATTCCGTAGTGTTGTGCTCTTTCTTGAAAAATCGACTGGATTGCTAAAATTTCAGAGCTATGGATACGGATGTTATTCCATGATGCTTGCAAGCCATTTAAATGTAGGCAAGGTCTTGAACTTTGGGATAGGATTAGTCTTTACATGTGCAGAAGAGTATAAAAATTATAATATAACTCACTGAGTAGGACTACTGGCGTTGGGATAGTTGGGGGGGGGGTATTTTGTTTTAATATTAATATTTTAAGCATTGTAAGTGAAGATCTTACATTTGGAAAGTTACACATTGTCAAGACCAGGGTTATAACATATGGAATGGGATCTTGGGTTACAATCTCTGATCTTGCTCAAAGGGTGGGCCCCATGGGGATACTGCTAAGATCGATACAACAACCATATATATTAGTTCTGAAGGACACATGTATATCCAATGCAAACCAGGGGCCATGCCCATAAGAATGGCGATTTTTCCCTAGATCTTAACTTGTAAAGTGCAGAGATACCCACTTTTTAACCATATTGAAGGTTGAAGGACACATTAAAATATCAGACATACAAATTAGTTACAAATCCTGGGGAAGGGTACATGCTCCTGGATTATAACTTGGAAACTGTTGAGATCCCCAGCCTATAACCAGTAGTGGCCTGAGGGGGGTGCAAAAGATGTGATCGCACCAAGCCCACAAGCTTGGGTGCCGGAAGTTGGAATTTGATTAAAGCATATTATAACTAAAGCAGATTATTTAAAAATAAATTTTATTTTGAAGACAAACCTGTATTTTTCTATGAATATTTCAGAGAATTTCTTCAGTGATATAGAAATTAGATATAGAAATTAGATTTTGGGGACCCATTGTCCTCATTTTGCACCAGGCCCACACAGCATTACCACCCCACTGATATAACTATATGCACCATAGTGGTGGACCAAGAAGTTTTACTGGTAATGAGCACTGTGTAATTCCAGTGAATACAAAATTCCCCTAAACTAAAAACTGAACACAGCAATAAGACTGATTCAAAATTAGATGTTAATGTAGAAACTGGTATTTTTCCAAGTAGACAACATTGATTTAAAAAGTTAAAGTGCAATAATAGAGCCAGGATAATGGTCAGTCTTTTCTGTAAAACATTCAAAGTTTAGCAATTTCCAAGTGAAATGTAATGTCCTTTCAGATTCAAGTAAACTTGTTCACCTCCATTGACAATTATTAGAATATTTAAATTATAGTCATAAAGAAATGTTAGCTATTTATTATGTTGTTTACAAAATAAATGTCACTAGTCAGGTACACCATTGACTTGAATTTGGACTGAGGTCAATTACAAAATACAGATATATATAAGAAATAGTCACTGAGAAAAGCCAACAAGCAATACAAATTCAATATAAATAACAACATGCTATAACTTACTTTGGTTGACAGACTGAATTTGGTTTTATGGCATACCCAAGCAGCTGTGAAAATTTTTTCCGTATGGTGCCTGACGATTTGGCTAGCCTTCATTCAAATATGTTAACTATATCTACACCTTGGGGGACTGACTTGATACTTTAATTTATGACCGAGGGTTTTGGCATTCATGTACCAGGGCAAAGGCTTGCATTTTAGTTTACTGCTACTTAAGTATCTTTGGTATTTCTGTTTAAGATTAGAACTATCATTACATATAAGTAATGGATTCTGACTGCATTAATGGAGTAGAAGAGTTTGCTGTCATGGTGATTAGACCAAACTACAGTGGAAGCTAACATCGGTGGTGATTTGGTTCCACTTGCAGATGAATGTATTGCACCAGAGTGGTATGTGTTAACAAACCCTTATTTACACTGAAACATAATCATGCAAATAATAACCAAATGAACAACAACTGCAAAAGAAAATCACCATTAGAACCTCATCAGTGTAAATGTAGGCATGTGGTCATATATGCAGTCTGTCAGCTTGATGCAACAACAACTGATGGCATTGGTGTGGCTGGAAGATTCACAACCACAACAACCATCATAAATGTAGGCACACCAATCATAATTATTGTTAGGGCTACCCATACATAAATTGTAACCAGTGTATATGGCAGTGCTACAAAATCATTTAAATACAATTACATTCACTTATATTTTTTCATAACTTCTTATGGCAGCACAAATTAGTCTCAGTACAATTAGTAAACACTGCTTGGTGGCTACTGAGGATAAAATAATTAGCATGGCCAAATTCAAGACTTTTAATGGAAACAGGAAACTATGAGCAAAGATAAAGAACTGTCAGGTAAAAGATTTACATACAAGAAAAGTTGAGTAATTTCCTTTAAAAATAAATCATATAAATATCAAAATGCAGTCATAGTATTTGTCACGTCACAATCTCAAAAATATGTACTGTCCAAATCAAATGGTGGTTTTGTTGGTGAGACATGTAAGATCCAGTAGTCAAATGCTGGTTTTGTTGGTAATATATGTACCATCTAGTAGTCAAATGGTGGTTTTGTTGGTGTGACATCTAAGATCCATTAGTCAAATGGTGGTTTTGTTGGTAATACATGTACCATCCAGTGGTCAAATGGTGGTTTTGTTGGTAAGACACGTACCATCCAGTAGTCAAATGGTGT
This sequence comes from Sinohyriopsis cumingii, assembly GCA_028554795.2. Classification (NCBI taxonomy): domain Eukaryota; kingdom Metazoa; phylum Mollusca; class Bivalvia; order Unionida; family Unionidae; genus Sinohyriopsis; species Sinohyriopsis cumingii. The sequence continues at coordinate 5,866,102 of JAPYKE020000055.1, forward strand.
TTTTTGTTGGTGTTATATATATATCTGATTTAATTCATATTTATTTTAATTTAATTTTTTGTCAGTTTTCAATTATTTTTTCTATTAATGCTATTATAATGTAAATCTATTCACTGGTGATGATATTTTTCCAGAAAATCAGTTGACCTGAATCATTCATTTTGTAAACACTAGGTGTTGATCTAAATCCTGACCTTGTTTCAGAATTTGTAGCAACCTTCATAAATAAGTTCTATTTCATTTTAAAATGATTGGTTTTCATCAGGGTCATTTTTGATGTACATGACATAAACATAATCACGTGACCCCCCCTTTCGATTTCACAATTCTGATTTTTACATTACTGCGCATTTGTTAGTTTTAATAGAGATGTGTAGAGAGAGATTCGTCAGTTTAGGGCATTTACACTGATGTCAAGTTATTTTGTTGTAGCCAGAATTTGAGTTATAATTTTCTTCAGATCCATTGGATTTCAAAAGGATTAATTATTTTTTCTCTGGAAATATTTTGAGGAGTGCTCACACATAAGCTGACACTGTCATGGAGCCATACTGGTTACAAGCTGACACTGTCATGGAGCCACACTGCTTACAAGCTGACACTGTCATGTATCCATACTGGTTACAATTGGACACTGTCATGGGACCTCACTGCTTACAAGCTAACACTGTCATGAAACCATACTCAGCTAGGTCACACGTTGACACCCATGTTGCTACTAACTTCTAATTTGCACCGATCATCAACCGTAACAAAAATTACCAAAATAACTAAACTGTTATGTGACAGTTCACAGGAAACAAGGACTAGTCCCAAATATGATGTCCTGATTGTTTCACACATCCATCATATTGTAAAAGCAAACAGATACCTCAAAAACAAAAAGTATTTACATGCATCGCACTTTATATACCCACACAAAGCACCCTAGATTAACAACATTATTAAATACAAGCTTTGGGTTTTCATATAGAAAGCTATGACAGCCAATTTACAAACCAGGAAAAGTAATTTTAACCATCCCGATCTCTTTATCATCTCACCAATTGGTAAATGTATCATCTATCAAAAGACAAAGCCTCTAATGTAATGCAGTAAACAAGTTGTAAAAAGAAAAACATAAGTCTGTATGGGTTATTTGGATTTTAAGCATAGCTTTAATGATCTTTCAGTTACATATCTATGATACTACAAGTGTGGCAATTTATAATGATCTTCAGCACTGTGGCCACAGACATGTACCTACCATCATGATTCACCCACTCACATTATCCTGACACCAGACTGACCAGTCCTAAGCACTAACTTTTCATGCTGAGCACTAAGTAATGCAGCTGAGAGCACCATTTTTCTAGGTCTTTGGTATGACTCAGCCAGGGATTGAACCTGCAACCTCCTGCATCCACAGCAGAGGCTCTAACCACATATGCCATTGAAGCAGTCAAAAACAGAACTTGGTGATTCAAAATATTTAATTTGACCCAAGGCACACTGGAAACTAAAACTACAGGGCTTTATAACTATTAAAAAAATGAAATTTTGAAATTAACAAAGGGACATAAAAACATTACATGTTTTTAATGGTATCAAAAATTGAACTATGTATTCCTGTCTCTCACTGTTTCCACATTACCATTTATTTCTGTCTCTCACTGTTTCTTCATTACCATTTAATCGTGTCTCTCACTATTTGAGCATTAAAATGTATTCCTGTCTCTCACTATTTCCAATTAATTCACCATTTATTCCTGTCTCTCATTGTTTCCACATTACCCTTTGGTCCAGCCTCTCACTGTTTCCAAATTATTAATTATTTGTGCCTCTCACTTTTCCACTTTACCATTTAGTCCTGTCTCTCACTGTTTCCATATTACCAAACAAGCCAATTTTATATTTACTAACCAATATTAGATGTAATTGTTTTCTAATGCATTGTGTTTCAGCTTATGTTTTGTCAGTAAAGCACATTGGTCACAAGTTTGTTTTAAAGAAATCCAGCAATACCTTTTCAACAAATCCAGAAATAACTTATATTCTGCTGAAGAGGTACAAGGACTGACTGGTAGAATGGGTGGGGTTAAATGTACGCAGAGTTACTTAAATTTGCCAATGTCTTATTCATTTCCATTTTACAAAACTATATTCCAGGCTTTCATGTCTGCTGGAACTGAATAGGAACTTTTTCACAATAAACTAATTTCAGATGGTTTGTGATTCCAAAGGTTTTGCAAATGTTATGTGCATCCCACTTCTTGAATATGACTTCAGAACTTCCATCAATTTTCCACAAGATCTGCATTCTCAACACACTTTCTGCACACTTAATATCAAGTGCATATCACCCTATGTAGTCAGAAAACCGCTTCCCCTTAAACACAGTTTCCATGTAGTTAGACAACCACTTCTCCTTAAACACAGTTTCATTGTAATCAGACAACCTCTTCTTATTGAGCACAGTTTCTAATTAGTCAGACAACCATTTCCAGTTGAGCACAGTTTCCATGTAGTCAGACAACCACTTCTCCTTAAGCACAGTTTCTATTTAGTCAGACAACCATTTCTCCTTAAACACAGTTTATATGTAGTCAGAAAACCACTTGTCCTTGAGCACAGTTTCCATCTAGTCAGACAACCACTGTTCAATGAACACATTTTATATGTAGTCAGACAACCACTTCTCCTTGAGCACAGTTTATATGTAGTCAGACAACCACTTCTCATTGAGCACAGTTTATATGTATTCAGACAACCACTTTTCATTGAGTACATTTTCCAGATGTGATGTTCAGGCAGAATAATTCTCTTCATGGACATTGATTAACTGTATTATTAATCAGGAAAATTGATCTGCTCTTTCCTTCACATTTTTTTCCTTCAACTAATCAAAAAATTTGTATTGTTAATTGGAACCATTTTAACCAAATGGAACATCACTGACTGTTGCTTAGAAAAATAAAAGGAAGCATATAATATGCATTCCAATTTATTTTAGTAAATATAGCTATTGTATTACACCATGTGTTGGTGGAATGGTTTAAAAGACATTTTATATAACACCATATAAGTTTGGAACCTATTACCTAGTTGTATCAAGTTCATTATGATATTGGTCTTTTAGACATTCTGTGAAGACACCTTTAATATCAAAGCATCATTGAGTTCAATGATTTATTACTTGCTGGAATAGGGTTTTAGTCATATTTTTATTTCTGAAATAAGATTTTAGTTTGTAACACTGAGAAGTAATATCTTTGTCTAATATAGAAAAAATAGAATTAAGCCTAACACAGAAGTTTTAGTTTTACACAATATAAAATTTTAATCTACTTATATATAGATTTTATAAAAGATTCTGCTACATTTTTTTGTGTCTAATATAGAATTTTTAATTTAGTCTAACATAATTTTTAATTAAGTGAAAGATTTAATTTTTAATTTTAGTCTAAGATTGATTTTAAAATCTTAGTGTATTAAATATAACATTTTTAATTTCAAATATATATTTTTAATTTTAGTCTAATATATAACTTTTAATTTAGTTTAATATACATTTTGAATATTAGTTTAATATATAATTTTTAATATTAGCCTAATGTAGAATTTGTGACTTAAGTCTAATACAGACATTTTAATATCAGTCAAATATAATTTCAGTTTTTGTCTAATATAGAATTTTAAATTTTAATTTAATTTAGAATTTGTTAGTATAGCCTAATACATTTTTTGGTTCGCTGTAGAATTTTGACTTTATTCTAATATAGAATTTGTTGCATTATTAATCTATTATGGAAGTTGGAATTTTATTCTAGCATATAAATTTTAATTTTAGTCTAATAAAGATATTTTAGTCCAATATAGGATTTTTAATTTTAGTCTGACATAGAATTGTTAATTTTAGTCTAATATGGAACTTTTAATTTTCATTCATCAAATATTTATTAACATCTTAGGAAAATATAGAAAGCTTAATTTTAGTATAATATGTAATTTTGTATTTATTCTAGTACAGAATTTTTAATTTTGTCTTATAAAGAATTTTTAATTTAATCTAATATAGAATTTTAAAAATTAGTCTAATATACAAATTTTAATTTTAGTCCAAAACATTCTTTAAATTATGTCTAATATGAACATTTATTTTTGTCATACATTTAATTTATTATATTAGTCTAATATAGAATTTAATATCTAAACTATTATCAAAATTTTAATTTTAGTCTCATATATAACATTTTTAGTTTTATTATAATATAACTTTTTAAATATTACAATACGACAATTTTGAGTTTTAGTCTAATTTAGAATCTATCATTTTAGTTTTATATCTCATTTTTAACTTTAGTCCAGTATTTAATTTTATTTTTAGTCAAAAAGATATTTTTCATTTTGTTTAATATAAATCTTTTCAATTTGTCTAACAAAGAATTTGCAATTTTAATTTATTAAATATTGTTTATTTTAGTCTGATTTAGATATTATAATTTTAGTCTAATATTGCAATATTTTTAATGTTAGAGTTTTTTTAATCAGGCTACTGTAGAATTTTTAATTTTTATTTAATGTATCATTTTTCATTTAGCTTAATATAGAATTTGTAATTTTGTCTGACATATACATTTTAATTTAGTCTAATATAGAATTTTTAATTTTATTATAATAAAGATGTTTTAATTAGTCCAACATAACATTTTAAGTTTAGTCATATTTAACATTTGTAATTTGAGTCTATTATAGATTTTTTAATTTTAATTTAATATGAATTTTGTTTTATTTTGTTTCACATGGAGATTTTAATTGTGTGTATATAATTTTTCAATTTTAGCTCATTATATAATTCTCCTAGCATTAGTCTAATATAAAATTTGTAATTTTGTTTATAATACAAAGATTATAATTTTAGACTAATATAGAGATTTTAATTTTAGTTGGTTGTATATTTTTTTTATTTACTTTTAGTCAAACATAGAAGTAGTAATTTGTTCTGATTATACAATTTTAGTCCAATAACGAGTTTTTAATTTTAGTTCATTATCAGATTTTTAATTTTATTCTTTCATAGAATTTTGTATTTTGGTCTAATATATCAATTTTATTTTAGTTGATTAATTATTCTTTGCATATCAGTAAAATTTTGGTTCTTTAAATTTATTCTAATATAGGATTTTTAACTTAATTTTAATATAGAATTTAGTCTTAAATATTATTTTTTATTTTAGTCCGATATATAATTTGTAACTGTGTCTAATACAGAATTGTATTTTTACTCAAGTATAGAAGTTTTTTTTTAGTCTAGTACAAATTTTTTATTTTTTCCCTGATTTATACTTTTTAATTTAGTCTAATATAGCATTTTTAAAATTGGCATAATTTACAATCTTTATTTTTAGTCAAGTACATAATTTGGATTGTTTGTCTAATATAGAATTTTAATTTTAGTCTTATATATATATATATATATATATATATATATATATATATATATATATATATATATATTAAGTTTAGTCTTATATATTAAGTTTAATCTTATATATAATAAATTATATGTTAAGTTTAGTTGAATATATAATTTTAATTTAGTCTAACAAATCAAGTTAAAACTTAGACTAATATCCAATTTTTAATCTTTGTTTAATATAGAATGAATAATTTAGTCTGTCATAGATTATTTTTTGTTTAGTCTAATATATAATCTATATTTTATTTTCTAGAAAGAATACGAAATTTAATCTAAAATATAATTTTAAATTTAGCTCAATATATAATTTATAATTTAATCTAATATAGAACTTTTAATTTTATTCTTATATAGACATTTTAAGTAGTCTAAAAGAATTTTGAATTTTAGTCTAATATGGAATTTTTAATTTTAGTTTAATATAGAATTTGTTTATGTTGTTTTGTAATAAAATGTATAAATTTTAGTCTAATATATAAATTTTATTTTTAGTTGATTGTATATTTTTTTTTAACTTTAACTCTGGCATAGAATTTGCAATTTTTGCAGATTTTAGATTTTTTAAAAAATTATTTTCGACTAATATAGAATAATTTTTACTTTTAATCTCTTATATAACGTTAAATTTTAGTTGATTATATGATTTTTAATTTAAGTCTGATATAGAATTTGTAATTTTATTCTAATATAGCATTTTTAATTTGAGTTGATCAAAATTGTTTTGTTGCATCTGAGCAAAATATGTTTGTTAAGTTGTGTTTAATTTAGGACTTTTAAGTTAATATGGACATTTCAATTTAAGTTGATCATAATTTTTTTTTTTTTTTTTCAATGGAAGGCTTTTAAATTTAGTCCAATATAAAAGGTTTAATTTTAATCTAATATAGAATTTTTAAGTTTGGTCTCATATAGAATGTTTTTAATATTTGTCTAATATAAAATTTTACCTTTGTCTCATATCAAATGTTAAATTTAAGTCTAACATAGAATTCTTAGTTTGCAGTATGTGCCCTCCCCAAAATCATCATTCCTAACAATGTGCTTTTGTAACATTTTATGACATGACTATTTTCTTCTTTATTTTTGCCATATGTTGATACTGCTCTAATACAATTATTATTATTATTATTATTAGCAGCAGCAGCAGCAGTAGCAGTAGAGTGAGTTTCCATGAGATATTTAAGTGCATTTATATATTTACATTTACTGTATTAATATAAACTATGTGAACAAAGAGTCAGGTGAGTTCAATAACTGTGCTTAACATGAAAACTAACTAAACACTGTAACAAATGTTGTTAAAGGAATTTGTAAAATTCTGCTGTCGAGTTTCAATAACAATAAAACAAAAATGGGTTTACATTTTGTTTCAAAACATTAAATTTGTATCCTGGGAGTTGTATTTGCTTTGGGTGCTGGCTTCTATCTGAATGATAGCCAGTATACAATTACCAACAACATCATAGGGTTTTAGTAGCTGTCATCCAATGAAAACCCACAACACGATGATAATGTCAGTTTGCATAATGGTCTGGTCATATGTAGCAATTAAGTTTTGGGTCTGGAGGAGAGGAAATGGGAGGTGGTCTTGGAGTTTCTTTTGATCTGAGAATTTTTTTCCTCTACTGTAAGCATGTCAAGATAATTATCATTTTTGTTCAGATGATACAATTTAATTATATAGGATTGTTTTATTTGGTTGTAAATCTGGGCAATATTATTATTGTTAAGATATATAAGAGGTCAACTACTTTTTTCTATCATTTATATAACTCTTTCCCTATTCTATTCCCCTGAACATCAAATGGCTTGTTTCCTAATTGCATCCAATAGTTTTTGCTTTGACAGCATCGAAGCTACTAGAAATAAAGTTTGATAATATAAGGTTGCTGAGATCAAATATGTCTTGCAAGTCATCACAAATCTTACACAATGCAGTGTTGTTTCTCTGCCACTGGGCTAGACATGTTTGGCTACATCAATGGTTTACATATTTAGTTTGCCGAGAAGATCAGTTAGTAATAACAATGTGGCCTCCTATTGACGAAATAAATGATTTACCACCATCTTTATAGAAGATTTGTTGATGCTGCTATATTTTTATTTAAGTCTTTCTTGTCTACTTGGTTGAGTGAATTGTAAATTTGCCTTTGATTTAAAATGTCCAATGAGTTTTGTTTTCTATTGTAAAAATTAAACTTGCAATTAGGCCTAAATGAACTGATTACTTTTACTTCACAAAATATCACCAATTATGCTAAAATTGACAGTAGTATATATTTCCAACTGGTTTTAGTAATCAACCATTCATCAACAATTAAGCTGAAATTGACAGTCGTATATAATGTCTATTAATTGGCTCAATCATCTTTGAATAACCAAAGTGGAAATTGGACATTATTAAGTTTTAAGTAAGTAGTATATATTAGACTGTTCATTTTCTGGTACATGATGCACGTTATGCTTACATATATACTTGTATAATGTAATACCTGTATTAACTGTTGCCTCTGTATAAATATCACCTGTTCATACCACGTCAGCTAAGTCATATCTCTTTTTCCTATATAGGTGTTATGTAGTCTTTGTCACAGTTAATGGTCCTAAACAGTAACTCTAAATGGTTCTAAATAGTCACACTAAATGGTCCTAAAGAATCACATAAAATTGTCCTAATGAGTCACACTAAGTGATCCTAAATTGTCACACTAAATAGCCCTAAACAGCCACATTAAATGGTCCTAAACAGTCACACTAAATGGTCCTAAACAGCTTCATTAAATTGTCATAAATAATCACATTAAATGGTCCTAAATATACCATATATACTCAAATATAAGTTGTATCCACCAGTAAACTGTACAAACCCAGATATATTATATTGTACAGCATATCTGAGTCTATGCACATTGTGAAAAGTAATCAGTACGACAAATACAGACCATAATGTGTGGTGTGTTATGCAGATCAGTATATATGTTGTTTGCAATCAAACAAGACTTATATGACAGTATTTGTGGTACATTATGTATGCAATTGTCAGGTTTGCATTAATTCATGTCTTAAAGATAGAGATTTCAGAGATTATTGGCTTCAGTGCAGCATAGAAACAAAACAGATTGTTTCCTGTATTGACCCTGTAATAAATATTACTTATCTATACATGTGATGTGGCCATTACCACAGTGATTACCTTGCACATATTAATTGTATAATATACATTATCCCCTCACTATAAGACAACTCAATATAAAATGGACCGACCGTTCCGGTGGCCTAGTGGTTAGCGCGTCTGCCTCGGATGCGGGATGTCGTGGGCTCGCTCCCCATCTGATTCATAGCAAAGACTTACAAAAACGGTATTAACAGCTGCCTCACTTGGCGCTCCGCATTAATATGTTAGTGTGAGGATTGGTACGCCTGGTGTCAGGATAATGTGACTGGGTGGGACATCATGTTACATGTCTGCGGCAAGATACCCCAGTGCTAGACATCATTATAACTGTCACATTGCATACATCGTAGCGATATGACTGAAACATTGTTAAAGCTACGTTACAAAACCAAATCACAAACACACACACATACATACAATTGACCTGTTTATAAGGTCAGAATGGTTGATGTCGTTTCTTTATACAATAGTCTAGACTTGGAACAAACATGTTGTTGTTGTAGGGTTTAACTCCATTTTTAAGTACACATAGGCTATATATGGCAGCCAGTGTTGATGGTGGAGAACCACCGATCCACGAGAAGCTACTGGCAAGCTTTCTCACATACCCACATTGGCTGAATCCGAGACTCAAACCCTCGCAGACAGAGGTGAGATGGCAGTGATCCGTAACGGAGAGCGCTTTAGACCACCCGGTCACTCAGGGCCCCAACAGATATCATGTAAACTGCGAATGTTCCACAAAGCACATGTTACACAATGTTGTGATATTTTGGTGCAAACTATTATCATTGATTTGTGAAGACTGATGTGAAAAAAGATTTGATAAATATCAAATCATATACTAATTTCGCCTGACTAAAGACACGATATAATTTTCTGAGGACATATCCAAGTCTTGAAATGAAAGTTAAGTGAACATCCAGTACACTTCTTAGAAACTTGACATAAATCGGGTAGGCACATTCCTCAATGACACAAGTCAACCATGCAATATAGATTAAATATTCATAATAATATATTGATTGTAATGTAACGTTATGAATTCACTTTAACAGCGCAAACTAGTAACATATATGCACTGCATATTGTATAAATATATGCGAGAACTGCTAACGCTCACAAGTATGAAAGTTTTTGAAGCTATATGCAAGTCTATACTAAATTGGATAAGCAATCTGTGGTATTTTACAACATTTTGAATAGAACATACAATAAGATAGCTATCATTTTTAAAATCTAACATGCTTGGCTGCATATTTGCTATCTGTAGAGAACGCCGATAAAAAGATACAGATATAACTAAAAGGAAGAAAGTCAGTTTCATGAATATTAGTATTCATAAAGACTATTTATCCATACTTCGGATTAATGAAAAAAACAAAACAATGATTTAACTAAATTCAAGAGTTATGATGCATTCATTCCTTCTACGCAAACTTGTATGAAATTTCGCTTACTTTTTAAAACTCTAATTATTTATTACCACACTGAGCAGATCCTGGATTTTACGCCACATTTGGCATATCATAGACATCACACCACATTGAGCAGATCCTGCTTATTACACAACACTGAACATAGAATGGACTTTATACCACATTGAAGATATCATGGCCATTATACCACATTGAACAGAACATGGACAATTCTCCATATTGAGTATGTCATAGACATTACACTACATTGAGCAGATCATGGTCATTACACCACACTGAGCATATCATGGCCATTATACCTCATTAAGTCTGTCGTGACCATTATACCACATTGAGCAGAAAATGGATATTATACCACATTGAGCGTGTCATGAACATTTCTCCACATTGAGCATAGCATGGGCATTACAAGTCATTGAGCATATCATGGACATTACACCACATTAAGCAGATAATGCACATTACTCCACATTGAGTATATCATGGTCCTACCAGTAAACTGAGCATAACATAAACATTACAACACATTAAGCAGATCCTTGTCATTACACTACACTGAACATATCATGGACATTATACACCACATTATGCATGTTATGAACATTGCACCGCATTGAGTATATCAGGAACATTTCACCACATCGGACATATCATTAAGATTACAACACATTGGCCATATCATGGACATTACACCACATTGAGTATATCATGTATATTACACCACATTGAGCATATCGTGGATATTACACAAAATCGACTATATCATGGTCATTGCATCAAATTGAATATACCATGGACATTACAACACATTGAATATACCATGGACATTACAACACATTGAATATATCATGGACATTACAACACATTGATTAGATCATTGTTTCTCATTACACCAAATTGAGTATATCATGGTCATTACACCACATTGAGTATGTCAAGGCCATTACACCGCACTGAGCGGAACATAGGCCTAACTTAATATTAATCAGGTTATGTACATTACACCATATTAAGCATGTCACAAACATTTCACCACATTAAGCATGTCATGAACATTACACCACATTGAGTATATCATGATCATTTCACCACACTGAGCATATCATTGACATTACAGCACCTTGATTATATCATGGTCATTACATCATATTGAGCAAGAAGCTCACAAAAAGCAACATCAATCCCCCATAAATGTAAAAGATAGTGTATCAAACATATATAAAAAATATTATCTTTCAACATAGTTCCTAGATAAGAGATACAAAGACAATTATTGAGTAACTGTTTTGTATTCAATCTTATTTTGCCAAATTTAAAAAACCTACATTGTACTATAACTGCATTTTCGTACATTGACAATGTGAATTTAAGAATGTATTTTCATAAATGAATAAATACTAATTTGTCATTCTCAATGATGCAATGCTAAGAGTCACACCTAAATAAATAGCATGCTTGGACATAAAACTGTATGGATAACAGGTACAACATTCAAGTGGTACACAAACATAAACTATATTTTCTCAGACAAAATTTGATTAAAATATAATTTAGTGTATGTGCCAGTATTTACATTTTCTAACACAAATATGCTTTGGTTGATGCACTATGAATGTTAAGTATGAACCATTTTCTAATGAATCTAGCTTATGAACTAGCTGGTTATAAGCTGACCTTCTTGGAGTCATTTTTGTGCCAAACTGACTCTATCAAGGAGTCATACTCCTTAGAAAAGGACATTGTCATGGAGCCTCACTGGTCACAGGTAGAAACTGTCATGGAGCCACATTCCTTTCAAGCTAACACCGTCATGGAGCCATAGTGGCTTACAGCCGAACGATATCATGGAAGTAGTATATAGGGGCGATATAGCCTCAAGAGGAATTATCATTAAAAACCACCCTGGGCCTGTTTAGCTTCTATGTCAATTTAACATGGGCAAACATTGTGGGCCTGTTTAGCCTCAAGGGAATTTAACATGGGAAAAAAATCTTGGGTCTGTTTAGCCTCAAGGGAATTTAACATGGGAAAAAATTTTGGGCCTGTTTACCATCAAGGGGAAATGGAACAGGGTCGGGACCCTATTTTAATAAGGTGCCAACCTTATGGGTCTATGAAAATGGAACAGGGGAGAGGGATAGAACACACACACACACACACACAAAAAAAAGGGGTAGGCAATGAAAGTCAAGGTCCTTTCGAGACCTATGAATGGCCCTGAAAAGGGCCCTTGGTTTTATGCTAATACATACTTAATATTATATCGTGGATAAACACCCATGTATCTATTTATAGCTATAATCTGCTTACATTCATATGAAACCCCCACTATCTATTTATAGCTAGAACTTATGGGTTGTTCCTTTGGAAAACCCAACTATCTTTTGATAGTCTCAGCTTGAGTGACGTTCCTGTTTATGAACTCTAATACATATGTATAGCTACAAACTGTGGGAAACCCCAAGTCCATATTTATAGTCTCAAAATTTCCAGCGTCAGTGATGTCACTGTACTGAACACTAGGGGATCAATGGCAACAGTGTTGCAAGTGACTGACCTGAAGACACGCTACTGTAGGTAGGTAGGTAGAGTGTATTTGATAGGGACAAAGTGAGTTTTATAGGAACAAACAGAGACCAATACATACATACATACATACATACATACATACATACACACACACATACACACACAACGTACGCACACACACACACACACACACATAGAGGGATGAGGAAAAAAGAAACCCCCAAATATACTATCAACATAGAGGGAAGCGGAAAATGAAACCAAAACATAATATCCACACGCAAGGGAAGGAAAACAAACCCAAATATACTATCCATACAAACGTACGAGAACGCATACAAACTCCAAATGCACTATCCACACAACGTACGCGAACGCATACAAACCCCAAATATATTATCGACACAACGTACGCTAATGCACACAAAATCCAAATATACCATCCACACAACGTCGCTAACGCATACAAACCCAAAATATACTATTCACACAGAAGGAAAGGAAAACAAACCCAAATATACTATCCATACAAACGTACGGGAACGCATACAAACCCCAAATATACTATACACACAACGTCGCTAAAGCATAGAAACCCAAAATATACTATTGACACGGAAGTGAGGGAAAACAAACCCAAACATACTATCCATACAAACGTACGCGAACGCATACAAATCCCAAATATACTATCCACAAAACGTCGCTAGCGCACACGGAACGGAGGGAAAACAAACCCAAACATACTATCCATACAAACGTACGCGAACGCATACAAACCCCAAATATACTATCCACACAACGTCGCTAACGCGCACAAACCCCAAATATACTAACCAAACAACATCGCTAACGCATACAAACCCAAAATATACTATTCACACGGAAGGGCGGGAAAACTAACCCAAGCATACTATCTTACAAACGTACGCGAACGCATACAAATCACAAATATACTATTCACACGGAAGGGAGGGAAAACAAACTCAAACATACTATCCATGCAAACGTACGCGAACGCATACAAACCCCAAATATACTATCCACACAATGTCGCTAACGCGTACAAATCCCAAATGTAATATCCACACAACGTCGCTAACGCATAAAATCCCAAAATATACTATTCACACGTAAGGGAAGAAAACAAACCAAAATATACTATCCTTACAAACGTGCGCAAACGCATACAAACCCCAAATATACTATCCCCACTACGTCGCTAACGCGTACAAACCCCAAAAATACCATCCACACAACGTCGCTAACGCATACAAACCCCAAATATACTATCCCCACTACGTCGCTAACGCGTACAAACCCCAAAAATACCATCCACACAACGTCGCTAACGCATACAAACCCCAAATATACTATCCACACAACGTCCCTAACGCATAGAAACCCAAAATGTACCACTGACACGGAAGGGAGGGAAAACAAACCCAAACAAAATATCCATACAAACGTACGCGAACGCATACAAACCCCAAATATACTATCCACACAACGTCGCAAACGCGTACAAACCCCAAATATACTATCCACACAACGTCCCTAACGCATACAAACCCAAAATATACTATTCACACGGAAGGGAAGGAAAACAAACCCAAATGTACTATCCATACAAACGTACGTGAACGCATAGAAACCCCAAATATACTATCTACACTACGTCGCTAACGCGTACAAACCCCAAATATACTATCCACACAACGTCGCTAACGCATAGAAACCCAAAATATACCATTGACACGGAAGTGAGGGAAAACAAACCCAAACATACAATCCATACAAACGTACTCGAACGCATACAAACCCCAAATATACTATCCACACAACGTCGCTAACGCGCACAAACCCCAAATATACTATCCAAACAACATCGCTAACGCATACAAACCCAAAATATACTATTCACACGGAAGGGAGGGAAAACAAACCCAAACATACTATCTATACAAACGTACGCGAACGCATACAAACCCCAAATATACTATTCACACGGAAGGGAGGGAAAACAAACCCAAACATAATATCCATACAAACGTACGCGGACGCATACAAACCTCAAATATAATATCCACACAACGTACGCTAACGCATACAAACCCCAAATATACTATCCACATAACGTCGCTTACGCGTATAAACCCCCAAATATACTAACCAAACACAACGTCGCTAACGCAGAAAAACCCAAAATATACAATTCAATTGGAAGCGAAGGAAAACAAACCCAAATATACTACCCATACAAACGTACGCAAACGCATACAAACCTCAAAAATGCTATCCACACTACGTCTCTAACGCGTACAAACCCCAAATATACTATCCACACAACGTCGCTAACGCATAGAAACCCAAAATATACTATCCACATAACGTCGCTAACGCGTACAAACCCCAAAATATACTATCCCCACAACGTCGCTAACGCATACAAACCCAAACTATACTATTCTCACGGAAGGGAGTGAAAACAAACCCAAAGATACTATCCATACAAAACTACGCGAACGCATAGAAACCTCAAATATACTATTCACACAACGTCGCTAACGCGTACAAACTCCAAATATATACTTTCCACACAAAGTCGCTAACGCATACAAACCCAAACTATACTATTGACACGGAAGGGAGGGAAAACAAACACAAAGATACTATCCCTACAAACGTACGCGAACGCATAAAAACCCAAAATATACTGTCCACATAGCGTCGCTAACGCGTACAAACCCCAAATATACGATCCAAACAACATCGCTAACGCATACAAACCCAAACTATACTATTCACACGGAAGGGAGGGAAAACAAACCCCAAAAATACTATCCACACAACGTCGCAAACGCATATAACCCCAAAATATACTATCCACACAACGTCGCTAACACTGACCAACCCCAAATATACTATCCACAATCGGGAGGAAGAAGAAAAAACAACCAAATTTACGATTTACACCAACGTACGCGAATACACACATACAGACACCCCCCCCACACACACACACACACACTCACACAGGGAAGAGGAAAATAACAAACACCAAATATACTATCTAAGGGAGATTATACAGACCCCAAATATACTATCTACACATGGAAGAGGAAGAATACAAATCCCATACCTACTATTAACACGGAGATGAGATGTAAAAAATTAAACACCATATCTACAATCTACGCAGTAGGAAGAAGAAATACATAACCCAATATGCACTATCCTCAAAGAAAGAGGGAAGAGGAAAAAGCCATAATATACTAACCAATCAGAGGGAAGAAGAAAACCATTATAAACCACTATCCACACGGAGTGAAGAAATAACCCTTTTTATATATATATATATGTACTATCGACATAGAGTGAAGAAATAACCCATTATATTCCATCAACACAGAGTGAAGAAGAAAAAAGTTTTTTGAAAGCACATAAGAAGATAAAGAAAAATGCACCTAAGCCCTCACCTGCAACGACCATCTCTGCCAAGCACCTACACCCCACCTCCACCCCCAACAGTACAAAACCCATTTAACCCGTTATTTTGTGGCATCAGTGTGTGATTTAGGAAACATCAAAACACAAAATGATGGATGAAGAATAGACTGACTATTGTTTACCGACTTGCATGCCTAAAGAGCGTGCGTGAAGGAAAACATCCTTTCATTTCAATTCTAACTAAAACATGTTCCAGAGGGATAGATATAGGTGAAAGAGCACAATTTCATAAAGTGTGAGTAAAAACAAAACACGCCATCCTTATTATATAATGTCAAGACTAAGATACACTTACGTTTTCTTTCTGGTCTATTCTCGTTTAGAAGGTAGTATGAAATTTCACATCAGGACCAACGCATCGGCTCACATTGTCAATTTTTCCATTTCCATGTCTTCACTGGCACATGTTCTTCATCATCTTCAATTTCTTCTTCTTCTGATTCCCTCTTTTCTGTTTCGTGCTGTTTCTGTTTCTTCTCGTTTCTCTTAGGGCACTCTGAACCCCAGTGTCCTTTCTCCCGACAGCGATATTAGGTAACTTGACTTTTGTCTCTCTTTCTTAGACGAAGCAGGTATTCTGGAGAAAAATACCCATTTACCTTTGTAAATATAGCAAGCTTCATCAGCACTTACACACTTTCGTATGACTCTCATCAAATCAACGAGCAAAATAGTAAGTTTTGTTGCCACTTTCGTCTGTGAATTATGCTTTCGTATGACTTTTAGCAAATATTTGACCAGCAGGTCGATCTGTGCTGATTCTTCCATCTTCTTGATCGTTCGAGAGTGGAATGAATACTCCGACTCTAAGACATTCTCCCTATATACAGGGACCTGCTGCGTATAAAACCTAGTCAAATGTAATTTTGCAATAAGATTAAACGATTTCATTGAGAAAGTAAAATGCAATGACGTGCCGTGTCGCCTCACACAAGAGCTGAAGTGTTAGCTCAAATCCGTGTCTGCGATCTCGAAGACGACATAACTGAGCTTTAATCAATGCTCTCCACTTATGTCACAAAACCACGAGTCCTGATTCACGCCAAAAGAAATTTCGTTCGGTCCGTAAAATATAGTATCACATCTGAGAAACGCAAAAACAAACTTCCAGAAAATTGAGAACGATGGCTTACATCTACAACGTAAATTTATGAGTTCAAGTAGTGCTTTAAACTTAGTCAAATTAAATGTTTATAGTCAAGACGAAACGATCGATTTTCGAAGAATAAAGTAGACACCAAGCGACAATGGCGATCCATGTCACACAACACTTTTCTAAATGTATTATTATAGGTTCGTTCTAGCGATCTGCAAGGTTAAATTAAATGTTGATGTATTATGCAATAAGACGGACACAATTTCCATGGGATCGCCCATGATACGATTGTTCGTGCATTAGTTAAATTTTTTAAAATATTTTTTTTTATATAAATCGCCTATAGGATCGACTCAGTAAAGCATGGCCATTCTCTTCACTGTGTGAATAGCTACTCAAGTCAATTCGAAGTGAACGCGGTAAGAAAATAAGTATAGCCAATGAAATGGATTACAACGGGTGATGCATTGTTTTGTTCTAAGACTGTGTGGCATAATAATTCCAACGCTCTTGCGTTGTTACCATTACAGTACAGACAGACTGGAATGTGAACTTACAAGCACTCTTTGTGTATTGTACATATCTGCAAAGGTAAATGGGTATTTTTCTCCAGAATACCTGCTTCGTCTAAGAAGCGTTGGTCCTGATGTGAAATTTCATACTACCTTCTAAACGAGAATAGACCAGAAAGAAAACGTAAGTGTATCTTAGTCTTGACATTGTATAACAAGGATGGCGTGTTTTGTTTTTACTCACACTTTATGAAATTGTGCTCTTTCACCTATCTCTATCCCTCTGGAACATGTTTTAGTTAGAATTGAAATGAAAGGATGTTTTCCTTCACGCACGCTCTTTAGGCATGCAAGTCGGTAAACAATAGTCAGTCTATTTTTCACCCATCATTTTGTGTCTTGATGTTTCCTAAATCACACACTGATGCCACAAAATAACGGGTTAAATGGGTTCTGTAGTGTTGGGGGTGGGGTGGGGTGTAGGTGCTTGGCAGAGATGGTCGTTGCAGGTGAGGGCTTAGGTGCATTTTTCTTTATCTTCTTCAGTCTTTGTTGATGGAATATAATTGGTTATTTTCTTCACTCTATGTTGATAGTACATAAAGGGTTATTTCTTCACTCCGTGTGGATAGTGTATAATGGTTTTCTTCTTTCCTCTATGTGGTTAGTATATTATGGCTTTTTCCTCTTCCCTCTTTGAGGATAGTGTATATTGGGTTATTTATTTCTTCTTCCCTCTGCGTATTTTGTATATATATATATATATATATATATATATGGGGTTTATTTTTTTACATCTCACCTCCGTGTGGATAGTAGGTATGGGATTTGTATTCTTCCTCTTCCATGTGTATATAGTATATTTAGGGTTTGTATTATCTCCCTTCTGTGTGTATAGTATATTTGGGGTTTGTTATTTTCCTCTTCCCTGTGTGCATGTGTGTGTGTGTGTGTGTGTGTGTGTGTGTGTATTCGCGTACGTTGTGTAGATCGTATATTTGGTTGTTTTTTCTTCTTCCTTCCGAGTGTGGATAGTATATTTGGGGTTTGTCCGCGTCAGCGACGTTGTGTGGATAGTATATTTGGGGCTTTTATGCGTTTGCGACGTTGTGTGGATAGAATATTTGGGGTTTGTACGCGTTAGCAACGTTGTGTGGATAGTGTATTTGGGGATTGTATGCGTTCGGGTACGTTTGTATGGATAGTATATTTGGTTTTGTTTTCCCTCCCTTCCGTGTGGATAGTATGTTTTGGGTTTGTATGCGTTAGCGACGTTTTGTGGATAGTATATTTGGGGTTTGTACACGTTAGCGACGTTGTGTGGATAGTATATTTGATGTTTGTATGCGTTCGGGTACGTTTGTATGGACAGTATATTTGGGTTTGTTTTCCCTCCCTTCCGTGTGAATAGTATATTTTGGTTTTGTATGCGTTAGCGACGTTGTGTGGATAGTATATTTGGGGTTTGTATGCGTTCGCGTACGTTGTGTAGATAGTATATTTGGGGTTTGTACGCGTTAGCGACGTTGCGTGGATATTATATTTGGGGTTTGTATGCGTTCGCCTACGTTTGTACAGATAGTATGTTTGGGTTTGTTTTCCCTCCCTTCCGTGTGAATAGTATATTTTAGGTTTGTATGCGTTAGCAACGTTGTGTGGATAATATATCTGGGGTTTGTACGCGTTAGCGTACGTTGTGTGGATAGTATATTTGGGGTTTGTACGCGTTAGCGACGTTATGTGGATAGTATATTTGGGGTTTGTATGCGTTCGCGTCAGTTGTGTGAATAGTATTTTTGGGGTTTTTATGCTTTAGCGACGTTGTGTGGATAGTATATTTGGGGTTTGTATGCGTTCGCGTCCGTTGTGTGGATAGTATTTTTGGGGTTTTTATGCTTTAGCGACGTTGTGTGGATAGTATATTTGGGATTTGTATGCGTTAGCGTACGTTGTGTAGATAGTATATTTGGGGTTTGTTTGCGTTCGCCTACGTTTGTATGGATAGTATATTTGGGTTTGTTTTCCCTCCCTTCCGTGTCAGTAGTATATTTTGGGTTTGTATGCGTTAGCGACGTTGTGTTGATAATATATTTTGGGTTTGTACGCGTTAGCGACGTTGTGTGGATAGTATAGTTGGGGTTTGTATGCGTTCGCGTACGTTTGTATGGATATTATGTTTGGGTTTGTTTTCCCTCCCATCCGTGTGAATAGTATAATTTGGTTTTGTATATATTAGCGACGTTGTGTGGATAGCATATTTGGGGTTTGTACGCATTAGCTACGTTGTGTGGATAGTATATTTGGGGTTTGTATGCGTTAGCGACGTTGTGTGGATAGTATTTTTGGGGTATGTATGCGTTAGCGACGTTGTGTGGATAGTATATTTGGGGTTTGTATGCGTTCGCGTACGTTTGTATGAATAGTATGTTTGGGTTTGTCTTCCTTCCCTTCCGTGTGGATATTATATTTTGGTTTCTTTTTCCGCTTAATTCTGTGTTGATAGTATATTTGGGGTTTGTTTTTTTCCTCTTCCCTCTGTATGTGTGTGTGTGCGTATGTATGCGAGCGTACGTTGTGTGTGTGTGTGTGTGTGTGTGTGTGTGCGTATGTATGTATGTATGTATGTATGTATGTATGTATGTATGTATGTATTGGTCTCTGTTTGTTCCTATAAAACTCACTTTATCCCTATGGCGTATTCAGGTCAGCCACTTGCAACACTGTTGCCATTTATCCCCTAGTGTTCAGTACAGTGACGTCACTGACGCTGGAAATTTTGAGACTATAAATATGGACTTTGGGTTTTCCACAGGTTGTAGCTATACATATGTATTAGAGTTCATAAACAGGAACGTCACTCAAGCTGAGGCTATAAAAAGATAGTGGGGTCTTCCAAAGGAATAACCCACAAGTTGTAGCTATAGATAGATAGTGAGATTTCATAGGAATTTAAGCTGATTATAGCTATAAATACATACATGGGTGTTTATCCACGATATGATATTAAGGGTATATTAGCATAAAATCAAAGGCCCTTTTCAAGGTCATTCATAGGTCTCGAAAAGACCTTGACTTTCATTGCCTACCCCTTTTGTTTGTTTGTGTGTGTGTGTGTGTGTGTGTGTGTGTGTTCTATCCCTCTCCCCTGTTCCATTTTCATAGACCCATAAGGTCGGCACCTTATTAAAATAGGGTCCCGACCCTGTTCCATTTCCCCTTGACGCTAAACAGGCCCAAGATTTTTTTTCCCATGTTAAATTCCCTTGAGGCTAAACAGGCCCAGATCTTTGCCCATGTTAAATTCACACAGAGGCTAAACAGGACCAGGGTGGTTTTTAATTCTAATTCCCTTTGAGGCTATATCGCCCCTATATACTACTTATGGAACCATACTGATTACAAGCTAATACTGTCATGGAGCCATGCTGGTCACAAGTTGACACTGTCATGGGGGCATACTGGTTAAAAGCTGACACTGTCATGGGGCCAACTGGTTACAAGCTAACACTGTCATGGGACCATACTGGTGACAAGCTGACACTGGCATGGGGCATTACTGGTTACAAGCTGACACTGTCATGGAGCCATACTGGTTACAAGCTGACACTGTCATTGGGCCATACTGGTTACAAGCTGACACTGTGATTGGGCCATACTGGTTACAATCTGACACTGTCATGGGTTCATACTAGTTACAAGCTGACACTGTCATGAAAGATACTGGTTACAAGCTGACACTGTCATGGGGCGTTACTCGTTACAAAGTTACAATGTAAAGAGGCCTTACTGATATACACCTTTCATCTCCAACTTGCCACACAAACCAGCTAATTCTGCTTACAATCATTTCTCTTCAACTGATAATGGTGAAATTCAAATTCCTCTCTTTGACTCATATATAGCTGCCCATATGTGCTTTAATCATGAGACATGTATATGCTTTACATAGTCGTTAGTTACCCTGGGTTGCTGGTCACTGTGCATTTCAGCCAAAAAGGATATAAGGATCAACATGTAAATGCCATTACTGTAACATGAAGATAATGTTCGATACCCTGCATTGTTTTGGTTGTTTTGCACTAGCTACCATATCATTCTCTTACTTTTTATGTATTGATGTAATGTACCAAATTTAAATTCTTCATTTGACCCTAGGCACTTTAGAAACTTAAACTCAAAGGCGTTTCATCTATTTACAACTTTTAAATAATGCAAACAATAATATTTAATAATATGAAAAAATTAAACTAGGTGACCTTGATACAGTGAAGTATAGTACTCATCACTGTCATTCGAATGGGTTGATTTATATCATTCCCAAATACATATGATTCTATTCTTTTTCGTCCCATTCCAATCTCTCTCTCTATCTCTCTCTGCTAACCTATTCATTTATCTATAACACCATTACATGTGATGAAAATAACGATGGAGAGAAAAGAGAAATTCACTCACTACCATGTTTTAAACATTTTCCGCTTAGTCTTTTTTTTCCTTCTTTGTATTTAAACAGTTTCAGAACGCTAGAAATCAAAAATAGCTATTTTCGGAAAAGATGTTTGTTATCTGGGTCGTAAGATCAAATAGAATTACGCTGCTTTTTGAGGAAAGTATGGGTTCTTTTCTTCGAGTCCATTCAATACCGATATTTCCTTTATTGCCTCTACAATTCATTTCAAGCTACAAGGTGGGGTTGCACGTTTCCAATTCAAACATACTATGGTCTAAAATATTAACTTAAACTGTTACACGAGTGCTTTTTAGTCAGATTAAATCTATTCTTTCTTTTCAAGTGAAGTGAACACTGTGTTGTCCGTGATGGGTCTCAAATATCGTTGTATTGTATGTAAGACGTATGTACGACGTATGTATGTATGACGAAATTATCTGCTAAAGTTATTCGGCTCAGAGGAGTGCATTAAAGAGCTTGGTTTATTCGTTCTATTCTTTTCTTATACACTCCGTAAAGCATGGAGAATAGAAAGATACATGTACTGACCTATACATGGGTGTGTGTGTAGATCGACGAATCATTTTGCTGAGTAAACATTTCGTTAGGTAGTTGCAAACATGTAGAGTATAAAAGTTGTTTTCGTACCAAAAACTGGGGGACTAAGGTCCGATTATTAAGTTGAAAAAAGTTTTGTGCGATTAATATTAACTTTAAAATATAGTTGATACAATGATCTTCCGTGCAGAAGACAGGGTTGATTTATATCTTTCTATATGATTGTATTAAATTTCCTCCCATGTTTTCTTTTGAATTCCATTCTCTCTCTCTCTCTCTCTCTCTCTCTTTGCCTACGTATTAAATATCTAAAAAACATTCCATGTAATAAAAAAATAATATGGAGAGAGCGAAAAGTTTCACTCGTTATATGGTTTTTTAAATACCTCTTTTCGCTTTCTGTTTTTTTTCTTCTTTGTATTTGAACATAGTTTTAGAACTCTAGAAATCAATAATAGCTATTTTTGGATAACGTGTATCTGTTATGGGTCGTAAGTTCTAATATAATTACACTGCTCTTGAAAGAAGTGTGTTTTTTTTTTCTTCGAGCCCATTCGATATCAATATTTCCAATAATACCTCTATTATAAATTTAAAGCTACAGAGTGAGTTTAGATTTTCTAATCAAAATAACTTATGGTCTGAAATATTGACCTCAAGCAGTTAAACGAGTTACCTTTATTCAGATTACATTTATTTGTTCTTTTCAAGCGCCGTGAACACTGTGGTGTCCATGATAGGTCCCAAATAATGTTGTAATACATGTACGACGTAATTATCTGCTAAAGTTATTCGGTTGAGAAGGGTGCAATGAAGAGCATGGTGGTGTTTCGTTTATTGAATATTGCTTTTCGTCTTTTCTATTAGTTTCCTTTACACACCGTAAAGCATGGATGAATAGAAGGATACAGGTACTGTCGTATATGTAGCTGCATGTGTAGGTCGATGGATTGTTTCGATGAGTAAAACATTTCATTTGGCAGAAGCAAACCTAGAGATTATACAAGTTGTTTTCGTACCAAAACTTGGGTGACTAAGGTCAAATAATTGAGTTGAAGAAAGGTTTCGTGATTTTTCTTATTATTTTTCTTTTCTTGGCCCAGCCGGAAAAAAAGGAGAAAGTCAACCAAAATAAGATGATAAGTGACTGACAGCTTTGGCTCTATATCAAAGATGAAAGAAACAAAAATATTATTCTACATGTAAAAGATTATATCTTGGTCAAAGATATTTCTAGATGTAGGAGATTATTTCATGGTCAATCATCATTCTAGATGTAAGAGTTTAATTCTTGGTCAAACAGCATCATATGCAGTAAGATAAGTGAAAAAGCTTAATTGAACCGATACACGTTTCATTCTATTCAGGGCAATGTTTTGTTTATAATTTCCCTTTATGTAATGTCTGCAAAAAAGATAAATTAAACTTAAGTATCAGTCATTTAACTCATATAGAGGCCGGAAAAGTTCAAGTGCTTGGGGTATCTTCCAAAAATTCAAAAGGGTCCTAACTTTCATCTTAAGGGCGCCAAAGCAAAAGTCTATTAGTTTATGTATTCGTAGTGTTGATAATACCAGTAAGTGTTCTGTTTTTACCCCGAGAGGGACCGGAAGCCCCTACCCCTCCCATTTTACTCTGCATTTGTTTGTCTGAGCAGCTCCATCATCTTAGATCGATTGTTTTGAGGTTCGCTAACACGTAAAACCAATGTCAGACAATCCGAATTAGTCCGCATAATTATGACTTATGATGAGACTGTATTGTGTTTCTTGGTATTGCAAATACATTCATCAAGTTTGTGTTTCAACCAAGAAGTGTGCTGATGACTCTCCCTAACCTTTATTATACCCAGTGAACCATCTATACGACAATCCAACCAATTAATTATCATTTTATCTATTCGCCAATACAACCAATTAATTATCACTTTATTTATAAGACAATCCAATCACTTTGCCATAGCTTTCTCCCTAATAAATGAGATACCGAAATGAAAATGTTCAAACGAAAAAGGAAAACAAAACCAAACAAACAAATCCAAGCAAACAAAACCAAGATCTATCTTATCTCCTGCTGAGATGACTACATTCAGCCGATAATTACGGTGCGAAAACATTTGAAAGAGATTTGAAACCTAGTCATACCCACTTCAAGCGCTGATAATTCTCAAAAAGTAGGTGTGTACGGCATTTGAAAAGAAAGAACACATTAAAGAAAAACTGAATGAAAAGAACTAGATGACCCGTTTTAGTACCTGGTACAGACCTTGGTATGTTACAATGGAGGAACGTCTGAAATGATATTGGCAGTAATTGGATAATATGCATACATTAGAGACTCTTTATGCTGAAAGCGCTTAACCAAAACAACCCGTTATATTCCACAGGGGCTCGTATCGTTGCTTACAGTTGACCTGTCATACATGTACTAACTTATAAAATAATTACTACAGGTACCTTCTAAGCAACGATACGAGCCCCTTTGTTATATCTTAACAAGGCACTATATTCCAATTCAACTATCGACCAAACTACCAATCGACGAGATTTTAGGATAAATATTTCAACTTTCATAGGATCAGTATGCAACTCTGATGTTCAAAAATACTGACAAAAGGCGATGAAACAGCAAATGAGAAAGAAAAAAAGAATGAAAGGAAGACATGATTAAAAAAGCACCATTTCTTTGAATGTAAGTTTGTAAAATTGCTCGATAAAGTAAACAATAGATTAGCAGAGAGAGAGAGAGAGAGGGAGAATACATGAAAATATATTTGGAAACTTACATAAGCAAATCTGTTTCGAAATGGTAGAAATTAATATTTTTCGTGCGTGGAGTGCAGATTTATCAATCATATAACAAGGTAACATCTGATATTAAGATGACCTGGATTGCATAGTGGTTGAATACATTCTTCACACGTCTGCAGTCCCCGGCTTCTGTATCGGTTCGAGCATGAAAGAAGGTAAAGTGGTATCCCATCTGAAGTCGGTGGTCTTTTATGGTTTCCGCCACGAACAAGACCAAGGGTAGGCCAACACATGAGCAATCAAAGGTGTTTAGCATTAGTTATATTGGATGATTTGTTTTTTTACGGAACTTTCAGTACTTCATCTGGACATATCAAGCAGATAGATTTGGAACGATGTACCTTTCCCAGCGATATGTACAAGCAGCCTATCCAGGGGCGGGTATCGAACCCACTACATCCGGATTCAGAGCCGATATATAGGGAGCAAACTACGTTTTCCAAAGTCACGCAGAAGCAACTAAAATTTATAAAGAATTCATTTAAAAGTACAGTAGTCTGTATATTATGATATGTATATACATGCTGAAATTTGTATATGGTTCAAATTTCCACCTGCGGCAACTACTTTTGCACTTCCTCAGGAGTTGGCGCAAATTTACCCGCCATGCTAAGTTAGGTGTGTAACTCCATTGAAGGGATTAAATTTTACAGGCCATACAAATTTGGATAGGTGTGTAATTCCTCTGAAGTTACTAAATGTACACGAATGCAGCTTTAGGTTAGTGTGTCCATTTGTTGGCATGATATAATTTATATGCGTCCGTTGACATGCCACAATTTACACCCCATGGAAATTTAGATCGATGTGTAAATCTGCTCATATGACTAAATTTACATCAGTATGCAAACGTATTCATGCGAATTGGTTATTAAATAGCATGTTTCTTTAAACAGTAATATTACACGAAACTACTGATATTATCATCATAGTCGTAACCGTAATCATCGTTATAATTATTCTTCTTTCTAGTATTATTATTGTTACTTCTATTTTTCAAAGACAAAGCATAAGCATCCATTTTCTCGGTTAACAAAGTAGATTATAAAAATAATGTTTTGTTTAAAACATACACATGTAGTGAAGATCCATTATCTAAAAGTGCATACGAATATTTTTCATAGAAAATTTGTAGAAACATTATGTATGTCTGTCTCAAAAATACACACACACACACACACACACACACAAGAAAATGTTGATGGATGTTTAGCAAATATCTATAATAAATTTAAAATTGGACATACAGTCATTTACCTATTACCTTATGGATAATATATCTGTCATTACTTTTTGAATAGATACATATATTTTGCACAGATAAACTCAGCAAACTACTATATGAAACAATGAGTATACTCCGCGAGACTGTTGATGCTCTTGTATGGTTTGATGCCATTTTTCAGCACAAGATAGGCTATACACTTTCGGACAGAACTGGTAAAGGAAGAACCATGAAAAATCGAGGAAAGCACCACCGACCCACGATAAGCAACTGGCAGACTTTCTCACATACACACGTTAGCCGACACTGTGTATCGAGCCCACGCAGACAGAGATGAGATGGCAGTGATTCGGAACCGTGAGCGCTTTGGACCACTCGGCCACTTCTCAAGAGACAATATCTAATATAATAAAAAACGGTGAAAAAGACCATCATATAAAAGAAAAGGTAATTTTTTGCCACTTCAGTTTATTTATAATGTATCCAAGTTAATTACAAAATAAACGTTTTGAGTGCAAACGTATCTTTATAGAAACGGGAGCCAGATGAATATAACAATGGATATTTAACCATGTGATAATTTAAGAGTAGCACTATGCTGACATCTGTACAATGATAACATATTGATATTTTGCAATACTATTTTCCACCATTTCAACCTGAAGGAAATATTTTCCTTAGATATAAAAAAAAAATCAAACTTGTTCTGATAATAACATAATTTAATCTTTCTTTAGATTCCTCTCTCTCTCTCTGTTTTATTTTAGACATAGACGACTGCATTTCATAATTATAGCAGAAAGGTTCGTATGACTTCTATTTATTTTTAGAGAATATAACAATATTAGTAATATTATCAACCTATTAAACAAGAGCACATACGACATCTAGCTTTGGATAAATCGATATATCGTTACAACCCTTCAATTCAAGGGTACCCTGAAGACATCCTGTTTCATCAATCTCAGTTTGCGTACAGTCCATGATCTAACTTATACACTTCGATAAAATAGTTTCAACATTTACTATGAAGATTATATTTGTGTTGAAAATAGAAAATGACCTAGAGTATAATTAATAGTGTTATATGTCTGTCCAGTGTTACACGGTCCTCTATGTAGGTAATTTAAACATGTTGCGCATGAATCATTTTTCTTCAGTCAGTGACCTTGACATTTCACTCTAAAATCTAAACGTTTCTTCCCTACCACAAGTGAAAGGAATCCACAGAGTCTGATGCAGTTCTGATGTTTATTTTGAAGAAGCCATTTAGTCCTTTCAATCACTAAGACTTTTGAACTGTACGTGATTGATAACTCAAGTTAGTATGCATAAACCATTATCTTCTCTCAATCATGGTGAAAGTGACCGTAACCATTTGACCCCAATTTCAAGACATCCATACACTCTAGTAACAATACATAATGGAGAACTAAACTGTGCTGAACTGTTTTTCTCTGTTAAGAAATAGTGAATTTAACTTGGATCTTTAGGCAATACAGTGATATAGTTCCCGCTTAATACAACTACAAGTAATAGTCTGGTAACTGTAGATGATAGACACCTAAACTGTAATGTGTAAAAACCAGTTTGGTAACAGACACATTAATAGACAGGCATCATAACATAATACGTCTGTCTCTTGGCATGCATGCAAATAATGATGCCATACACAATTAATTACAGATGTCTCCTTGTGTCTTGTTGATGAAATATCCTTGCTAATAATCTTCATGTGTCTCCTTGTGTCTCGGTGATAAAACATTCTTGTTTACAATCTTCATGATTGTCTCCTAGTGTCTCATTGACGAAACATCCCTGCGTATGACTTTCACTGTATATCCTTGTGTATGTTTGATTTTACATCCCTGCTTATAATAGTTTTGGTGTCTCGTTGTCTCTTGTTGATGAAACATCCTTGCTATTAATCTTCAAAGTCTAAACATGGTGTTTCCTTATATATGACACATTCATGCTTATAATATTCATGGTGTTACCTTGTGTCCATTTGATAAAAAAGTAGTGCAAAAATGAAATGAGCTCAGTATGATAATGAGATGGAGAAAACGATGGACGACAAGCAGGCAGATGCGGCTAACACCAAAGTCGCCATTTCACATATATCATCGATCCTTTCAAAATGTTTTGTGTCCATTTAAAAGTGAATCAAAACGTTGGCTTTGTAAATGTTCGACCTGCAACAGCAAATGTAAAAGCAGAGTCCCAAGTGGATGCAAAGCCACTCACTTTATTTTAATATGTCAAACAGCCAAATGCAAGGAAAGTCAGCTAAATTGTTTTGGACAGAAGGATAATTTTCAAAACATCTTTGATATATGTTGATTACATTTGTGAGAAAATCAGCCATTTCAAGTTTTATTTATTGTTTGGTATCTGCATTTCGTATCTGGTTGCACATCATGTGCCCACCATTGAAAGGTCCCACAGCTGTAATTTTGTCCAAGTTCGTAAAAGTTTGTGTCGTGTATAATGAACATATGTTTGCGGGACCAGCTCATTTACTTGTCATAGCATTACCTTAATGGTATCAATTATATTACACTGCTCTTCCACATGATACATATTAGGTGGGTATGTCGATGTGGTGCTGTTTCTTTTTTCATGTCTGGTGTCTATCAGAGACGAAAAGGATCTTTTTTGCTTCGTTTTTATCAGATTCTATTTTAATAAAGCTCTCAGATCAATAAACACAAAATATGTCTAGGGACTTGGGTGGTTGAGGGGTCTAAAACACTTTTTATTTACTGATCACTGCCATCTCAGACTTGACTAATGTGGATATGTGATAAACCTTGCCTGTCACTTCCTGTAGGTCAGTGGTTCTTGCTGGAGTTCTCCTTGGCTATTCCTCCTCCAGTTTTCCCTGCTATCACAAATGTTGGTTTTGTTTGCGCTTGTGTATTTATTGACATTGTTCAGCACATGGCAGACTATACATGGTATTCAGTATATTTTGTAGAGGAAGTACCCAGGTGGAACTCGGTCATAAACATGGTGGGGCTCATACTGGCACTATAGACAAGCCAAGATTCAGAATGATGTGTAGTGATCTGTAAAAGCATATTCACCTGGAGATCATAGTTAAAACAATATATATATAGTTTTTAATTTAGTCATATACAGAATGTTTAATTTTGACTAATATATAAATATTAAATGAATCTAATATAGAAGTTTTTATTTCATTGTAATATAGCATTTTAATTAGTCTAACATAAATTTTAAGTTTAATCTTATTTACAATTTGTAATTTTAGTCTATCATAGACTTTTTAATTTTCATTTAAAATAGATTTTGTTTATTTTTGTTTAATTTGGAGATTTTAATTTAATCTAATACATAATTTTTGAATTTTAGCTGATTACATAATTATTCTGTATTAGTCTAATATTGAATTTGTAACTTTTTTATAATATAAAATTTATAATTTTAAGTCAAATATTAAAATTTTAATTTTGGTTGATTATATATTTCTTTATACTTTTAGTCTAACATAGAATTAGTAATTTGTGTTGATTATATACTTTTTTATTTTAGCCTCATATGGAATTTTTAATCTTAGTCTAATTTTGTGTTTAATTTTAGTTGATTGTATGCAGTTTAATATTATTCATTTATACAATTGTTTTTGTCTAACGTAGGATCTTTAATTTTAGTTAATCATTACTGTTTAGATCTTAGTAAATTAAATTTATTCTAATATAGAAATTTTAATTTAATTTTGAAGACAAAAGTTTTAATTTATAATGATAAGTTTAGTGTAATCTGTAATTTTTAATTTAGTCTAACAAAGCAATTTTAAAATTGATCTAATATCCAAGTTTTAGTCTAATTTTTGTATATAATTAATAATTTAAACTAATAAAGAATTTTTATTTTTAGTGTAAAATATAATTTTAATTTTCTTTTCTAAATACATCATTTAATTTAATCGAACATTTTTAATTTTAATTTAATATAAAATTTAAAATTTAGTCTAACATAGAATTTCAAATTTCATTTGTAATATAGACTTTTTAAGTAGTCTAACTAAATTTTTTAATTTTAGTCTGTTTTATAATTCGTAATTCAAATCAAATATAGAATTTTTAATTTGAGTCTAATTAATTTTTCCAATATTAGTATAATATAAATTTTGTAAATATGTTAGGATATAAAATGTATGGATTTATACTAATATAGAAATTTTAATTTTAGCTGACTGTATACATTTTTAAACATAAAATCTAGCATAGAATTAAATTCTTTCATTTTAGGTTTTTTACTTTTTATTTTAGACTAATATATCATTTTTTTATTTTAGTCTCATAAAGAGTGTTTAATTTTAATTGATTATAGGATTCTTAATTTTAGTCTAATACAGCAACTTTAATTGAGTTGATCAATTTTCTTCATGTATATTCATGTAATATGGTTTTTAATTTTTAGGTCTAATATATGATTTTTAATTCAAGATTAATATAGATGTTTCGATTTTAGTTGATCAAAGATTGTTATATGTTTGTCCAATGTAAGACTTTTAAATTTATTCTAATATAGAAATCTTAATTTTTGTCTAATATAAAAATTTAATTTAGTCTAATATAAAATTTTAAATTTTAGTCTAATATATAATTTTTTATTTTAAGTATCTGCCCTGCCCCAAAGTTTTTGTTCCTAACAACCCCATTTGAAATATGTTTATATAAACTTTTATGAAATGAACACACATTCCTCTTTTTTACATTTTGTTTCTTTAGCCTAATAAGATGGAACAGTATGCAGTTTAATATTGATAATTGTACAGGTTTGATATTTATTTTCTTGTTGTATTGCTGGTATTGGTGTTGTAGTTTTTATTGCATCGCTAGTGTAGTAGTTGTAGATTCCATATAATAAACTACTTTATTCATGCACGTGTACTATGTCTGTATTACAGTTGTCTTGCATGTGTGATATGTCCCATGTTACATGTTCTTTTCTTATAGATGTTTTGTGTGCTGTGTCACATTTCATGTGACTTATTTAGATGAGTTAAAAATATTACTGTTTGTGCTATATGTTGATAATGCCCTAATATAATTATTAATATTATTATTATTAATATTATTATTAATAGTAGTAGTAGTAGTAGTTAGTGGTAGCAATATGACACACCTTGCATTGTCTAGGTGTAGATGTGGTATTAATGTTAGAAGAAGTATGACATACATTACATTGTCTAGGTGTAGCTGTGTTGGTAACATTTGGCCAGTAATTAGTACATGTATGTGTTCAGGCTGTTGACATCTTTGATAAAGGTCACCTGTGTTGTGCTTGCATATATGTGATCTGAACTTGTCAAGCCTTTATTATAAGTCACTCTGTATAAATGTCACCTGTCCAGATTGCAGGTGTATGTGTTGCATATTTTATGTAATGATTTGCTTAAGACTTGCATGTGTTTAGCTTGAATTATAGTTTTCTTATGTGTGTGCATGTGTGTGTGACATGTTGTGTTTAGGTTTGTATGTATAACAGTTGTCTTATGTATGTGTGTGTATGTGTTGCAGTTTTTATATAAGGCTCTGCTTAAGTCTTGCATGTGTTTTGTTTGTGTTGTGGTTTTCTTATGTGTGTGTGTGTGTGTGCAAGTGTGTGACATGTTGTGTTTAGGTTTGTAGGTATTACAGTTGTCTTATGCATGTTATGTTATATGCCTGTCTTTAGTATGGTGTCATGTGTGTGGGTCACATGTTGTGTTTTAAATTTGTATTATAACTGTCTTATACATATTGCGTCAACTGTACTTTGTCTGTCTTTGTGTGTGCTTGGTCACTTGTTGTTTTATATGTGTAATATTTTTGTCTTGTGTGTGATTACTGAGTCACATGGTGTTTTTTATGTATATTATGGTTGTCTTGTGTGTGTGTGTGTGTGTGTGTGTGTGTGACATGTTGTATTTTATGTCTGTATTTAATAGTTTTCTTAAGCATACTGTGTAACAAGTTATGTAACTAATATATATTATTTTTGTTAGTCCATGTCTTTTATATTTTACTAGTAGTATTAGTAGTAATATTATAAGTATTATAAGTATAGCAACATGTCCAATGACATAACTTGCAAATGCATCTGTGTCGGCATAATACGGTAATACCTGTTTAGACTCTTGATATTCTGTCATTATTATTATTGGTAGTAGTAGTAGTATAGTATCATGTCCGATCACATAACCTGCATGTGTAACTGTGTTGGTATAATAAGGTCAGAAAGTAATAACTGTTTAGACCATTGATATTCTGGTAGATGCTGTACATGGTTTCTGTGTTGTGTGCATGACTACCTGAAAAAGTGTCAAACCTTTATTAGCAGTCACCTCTGTAAAAATATCACATGTTCATACCAGAGAAGTTAACTAAGTCATGTCTCTTTTTGTGATATGAATTTGATATAGTCCCTTACCCTATATTATCAATGTTCAGACTAAATTGTCCTAAACAGTCACACTAAATTGTCCTAAACAGTCACACTAAATAGTCCTAAACAATCACACTAAATAGTCCTAACAGTCACACTAAATTGTCCTAAACAGTCACACTAAATAGTCCTAAACAATCACACTAAATAGTCCTAAACAGTCACACTAAATAGTCCTAAACAATCACACTAAATAGTCCTAAACAGTCACAATAAATTGTTATCAACAGTCACACTAAATAGTCCTAAACAGTCACACTAAATAGTCCTAAACAATCACACTAAATAGTCCTAAACATTCACACTAAATTGTTCTCAACAGTCACACTAAATGGTCCTAAACAGTCACACTAAATTGTTCTCAACAGTCACACTAAATTGTCCTAAACAGTCACACTAAATAGTCCTAAACAATCACACTAAATTGTTCTCAACAGTCACACTAAATGGTCTTAAACAGTCACACTAAATTGTTCTCAACAGTCACACTAAATTGTCCTAAACAGTCACACTAAATAGTCCTAAACAGTCACACTAAATGGTCCTAAACAGTCACACTAAATTGTTCTCAACAGTCACACTAAATTGTTCTCAACAGTCACACTAAATAGTCCTCAACAATCACACTAAACAGTCCTAAACAGTCACACTAAATAGTCCTAAACAGTCACACTAAATTGTTCTCAACAGTCACACTAAATGGTCCTAAACAGTCACACTAAATTGTTCTCAACAGTCACACTAAATTGTCCTAAACAGTCACACTAAATAGTCCTAAACAATCACACTAAATTGTTCTCAACAGTCACACTAAATTGTTCTCAACAGTCACACTAAATTGTCCTAAACAGTCACACTAAATAGTCCTAAACAATCACACTAAATAGTCCTAAACAGTCACACTAAATTGTTCTCAAAAGTCACACTAAATGGTCCTAAACAGTCACACTACATTGTTCTCAACAGTCACACTAAATTGTTCTCAACAGTCACACTAAATAGTCCTAAACAATCACACTAAATAGTTCTAAACAGTGACACTAAATTGTTCTCAACAGTCACACTAAATAGTCCTAAACAGTCACATTAAATTGCTCTCAACAGTCACACTAAATGGTCCTAAACAGTCACACTAAATTGTTCTCAACAGTCATTCTAAATAGTCCTAAACAATCACACTAAATAGTCCTAAACAGTCACACTAAATAGTCCTAAACAGTCACACTAAATGGTCCTAAACAGTCACACTAAATTGTTCTCAACAGTCACACTAAATAGTCCTAAACAGTCACACTAAATAGTCCTAAACAGTCACACTAAATTGTTCTCAACAGTCACACTAAATTGTTCTCAACAGTCACACTAAATAGTCCTAAACAATCACACTAAATTGTTCTCAACAGTCACACTAAATGGTCTTAAACAGTCACACTAAATTGTTCTCAACAGTCACACTAAATTGTTCTCAACAACACTAAATTGTTCTCAACAGTCACACTAAATTGTTCTCAACAGTCACACTAAATTGTCCTAAACAGTCACACTAAATAGTCCTAAACAGTCACACTAAATGGTCCTAAACAGTCACACTAAATTGTTCTCAACAGTCACACTAAATTGTTCTCAACAGTCACACTAAATAGTCCTAAACAATCACACTAAACAGTCCTAAACAGTCACACTAAATAGTCCTAAACAGTCACACTAAATTGTTCTCAACAGTCACACTAAATGGTCTTAAACAGTCACACTAAATTGTTCTCAACAGTCACACTAAATTGTCCTAAACAGTCACACTAAATAGTCCTAAACAATCACACTAAATTGTTCTCAACAGTCACACTAAATTGTTCTCAACAGTCATACTAAATTGTCCTAAACAGTGACACTAAATAGTCCTAAACAATCACACTAAATAGTCCTAAACAGTCACACTAAATTGTTCTCAAAAGTCACACTAAATGGTCCTAAACAGTCACACTACATTGTTCTCAACAGTCACACTAAATTGTTCTAAACAATCACACTAAATAGTCCTAAACAGTGACACTAAATTGTTCTCAACAGTCACACTAAATAGTCCTAAACAGTCACATTAAATTGCTCTCAACAGTCACACTAAATGGTCCTAAACAGTCACACTAAATTGTTCTCAACAGTCATACTAAATAGTCCTAAACAATCACACTAAATAGTCCTAAACAGTCACACTAAATAGTCCTAAACAGTCACACTAAATTGTTCTTAACAGTCACACTAAATGGTCCTAAACAGTCACACTAAATTGTTCTCAACAGTCACACTATATTGTCCTAAACAGTCACACTAAATAGTCCTAAACAGTCGCACTAAATTGTTCTCAACAGTCACACTAAATTGTTCTCAACAGTCACACTAAATAGTCCTAAACAATCACACTAAATTGTTCTCAACAGTCATACTAAATAGTCCTAAACAGTCACACTAAATAGTCCTAAACAGTCACACTAAATTGTTCTCAACAGTCACACTAAATAGTCCTAAACAGTCACACTAAATTGTTCTCAACAGTCACACTAAATGGTCCTAAACAGTCACACTAAATTGTTCTCAACAGTCACACTAAATTGTTCTCAACAGTCACACTAAATAGTCCTAAACAATCACACTAAATTGTTCTCAACAGTCACATTAAATTGTCCTAAACAGTCACACTAAATAGTCCTAAAAAATCACACTAAATAGTCCTAAGCAGTCACACTAAATTGTTCTCAACAGTCACACTAAATGGTACTAAACAGTCACACTAAATTGTTCTCAACAGTCACACTAAATGGTCTTAAACAGTCACCCTAAATGGTCCTAAACAGTCACCCTAAATGGTCCTAAACAGTCACACGAAATGGTTCTAAACAGTCACACTAAATGGTCCTAAACAGTCACACTAAATGGTCCTAAACAGTCACACTAAATGGTCCTAAACAGTCACACTAAATGGTCTTAAACAGTCACCCTAAATGGTCCTAAACAGTCACCCTAAATGGTCCTAAACAGTCACACTAGATGGTCCTAAACAGTCACACTAAATGGTCCTAAACATACCACATATACTCATATATAAGTCAGATACAACAGCAAACTGCACAAACCCAGAACATAATGTGCCAGCAGATCAGAGTCTATTCAGATTGTCTGGAGTAATAAATAAGCCATAGACAATGATGTACCAATTTATTATGGAACTGCACATCAGGGTCTATATCATTGGCAAACTTATATACCAGTATATACTGTATATAATTTATGTATGTAATTGGCAGGTTTGCATACAAGTTTGCATCTTTAATGTCTTCAGCGTGGAGATTTCAGTTTATTAGTTTCAGTACTGCATATAAACAAAAATGATTTTTTCCTTTATTGGCACTGTAAGAAATTCCACTTATCTATACCTCTTATCTATACAGATCACTTCTGGCCATTAACACAGTGATTTCCATACACAGATTTAACTGTACAATTAATTGTATGCCCTTCTTATAAGACAACTCAGTACAAAATTGACTTGTTTGTAAGACATGAATGGATAATGGACATGAATGGATAATGGATGTCATTCCATTATTTAATAGCATTATGTGTATAATATATTATTAGTAAACTTGAATTGCATTTCAATATTTAATAGCATTCATTGTAAAAAAACATTAATACTAATTATGAATTCCATTTCATTATTTAATAACATTATATACATAAAATATGAATAATTATGAATTCCATTTCATTATTTAACAGCATTATGTACCTCAAATATTATGAATAATTATGAATTCCTTATCAATATTTAATAGCATTATGTGTATGAAATAGTATGAATAATTATGAATTTCATTTCATCATTCATTAGAAATCAAAGGTATAAAATACCTCAAAATATAAGGTAACTTCACTGATAAGATTGTCACATTTTGTGCCTCCCATGAAGATCATTGTAGTGTGGGAGTACTCTTGTATACTCAGTACTATCATTTCTAGTTGAATACTCAATACCATCACTCCACTTGAATACTTAACACTGTCATTCCACTTGATTACTTGATCTTTCCACTCTACCTGAATACTCAACATTGTCATTCCAATTGAATACTCAGTACTGTCAGTCCACTTTAATACTCAACACTGCCATTTTATTTCAGTATTCAACACTGTAATTCCACTTATGTACTAGGAATAATCAATGTCGTCAGTCAACTGAACAATCATTCCATTTCAATACTCAACACTGTCTTTACACTTGAATACTCAAAACTATCCTTACACTCAAATGCTCAACACTGTCAATCCAACTGAATACTTAATACTGTCATTCCATTTGAATATGCTGCACAATTAGTCCACTCCAGTACTCAACACTCGTTCTCTATATTAATATTTAGCAGCATTATTCTCCTTGAATATGTTACACTATCAAACTTCCTGAAATACCCAACACTGTCATTCTACCTGAATACTCATCACTGTAATTCCACCTGAATGCTCAACACTGTCATTACATATGAATAACTAAACATTATCATTCCATTTGAATGTTCAACAATATCATTGCACTTGTATTATCAACACTCACATTTTCTTGAATACTCAACAATGTCATTCCACTTGAATACTCAACACTTTCATTTCACTTGAATAATCAACACTATAATTCCACTTGGATAGTACCAGATTAAGCTAGTGTAGGACCTGTAGCATATGTTATAAACGGGCCCTAAATTAAAAAATAACAACACATACATATTAAATCACATAAGGTTTGAAATTATATAGTAAGTAATTGTACTTTTTCATTTCCTATACAGTGAAATAATGTGACCAATATGTCTGATATTTCAGTAATAGTATTATTTACGTGTGGTTAATTGATAGTATGGAATCACTTAGCGCGGGGCAATTGAAAGTGTTATTTTTGCTAAGAGGATAACTGGACTACTCAATACTTGAATACTCAGTGCTATAATTCCTCCTGAAAGTCCAACACTGTCATACTAATTTTACAATCAACACGGTCATTTCACCTGTATGCTCAAAAGTTATTCCACCTGAGTTCTCAACATTAATATTCTACTTGAATATTCAACATTGTCTCTCCACTCGGATACTCAACACTGTAAATTTACTGGAATATTCAACATTAGTGTTACAATTACTGAGTACTCAACACTATCATTAAACCTGACTACTCAACACTGCCATGAACCACTTGAATACTCAATCCTATTATTACATCTGAATACATAAAGTGTCATTCCACATTAATACTCAACACAGTCATTCCTTTTTAATACTCAGATGTTGTCATTCCATTTAAGTACTTAACAGTGTCATTCCATTTTAATACTCAGTATTGTCATTCCATTTTAGTACTCAACAGTGTCATTCCATTTTAATACTCAATGTTGTCATTCCACTTGTTTTGACTACATGTACTTTGATAACTCAAAAAATTCGAGTAATACCTCCAGGTCTGGATTACGAGTTTAAGTAGTTTCAATTTCCACTAACAACTCCAGATCTGGCACAAAAGTGTATGAGTAATGTCAATGCTGAGTTAGAACTCAAAGTTTAAGGTAACTCATACGAGTAATTTCAATGCTGAGTAATAAATCCAAGTCTTCAGTAAGATTATGTTACTTGTAATGTTAATTTTGTAAGATATATAAGGCTGAAATCAATTTTCTTAAGCCAGAAACTTTAACAAATTGAACAATCAAAAATGGAAAAAGTTTGCATTACCTAAAATTTGTACAGTCCTATTCCATTCACAAAATAAAGAGTATCTTTAGGGTTTTAATAGTAATGGTCAAACATTGATACCATCTGTAAATAAAAGTTTCAAACTTGTTTGTAGAAAGAAATATGAAACAAAATCCACTTTCCTGGCAATATTTGATCTCACCAAATTTCTGAAAAATAGAGCTAACATTAAGGAAGGTACAGACTGTCCAACAGTACCGACTGCTTTATCTCCCTTGACTAAGACTCCCACAACAGTCCTCCCATCGATTTTGGGAAAGTGTATTGATTCAGTAGTCATTACGAGTAAATGTGATGTTCTTTGTGTGTGATGTACAGTTAAACCTTGTGTAAAAAAAACCCAGCAGAAATGTCAATTCATTTATTTTATTATTATTTTCTTTTCTTCAAAATAAATTCTATAGGAAGACTTAGGGTTCCAAATACTATGGATTTTGCAATTATGTTGGAAACTATGTTGAGTAAATGAAATGTGCACTTTAGATATAGCTCATGTTTTATAATGCGGAGGTTGCACCTTGAATATGAGCATTTATTTCCAGATGTTCCTACAAAGGGAAACAAAATTTTCCATGACGTTCAAATTGTAAATTCCAAGCCTGTCAAACAACACCCGTACCAGATGAACCCGCTCAAACAGGAATACTTGAAAAAGGAAATTCAATATTTGCTGGAGAATGATTTTATAGAGCACAGTAAAAGTGACTGGAGTTCACCATGCATACTTGTTCCAAAACCAATAAAACTTTCCGTATGTGTACTGATTATAGGAAGGCAAATAGTGTGACAAAAACAGATTCATTCCCATTACCAAGAATCGATGACTGTATTGATAAGATTGGGAATGCCAATTATGTAACCAAATTTGACCTTCTAAAAGGATTTTGGCAGATTCCACTAACGGAAAGAGCAAAGTAAATTTCGGCATTTGTGACTCAAGATGGACTTTATCAATATAAAGTAATGCCATTTAGGATGAAAGGGTCGCCGAGTACATTTCAACACCTCATGAATATGATCACCTCTGTTCTAGGTTATTGTGATGCTTATATCGATGATGTCACCATCTATAATGACACCTGGAAAGAACATTTAGCAGCAATTCGGAAATTCCTTGACTGACTCACAGATGCATGTTTGACAATTAATTTATCTAAAAGTGAGTTCTGCCGTGCTAGAGTTACATTTCTGGGACACATCGTGGGACATGGACAAGTTAAACCTGTAGATACTAAGGTCGAGGCTAACTCTGAATTTCCCGTGCCTGTTAATAAAAAGCAACTGATGGTGATTTTTGGGTATGGCCGGATACTATCGAAAATTTTGTTCCAAATTTTCTAGCATTGCTGAACCCCTGACAAATTTATTGAGTAAGAAAAACAAATTAATTTGAACTGAAAAATGTCAGGAAGCCTTTGACAAGTTGAAAGCCATACTTAAAAGCACGCCAGTTCTTACAGCTCCAAATTTCAACCAATATGTTAAACTGTCTGTTGATGCAAGTGATGTCGGGATTGGAGCAGTTTTGATTCAAGAAGATCAACGTGGTATTGATCATCCAGTGTGCTATTTCTCCAAGAAATGAAATAAGCACGAAAGGAATTATTCAACTATCGAGAAGGAATGTTTGGCTTTAATATTGGCATTACAACATCTTGAGGTTTACATTAGTCCAGCTCCTTCCTCGATTGTTGTATTTAGTGACCACAACCCCCTTACTTTCATCGGCAAGATGAAAAATAAAAATCAAAGACTACTAAGATCGAGTTTGTTGTTACAAGAATATAATCTTGACATCAGGCACATCAAGGGAAAAGATAATTTAATAGCAGATGCACTTTCCCGTGTATAGAAATTTATTATTTCATATACACTTTTTGTAATTCATAAGAGTACTTGTGTTTTTCTTAAAACTCATGTATTATTCTATGGTAAAAAGAAAGCTTTATCATAAAAATCTTTCTTTTCTATGGGGAAGATATTACGTATACCTGATTTAATATATATATATATATATATATATATATATATATATATATATATTCAATTTAATTTGTCAATTTAAAGTTTTTATTATATTATATGCGATTATAATGTAAATTTATTCACTATAGAAATGGTTTGACCTTGAATGTTAGTTTATAAAAAACTGGTGTTGATCTAAATTATGACCCGAGTTCAGAATTAGTAAACAAAGTTCAATTTTATTTTAAAATGATTGGTTATTATCAATGTCATGATGAAACTAGTGGGTTAAGAAGTAAACACATTTTTATGGTCATTCTCGACATAAAATCATTGGTCTAATCAAGGCCATATTCTGTGTTTGTGATAAAAACATGATCACATGACCCTTGTTTATGTTTTAGAATGCCCCATATAACTCAGTGTTTTAAAGAAATATTTTTTAACAGAAGTTGGGCAGTTAAAGTGTTATGTTGTGCTGTTTATAGTTATTTGAAATTGCTTGTTTGGAGGTATTTCAAATCACTTGGATTCAAAAAGGATTAATTATGTTATATGTCTGGAAATATTCTGAAGAGTGCTCATACAGGGAAAGACATTGTTCACAAATTTAATTTGGATTTCCAACACCAGAGTGCCATTATTTGTATTTCTACAAGGAACTGTAAATAAACACATTACTGACTACAGTATACATCAGTGTCATCCATCTTGGATTTTTACATCAGGATTCGAATTTGAAATTATTAGAACATTTATTACTAGGACTTTTGCAATTTAATTTGTGGATTATTCTTAGATTAATTTTGGATTTGATTCTTGAAACCGTAAGTACTGCTGTTTTACATTGTTACAGAATTTTCCAGGAAAATAAAATGTTTGTTACATTTTAAAAAGCTTGTTGTTTTCACTCTGTCTGTTTTACTGTTTATTCGAGCCTAAAAACGTAACACTATATGGACTTTCCTTACTAACAAATAGCTCTTCAGTGAAAGAAATACATAAGAAGTATTCGTAAGGACTGTTTAGATGCTTGAAACTTAATGTTTCAGCAATACAAGCAACACTGGATAGTACAAATGTAGTACTGATGTGGTCTTTATGGGGATGCTCCACAGATATTATGTACTTTTGTCCGAGTGATAGGTGTAATGTTATGTTGTTTGCATTGCAACTTGCACAATATATATACTTTTGGCATATCTCTATACAACTTTCATGTAATCTGGCTGAATTTTCTTTAAATGTTATAAATGTGGAAAACATAAATAATATAAACACTGTTTTTAATCAAAATGTCCTTGAAATTTCATCCTGAAATTATAACAAAGTACACTAAATTTAGCAGATTTAAAAAAAGGGAAAACACATTTTCCAAGAGAATAACAGCTTATGAAAGTGCAGTCAACAAATCACAAAATAAATAAATGTAATAACAGTTATTGGCTCATTTTCTTTCCAATATAACTTTGAAGTCCATGAAGTGACAAAAAATCAAGTAGAGCTAGCAGTCTTTTTTATATATTCAGTCAGTTAAATGCACATCTGCAATAAGGCCAAGCTATACTAATAAAAACCTGAATTACATGTTCATTCAGCAGTACATCATATATACAATATATTTTTCAAATAACCTGGAAAACCAGTGAGGTGAACATGTGAAATTCTTTATTCTTTAAAAACTAAATCATATACAAAGCAGTTGGCATTTATATATCATAATTTATACAAGACCCTATATAGTGATGTAATTATGAAGTTTTCTATGATGGAGTGTGTACAATATAAGTAGCAATGTAATACTGAGGTGTTATATGATGAGGTGTGTACAATATAAGAGACAATGTAATACTGAGGTTTCTATGATGGAGTGTGTACAATATAAGGGACAATGTAATATTGAAATTTCTATGATGGAGTGTGTACAATGTAAGGGACAATGTAATATTGAGGTTTCTATGATGGAGTGTGTACAATATAAGGGACAATGTAATATTGAGGTTTCTATGATGGAGTGTGTACAATATAAGTGACAATGTAATATTGAGGTTTCTATGACGGAGTGTGCAAAATATAAGGGACAATGTAATATTCAGGCTTCTATGATGGAGTGTGTAAAATATAAGGGACAATGTAATATTGAGGCTTCTATGATGGTGTGTGTAAAATATAAGGGACAATGTAACACTAAGAATGCTGAGTAGCATTATAGTCATTGGTATAATATAAGAG
This sequence comes from Sinohyriopsis cumingii, assembly GCA_028554795.2. Taxonomy (NCBI): domain Eukaryota; kingdom Metazoa; phylum Mollusca; class Bivalvia; order Unionida; family Unionidae; genus Sinohyriopsis; species Sinohyriopsis cumingii. Next base: position 5,909,313 of record JAPYKE020000055.1, read on the forward strand.
CAAATGTAACACTGAAGCCCCTTGTAGTGCGTAAGTACTATATAAGGAAAAATCTAATATGCAGGCAATTTATTTTGGGGGCACTATATAGTGAGAGTGTATTGAATATGTGCGAGGGGTACTACATTAAGGTGCAAATACATAGTGAAGTGCTTTATAGTCTGGGTATGGCATAACTGTGAATTTAATACTGAGACATGGACTGTCAAATTTTTAGCAAACAGCTACCAGGTACCCATCAATCCTAATGATTGGTTACACAGTGGGTACTTGATCAAAGGTAAATTGTTAGGTCCACATTTTTTTAAAATCCACAGTATTCTATAAATGTCACTACATAATGTCATCTGGTGCAAAGTCCTGATAATTTATCCTGATTGTTTACTAAATTTATGAGATCCGACATCATTGTCTAGTAAATCATTGTGGTCTAGTCATTGTACATATCATGTGACTTCCATTCCTTGGCCTCACTCTCATATGCAAATGCTTATTTATAGACTAAACTTGGGCTCTGTAAATAGCACTTTGATAATTCAGTTTGTAAAATCTATTAAAAGTTGCAATTAAATGCACATAAATTTGTGGCAAGATCAAATAACCACCCAGTTACTTGCCAGTGTATCAAACTCAGGGCTTGATCAAAGGGTTGTCACCCAGGAAAACAATCGAACGGATTAAAGTCAAACATTTACTGGCAGATGCAGACCTGTACTTGGTCATGAACAAGTACATGTATTTGCTGCTTGATCAAAAGTCTTGTTAACTTGAAAACAAAGTGAATGCTGCCATTACAAGTCAAGAGTGTATGAGGCCACATGCACTTACAGATAATTTGTATACAGTAAATAGGTACCTGATGGCTCATTTTGATGGGTTATTATCAATGAGCTTGCACACTAGTACCTGGATACAGATTGACAGGGACAATTTTGACACTTTATAGTGTGAGGGTTACTATATAATAAATAAAAAACTAATTCTGATCTGATTTATAGTAAATATTATTCAGTATGGGACAGCGTACTACTTAGGTTCATTATAACGAGTTGTGATATTTATAGGAAAATCTAAATACCGATGTCATTTATACTGGGAGGCAATACAGTATATAATGGACTGTGCTAATAAGATGCTTTGTATTTTATTCCAAACATGCACTGAATTGTAAAAGTCTTGGTCAATATAATAATAATAATAATAATAATAATAATAATAATAATGGCAGTAGTAACAGTAGTATTAAACAGTCAGGTATTGAGATCCCAATGCTTTGAAAATAAAACTTCTTTGTATGGGTTCATGAGTGCTTTTTAGAACAGTATAACAGCATGACAAGCTGGTCTCATCTAAGTAGATTTAAAGTTACAATGCAGGGGTTACTAGTCTTTTGATGGTAGAGACAGACCCCATGGTCAGTGTCAGTGCATGTTTCAATTTGACTTTTCATGCCTAGTATGTGCATATATAGTCCTCGGGTGGGGATCACAATAATGTCCAAGTTATGATCTTGAGGCATACAGTATGTCTCTGTGGGTAGAGATGGACACAGAAGTCAATGTTAGGTGCATGTATAAATTTGCCTGTTCAAGTAACTGCATATACACATTCATAGTTGGGGATCACAATAGTTTCCAAGTTAGGATCACAGGGCTAAGTCACTGCAGGTAGGGGTGTCAATCCCAACATCATTGTCAGCTGCATGTATAAATTTGTATTTAGTCTCATGCATGCCCAGTACATATACACATGGCCATATGATTGAGATATTAACAGTTTCCAAGTTATGTACCATTGCGATTAAGCTTCCAGGGGTAATAATGAACCTCAATGTCAGCACCACATATGATACAACTGTCTTTTCATTAACAGTAAGTGTATTCCTGTATAGATATTGGGCAGGGCTCTAAATAGTTTATATGTTATGCCCTATGGGATAAAGTCTTGGGTGTAAGGAAAGGTCCATCACACTGGAATCACAGGCTTACTTGTTTGCACTTCATGGGTAAAAAAATCACATATAATGAATCGCATAGCAATGTAAGTCATTACTCGGGAAATACTATTATACCCCAGCCACATCCCCAGAAGAATGGTCAAATTCCTAGAAGGGTTGATATAATCTACACCTACATAAATTATTTCTGACCCTTAAGCCTCATGTCCAACTGTATAATTAGTACAGGAGCCTAGGAGGGTTCAAGGAGCAAGCTTGCATAATTAAAATATTTGTTTGCAAATAAATAGTTGTTAGCTTGGGCAAGCATGGCACCATTTCTGGTTATTTCTTACCAGCATCTGCAAGGTTGCATTTCTTCTTGCAAGCTTGCACAATTTGGAAGCTTATGAAGAACACAAGATTCCACATATTTCAGTGTCCTCAGGCCCAATTTCTTAGAGAATTTTTGTTCATTGCACGTACCATTATATGCATATAAACTGTGACTAACTTTTAAACAATTTCACAAAGCAAATATACAATAAATAATTTTATGCCAAAGATGACCTTCATTAACTTAATAATGCAGATTATTTAATTTAAAGCAATTACATTTTGTTATATGTAATATTACCAAATTTATATTTTTAATGTGGTAAAATTATAAAAATTATTCTACTACTACTACTACTAATAATAATAATAATAACAAACAACTCCATTATTAACAGATGCAAGATAAGTAAATAATTGTATTTCCTGTCATTAGGCATTTCCATGCACTATCAGTGCTCAAATTATGAGAATTGTTTATTTTTCTTACCAAAAAGGGGGAAAACCCAGCCATAGCTGGGTCACTTTCAAAAAGGTAAAGATCTAAATCTTGTTGCAATTCCAAATTTTTATTTCAGGCCTAAATTTCAGAATTTTGATTTCAGGCCTAAATTTATAATTTAATAGGAACTGATTACGTAAGTATTTTCCGTCTAAAATCTGGACAGACTAGGCTCTATTTAAAAGCTCGGGGGACCTCAGATGTTTACGCATAAATACATGAAGGAGACAACCAATGCAATCCGATTATTGCATTAGAAACGGAAACGTAACACCATACGCTTAGTTTCTGTCGGAAAGGTAGTAAAAACGACAAATAAATATTATAAAGCCAGGACACTATACAGCATCGTCATTCTATATGAGATGCCATCCTAACAGTTAATCGCAACGGTGTACAAAATTCAGCACAACTGATCAGAATGAATGCCACGTACTTTTCACAAGGGACCGTCTCAAGAGGTTATAATCATTACAGTAATAAATGGAAACAAGGTATTCATGTACACGTATTGTCATCATTATGGTAACAAATGAAAATAAGGTGTACATGTACACGTATTGTAATCATTACGGTAACAAATGGAAATAAGGTATACATGTACACATATTTTAATCATTACAGTAATAAATGGAAACAAGGTATGCATGTACACATATTTTAATCATTACAGTAATAAATGGAAACAAGGTATGCATGTACACATATTTTAATCATTACAGTAATAAATGGAAATAAGTTATACAGGTACACTTATTGTAAATATTCATAACTAAGTATACAGGTAAACATTGTAAACATTCATAACAAGGTATATTACAGATACTTATTGTAAAAAATCATAACAAGATATATTACATGTACTTATTGTAAATATTCATAACAAGATATACAGGTACACTTATTGTAAACAGTCACAACAAGGTATACAGGTACAATTATAAATATTCGTAACATGGAGGTATACAGGTACTCTTATTGTAAACATTCATAACAAGGTATACAGGTAAACTTATTGTAAACATTCATAACAAGGTATATTACAGGTACTTATTGTAAACAATCATAACAAGATATATTACATGTACTTATTGTAAATATTCATAACAAGGTATACAGGTACACTTTTGTAGGCATTAATAACAAGGTATACAGTTACACTTACTGTAAACATTCAAAACAAGGTATACAGTTACACTTACTGTAAACATTCAAAACAATGCATACATGTACACTTTTGTAAACATTCATAACAAGGTATACTGGTACACTTACTGTAAACATTCAAAACAAGGTATACAGGTACTCTTATTGTAAACATTCATAACTAGGTATACATGTACACTTATTGTAAACATTCATAACAAGGTATACTGGTACACTTATTGTAAACATTCATAACAAGGTATACAGGTACATATACACTTATTGTAAACATTCATAACAAGGTATATTACAGGTACTTATTGTAAACAATCATAACAAGATATATTACATGTACTTATTGTAAATATTCATAACTACGTATACATGTACACTTATTGTAAACATTCATAACAAGGTATATTACAGGTAATTATTGTAAACAATCATAATAAGTTATATTACAGGTACTTATTGTAAATATTCATAACAAGGTATACATGTACACTTTTGTAAACATTCATAACAAGGTATACTGGTACACTTACTGTTAACATTCAAAACAAGGGGTACAGGTACACTTATTGTAAACAGTCACAACAAGGTATACTGTACTCTTATTGTAAACAGTCACAACAAGGTATACTGTACTCTTATTGTAAACAGTCACAACAAGGTATACTGTACTCTTATTGTAAACATTGAAAACAAGGTATACAGGTACACTTATTGTAATCTTTTATAACAAAAATAGACAAGGATCATAAAATTGAGAGACTGGCGTAGAAATTACCCCAGCCAGTAGTAATTGGTCTGCATTTGGCAAAAATAACATAATGTAATATATGTAAAATACACATAGATGAAATAAAATAAGTTTCCAGTTCACCTGCACTCAAATAGTTTTATTATCACATACTGTCATCATTCATCAGTGCATAAATAGGTGTTTGCGTGTTCACAAATCACAGGTTAGATAGAAAAGTTGCATTGTTAATATTTCGTTAAAAAAACCATCTATATACAAGGATGGTATTTTTTGCGGAGGGATGTTTCTTGTTTTTTTTTTTCTTCAATTGACTACTAAAATAACTGTACCAAGGAAACTTTAAAATGAAGTAGTTTGGGTAGCATGATGTTCCGTTTGATTTTGCCAAGTTTTCAATGCTTTTCATCCATGACATTTTTGAAAACCATTTAAAATGTCTTGTTCCAAAATTTCTGATCTTTAGGCCTTCTAAATTGATCTCCTTTGAGTCTGTTACTGTACACATGCATTTTTATTCTATTTTTAACTTTATAGTTTTTAACTTATCATTTCTAACTTATCATTCATTTAAGTTATTTAGGTAAACAAATAATAGTTTGGATCACAATCCAGAAGTTTTTAAAACTTAAGTTACTGACCCCAGCCCCTTTAATTGAAACATATACAGTTAACAAATAAATAACACTATGTCTTATTTGCTCACTGTTCACACACAAGAAGCATTAATTACTGACCCTTTTATTTCAAAAAGAGTTTCATTTCACTATGACTATTGTCCATCAGAAAAGAATTTTGGAAGATAGCCTGACAGGAAGGTCTGTATTTTTTTATATATAGGCAGACTCTGACATTAATGTAATTACTTCATGTGAGAGACCATGTGTAATTACTTCAAATGAGAGACTAGTGTAATTACTTCAAATGAGAGACCCTGTGTCTTTCATGAACAAAATTTGTTGGCTTAAGGAGTGATCTCTCAGGACAGATTTTGCTTTATTATGATGTCTTTATTCTGTTGGTATAAATATCCCATTTTCATTTGCAACAGACAGCATTGTTGAATACTGTCTTCATTGAGATGGATCAGAGACAGATGAGGTGTATTTACTAACACAGACTTTTACAATGAACACAAGTACCACAATTTCGGAGTTTTACTACTGGATGTAGTCTTCCACTGACAGGACACACTGAGAATGGCAGGGGAATGAATGGAACTATGGGAAATTCAAGTTCTACAATCTGGGGAAGTGCATAAATGGATGTACCTGAAGCTCTGAAATTTCTTTTGACAGATAACATAATGGAAAATCATACAGGTGGTTTTGCAATACTTCACCAAATAATTTCATGCTTATTGAAGGACAATAGTAATGATTCGGGAAAAAGCCAGTCACTGTGGGAAATGTAGAATTGGAATATTAGTTTCATATTTTTTAAGCTCTAAGAATGTTACCGTGGTATCATTGTACCTAATTGTGTGTCATGCAATATATATAGTAGCTAATCAAGGTTTGCAATCTAAATATTTTCCTTAAAACATTTTGTCTGTAAATCCTTTAAACTTGAGGTGAAACCAAGTGCAGGCATATCAGAATGCAAGTTGGTCGGATCCCACTTGTGGCAGTGACATTTTGAGAGCACTGCCTGATGAGCAGTTTTCAAACAGTGCATGATTCATTTTCAAGATAAAGTTTATCAGAAGGGATGGTTTTTCAACAGTACTTCCAATGTATGACTGTACTGGAATGTACTAATTTTTTACATCAACATTGGCCATATGCCTACCTATTTGCTTTGTACACAGATCCAAAGACATGTCTGTTGTAACTTGTAATGGTCAGTGCAAGACAGAATACAGTATTGTAATGTACTAATTTGAATTATCAGCATTGGCCATATGCCTACTTCCCTTGTACACAGATCCCAGGACATGTCTGTTGTAACTTGTAATGGTCAGTGCATGACAGAATACAGTACTGTCATGTCCTCATTGTTTAAAATCATTTTTATATGCACATACCTACAGTGAAGATTCCATCTAATTAACAGTTTGCCATTTTTTTCAAGCATGGTTTATAACCATACCATGATTACTTTAAACTGTTTCCAAATATTTACATATAAATACTATTATTTTGAATTTTTAAATATAAATGATATTGATGTCAGTATTTATATATAAGTAATATTGGTTTCAATATGCAAAAATAAAAACATATTGGTTTCAGTATTTAAATAGGAATCTTATAGGCTTCAAAACAATATATCACATCAAACTGAAATTTAAAAGGAAATTTATGTTGTGTTAAAAGTATTAAACATATGGATGACTTGGATGGTTTGAGTAGTATGGTTCGTTAAGCAGGATCAAACAGTTGGACATAAATTTGGAGATACCAGGGATGTAGTTCCATGGGAAAGGTGTTCATTTACTTTTTCTTGCACATTTTTTTTCTTTACTGTACTCCCCATTGTGCCTCCACATCTGAATAGCATGCATTCCCTCACTTCTTTATTGTGTTCTCTCACTTCTTTATTTAGCATTACACCACTGGGAGATGCATTGTATTCATGTTCCAAGTTCATGATCAGGTCCTCAGCAAATACCAGCATCACTCAAAATGCATATAATCCAAATCATACATTGTTGAAATCTTTCTTCTATTCATTTTAACAAAGAAGTGATTAAGCAAATATCTTATATAAACATAATCTATTACAATCAGTTTATACTGAGCACTACCAGTAAATAGACACAGTTCAACTGTGTCAAGAGAGATAACAACTGATGCTACAGATTTTTTGTAGGATTATATTTTGAGTTATGCCCCTTCACACAATTTGGCTGACTTTTTAATAAAAGACCAATTATGTCAAATATTGAAAGTGCTATACCCAGTGGACAATACCAGAACAGCAATTGATTCAAACCTTTATAAACCTCTGTGGATTTGAGGGTTTCTCGATAGTATCGTTCCCAGCTTTGTGTGTTCCTTGCATTGCACTCCACTGTACAAAGACCTCATATATATTATAGCAGAATGCAACAAAAGGAGCATATGAACTTAGAGAACCAAAATACATCATCATGTGCTTTCTATCTGAACATTGTCTCTGTTTTGATTGAAAAAAAGTCTAACATCTAAGTTAGTACTAATTCAGCTGTGACTGTAACATATGGAAATGTCTTGATATTCAAAATTCAATAACTTTAAATTTCTGAATGCTTATGATGAAACCCATATTTATCAATGTAGATAGGTGCTTGATGCAAGCTTCTCTGTTGAGAAAATCATATGAGCCAATTCATGTTCTTTATCTTTATATATTTGAAACATGTGCTTTTAATTCTGCACCAGAGTCTGGTGATCATTTCAGTAATGAGTTTTATGTTCACCCATTCTTCCATATTGATAGTACTTTGAGTCCTTCACTGCCAATGTGAACGTTATTTGGAACTAATTTTTTCACATGGCACAATTTGGAGGCAGAAAGAAACACAATAGGAATATTGTCATCTTTTTATTTTGCAAGTTGTGTTGTACTCCGCTAGAGGCAAATCACCAAACCCATCACATTTGTGTGTGTTCCAACAACTATATGTGAGGTTATTTCTCAGTTTGATGGAAAAAAACAAGCAGTATTTTAATTGACTTTAAGCTGCGCAACAATATCAGTATGCACTTTTATCTGTATGAGATACTTTTGACAATTTGACCCATTTTTCTCAGAGTCATCACAGTCAGATCTGATCTACATAGCACTGATTGTTATGGCCGTAAGGCATGGATCCTCCCTTCATTGTTATGGATTCCCCCATCATTGTTATGGCAGTAAGTCATGGACACCCTCCCATCACATTTATGTGTGTTCCAACAATTATGTGTGAGGTTTTTTATCAGCTTGATGGAAATAGTCATGCAGTATTCTAATTGACTCTAAGCTGTGCAACAATATCAGTATGCACTTTTGTCTGTATGAGATACTTTTGACAATTTGACCCCTTTTTCCCCCAGTCATCACAGTCAGATCTGATCTACATAGCACTGATTGTTATGGCAGTAAGGCATGAACACCCCCACATCATACATACCAGGGTTGACATCCTGAGGGAATCAATGTTGTACTGCCATGGTAGGAATACCATCACATGGTACACCATCAAATCTTGACTCATGCCATTTGGTTATATTGCTGAATTTGAATGATTGAAGTAGACACTAATTATACTAATGCGTGTACATCACAAATGATATTCAACCACACTGGTGGCCTAGTGGTCAGAGCTTTTGCCTCGGATGCAGGAGGTCGTGGGTTTTAACCCCAGACAAGATAATCCAAAGACTTTTAAAAATGGTACTAACAGCTGCATCGCTTGGCACTGAGCATTAAGAGGTTAGTGTTAGGACTGGTCTACCTGGTGTCAGGATAATATTACTGGGTGTGGGTATGATGCTAAATGTCTGCAGCATGATGACCCAGTGCAAGACATCACTATAAACTGACACACTGCAGACATCAAAGCGATATGACAGAATAATTGTAAAGCTACATTACAGATCTAAATCACACACACACACACACACACATGATGTTTAGCAACATGTTGACTCACTATTTCATGTTACAATTTTAAAGAACAAGCCAGTACTGGATACGTTTATTAAAATTCTTCATGTCAGATGTGCTTCGTTTTGACAGGAACATTCATTCAATGCTGTTCCAAAATTTAAAGATGGACATACGACTGAAATTCAACCTGATTATGACCTTGTTTAACTGGTAAAGAAAGAGAATATAATAGCTTGTCTGTATTTCGAGGACCATACTAGTTTTATCTGATGCATATAAGTATATAGCTTATTTATATTTTGAGGACCATGAGTAGTGAAGTGGGGCACTCTAGGGACAATGGGACTTACCATTAAAAATACCCCTGGGTCACTCTAGGGACAATGGAAATTTAACATGGAGAAAAATCGTGGGTCACTCTAGGGACAATGGGAATTTAACATGGAGAAAAATCGTGGGTCACTCTAGGGACAATGGGAATTTAACATAGAGTTTGGGCTTGTCTAGGGACAAGGGGAATTGAATATGGGATTTTTTTTTTTTTTTAAAAATTTAAAAAAAGGGGTAGGCAATTGAAAAGTCATTCTCTTTTCGAGAAATATGCGTGGCCCTGAAAAGGGCCTTTGGGTTTATGTTAATGTATTCATTAACATAAAGGGCACCGCATTGGTCTTCTTCTTGTCCTTAGGCTGTGTCTCACTGTTGGCCCGTAAATCAGCACTCTTTTCAGGCATCCTTGTCTTTCAACGTAGATCCTACGTATCCACAGGCTGGTGTTTGTCCTGTGGACAATGGTCCACTTCGACCGGACATACATGAGCATGTCCGTCCTAAACATCATGGAAGACACAAGGGTGGATGATTCAACTGTGGTCCACATCTTGAAGCGACGAGAACAGGTGAATCAATGCAGTGAACTGCACTTATTTATAGGTAGAGGAAGGATTGAAACAGATTGAGTTCATTCACCAATCTGAACACGCGTTACAAAATTCAGTCAGCCCACATCCAATCCGAAGAGAGCAGTCTGTGACGTCACGTGGTCTATATAGATTCGCTAGTGCTTGTGTACAGTCAATCTATGCGACAGTGATTCAACATGACGGAAATTCAGAAAACGATCCATTGGGGTGCACCAGCAGGGGAGACTGCCCAAGGGAACCCGGACTTACTTTCAGAAGAGGTGAATTGGGATTTTGTGGATTTTCTCTCCTCGCAAGAATTTGTTCCGGAACCTTCATTACCTTCTTCATTACCGCAAGTGGAGAATTTTAGACAGAGACAGAAAGAAGAATTGGAGAAATTTATACAACGACAAAAGGAAGCGGAACAAGCTTTTCTCTTACAGCAACAGCAGCAAGAAGAAGAGGTAAGAAAAAAACAACAGCAACAACAGCAAGAAGAAGTAGCAGCAAAGAAACAAGAGGGTGAAAATCAAACGGTCACGGTACTGTTGGACATTTTAGCGGAGTTAAGAAGTCTGAAACAAATGTATCAGACTTCTTTATTACGACCGAAGAGAATACGACCTTCCCGAGCTAAACACGTCAACCCTGTGACTAAGCCTACCGTACCACCCTTAGTGATTTCAACCCAATCATCATCATCAACTTTACGCAGTCCAGAAGTAGGCCTTGGCCGTGGCAAAGGCTTAAGGCAGTTAAAGTTGATTGCTTAAACTCACCCCTACACCATAAAGAAAAAAGGCCCTTTTCAGGGCCACCCACATTTCTCGAAAAGAAATACAATTTCAATTTGCCAATAACTCAAAAAAAAAAAACCCACCAATTTTACCCTTATAGTACGTGTCTGTGTATGAGTGCGTGAGTGTAACTTCTTATTTTAAAGTCACAACTCAAAGACACTTACCTTGTATAATTAATTTATTCTTTTCTCCATTTTTTTTACAATCCAATTCACAATTCACAACAGAGCACTTTAATTAAAAGTTCATTGACTTCTTCTTTCTCCTTGTTTAGTCTCTCTGTTTTTTCAATTTCTTCACCGTTTTTTCCTCATTTTCTTCCCTTCTTCTTTTCTTCTCCTGTTTCTTTGCCTCTTTTAAATAGAATTGTCTTCTTCCTCTTCTTCCTCTGAAGAATCCCTCTCTTCTTCCGAAGAATCCCTCTCTTCTTCCGAAGAATCCCTCTCTTCTTCTGAAGAATTCCTCTTTTCTTCTGATTCCTCTTGTTTCTTTTTTGGGCAATCTGGAGACCAATGTCCTTTTTCTTTACAATAATAACAGGTATCTTGACTTTTGTCTTTTTTAGCCCCTGTTTTTTTTTTTTTTGACGGTCTGGACATTCTGAAGACCAATGCCCTTTCTTCTGACAGATATAGCAAGTATCTTGACTTTTATCTCGAAAGGAAGGAGAGTAGTCCGTGGGCTGGTCTGAAGAGAATTTTCTAATGACCCCTCGCAAAGCTCTGACGAAACGTTTGATTTGGTTAGTCTCTTCCATCATTGTGCTCGACTTGAGAGTGAAATGAATAGTGAAAGGACAAGACACACACCCTTTTATATACGTTGGTCTGCCATGACTATAAATTAGTCTATGGTGTTTAAACTTGAGTCATTTGACGTTTTGCACTCAAGATGAAACGATCCTATTCATTCGAGAAGAAAGAAGAAGAAAGTAAGAGGCAGAAACGTGATCTATCGCCTCGTACCAGGGCTGAAATTTTGGCACAAATTCATGCCAGTGATTTTGAAGAGGACATGAGTGAACCAGAATTTGAAACCTCTAAACCAAGTTCACCACCCTTAGTCAACCCTGAAAAATACTATTCCATTCGAGAGACGGAAAAGCGCTCCTCTAGAAAATTTAGAACCACGGCTTACACCTACACGGTGAAGTTTAAAGATTTCAAGGCCGACGTACCCTTGGAGAAAGCAGAAGGGTTTATCACCGAGATGTGGGATTCTTTGCTCACCGCACTCAAGCGACAATGTCAACCCAAAGAAGACGATCGCTTGACACTATCCATAGATCACGACGGTTTGAAATCCCCTGTTTGGATCGAGTTTAGCAGACCCGCAGAACTAACCCCTTCCAAAGTCATGGACAAGATTCAACACGTACAACAATCTAATGACCAGTTTGACATCACCGATGGTAAAGCCACACTGAAAATGGCTCACGTCTCTACTCCTCAAGGGACTGGACGCAAAAAGATGTTATTAGTGGACGACCTTCGCAACACCAAAACAAGTCTCGTCCGAATTAACAACCCTCAAGACCAGATGTGTTTAGCCCGTGCCATCGTGGTGGGACGAACCTATGCCAACAAGAACGACACGGTAGAATGGAAAAGAACCTGGGACAACATTCAAAAATCGAACCGAACCAAACAACGAAACGAAACAGAACTCCTGTTGCAACAAGCTGGCCTGTCCAAAGACACACCCTGTGGCATTCCTGAGATGCAAAAATTGCAAGATGCCCTAGCTCCACGCTACACCTTGAAAGTTCACCCTCAAGAAGTGCGCGGGCCTCTGTTGTTTCGAGGCCAAGATTTTAAGGATGGAAAATACATTCATGTTTATCATCACGATGAACATTTCGATACCATTACCAGTATCACCGGATTCCTGGGATATGTTTATTATTGTGAGAAATGTGACTATGGTTATAATAATCGAGAGCAACACAAGCATTGTGGATGGAAATGCCCAGGATGTTTGGCCTCTCCACCCTGTCTGAGCGAAGAACCAGTGCCTTGTTCAACTTGTCTGCGCACGTTTGTTAGCCCTACCTGTTACCAACAACATTTGAAAACACAAGGTTCACAGAAGAAATGTGCTTGTCAACTCCTGAGATTGTGCCCTACGTGTGGACAAGGCATACTTACCAATAATGCCAAGGCACACGTATGTCGAGGAAAGAAAAAATGTCACATTTGTCACCACATCGTGGACTTGGAACACCAATGCTACGTGCAAAAATACCAACCCCCACCAGAGAAAGAGGACGGTCACAAGAAGAAAGGCAATTTCATCTTTTTCGATTTCGAATGCATGCAAGAGACAGGCATTCACATTCCTAACTTTTGCGTGGCTCATTGAGCGTGCGAGAAGTGCATTCAGTCATTGCCCTCACTGCAGCAAGATTCCCGGAGGGCGTGAAAAAATATTTCGGGGACCGAACACGTTAGCCGATTTTGCCCAATGGGTTTTAGACCCCATCGACAAGACGTGGAGCCAAGAGGACATCGAACGTTACGGAGATTGTAATCGTCATGCCACGGTGATGGCTCACAATTTTTCCGGATACAATGGACAGTTTCTTTTGAGGTACTATACGGAACAAGGCACCGAACGTCCTAAAGTCACTTTGAACGGAGCCAAAATCATTTTCATGCAAGTGGGACAAGTGCAGTTTAAAGATTCGATGAGCTATTTGGCCATGCCTTTGAGTAGAATGCCTAAAACGTTTGGAATGACAGAAATGGCTAAAGGGTACTTTCCACACTTTTTCAATACGGAAGCCAATCAACACGCCGTTCTACCCCATTTACCTGAGGCTCTCTATTACGACCCCGACAACATGCGTACCGAACAACGAGAAGCTTTCTACGCTTGGTACCAGGCTCACGCCTCGGACCCTTTCGACTTTCAGGAAGAAATGCTAAAGTATTGTCGTTCCGACGTGGACATTTTACGGCGTTGCTGTGGAAAATTTCGAGAACTGTTCATGGAACACGGAGGGGTCGATCCTTTGAAAGAAGCTTGCACCATTGCCAAAGCGTGTTCCTTAGTGTATCGACAACGATTCATGCCTGAAAACACCGTGGCTGTCATCAGCCCTCAAACGACCCACTTTGTCAAGCGGCAATACTCGGTCAAAGCCCTACGCTGGTTACATTACTTGTGCGACAAGGAAGACAAGTGGATTCAGCATGCCCGCAACGGAGGGGGCGAAAAGACCATCGGAACGTATTCGGTCGATGGCTGGGACTTAGAAAACCCCAAGATCTTGTACGAGTTTAACGGTTGCTTATTTCACGGATGTCCCGTCTGTTACCCTGACCGTGGCACTAAAAATCAGTTTTATACAACGAACCATGGAAGACTTGTACCAGGACACTTGTCAGCGACGCCTAAAGTTAGAACAGCAAGGATACCAAGTGGTGGAAATGTGGGAACACGAGTACGATCACCGTTTGAAAACCGATCCCGAGTTTAAACGCCTCGTGGAAAGTTACCAGTTCATGGACCCGATGAACCCGAGGGATAGTTTGTACGGAGGAAGGACCAATGCCACCTGTTTGCTGTACCAAGCCGACGAAGAGAAAGGAGAAGAAATCAAATACTTGGACGTGTGTTCGCTCTATCCCTACGTGTGCAAATATTGTCGCTTTCCTGTAGGGCACCCACAATTGCTGACGGAACACATCGACCTGAAAAACATTCGACAATACGAAGGCTTGATCAAGTGCAAAGTTTTGCCTCCCACGAACCTATACCATCCCGTCTTACCTCACCATTGTCAAGGCAAACTGATGTTTCCCCTGTGCCGTACTTGTGCCGAAACGTGCAACCAAGATCAGCCTTGTCAGCACAGCCAGGAAGAACGGGCCTTGACGGGAACCTGGGTCAGCGTAGAATTGTTCAAAGCTCTGGACATGGGATACCAACTGTTAGAAGTGTACGAAATTTGCCACTTTCCCAAGACACAACAATACCACAAGGGTGATCCCAGTCAGAAAGGCATTTTCGCTGACTACGTGGATGCCTTTTTGAAACTGAAGCAAGAAGCCAGCGGCTATCCTTCCTGGTGTCACACTCCCGAAGACCAAATACAATTCAAAGAGAAATACTACGAACAAGAAGGCATCACTTTAGACCACATCGAAAAAAACGAAGGCAGGCGATCGTTTGCCAAAGTGATGTTAAATTGCTTGTGGGGTAAAATGGCACAACGACCGTGTTTACCCAAGACGGAATATTTGACAGAACCTTCCCGCTACTTCCAGATGATTCACGGCAAAACCAAATACATGAAACACGTGGACGTCGTTCGAGAGGATTTAATCTTGGTCAATTACGAAGAAGATCTGGACTTTGTACAAGACGACCCTTTTGGAAATGTCATCATTGCGGCTTACGTGACAGCTCATGCTCGCTTAAAATTGTACGAAGCTTTAGAACTGTTAGGGGAACGTGTCCTGTACTTTGACACGGACAGTTGCATTTACATCCATCACCCGATTCAACATCACCCTGACATCAAAGGAGACCGTTTAGGAGCCTGGACAGACGAGCATCCCGACAACAAGATTCTAAGTTTCGTCAATGGCGGTCCCAAAAATTACGGCTACGAATACCGTGACAAACAAGGAGAAGTGCACACGACGTGCAAAGTGAAAGGACTGACTCTGAATTATCGTACCAGTTGAGTGGTCAACTTTGGCGTATTGAAAGAAGCCTTGCAGTCGGGAGAGGATGCAAACTTTAAAGTGACCACCTATCAACCGAACAAGATTGTACGTTTACCCACTCACCACATCGTCAGTCGACCCTTGGAAAAAGTCTATCAAATCGTGTACCAGAAGCGAGTGCGACTTCCCAATCATTTCACCTTACCGTATGGACACATCGGTATTGGTCTGTATATAAAAAGGAACCCTAGGCAAGATCAGTAGTTCATTGGGACTACCAAGACCGAGCGAACAAGATGAATACTTTCAGAGAAACAAGAAACAAGTTGTTTAGAAAGGCACAATTCAAGTGTGAGACTTCGGAAGTGGAATGCGATTGTGAGCCTTGCGATGGATACGATGCTGTACCTTGTGACCTGAGCGATGGCGTAAAGCATCATGGGAACTTTAGTGTCCCTACCCCTATCATGGAAAGTGATGCTGTGCGTGTCAAACCTGTGGGATGCGAAAGTGATGCCGCTCGTCCTCTTGGACATTTTACTGAGTTTCGTTTTAAAGGGGAATGTTCACCTTCACGTCTACCCCCTTACGGATGTCATCCAGCCCTGAGCAAACTCCTGTTCATGTCACCCAACCCTCATCGAAACGAACCTGTGAAAGACGAATATTCGTTTCCTGTGCGTTTGTCGGAATACTGCGACTTTGAAAATCGTCTTCAATCGTTCAAAGGAAAATGGCCTAAGTATCTGGGAGGACCGACCCCCGAAGAATTAGCCAGAGCCGGATTTTTCTACTTGGGCGAAGGAGATAAAGTCAAGTGCTTCAGTTGCGGTGTGTCACTTCACCACTGGGAACCGCAAGATTCGGCCTACGTTGAACATGCTCGATGGTCACCGAATTGTCATTACTTACCCTTAGTGGGACCGAGACATTGAAGTAACTTCTTACCATAATCTATTGATGGATACTTTACAAGAGAACATTCGTGCTTTGCCTGTGGAGTTGAGAGAACGCATTTATCGAGAACTGGTTAAAATACAAGTGAAACGTAAAGAACAATTGCATCCGTTACGTCACCGGTGTTTGAACCACTGGTACCTGAAGGCTATACAAGGATTGATTCAATTGAAAGTGTTCCATCGGACAGACATTAATCAACGATCCTCTAGTTTTAAAAAGGATTGGTTTGGTATGGACGATTCTACCTACATTGTAAACGTACTGCATTGAATTCCAGAGGAAGAGTTAACAAATTACCAACATCTTGAACACAATGTCAACTTGGTGAAAGAGGAAACTTCTGAACAAATTGTAATGTGCAAATTAGTGACTGAACGATTTAAATTCGACACTGAAGTAAAACCACGTTTGTGCAAACAGTACATTTCTTGTGTCAGACCAAAGAGGATTTAGTATGACCTATTCATGGATACTTTGCTAGAGAACATTCGTGCTTTGCCTGTGGAGTTGAGAGAACGCATTTACCAAGAACTGATCAAAATACAAGTGAAACGCAAACGCAAAGTGATTCATCCGTTTTTAAATTATGCTTTGTTCCAAAGTACAAGAAGACTGATTATGAGTGGATATTACATTAGGCACAAAGTTAAACGAGGCTATTGGCCACCACCCAACGATTCCAAAAACAGTGTATATACTTATGGATACTTTACAAGAGAACATTTTGGGCTTGCCTGAGGAGTTGAGAGAAAGGATCTACCGAGAGCTGGTCAAAATACAAGTCAAACGTAAAGAACAATTGCATCCGTTACGTCACCAGATCTTTAACCACTGGTACCTGAATGGTATAAGAGGACTGATTCGTCAGAAATTTTTTCAGTGGTCAGACCTTGTTGAACACTTTCAGTTTGTGAATGATGATGGACCAGACGTTCGTAATTTTGGTTACTTCGAGATTCACTTACTGCAATGTATTGAGGAAGACGAGTTAAAGGATTACCAACATTTGTTACATGGAATCTGCTTAGAAAAAGACGAAACATCTAGACAAACTCTGACGTTTCAGTTACAGTATGTAACATTTAAATTCCCTACTGGAGAATGAACATGTTTGGTTAGAAATTACCTTTATTGCTTCCGAAACAAAGACACTATAAAATCAAGTTGCCATGCCACGGATTATGTCAAATATCATTGAACAGATTCCGTGGAAGGTACTCAATGACTATATTCAAACCGTGGATCATTACCATCAATTATTACAAGAACTGTATCCATTCAATTTGGGACGACAAGTGGTGTGTGTCTTAGTGACTTGTTTTCTGGGATTTCGTTTACCAGCCGATTCTTTGTGGACTCTTTACGATCAGTACTTACCACCTCAATGGCCTTAAATGGTCAAGAAAAACTCCTTTTGCTCAAAGCCTTGCGTTTTCATCTGGATACTTCTCGACCTCAACAGGAAAAAAAGATTCGTCAACTTTTAGCTACCCAAGACGTGTATGACGATGTGTGTGTAGCTTGTGACTTACATCCCCATTGGACAGATGTCCGTGCCTGGAAAGAATGGGGTTTTGAGGCTTGGACCCAAGAAGTGGCCCAGTATGCACGAGAGTTGTTCAAGGAAAAAAGTTACTTTTCAACCCGTGTTAGTGACGGTGCCAGAAGAACCTGTCACCCAGGACAGGACTGTCGTGGACAGGCCTGAAAGACCCTTTCGGGAGGACACTTGTGTGACCTTACCCCCTACTATAGAACTGGTTAGAACATTACCCAAAACATGTTGTTGTACAGACACTTGTGTTTATTCCACGTTCATGGTTATCATGTGCCTTTTATTCTTGTACTTAAGCCTTTGGCTTTTATGTATTTTTGTCTTTCGTATTCATATTTGAAAAAAAACATTCAATAAACGTGTTCTGAAAAAGTATATAAACTCTTGTCTTGTTTGTTTTCGTGTCACAAGTGACATTTCTCACACAATGGCTACCTCTGCTGTCTCTGCTCCCTCTTCCTCTACTGTCAAAGTCATCGACGAACGCTTAGATCGTGCCAGTTGGGAGGCTTTGTATCTTCGCCATCCCTTTAACATGCTCATTGCTGGACCTAGCGGTTCAGGCAAAACCGAATTCGTCAAACGTTTGATCGAACATAAACATCATTTGATCGATCGGCCACCTCAACGGATCGTGTGGTGTTATAAAGAGTGGCAATCGGCGTACAACCTCTTGCGAGAAAGTCAAGGCGATTCCATCGTGTTTGTGGAAGGCATTCCTAAAGAAGACGACGGCATCGTCTCTGACTCCCGTCAAACCCATTTGGTCAATTTCGACGACATGTTAGGAGAAGACGAAGAAGAAATTAAACTGTGGTTCACGCGCAAAGGGCATCACAGTAATGCCAGTGTCGTTTACATCACCCAAATTTGTTTCAACAAAGTAAAGCCCATCGCACCATCAGTCTCAATGCGCATTACGTGGTCTTGTTTAAAAGCCCTCGAGATAAATCGCAAGTGCAAGTCTTAGCCAAACAGTTAGGAACACCTTGGCTGACTCAGGCGTACGACGATGCCACTCAAACGCCACATGCCTATTTACTCGTCGATTTGAAACCTACGACTCCCGAGGATTTGCGATTTCGTACCCACTTGTTTCACCACTGGTGCCAAGACGGAGGGCCTGTCCTGTACACGTCTCCGTCCTCGACTTCATTTCACTCCCCATAAAAAAAATCTATAAAAACCTCAGACCCTTTTTCGTCTGTCTCACACAGTGTGAACATGACGTCCCTTCAGTCGCATCTTCCCGTCAAATTGATTCGTGCCTTGTATGGCATCAGTCGAGAAAAAAATCCACAAACACGAGCTCGTGTCTTAGAAGCTAGTCTCAAAGAAGTCTTACCATGGTTCACGGTGACGGCACGTCAATTACTCCAAGGAGTCATTCAGATTCCTCATCAAACCAAACGCTTTTTCGATCGAAACAAAGTCGCTTTGGTCCAACTGGCCGATCCCCGCATCGACACTCAAACCAAAAAACAAATAATTTTGAAACCTGGAGGGAGCGGTACTCTAGGAGGGGTCATCATTTGGTCTCTCTTAAGATGGGATCCTAATGCCCCCAAAGTTATCCTCAAGACAAAAGTCCAACGAAGCCCCAAGAAGAAAAAGAAAAAGACCAGGTCCCCAAAAAGAACTTCTCCAGTGGCGGGACCCTCCTCTGACCAGACACCACCCCGGAAAAAGAAAAGAAGCCCCCAGAAAAAGAAACAGAGAAAAAGTCCCCAGAAAAAGAAAAGTCCACAGAAGAAAACTAGTCGCAAGAGAGGCACTTCGGCC
Organism: Sinohyriopsis cumingii; assembly: GCA_028554795.2. NCBI lineage: Eukaryota > Metazoa > Mollusca > Bivalvia > Unionida > Unionidae > Sinohyriopsis > Sinohyriopsis cumingii. The sequence goes on from JAPYKE020000055.1 coordinate 5,929,252, forward strand.
AGGACGCAACTTTACACTCGCAAACCACGACCTGCCACGGCAGTGACTGCGTCTCCGGCAGCCTCACGTTCATCCACTTCTCCGTTGATGACACCCAGAACTGAAGAGTACTTGGAGACGTTGATTACACCAAGAACTTCTCCGTTGATGACCCCCAAAAGAACTTCCCCAGTGGCAGGACCCTCCAAGTTAGTGGCAGTGGCTGCTGCTCACAAAGTACCTTCTCCCAAAATCAAAGTCCAAGAAAGGTCGGGCATGTTACAAAGTTTACTGGATTTGTCCAAGCAAGAACTGGCTCGATTTAGTCCGTTACGTACCCCTGCACGACGTGTCATGCCTGTCCTCAAACTAATACGACGTAAAGACAATCAGTGGCGACGCGTTCCAGTATAAAAAAGGCCTGTGACCGAGTAGGGTATCAGTCTTTTTTTGGTGCTCTTGAAGACTCAAAGATGTCACCCTCCAGAAAACCCCAAGGAAAGAAAAGGAAAGGACTGCCACCACGTTTAGCTAAACATGGGGACATGTTATCTGTCCTGTCCAAAGCTTCTCCACCCCTACGAGAAAAACTCATTCAGACGGCCTCCAAAGAGGTCATCGATACCGTGTGCGAATGTTGTTTGAACGTTTTGAAAGGCACGATCCCTTTGTCCAAACACCAGAAACAATGCTTAGGCAAACATCGTCACGTTCTTCGCCAAATGGTTCAAAAGAAAATTCCCATTCGTCAAAAAAAGAAGATGTTGGTCCAACGTGGAGGCATTTTGCCTCTCTTGTTAGGCCCCATACTGAAAGGAGTCTTGGGAACCATGTTGGGAGGACTGGTGGGAGCAAGATAAAAAGACCCTCGGAAGTCCCAAGATCTCAGAATCGACCGCTGACAACCCCATGGAAGGACAAAAACTAGCTTTAGTGCCTTACAAACGATGGATGGAATACCATCGGTGGCAAGAACAACGCACCCCGCATTTACCTCCCAATCCCAATTTGAGCGAGATGTCCCAGTTACAACACGAATTGCAGTCCTTGATGGATCGCCAAGATTTGTCCGAAACAGAAAAATCGCAAAAGTACGGTCAACTCTTGCAACGACTGCAACTCTTTCACCAGAAAGCTTTAGAAGAAACAGCTCTACCCACTTTGAAAGATTTTAAGACCTTGATGAAAAGTCCAGCACCATCACCAGTACCAGTACCAGTACCACCAGTACCCGTGACCAAGACAGAAAAAGGAAAAGAAGAAGAAGAAGAAGGGTTTCAAACTCCACCAGAAAAAGTACGCAAGTTAACAACACCACCTACCTCCAGAATTGGATGGATTAAAAAGATGATGGCCACCCCTTCTTCATCACAAGAGAAAAAGAAAGTGAAGACAGAAGTGAAGACAGAAGTGAAACAAGAACCGATATCCCCCGCTCAGACATCCTCCTCTTCAACACCTATTGCCGGTCGCACACGCAAAGCATTGCAATCCAAGAAAGTACCCCAAGAGAAAAAGAGTAGCATCCTCCAAGAGTGGGTGTCTTATTAACACACAAACACAAAAAAAAATGGAAAAAGTCTTAGCCAGCATTTACTACGATCCCTCCCATCCTGCAGGTTACGCAGGAGTTCAAAAATTGTATCGTGCTGCCAAAACTCGACTGAAAAGTCTCCGTTTACCTCAAGTGCAGCGATGGTTACAAGAACAAGCTACCTACACTTTACACAAACCCATTCGACGCAAGTTTGCCAGAAGTCGCATCCGAGTGGAAGGCATCGATCATCAATGGCAAGCCGATTTAGCCGATGTCTCTCATTTGGCCAGCTACAATCGTGGCTACAAATATTTGTTTTGTGTCATCGACGTCTTTTCCAAATTTGCTTGGGTCGTGCCCTTGACTTCCAAATCGAGCAGCGAGTTAGTGCGAGCCCTGCAACGGGTGTTGAAACAAAGCGGTCGTCACCCTCTTCGATGGCAAACGGACAAAGGTACCGAATTTCTGAACCAAGCTTTCCAAAAAGAATTAAAGAAACGTGACGTTCATTTTTTTACCACCGAGAATCCCGAAACCAAAGCCAGCATCTTGGAACGTTTTCAACGCACTTTGAAAGAACGCATGTGGAAATATTTTACGCATCACCACACTCTGAAGTACATCGACATCTTACCGCACCTGGTGCAAGCGTACAACCAATCTTACCATCGAAGCATCGGACGTGCCCCGCAAGACGTGACTCCCGAGAACGAAGTGTTGGTGTTTGAGCGCCTGTTTGGTACGTCCCCGACGAGGGCTGTCCCCAAGAAAAGTGGAGACTTGGCCGTAGGAGATTGGGTGCGCATTGGCAAAACCAAACGCACTTTCAACAAAGGTTACTTACCTAACTGGACGACCGAATTGTTTCGTGTCACTGGACGAGTGCATGGCCGTCATCCTGCCGTCTATAAATTGGAAGACATGAACGGAGAAGTGCTCAAAGGAACGTTTTATTTGCCCGAGTTACAACGTGTGACCAAAAAAGAAGACGACGTGTACGACATCGAAAGCATTCTCGAACGCAGAACCCGTAAAGTGGGCAAACGACGTGTCAAAGAAGTCAAAGTACGTTGGAAAGGATATCCACCCAGTTTTGATTCTTGGATCGACGCTTCGCAAGTCATCGACTATAAAAAAAAGTGACCATCATGCCCTTTCACACAGACGCAGCTACGTCGACCACTCCTCCTTCACCCAGTTCTTCTGTGCAAGATTTACAAAAACAACCCTTGTGGGTGTGGTGCGGAGAACGTGTGCCTAAAACGCAAATCATCTTTTTCTGCCAAATCTTCGTGGTGTATTGTGTCATCGGGGCAGCCATTGCCAATTTGAGTTTGCAACAAGGAGACAAACAATTGTGGACCATTTTAGCAGTTGCATCGTTTACCTGCTTCCCAATCCCTCCCTGAAATTCTCCTTGAACGGGAACCACGGGAACCTTGTGTCCAGTGCCAGTGTCAGTCACCACTCCAACAACAACCACAACCCCATTTTGGGCGGAGACACGCCTCTGACGTCCACTAACCCCTCGGAGAGCCACAGAACTCTGGAATTATGAGTCACCAAAACCAATTTTACTTAACCTTACCCAGTGACAGTTCCATGGAGGTGTCTCCCAAGAACACGTTGTGCTGTTACACGGCCAAATTACCTCAAGCCATCCCCTTAGATCACGAAGCCCATTGGGAAGTGGCTTTAGTGGAAATCATTCACCCTACACAAATCCAAAACATCACCGAAAAGCAAAACTTTTTTGAGGCTGAAATCCTGAACCAACAATTACAAGACAACATAAATAGCATCGGGTTTTCAGGCGACATAAGACCAGCCAGCAATTCAGCCTTCAGTATCTACACCTTGAAAATTTCGGCAGGGTTTTATTTTTGTGGCCAACATTTGGTGGACACTATTGCGGACAGGTTCGAGTTAGCCTTTGGCAAAGCCCTGAACAAACAAAGTAAACGTGTCACCCTGGAGTACCATAAAGTGGCTCGTCGCTTACTGATGAAATTTCCGGATACCCAAACGTTGTCCTTCAAGTTCAATGGTAGTTTGTTTGAAATTTTGGGTGGACATCCAACAATGGTCGCAAACAATTGGAGCCCCAAGATCAACAGTAATATGGATTTTGACAGAGCTTTTGGAAAACCGGTAGAACTGAACCAAGGACTGAATTTGATGTTTGTGTACTCCGATGTGGTGGAGTACAACGTGGTGGGACACACCTCTGTTCCGTTACTGCGTGTCATTCCTTTCAAAGTGGATAGTACCACAACCAGTGACCAGGAAGGTGGAAACACCTATCACGTCCACCGGGAATTTGTCCATCCTCATTATTTGCCGGTCAGCAAGTCGTATTTGGACACGGTCAACATTGCTATGAAAGGAGATTTGGGACAAAATATTCCATTCACCAAAGGAAAAGTCACGGTGAAACTCCATTTTCGAAAACGGTTCTCTCACGATTCGTAAGTCATGTATCCAGTGTACCGAGGGGTTGCTCGACAGCGAGGACACGGTTTAGGAGACATGTTAAAATCAGCCTTTCGTTCGGTGGTCCCGGTGTTGAAACCAATGGTGACACGCGGATTGCACGCCTTGAAAGATGCGGCACTGACGCAAGGCAAAGAATTTCTCCAAAATGTCATCATCGACAAACAAAACCCTAAAGAAGCCTTCATGAGGGCGGGCAAAAATGTCTTGCTGCAAACGGGCAAAGACACTTTGGGTCGCCGAGAAACACCTATAAATGCCCTGCACGCTACCGAGTCAGGCATTCAGCAAGGACAAGGCAGAAAGAGACGACGCAGAAAACACCCTTTCACCAGACTTCAAGCTAGAAAAGCCAAGAAAAGAAGAACCGTTCGAGACTTAGACGTTTTCGATTATTGAGAAAGAACAAAAAAATGATGCACCGAGAGTCTTGCGCTTGTTCCAAGTCGGAACTGGATCTGTTTGCCATGCCCCCCACCATGATGACCATGCAAGAATCCCAGTGGGTGGAATTTCACCCCGTCTCCTCTTTGACGGATTCCGCTCCCATCGAGTTTGAAATCAAAGGACAGCCCGAAGATTACATCGATCTGAATAGCAGTTACTTGTACCTGAAAGTCAAAGTTCTAGATAAGACTGGAACTGATATAGACAATGAGCCAGTAGCTCCCGTCAACAATTTCATGCATTCCTTGTTCAGTGGAGTGGACTTGTACTTGAATAACAAACTGGTCAGTAGCAGCATGGATACTTACCCTTATCGTGCCTACCTGGAAAATCTCTTGACGTACGGAATAGATGCCAAGAACACTCATCTCAATGCCTGTGTGGTATGGGAAGCTGACGAACCTACCAAGTTTGAAATATTGGAAACTGATGAAAAGAAAGACAACAATGATGGATTTCTAGAACGAAGAAAGAGAATCACGGGAGGCGACACAAGTTTAGAACTGATGGATCGTTTGCATTTGGACATGTGGTTGCAAGAAAAGTATTTGCTGAACGGGGTGGATGTCCGCCTGAGACTGAATCGTAGCAGTACCGCTTTCCATTTAATGGCTGATAGTGACGGTTACAAAACCAAAATCCAAGAAGCCAGACTCTACGTACGCCGTGTGGAAGTGTTACCTAAAGTGGGAAACGACATCAGTCAGACGTTGAGCAGAACGACCGCCAAGTATCCCATACGACGCGTGGAAGTGAAAACCTTCACCATTCCCAAGGGACAGCGATCCATGATCGAAGATCATCTGTTCCAAGGACAGCTACCCAAACGTTTGATCGTTGGTATCGTCGAGAATACAGCCTTCAACGGAGCTGCCGAAAAAAATCCTTTCTACTTTCAACACTTTGGCGTGTCCAAGATCGAAGTCAGTCGCGCTGGCAAGACCTTGTGTACCTGACCTTTCGAACCTGACTTTAAAAAGAAGAATTACTTGAGATCGTACTTGTCCCTGTACGAAGCCACCGGACAGTTAGGAACCAATACAAGTCACGGTATTACGTACGAGGATTATGCAGGAGGCTATGCTTTGTGGGCTTTTGATTTCACTCCAGACCAAGGCAGCGACGAGGGACATTTCCACCCTATAAAATCCGGCCAGATTCGTGTGGAAATTCAGTTTAAAGACTGAGACCCTGATGAAACGGTGAACGTCATTCTGTATGCAGAATTTGACAATACGATAGAAATCAACAGTTTGAGAGAAGTCATTCTAGATTACTAGAAACCATGGAAGACTGTTATCCCTCTTTACCTAGTGGAGAAACTTTAGACATGAAATGTGAGGAGACTGTGGAAGAAGAAGTGATCATGATGAAGTCAAGATGGCCAGAACAAGACGCCCATTTAGTCTGCTGTTTTGCCAAACACTTGGTCGAAAAAATGACGGAATTGATCAAGAAAAATTGTTATGGATGTCAAAACGATCATCCCAGTCAAATTCAACACGATAAATGCCTGATGTTGAGTCAAGAAGAAAAATTGGACGAGTATCTGGACGAAGCTTGGAGTCTCATCTCGGACAAAGACGTGTTGCACCAGTGGTATAAAGACTTGCGTGAACATTCTTGTCCACCATTAACCACTCAAGAGATCCATCGTATCGAAGCTCTCCTGAATCAGAGTGAGGAGACGAAACGAAGAAACGGTTATTTGTCAGACATTTTCAAGCAAAAAGTCAGGATCGAATTGACGACTTATTATTATCTGTGAAGAAGAAAACAACACAGACAAAACAATGGATACCTGGCAACTTTATTACCTTTTGAACCACAGTTCGTATACGGCTTCTTGGAATCCTGTCGTCTGTGCTAAAGATGAACTCCCTCATCGCAAACCTAAAGACCATCAAGCTTACGTGATCAACACGGACGACAGTCATCTCCCAGGAACCCATTGGGTAGCCGTCTACTTTCCTCAAGAAGGATGTGTGGAATATTTTGATTCGTACGGATTGCCCCCTTTGGAAGACGATATCATCGACTTTATGAGAAGAAATGCTCAAACCACCCGATTCAATAATGTGAAATTACAAGGCACAGATTCCTTGGTGTGTGGACAGTACTGTGTGTATTTTCTGCATCATCGCAGCCTGGGCTATTCCTTAGAACATTTAGTGACTCATTTTGATCCTCGTTCTTCTTCGAGAAACGATGTGAAAGTAGATCGATGGTTCTGTGACCATTATGCTTATCTTTTGTCTCAAGCTAGGAAACGTAGTGTCCATCAATGGCCTAATGATTTCCAACAGTGGAAATCACAATTTCATTCACAACGTTGTCAGCCCTGTTTAAAGTAGATTGTGAATTGAGAAAAAATGTTTGTGATTTGAAAAAAATGTTTGATGTTATCATGTTGGATTATTGTTAAAAATGTTAGAGTTGTTGTTTAGTGTTAAGTGATTTTTGAATAAAAAATGTTGTGTTTTGAAAAAATGCCTTTGTCTTTTGTTTAACCATAAGAATGTTGGATTGATGCTCTTTCATTTCTTACTATCCCTCTCATGACACTCACTGAACGTTGCAGCTCGAAAACCGTGTGGGGGATGTTTTCCTTCACGTCCGCGCTTTGACTTTAAGAACCGGGGTTGTTTCCAGTCTAACCATCCATTGTCGACTCATCCTCTTAAGAAGATGTGCTCCAAACTAGCTAAGCTCAACGAAGCCTACGTGAATTTGCATAGGGTCAGACACAGTCTGATACCGAAGCCAGAAGAAATAGAGAATGTGAGAATGTTAAAAATCACTGAAGACCTGATAGAAGAACTCTTCAGAGAAGAAATGAACAGGGAAAAAGAAGAATGGACAGAGAAGTACAGACTTCAGAGACAGCAGCAACAGCAGCAGCAACAACAACAACAACAACAGCAACCTGAAGCTGACAGAGGCTTTGTCGATTGTCGTATCGACACCAAAGAGTTCTTCTTCTCTTTCCGACGAAGCAGACCTATCGCCAGAAAGTCTATCCTCAGAGGACATCGCATTCTTAGAAACTAAAAAAGATTGCCATAGCAAACAAAAAAAACCAGCCCTTTTCAGGGCTACCCAAATACTCTAGAAAAGAAATAACTATCCATCTGCCAATGTGTGTAGGTAGAGTAGTGTGAAAATAAACACTAACTCTTTCTTAAAAAATGTGAGGGTATGTGTTTGTGAGTTTGTGTGTTTGTGTTTGTAAGCGCTCACGTAAGTTGGTGTGGATAGTAGATTAAAATCATGTTTTTTTGGTGTTTGAGGTGTACATTTGGTGTTAGATTGCTTTGGGTATGTAAATAGTCTATTGAAGTGATTTATAAAAAATTTTAAAATAGTGATGGGTAGCATTAAAAAAGTGAGTGAGTGTTTCTTTTAGGTCCGCGCATTGTTGTTTGGTCATGATCTAGGTAAGATCAATTTTATGTTTTTTAGGGGGATGTTTTCAATCACGTCCGCACTTTCAGTATAAATTGAAACTCGCTCGGCAGTCTAGCTACCCTTGTTGATTGATCAACACCACCAGAAGAATGAACACCAGAATTGTGAAACTGTTAGAACTCCAGATGCACCTGGAATATGCCAGGCGCATACTAAATGAACTGGCCGCGGAGAGCCATTGTCGAAGAAGCAAGAATGAAAGAGGAGGAGGAAAGAAGAAAAGAAGAGGAGGAGAGAAGAAACAAAGAAGAGGAGGAGGAGGAAAAGGAGAGAAGAAGAAATTTCAGAATCCCAGAAACCGAAAATTGGGATTCTGAAGCCACATATCCTGCCTCTGCACTCCCAAGAAGAAAGGTGAAAGGAGACTGGGGAAGAAGATGCGTGTGTGGCGCCAGGCCAGGAAGGTGCAACCATTAGATAGGTGCATCTGGAGTTCAAAAAAAAAAGCCCTTTTCGGGGCTACCCAATACTCTAGAAAAGAAATAACGATTGATTTGCCAATGTGTGTAGGTAGAGTAGTGTGAATATAAACACTAACTCTTTTTTAAAAAATGTGAGGGTATGTGTTTGTGTTTGTAATGGTTCGCGTACGTTTGTGTGAATAGTAGATTATGGGTTTCTTTATTGTTTCTTAGCGTATGTGGAGAGTATAGTTTGGGTTTTATTATATGAAATGAGAAAGTAGGGGGATGTTTTCATTCAAGTCCGCGCGTTGTTTGGTCATGATCTAGGTAAGATCAATTTTATGTTTTTAGGGGATGTTTTCCTTCACGTCCGCGCTTTCACTATAAGAACCCACCAAGTTCGTCGTTCGAACCATTCTACGGAATAATAAAAACGAAGATGGTGGTTGCAAGTGACTTGTTCAACAATGTGGTACATATATACAACTGGATAATAGATGGTATCTATGTAGTGGAGAGACTAGGAAAAGAATGGAAGATAGCAGAGTACCTGGACTACGCTAAATGTCTAAACATAGCAAAAGAAGTGATAGCAGGAATGATTGAAGAGGAGGAAAAAAGATTGAGAGGTATGATAAATCCCACCTATGTCAGAGTGGGAAGCCTAAAGGAAGCACTTGACAATGCAAGCAAAGTCAGGTGCTTTCTTGAAAAAATGTCACATGGGACAGAGTGCTCTTATGTGGAGAGAGGTCAGGAAAGACTGAGGAAAGGAGAGGAGTTGATGAGAAAAGTGATGGCGGTAGAGGTAAAGAAGATTAAAGAGAGATGGTATAAAGAAAGAAAAGATCAGGAAAACAAAAAGAAACAGGCTGATTTTGAAAGACTAAATCAAAATTGGATCAAAGTCCAGGAAAAGTTTAGAGCCTTGGGCCATCCAGACTGGATGCCAGAAAAGGAGAAAAAGAAGACAGGAATAGTGACAAAAGTGAGAAGATGGTTGAAGAAGTGGAAGTGTTAGAAGAAGAAACCCAAAGGCCCTTTTCAGGGCCCCCATATTTCTCGAAAAGAGAATGACTTTTCAATTGCCTACCCCTTTTTTTAAATTTAAAAAAAAAAAAAAAAAAATCCCATATTCAATTCCCCTTGTCCCTAGACAAGCCCAAACTCTATGTTAAATTCCCATTGTCCCTAGAGTGACCCACGATTTTTCTCCATGTTAAATTTCCATTGTCCCTAGAGTGACCCAGGGGTATTTTTAATGGTAAGTCCCATTGTCCCTAGAGTGCCCCACTTCACTACTACCATGTTAGTTTTATCTGATACATATAGCTTGTCTGTATTTCAAGGACCATACTAGTTTTATCTGATGCATATAAGTATATAGCTTGTCTGTATTTCGAGGATCATACTACTTTTATCTGATGCATGTAAGTAAATATATGGGCAGCCATCGCCCCCAAAATTACATTAATCAAATGATGTAGTATGAACTCAGATGATTTAACCTAGCAAATGAAATGATAAATCCAGATTCCAAATGATGTGGTGTCACTTGAAATGATTTAACAAACAAAACTGAATTATGAATTTAGATTCTAAATGACGTGGTATTAAATGAAATGATGTAATGTGAAATGAAATGGACTTACCTAACAAACGGAATGATGACTTCAGATTCCAAATGATGTTGTGTGATATGAAATGATGTAGCCTGAAATTAAAGGATTGAACCCCAAAAATGAAATAATGAATTCAGATTCTAATTGATGTGGCATTAAATGAAATGATCTGGTATTAAATAAAATGATTTAAAGAACAAAATGGAATGATGATATCTGCTTCCAAATGATGTGCTATTAAATGAAATGATGTAGACTAAAATGAAATGATTTAAATCAACAAATGAAATCATGAATTTAAATTCCAAGTGATTTGGCATTAAATAAAACGATTTTAACAACAAAAGGGATTGATGGATTCTGAATCCAAATGACGTATTATTAAATGAAATTACGTAGTCTAAAATGAAATGATTTAACCCAAAAAATGAAATGATGAATTCAGATTCCAAATGATGTGGTATTACATAAAATGATTTAAAGAACAAAACAGATTGATGAAATCTGCTTCCAAATGACATAGTATTAAATGAAATTATGTTGTCTAAAATGAAATGATTTAACCCAAAAAATAAAATGTATTCAGAGTCCAAATGATCTGGCATTAGTTAAAATTGTCTGAAGAACAGAATGGAATGATCAACTCCTATTCCAAATGATGTGGTATTAAATGAAATGTATGCAAGGTAAACAGTCTAACTCGAAACAGCATTACAATTTAAGGTCAAAATGTAAATCATCTAGCGTAAATCCAAACAAACACAGGGTGGCGCTGTTAACCAGACTGATAATCGGCAGGCGTATTTACAGCATTCAGCTGAGATTTTTGCAGACAACAGTTGGACAGCAAAGCAAATGTGTTTATTTTCTTATGATATAAATAAGAACTATGTTTTCCAATCAGCATAAAGTGCATTGAGGAACAAACTGACCTCTAATCCACTCACCAACAAGGACTCTATACTCCAATGGCTGGAGATGCAACAAAACGCAACACATTGCCAGTATCTGGGCTGCCACTTTAATTGCTAAATCTTGAGTAAGTCCCCTTTTGACACTGCCACCAGACATGGCCTCAACTACTGCAAAAGCCTGAAAAAATAATATTTGATATCATATTTCACTATTGATATCTTGCACTCAAACATAAACGGTGTCAACACATACCTGCATTAACACACCTCTAAATCAGGGTCTATGATCTTTGTTGTAGTTATGATCTTATGCAAGCAGTATAGACTCTGATCTAACAATAATAAACACCTGTCCATTTATTCAAATTAGAAATGTAAGAATAAGAAAACATAACCTGCTGTGCCAACACAATTAGCTATGAAGTCTGCACTCTGTTTAGTGTTATGTGGATAATACGATCTTGATAACAACACTTTTCTGGACCAGAAATGTGTTATAATAACATGGAAATCCCAACTAATATGATGCAGTTAAAGGGAAGAAAGAAACTAAAGACAGGGAACATAACTCTGTTCTGGACTAGAAATGTGTTATAGTATAATGGATACCCCTAACAACATAATACAATTGAAGGGTAAAGAGCCAAGCTAAAAACCAGCCATAAATCTGTTCAGGATTGGAAATATGTCCTAATTGTGGAAGCTCCCACCAAAATGATTGAATTTAATAGAAAAATGCCAAGTTAAATAGGGGTTATAACTCTGTTCTGGACTAAAAATGAGTCCTAATATTGTGATGCCCCTGATAATGTGATGCAATGGAAGGGCATAGTGCCAAGTTTGACAGGGGCCATAACTCTGCTTGGGACTATAAATGTGTCCTAAGATCATCAATGCCTTCTCCAAAATGATACAGGGTAAGTCAAACTACAAAATGTGCTGTAAAGCAATTAAAATTAAATTAAAATCAAATCTGATGTAGATGTTTGCAGATATTAATTTCTAAATACCAAAATGGGAAGTTAAATTCAGAAGAACTCGTGCACTTGGCCTTAAAACATTCACTTTTGTCTCACTGGTCGAGGACCAGTAGGACTCTAAATTACTTAGGTCTCCATTAGCCAAAGACCTGTCCAACCACAAAGTCTGACATGCAAATATTTCCTACAGTGCATTACAATAATAAAACAGTAAAAATAACAAAATTAATGCAAACTCAGTCAACTAATTTATTAAGTCCTATAAATATTTTACATAACATCATGGTCAGTGGTTCTTCCCATGATTTTCCAGGGTTCTTCCTCCACCACTTATACTGGCTGCCATGTATAGCATATCTTCTGCTGACAAATGGCACTAAACTCTACAACAGACACAACTTAACATCATATTTTTAAATTTTAAAATTTCATGATTACTACATCTATTGTTGGATCCTCTTTGAATCTCAGTTATGAAGTTAGCTAAAACTTCAAATCTGAATTTTCCACAAATAAATGATATCAAACACCCCAAAAAAAATAACACATTTTCCACTTAAAACTCATTTAATTACCATTTAATAATTATTTCTTCTTATTTTCCTGATGCCAAATTACCCACCCCACACACATTTGTGCACACAGCAATATCATGAAACTGAAGTGAAAAAAACTCCAAGTCAACAGGGGCCATTAACTCAGTAAAATGCAGCTGTAAACAATTAAAATCAAGGGCACTGAGTGCCTGCGTGGTCTGAGACACCTCTTTACAGCTCATAAAATGGCTTATTGTATATATTGATAATATAAGCCTATTTTCCAAGTTTGATCATAAATGGGTTGGAAATAATCACCAATGTTCTCAGCCAATTGGATCCAATATCACATCATCAATAATTGATAATACAACTCATATCACAGATCTTCATGATTTAAGTCATCTCACATGCTGGTGTTGTCGAGTCTGAGATCTGAATCTATGCAGACAGAGGTGACATGTGTGAGTGATCTATAAAGACGATCACCTTAGACCACTCGGCTCTTGCTCTTTATGAAACAGGTCAAAATTTTGATCATACACCATATAGTCCAGCCTGTATGAAATTTTTCACCCGTAATTTAGACGTACTCCAGGCATCGTATTTGTAAAAATTCCAGGTGTAAAGATTTAATAAGGACTAACTTATTTGAGACGTAAACCAAGCGGAATTGAGACGTAAGTCAGGTGGAATTTGAGGCGAAATATGTAAATTAGTGACGCCCAGAAATACACTTAATTTTGACGCCTGGAAAAATGCTTTAGTTTGACGCCTGGAAAATAATGCACTAGACTGACACCTGGAAAATAATGCTCTAGGCTGACGCCTGGAGAAATGCTTTAGCTTGATCAGAGACGTAAACCAGGTGGAATTGAGACGTAAGTCAGGTGGAATTTGAGGTGAAATATGTAAATTAGCAACGCCTGGAAATACACTTTAGTTACACCTAGTGATGCCTGGAAATACATTTTTGCTTGACGCCTGGAAAAATGATTTGGGTTTCCACCTCCTTCCTGAAAAAAGAATTTGCATTTAGAGTATCATTAGAAAAATGTTATGGTCACAGGTTTTCCCAATTTTTAATTCTATTTTTATGAACCTCATTAGACAAGAAATAAATAAAAAAGAAACTAATAATTTTACAAACAACTGCTTTTTATTCTTAGACGTTAAACTTTTACTGGTAAATACATGCAAATCGAAACAATCACTTCCCCATCATTATCAAGTTATTAGCTTATTTATTTTTAAGCTTATTCAGTGCCATTTTAATCTGCTTCCTGGCATACCTGATCCTTTCTGTTATAGCATCATTGAGAGATGGCTCCAGAGGTGTCGGGTGGCCATTCTTTTTACACCAAACCACAACATAATCTAAAAAATAAAGACACCATCAGAAGGAAATCATCCTCATTAAAACATCAACTTAAATCAAGAAATGATAACATTTATTTTCCCAATACATTTCAATGAATCAGTCTTGTTCGTTTTATATTGGTTACTTCATCATACTTATTATGTTATTCACACATTTCACCCTTGATAAAAGCAAAAATTGAAAGTTTTCTAAACAAGCTAATAATATATATATATTTCAGTGTGCATATCAAATTTATATTTTCAGACTACTGTAAATCTGGAAACTATGTTGTGTACTGTTTTTCTAATAAATTATTTGTGATTATATTTTACTTACTGCCTCAACTCCACTACATAAAAGCTCAACAATCTTTAACTGAATCACCAAGCCTATTTTACCTCTACAATTTTCACTCTTGCATGTACCGGGTCCTAATTTGAGTTCTGGCTAAATGCCAAGCTATCAATAGAGCAAGGCGTGCTTCAATGAATGTACTGTGCTGACATTACAATATTACATGTAATCTTATGCAAATAGAAAGAACTTTTAATGAACTATCCACAGAAAACAAACCACAGGCTGTTATCAGTTAACTACCTTTAATTACACAGACTTTGATTTTATCAAGGCATGGTCGAAGGTCACCTTCCTCCGCTGATGTATTGCCCGCCCTGTCCTCTTGAACTGGCCAGTGTCTTGAGACTAAAAACTTCAGGCAACAACTTTCAGCAAAGAGTGTAGCCCGGCTTCTGGGATTTCTTTGCAGCTGAAATGGCCTTTCTTAGCCCATCTTTGTGAATGGTCAAATCATAGGCCTAAAGTAACTTAACTTGCTGTACAAAAAGAAACAAAAGAGTAAAATTAGCTGGAGAGTTCTAGGTCAGATATTTTCGCATGTGTAGCATTGCAATCACACTCCCACATGCAGATCAGAAAATGTTATATATTAAATCTGATCAAAATTAAATTAAAGCAGTTCTATTATTGTTTAATTTTTCAGTTCATGGTAGGTTATATGCCAATCCCACCATAAAAATCAAGCTAAATCAAAATCCATTTCTGTCCATCAATGTATGTGTGTGGGGGGAGGGCAAGCTAAAATGTCCAACTTGTTTTCAATTTTCCAAACAGCTTGCCCTAGACAAGCTGATTTGTATTGTAAAAAACAACAAAACTCTGATATAAATCAAACAAAATTAATGACTAGTTTAAGTTTTTTTTCTATCCTATTAAAAAGGATTTGGGTCAGACAGAAAATGGGAAATGTCAAAGAAATATTAATCTTCTTCAACTTTCACAGTAGGATGTATAAGGAAAGCAAGCAAAATTACCATGTTTGACTGCGAATTTTCTTGGCCACTGCTTGTAAATTCTTTTCTAGGAGACCTCCTTAGAACGGGTGCTTTGAAAGTGGCCTTATGTGGGGTACTAGTAACCATTTCCTCAATAGAATCTGATATTATATTTCTTTCTGTCTGGAAGGATGAATCCTGGGTTATGCCTCCAATGTCTTGTGAACTTTCTGTTATGTTTGGTAGCAGAGTAGTACATATGGGACTTTCAAGCACAGTGTCCAGTTGAATATAGGTTGGCTGAACATTCTGTGCAAAAATATTGCATTTTAAAAAGTGTTCAATGTATTTTCATTTTTTTTAAAATAATACTGTCTATCCTACAGGTAGATAAGGTATAAAATGTTTCCAATTGCCTGACCACCTCTATTTCTCATCATTGACCAAAAGACTTTTTCCCCTTCACGGTACCCCCCCCCCCAAAAAAAAAAAAAAAACATTAGTATATATGTTTGGGAGAAGAAAAAAAAAACACCACCCTACCCTAATTTTAAAACCAGTGCAATAGGAAACATTTTGGGGGGCCTAATATAGCTGCACAGACAGACTGCAATGCACCCACCTAGAAGTCACAGTTATCGCTGTAATTGGACAAACACTAAGTTAATCATATATAAACATCTTGATACAATAAATATAACAAGTTTAAAGTATGGCAGAGTTCTATCTGAATGTAATCTTGGGGTGTTGTAGCAAACATGATAGATGGATGTTCATAAGGATTCTAATCCATGATCTGGGCTCAAAATCATTCATCAAATGATGAACTGTGTGATACAGGGTTTGCCAATATACAGTAACTGCTACTTTAAAAAAAAACAGTACATCCAATATATTGATAACACATCCAATATGATACTGAAGACTTTCCTCTAGTAGCAATCAACATACACTTCCATAATAAAATACATTACATATTGCATGATGATCTTGACATTGTTATATTTGTTGTATTATAAGCCAACTATTCCATCATATCACTAATTGTTATACTTAACACAAAATTTTAGCTAAGGATAAATAACCTTGAAAACAAATTGACAAAAGTACTCTACTAAAAATAATATGTTAAAAGGTACTTTAGGGTTGCAAATTATTCAACTGTTATGCTAAGAATATGACAAATAAAGTGCGACTGCCAAAAATCAACAAGTCACTAAAAAAATAGCAACTGTATTCTCTCTATGAAGGTGTATACCAGAAGAATAAGAGTACCATGACAATTTTGTAAAGATTAAAATAAGCAATAAAGTATTTACCTCAAAACACTCATTCCTTGATGTGAGCATCCACCTATACAAAAATGATCCGTCAGATTTTTAAGAAATTCTTGTACGTCGGGCCGGCACAACTGATTAAGCCGCTGACAACTTCAGCTGATGGTACTGGTACTAAATAAAATAAATAATAATATTAGATTCATGTTGGTAAAATACATCCCGAATTAGGACTAGACACATACACACCAAAAAAATCCAATTTCAAGAAGGTTGAAAAAAATGCATACATATTTAAAAAATTGTAGGATTTGAAATTCTACCAAGGTTATATATATAATGGGGTCCCGAGTGGTCTAAAGCGCTCTCCATTACAGATCACTGACATCTCACCTCTGTGTGGGTTCGAGTCGGGATTTGGCTATTGTGGGTATGTGAAAAAGCTTGCCAGTAGCTTCTCGTGGGTCGTTGGTTCTTTCCGGGTTCTTCCTCCACCATTAATATTGGCCGCCATGTGCTGAAAAATGGCGTTAAACACTACAACAACAACAAACATATATATATAATTTATTAATAAATAGAGATAAACAGTTTTAGTAAAATTTATATTATGTATAATGCACACTTATTAGAGGTATAGAAAATAAATAAATATAAAAGATAAGGTTAAGAACAAAAAAATAAAGAAAAACATTAATAAATAAAAATAAAATTAGATAAATACATAATATATATGTTCTAATATAATTTGTTCAGCTATTAAGTAGGTTATTAGAACTCAATTTATATAATAAAAAATATGTATAAAAAATATGGTGTTCATAACGCTTGCTATGAAGTATTTTACAAATAATGAATTATATTGTAAAGAAAATTATTTACAACTGCAATTTCATTTTTAAAGAGTTAATAAACTTATTTTTATGTTATTAGATTATATTTTACGAATTAAAATTTTTTTGCAATGTAGAATAATCATATCTATATGTACACAAGGGACATAATTCAGAAGAAAAAAAAATAAAAAAAATAAAAAATATAAATGTGTGTGTGTGTGTTTAGAAACAGGTAAACCAGTTATCATTTGCCCATAATGTTCAGTGGTTTGGGATTATACTTGTTAATATAGCTTCAATAAGGAAAGTCACAATCCAACAATTTGAAAAATTAATAGGGCAGGTTAGAAATTCACCTTGTTCCTACAATTAGAATTTATTCACAAGACATGGTGTGCTCCAATATTGCCTATTCGGACAAACAGAACAAAACTGGAGTGTACACAATGTGATACTTACGCTAAACTGTACCTTATAATCTGTGAACTATGCTGATTTGCTCATGTCAGTGTGTACAAATATAACACTCAAAGATAAAATATAAAGCAGATTTAGTGGTTAAAGCAAATACAGACTTATAAACAAATTGTCAGAAAAATCATAAGACACATAATTAAATAAAAAAAAGCCACAGTTTTGGAATTCTAGAACATTATTTAAACTTTTATCAAATATAAAAGTCAATCGTGATTAATTACTTGTCATGCATTAACTTTTTCAGACGTTAAAAAGATTGTATGTATCAAAGGTGGCATGAAGGTCAAATCGGTCCACAAAATATATTACAAAGAATAAGTCACTATGGAATGTTGAGAAACATATATGCAGAGAATTAACTCTTTACATTCCTCTGGACTTTTCTAAATTTAGATATTCCAGCTATAAACTTAATATTGAGGCAGGTAGATATGAAGGTGATAGTGTTTTAACTTCTGTTCTAGAAATAACTATTAGTTCATGACGAACACTATGCATTATTTAACACAATTTACTATGATATTTGAGAAGGTCACTGTGAAGATCAATGCTGGTATGCCACTCCATCTTAATAAAACTGTATAGCTTTTCTTTATCTTCGACTCCACAGTTTATGTACTATTTAGTAGCTAGACAAACACCTGTACTTGACAAGTTATACTATGAGAAGTACATTGTGCTTAGCCATAATTACTAAAATAAAAACTAAATTTACATTGAATTCCACTTTTAGGGAGATGATTCGTAACCACCCTTTTAATTGTATAACAGTGACTTTCTATTCAGGTGTAAGATAATTTGCACCTGGGAACATTGTCTTCAATTTAATCTACCCATTGAAACATTGTGGCCATGTTACCAAGTTTATCCATAGGCTTAAGATATTACCTGCATGTGGTTATTTTCAGACATGTGATTATTACAAGTAATGTCACATCCACCTATTCGTAACCTGCCCTATTTAAAAATTATACAGACTGTATGAATGGTCTGAAAAATCTATTGAGCTGATCTACATATGCATACAAATATACATATAAGACCAATTAAGGAACTGCAAGAGAAATAGTACATACAAGAAAAATAATGTATGCATAAAACTAGAAACAAGATGATAAGTATGACCCAAAATAAATTATAGCTATATTTCTTCACGTAATTCCCTCCAAGAACTATACATTTTTCAAAAGCAGCTTGGAACACCCTTCAAATTAATTTATGTGTCAAGTGCTTTAATCCTTAACCCTACCCCTCACCCAGGACCTGTAAAGCACATTCTCTTTCTTTTATTTAATTTTTTTTATTCTTCTATTTTTAAATACAAATACAGAATATACTGATTAATCCTGAGAATGGAGTTAGTAAAACTGTAAAATGCATTGCTTTGACAGCTGGCCAAAAACATAACATCTCTCAAACCCAACCCAACAAACATAACCCTTTAAGTTGTGCGCACATGTGGCCGTGCAGCTGCTCAGACATCCCTGCACAACTGAATTGTCAATCCAACATTAAATTTTGCTCAAGTCACTGTAATGCTTGCACAATGCAGCATGCATAGCACACACATCTACCATTCACTTAGAGGGAACGTTGAACCCAACTTAACCTGCCCCCGGCCTTAACATACCTGTGCATGTAATATAATATGCTAAAACAGAATTACACAATTTTGCCACACTGAAAGCTGAAAAAAGATAAAAGTTATATTTATTGTTAAGCATAAAATGATAAATGCTTACTCATATTCCTTTCCCTGTTTTCCTCAAACACTGGCACAACTTGCTGTATCTCTTGATTCGCTTGCTCATCTGCCAAATTATTGCATAATGCCCATGTTTCTGTGAATGGGGTGAACTGGCTTGAAATATTCATGTGCTGCACTGCTGGATCGCTAAAATGATCTGCCAAACATGAATGGAATATTTGTTTCCCAATTTCACAAGATGTGGCTTCTTCGCGTTGTTTTTTTTCTTTACTCTTTGAGGAGGGGGTGTCAAATTTCAGCTTTTGCACCGAGACTGTGCCTTTCTTAATTGCACCTTGGTTAATTTTGGGCTCCTTGGGGGTGGGTGGCATAGTTTCAGAGCGCTTTCCTAATGGAACTTTTTGTTTCTTCCTTTTTGGACTTAACTCCTCATCTTGTATCATGCTTTCCTTAATTTTTGCTGTCAGAATTCTGTTGCGTTTGGTGGGTGATGATTTGTTATCCAGTGTGAAGGAGAGGAGTTCTTTCGGCACACCGTCTGGTTTTGTTTCCAGTTTTTGCAAGATTTTTTTTGTTGGCCTCAGTTGCCCATTTGGTGAGAAACTCCTCATCATCTAAAATATAAATTATTAAAAACTGTTGTGATTGTCACATCAAATGCACTCAGTTTTTATTTATGCTTTTTATAACTCGTACATACGCACACACACAGTTAGCAAGATTATAGTAAATGTCATACAGATCACGTATGTGCATTTACTCAACATAATTTAAATATAAATTATTTTAAAATTTAATAATAATTTTGTTTAACCAAATTTTATTAAATCCTAATTTATTTTGAATTGATAATTATTACAGATGATTTGATAAATAACATTTGATGTTGCACAATGTTGCACCTATAATAATGTGGCATACAATATATTAATCAAACCAGTCAACAAGTATCTAAATCCATGAACCAACATATTTGATATAAATAATTATATATATCAATCTTTTTCATATCATGTCATCGCAGACTTTAATGATGGTTCCATACTTTACAAGATTTTGTATTTCAGCCTAGTGATACTGTATAGTTAATTCTGAGATGTAACATCTGTTACAGTCTAAATTAAAATAAAAAAATGTAAGACATTCATTAACAAATAAATTAAAATGTATTTTGATAAGAATTTGACATGTAATTCCAATGTAACCCAAATTATATAATTTTAAATTTTATTTGTATTATACTGACAGTAATATAAACAAAGTGTTCTTTAAAATAATTAAGTTAAAATTTTAATACTCTGCATATTATTTTTTTTATTAAATATTCTCATGATATTAATTTTATCACTTTTTCGCTATTTTAAGTTATTCTATATTAGAACAATATTAACTTATTGTTATATGCTTTTGTACAAGGGGACATAATTCAAATTTCACTCTTTAGAGTTACGTAGTTTAAAGACTGACATATTTGGCATCTACCAATTTGATATTGAACGATACATTAAAAATTTTTAAAAAAAACCTGGAATATAAAAGATAATGAACAATCTTCTGTTATGTATCAATACAAAAGAAATTATATATAATACACTATTCATAATAAAAAAGTAATAAAACCGTTATCTCTACTCATAATGTCTACTTAAATTTTCAATAGAGACTTTTGTTCCTTTTGGTCCAGTTTTATGCACCTAAATCTCATTTATCCACAGTATATGCATTTTTGCAAGCCACTTATGCATTTAAGATTATAACAAGAACGTAGGAAAACTATTTTAAGAGATAACGTCATCTTGTTTACATCATTGATCGCATAGAAAGAGAATGTACTTAATAACGTAAACAATAATATTGAATTCGGTCTGAAGAAGCAATAAAGCGAAACCGGTCACACATTTTACGTGTTGGTGTAATGTTTAGTGTGTGTGTGTGAATATATATATATATATATATATATATATATATATATATATATATATATATATAACAATTCAAATGTCGAGTGAAGTGCAGACTTATTCCCGAATGAAGAAAGCTAATTAGTATCATAAACTTACCGCTGACTATGATTATGGTTCAGTGGTACAATTCCTTTCTCCCCTTGCCTGGTTTAACCCAGTTCATCTCTACCTTTTCCTCCGTTTTAAAATCTCCATTTAACTAGAGAATTTTGTCTGCCTTTCCAACCACACTTAAACTTGCATCTTCTTCAAAGAAAATGCACGCAAACATGGTAATATGTATACAAAATAAAATTACAATACGCTGTGCTGAACCAAAAATGGCGCCAATTAGTTCTAATACAAAGGGTCCTGATATCGAATTTTCGCGGCATGGATGGGGGGGGGGGGCCGTCTTGGGTGATAAAATCATGGAATGTATAATTAGAAATGTGATAATGATGTCTCAAAACACCAATCTTTGTATTTCCTGAGTGAAGAAACAATTTCGAATATACCGAGCTGGATTAAACACTCTTTGGGAAAGAAAGAAACACCGCACATGACATTGTCTGTCGATTTAAAAAATAAAAACATGGATGCTTGTCCCTTCTTGAACCCCCAGCAGCATCAACCGGTTCTACTAAACACCGCATAGACGCAAACAGACGGGGCTAAGACTGCACACAGACATATTAAACTGACAAAAGTGGACCATATTTACACTTGATACAAACTTTATAAAATAAATATTTAAAGAATTATAAATGTTTGCTTTGTCAATAGATTGATCATTTCTTTCTTCAAATATATATTTGCACTCAACATTGTCATGAATTATGAACAGTTTACAAATGTCGTATTATACTTAAGTTTATTAATTTGTCATAAGAATTGTTCCCTCTGTGGTTCCGTTGCATTCTCAAATGTGTTTTTATGTCTAAATACCGAGAAATTTCCAGTTTCAAACTTCTCGGTAGTGAAAAAATACATGAAAGAGATAATTATCAAATTAGCTGTATAATTGTATTCATACCTCAGGATAGATATAGTTTATTAACATAGTTTGAAGGCGTGCGGCTGTCGAGTTATGTTTGTTAAACAATCGATTAGATACTCATTTGGTTATTACGTCGGCAAAGGAGATGATCAAATGCAATTCCTACGCAACAAACGTCATAAGTATTTGATAGTCGCGATCAGACATATATTAATTTGACTGGTCTTATTATATTAAATGTCCCTTCATTTACATACTTTCAAAGGAATGTTTTTCAGACGGTAAATTATTTCGAGCTCGTATTTTTGATCGATATCTGGGATATGTATTTTTTATATAGTTCTTTTATAAATAAAGGTCACTACACAAAACAGACCTACTCAAAGGACTTTGTGCTGTGTTTGCCTAGGTTTGAAGAAGTGCAAGCTGGTGGACAATTTTGCACTTGGGCAATTGAATCGGCATGTAATGTACTCAGTAAGAAAATAAGAAGTTTATATCCAAAAGACAACGGAAAGCGTGACCATGTAAAACGCTGCTGTTGACTCCTTCACACTTGCCTTAAGCGACAAAACAACGAAAAGATAAAATGCCATTAATCTCATGTGGAAACATATGGGAGTAGTGAAGTGGGGCACTTTACGTACAATGGAAATTAGCATTACTGAGACCCCTGGGTCAGATTACGTACAATGGAAATTTAACATGGCGAAAAATCGTGGGTCAGATTACGTACAAGGGGAATTAACATGGGAATAAATCGTGGGTCACTTTACGTACAAGGGGAATTTAACATGGGAATAAATCGTGGGTCTGTCTAGCGACAAGGGAAATTAACATGGGGGAATAGAGTTTGGGCTTGTCACGGGACAAGGGGAATTGAACATGGGATTTGTTTTGTTTTTTTTAAAATTTTTAAATTTAAATTTAAATTTAAATTTAAAAAAAGGGGTAGGCAATTGAAAAGTCATTCTCTTTTCGAGAAATATGCGTGGCCCTGAAAAGGGCCTTTTGTTTTTCTTCTTCTGCTTCTAATTTCTTCTTTTTCTCCACTAACTTCTTATTTTCTCACCTACACTCTTTCTCTTCTTTTTTTTCTCCTCCTCTTCTTTCTTCTCTTCCTCCTCCTCTTCTTTCTTCCTCTTCTCATTTTCTTCTTCTTTTTCAATTTTTTTCATTCCATTTTCTTATTCTTATCCTTTCCTCTTCATCCTCCTTCTCCTCCTTTATTTCCTTCATCACACCACTTATCATATCCTTTGCTTTTCTTAAATTGTTAATTTCCATTTTTACTCTATGCGGACTATAAGAATAGTGGTCTTCATTGAGTCGTACTAGCATTTGTTCTATCATGCCCAAATTGTCAAGGACGTCTTGCAATGTTTGAAATTTATCTAGGTGGTTCGAAGCCATCTTCTCTGTAGAATGGTTTGAACGACGAATACAGTGGGTTCTTATACTTAAAGCGCGTACGTGAAGGAAAATATCCCCTTAAAACATAAAATTGATCTTACCTAGATCATGACCAAACAACGCGCGGACGTGAAGGAAAACATCCCCCACTTTTCTCATTTCATATAATAAAACCCAAACTATACTCTCCACATACGCTAAGAAACAATAAAGAAACTACTATTCACACAAACTTTACTTGAGCAGTTACAAACAGAAACACAAACACTCGCACTATTAATAAAGAGTTAGTTTTTATATTCACACTACTCTACCTACTCACATTGGCAAATTGATAGTTATTTCTTTTCTTGAGTATTGTGTAGCCCTGAAAAGGGCTGGGTTTTTGTTTTTTTGAACTTCATGGACACCTGGTTAATGGTGGCACCTTCCAGGCCTGTCGCCACATACACATCTTGTTCCCCAGTTACTTTTTACTTTTTTGGGGGAGAGAGCAGAGGCAGGATATGTGGCTTCAGAATCCCAATTTTCGGTTTCTGGGATTCTGAAATTTCTTCTTCTCTCCTTTTCCTCTTCTTTGTTTCTTCTCTCCGCCTCATCTTTGTATCTTTTCTCCTCCTCTTCTTTGTTTCTTCTTTCCTCCTCCTCTCTTATCCTTCCCTCTTCCACAATGGCTTCCGCGGCCAGTTCATTTAGTATGCGCCTGGCATATTCCAGATGCACATGAAGTTCCAACAGTTTCGCCAGT
Organism: Sinohyriopsis cumingii; assembly: GCA_028554795.2. Taxonomy (NCBI): domain Eukaryota; kingdom Metazoa; phylum Mollusca; class Bivalvia; order Unionida; family Unionidae; genus Sinohyriopsis; species Sinohyriopsis cumingii. Next base: position 5,953,689 of record JAPYKE020000055.1, read on the forward strand.
CTCGTGTTCATTTTTGGTGTTGATCAATCAACAAGGGTAGCTAGACTGAATGAATATAAATTATAGACGCTTACGCAAACTAGTGCTTTTGCGTCTTGTTAATGCCTAATGACTAGGCTACTTAATTGGTCGGTTGTAGGTATTAGAGCCACTACAATCCCGTGTTTACTGTGCGATGACTGCACTTTTTAATTAGTCTGGACTTGGTAAAGTGAAAAAATTGTCCAAGCAAGGTTAAAGAAACCAAATGTGATTAAGACCGCTATTAGTTAAGTGTATAAATTATAATTAATCAAGTTGTTAAATTTTACAATATACAAGACTAGTCTATTGAGTTATATGCCAATCAAATCCGCTAAATGCAGTTTGTTTCCCCATTTCCAATTCAATTGTCCTCCTGTTAGTTTAATATCCAGCATAGTTAACTACCAATCAGAACCATGTTTACATTCCTGGTTATCCCGCGCAAAGTTGCTAGACCAGTTTTTCAGTTTTCAATCCGTTTTGTTTCAATCCGTTTATCAAGCTTCAATGTATGAGTTTGCCCTAGGATTGAAGTCCAACCGCCAATCAGAATCGAGTTAACAAACATAGTTGTCCCGCGTAAAGTTGCGGGTCCAGTTTTTCCAGTTTCAATCCGTTTTCCAATCTGAGTTATATGAATTACCGTAGGATTGAAATTGTATTTGCCGATACCCAATCAGATCCATGTTGTTAATCCGTCGTCCTTCCCACGTCTTGCCATTGCTGTTGTTTACGCTCCAAAACGCCAGGTCGCATTTATTTATTCCCCCACAGGACTATCTGAACTGTCCACTACGGACTCCGAAGCTCATAAAGAGTAAGAAGAATCATCACTTTACACAAAAAATAAACCAAACCAAATCGAAAATTGCCAAGAAATGGAAAACAACATGGAAAATCGAGGTATTGAAAACAAAATTCGTGCAACACGAGGCAATATGGCGACGAGGAAAGAAGTCAATTACCTTGAGAAATTCTTCGAGCTGGAACGAGTAATGATACATGACAAAAGCTACCTGAAATGTAAATACAGGGAAGGAACGCAAGAAATAGACATGAGGCATATACAAAGGGAAAACATACCTTGTCTAACCACAGTAATGATAGCCATGAAAATAGCTCACCCGGAATGTATGGATAGAGTATACTCCATAAACCCTAATGGATACAAAGGCTATATAATAAGACCGAAAGGGAAGAAACCAATATTACCATATGGAGAAATGCAGATTGGGAAAGGAAAAGTGACAATAAAGGAACCAGAACCTTTGCTAAGGGAGATTAAAAAACGAACAGGAGAATTACATGTTACAGACATCCCGCTGGAAATACCAATAGAAGCAATAGTCAAGCGTTTTGAGGAAAAATACAATATCCCGGTTAGCTCAGCAAGGAACAGAACGATCGAAACAACATCAATTTTAGACGGAACACGGATATTAGAGATAGAACTCAGTAACATGAAGAAAGTAAAGAGAGCCTTTTACATATTCGGATTCCTAGCAAAGACATGGTACAAAGGATGCATTTTTGACAGAACATGCAATAGATGTGGGAATACAGGTCACACACCATTTAAATGTACCCAGAACTCGGGAAATATAAGACCAATAATGACATCTACGAAAACAAGCAGCGGACAAATAGGAAATATGCAGCCACAACAACAACAACAACAAAGAACACAAGATGTGCAGCAGCAACAACAACAGCAGCAGGAAATACCGAAACAAGCAGGAAAAAAGATAGAACAAATACAACAACAAAGAGATGAGCAGAAGCAGCAACAACAACAAGAGCGTTTACAAGAACAGGAAATACAGAAACAAGCAGGAGAAAAGCAAAGGATAGAACAAATACAACAACAACAACAACAAGAGAGAGAAACGATACTACAGAAAGAAATCCAACCGCAGCAACCCAAACAGACAAGAAATGAACAACAAGGGCAACAACAACAGCAACAACAACAAACAAAGCAACAACAGGAACAACAAAAGAAAATAAAATCACAACAGCAACCAGGGTCAACAACAACGACAACAACACCAACAGATCAGCCTTCAGAAAAAGAATCACGGGGATGTAAACAACAACAACATCAAATACAAATGCAAATACAAGAAAGTCAACTACAGCAACCCAAACAGACAGGAGGGCAACAACAACAGCAACAACAACAAACAAAGCAACAACAGGTGAGGGAAAATAGACAAGAAGAACAACAAAAGAAAATAAAATCACAACAGCAACCAGAAAACTTAGAATTACAAGGGTCAACAACAACGACAACAATACCAACAGATCAGCCTCCAGAAAACGGATCACAGGGATGTAAACAACAACAACAACAACAACATCAAATACAAATGCAAATACAAGAAAGTCAACAAGAAAATACCAAGCTAATCCAACAAGATATTGAACATGAGCAACAACTAGAAAGCAAACTACATCCAAAACAAACAAAACGAAGTCTACAAGGAAAAGAAGGGATACCAATACAGCCATCATTACAAGAAAATGACTCAGAAGTTACAGCTTTCAAATTACAACAGATCCAGAAAACACAAACACCTAGATTATTAGAAACACCCCAAACAAACAGGATACCGCAGCAAAATTCAAATGAAGATCCAGAATTGCTACAACCAATGGAAACAAGCCTAGATTTAAGGAAAGCACTTCGAAATAAGACAAAAACGAAAAGAAAAGAAAGGAGAAAAAGTCAAAAAGAGACAGAAGAAAAACCTATGTTCAGCTACGATGAATACATTGAAAGAAAGTATGGAATTTAAATAATTTAAAAAAAAAAAAAAAAAAAAAAAAAAAAAAAAAAAAAAAAAAAAAAAAAAAAAAAAAAAAAAAAAAATTTTTCAATTAAAAATTACACTTTACAAAAAGCAATAACACAATAGCTAAACATACAGAATAGCAATCATCACATGTAGGGCAGGAGGGCCTCCCTAACTGGTCTGTGAAGATCAAAAAGGAGAGAGAACCCTCCAAAAAAAAAAAAAAAAAAAAAAAAAAAAAAAAAAAAAAAAAAAAATTATTTATTTATCAAATCAAGTCCAGTTGTGCTAATGGATAAAAATAATTTCCCAATAATGTGTTAGCCACCTCTGTAATTGTGTCGAATTGTTCAAGTTTCAAAATTTTCCTATTTTTTATTTCTTTAGTTTGCCAATGTTCTAGTACAAAGTGTACGTTACTTTTTCCCTAGAAGTTTAGCGTGCTGTCTTAGCGACTTTCAAAGTAAAAAATAAGTTAATGAATTTTTGTAGTCATTGTTAGGTAAATTTTGGTTGTATTTAGTAGCGGTGATAAAGGATCAAATTAGTTCAGCTAGTTGTGTCGAAACGGGGTTCCAAGCCAAAATGAAACCCCTTGGTAATAGGCATTCTTTAAGCCCTTAAAAGGGCTATTTTATTCAGGTCGGCAGCCTGAATGTGTTGCGGTCTTTTTCATAGTACCAGGTTTCTTCCGCTGCGTGAGTCTCTTCATACTCTTCGATAGGGAATGCCTCGTATCCATAGTATTTTGCTAGGGCCGTAGCGTAGTCCACTAGGCTGGTAAGTTGTGTTTCTACGTAGGCTTTGTTGTAGTGATGAGTCAGGATGCGTTGAGCGAAGAGCCATTGTTGTGTGCTTGGTTTTTTCCTTGGTTTAAGCGACCTCCATGCCATATATTTTATCGTGCTGATAAAATTCTTGGCCTTTTTTTGGTCACCTAAAGTTTCTTCTAGCCCCCAGAGTTCGGCGAATTGCTCAATCGTCATTCCTTGTTCTTTTTCCTCATCTGTAATTTCTTCTTCCGATGTTGTCGTGGTACTGGTAGTAGCTGTTTCATCCAGTGTTTGTTCTTGGATTTTCGTTTCAGTATTAGTTAGGGTGGTGGCATCACTTACGGGTATCACCGTTTGTGTTTCCACGTCACTCTGTTGCCGATCGATGGTCTGGATTGATGTTGTAGCTGTTGTTACTGCTGTTTCAATTCTCAGGGGAGCCTTTGTCGAGTGTTGCTGCTTTTGTATATTGCCTTGGTTAGTAGCAGGTGTATCACAGCGGTTATCTGTTACCTTTTGGTCAGTTTTCCCTCTCTGTTTGTACTTTCTGCTATTTTTCCTTTTGGTCATACAGTAGCTTTGCTCATTTTCGACACATAGGTCCTCACCCTCGTCATTGGTAGTCCAGACCAGTAATAGAGTTGTCCTGGTTTTCCCTGCCCGTATGCTCCAGTTAGTTGCTTGTTTCTTACCAAGTGCTCTTATGGCCCTCAGTGCTGGAGTTGGGATAACTGCATGGGCTGGTAAAATTCTCGATTCTATTTTTATAGTGAAAGCGCGGACGTGAAGGAAAACATCCCCCTAAAAAACATAAAATTGATCTTACCTAGATCATGACCAAAAACAACAACGCGCGGACCTAAAAGAAACACTCACTCACTTTTTTATGCTACCCATCACTATTTTAAAACTTTTTATAAATCACTTCAATAGACTATTTACATACGCAAAGCAATCCAATCTAACCCCAAATCTACACCTCAAACACCAAAAAACATTATTTTAATCTACTATCCTCACCAACTTACGTGAGCACGTACAAACACACAATCCTATACACAAACACATACCCTCACATTTTTTAAAAAAGAGTTAGTGTTTATTTTCACACTACTCTACCTACACACATTGGCAAATTGATGGTTATTTCTTTTCTTGAGTATTGGGTAGCCCTGAAAAGGGCTGTATTTTTGTCTTTTTTGTTTGCTATGGCAATCTTTTTTAGTTTCTAAGAATGCGATGTCCTCTGAGGATAGACTTTCTGGCGATAGGTCTGCTTCGTCGGAAAGAGAAGAAGAACTCTTTGGTGTCGATACGACAATCGACAAAGCCTCTGTCAGCTTCAGGTTGCTGCTGCTGTTGTTGTTGTTGTTGCTGCTGTCTCTGAAGTCTGTACTTCTCTGTCCATTCTTCTTTCTCCCTGTTCACTTCTTCTCTGAAGAGCTCTTCTGTCAGGTCTTCAGTGACTTTTAACATTCTCACATTCTCTATTTCTTCTGGCTTCGGTATCAGACTGTGTCTGACCCTATGCAGATTCACGTAGGCTTCGTTGAGCTTAGCTAGTTTGGAGCACATCTTCGTAGGAGGATGAGTCGACAATGGATGGTTAGACTTTGTTGTTGTTGAGTTGGATTATAGTGGTGTGCGCTCGCAATGAGCATGTACCACTGGTTTGTGGTGCCACAGGCACCTTTTTGATTGCTCCTGGGGGAAGGAATGGTGCCACTTCCTCCAGGCATTTATGTGTTCACAGAACACTTTTTGATTGGGCCGTCAGGTCGAAGTACTTTTGTGTACATATCAACCTGATTGTAAGGCCTATTATTTGTTTGTGTTTGTTAGAGTGGGATTGGACCCAGCACGCACTCTGTCATTCATTTGCATTGATGAGCGACCAGTGGGATTGGACCCGATCTAGTTCGCGTTTTAATTTATGATGCGTGCACTGCACGTATGGGTTTTGATGTCTGTCCGTGGTAAGGGGTGAAAGTGGTCGGGCTCGGGCGGAGTTGTCTTGCCACAGGTTAGCAGGGTTTTTCCGATCCAGGATATTTGTTCTAAATTTCCGTCTTTTGGAATTTGAATAAAAAACTCTGTGCTGTTTTTAAGAGAGGTAGAGTTTATCGAGGTAGATGTTAGCTAATAGGTGACAGCAATTTGATTGGTTTGTTTTGCAGCATTGTGCTGCTGGCCCTGGATGGAATTGGTGTTTTTTCCATCTTATTGAGTAATTATTTAGGGTCCTATTTTTCAAGTTATAAGTTTTGATTGCAGCCTTGTGCTGCTGGCCCTGATAGTCATTGGGTTTTTTGACTACCTTATGCTTGTAATGTTTTGGGGTATTGTTCTATGTTATTGTTATATTTGCAGCATTGTGCCGCCGGCCCTGATAGTCGTTGGATTTTTCGACTACCTCATATGTGTAAGTTTTGGGGTCTTAATTCGGGTATCCCTGATGGTCTATTCTTGCGACCACCTTATGCGTTCTGTTTTTGGGATTACATAGTTATATCTAGGTATTTTTTGGCTGTCACCTATGTATAGAGAAAAGAGTTATTGTAGCTGTTGGTTAGGATGTTAGGAGAAGGATAGGTAATGAGGAGTGGAGTAGGATTTTAATTTCACCACCTACCCCCCTGTACTTTTCATACTGGTTTTGGTAATATATTAAGGTTGGTGTTTTTTATTTTATTCTTGTTATTTGTTAAGTTTTATCAGCCAGTGGATTTGTTTTGATTATAATTGTTTGGATTTGTCCTTAGTTTGTTTTAGTTTATCAGGTCCCTGAACGGTCGTGTTAGTCTGTGAACCCACCAGATCTATCCGACCGTCCCAGTTCCTAATTAATTGTATTTAAATTTTTGTATAAAGTTCGGTTTTTTAATGAAAGTAATTCCTTAGTTTGTTTTAGTTTATCAGGTCCCTGAACGGTCGTGTTAGTCTGTGAACCCACCAGATCTATCCGACCGTCCCAGTTCCTAATTAATTGTATTTAAATTTCTGTATAAAGCCCGGGTTCCCCCTGTTTTTATTTTTTTTTTTTTTTTTTTTTTGTTTCTTTTTTTTTTCTTCTTTTTCTTTTTTTTTATTTTTTTTATTTTTTTATTTTTTTTTTTTTTTCAAAAAGAAAACCCGAGCCTTATACAAAAATTCTTTTCTTAGTTTGTTTTAGTTTATCAGGTCCCTGAACGGTCGTGTTAGGCTGTGAACCCACCAGACCTATCCGGCCGTCCCAGTTCCTAATTAATTATATTTAAATTTTTGTATAAATTTCAGTTTTTTTAAGGAAAGTAATGATATTGTTGTATGTGGTGTTTAAGTTGGGGTTTGTGCTATTGAGGAATTCTGGATATGTACTCGTCGATCCTATTTTATTCTGTTCAGTTTTGAAAATTTCCCTTTCTTTCCGTAATTTATAACATATGTTAAAGATATGGTGCAGGTCTTCAGGCTCCCGACAGTAGTAACAATTTGGGTTGTGAGGTTTTGGTCCTATGTGTTTTCCGTAGCTGTTGGCCAACTTGGTTTTTCCTGTATAAATTCTATTTATTACTTTTTGATCTTTCCCTTTAAGTAAAGGCGGTTTTCTATTTCTAGTGGTTTCTTTGAGTGTGGTATGTAGTTTTTTGCCTGTCTTGCTATTGTCCCAATATTCCTGCCATTTCTGATTTATCATGACTGTGATTAGGCTGTAGATTTCACTAACACTGTAAGCCAGTGGTACGTGGTTTAGCTCGCTCAGTTTTAGTTTAGCTAAGTCATCTGCTAGATTGTTTCCTAGTATGTTTATGTGGGATGGGACCCATAGGAATTCTACTTGTTGTTTATTGCTTTTTAGTTTCTTTAGTATTAAGTTGGTTTTATTTAGGAAATTTTCTCTGCTGTTGGTGCTGTTATTTAGAATGGTTGTAAGGACGCTTAGTGAGTCGCTTATTATTACTGTTTGGGGTGGGTTGTTTTTCTCCACCCATTCTAGTGCTTGTAGTATTGCCCAGAATTCTGCTGTGTAGATTGAACAGTGGTCCGGTAGTCGGTGACCAACTTGTATTTTAAGTTTGGGGATTACGTATGCAGCTGCTGTTTTTGCGGGTTTAGTGGTTTTTGAACCATCTGTGTATATTTGTAGATGGTTTGCATATTTAGTTGCTAAAATTTCTGATGTTATAGTGTGCAGCTGCAGTTCTTGATTTAATTTATTACCATGTTTGGTGATAGAGGTATTGATGTTTGGATCTTCGTTATACCAAGGTTCAGGGTCGAAGTTATTGTATTTTTCTTTTTGGTTTATGTCTATGGGAAGTAGTTTTGCTAATTCGTGCACTATTTTTCCTGTCGGTACGTGGTGCTTTTGGGTGTTACTAAAGGAGATGTTGCATTTCTCTATTGCTAATAAGGTGGGGTGAGTGTTTGATTGTGTTAGTAATCGGGCTGCATATCTCAGTATTAATTCCTGTCTTCTGAGATGGAGCGGTAGCTCACCTGTTAGTACTTGGAGTTCTGCTAGTGAAGTTGATGGTAATGCTCCAGTTATTGTGATTAGGGCTTTTCGTTGTACTTGCTCTAATTTTTTTAGTTGTTTTGCTGGTGCTAGGTTGTAAACTTGGCACCCATAATCAAGTTTGGATCTTATTAGTGCCCGATATATTGCTAACAGTGTTTCCTGATTGGATCCCCAGTTCGATCCTTTAAGGCTTCTTATTAGATTGATGTCCTTATCGCATTTTTGTACTACTTCCTGTATGTGTTTTCCCCAATTTAGGTGTTCGTCGAAGTACATACCCAGGAACTTCTTAGATTTAACATATTTAATTACTTGATTGTTTATTGTGAAAGTCGGTTGTGGTTTGTTTAGTTTACGTGTGGGTGAAAATATTATGACTTCTGTTTTATCCTGTGACAGTTTGAACCCCCATTTGTCAGCCCATTTTCCTATGTTATTTAGACTATCTTGTATAGTTTGTATGGTTTTTTGACTGCTGGGGTTGCCAGCTTTCCATATTCCGCTGTCGTCCGCGAATTGCGAAATTTCAATTGGTGTGGTTGCCAGATTTTTATCTAGGTCGTTGATCATTAAGTTGAAAAGAGTGGGACTGAGTACACTGCCTTGTGGAGTTCCATTTTCAAGGGGGTGTATTTCAGAGTGTGTGTCTCCGACTCTAGTTATTATTTTGCGGTCTGTTAAAAAGTTTTCGATGAAATTGAACATTTGACCAGTAATTCCATAGTGATTTAATTTGGCTAGTAAGCCTTTGGTCCATACTAGGTCAAATGCTTTTTCTAAGTCTAAGAATACCGCTATTAGATTCCTATCTGCTTTCCTTTTTGAGTTGAAGGCTAATTTGATCGCTGTTTCCAGTCTTATGAGTTGATCCGTAGTGGATCTTTTATTTCTAAATCCGCATTGGTTTTCGGATATTAAATTATTTTGCTCTAGGTGGCATTTTAGGCGATTTGTTATTATTGTTTCCATGATCTTGCATATATTGTTTGTTAATGAGATAGGTCTGTATGAGCTGACGTGGTGGGGGTCCTTATTTTGTTTCAGTATAGGAATAACTATAGCAGTTTTCCATTTATCAGGTAGTATTCCTGTTTTCCAGATTTTGTTTAAGAAATTAATTATTGATTTTTTGATGTTAATTGGAATATTTTTATACATGATATATCCTATTTTATCCTCTCCAGGGGAAGTTTCTTTTTTGGTGCTTAGTGCCTTATCCCACTCAGCAGTTGTAATATCTTTGTTTAAGTAGGAATTTTTATTACCAAGGTCAGTAAATAGTTTACTATGGGTTCTTTCTACCTTGTTTCTATGTTGTTGAAATGAGTTGGTGTGGTTTTTATTACTGCTCATTTTTGCAAAGTGCTTAGCTAGTGTTTCAGCCTTATCTTTGTTTGTGATTGCCCCTGGTAATTTTGGTGTGCTATTATATGTTTTTCCTCTAATGGCTCTAATTTTGTCCCAGACTTGTTTGGTGCTGGTTTTGATATCTATACTTTTGCAGTATTTTTGCCAAGTAGTTTCTTTGGCTTGTTTAATGATTTTTTTGAGTTCCTGTTCTTTGTTTTTGTAAGTGGTGAAATCCAGTGAGTTTCCTGTGCGTCTAAATTTATTAAGTGCTTTTTTCTTATCTTTATGTGTTTGTTGGCATAGTTCGCTCCACCACGGGACTGGTTGTTTGTTGGGGCGGCCATTTGTTTTAGGTATGCTAGATGTTGCAGCTAGATTGATAGTATTAATCAGGTTGTCATAGTATGTGTTTAAATTATCATTTTCTATATCCTTGTGGTCTATTGTGCTGAGTAAGGTTTTATACATTTTCCAATCTGCTTTTTCGTATTTCCACTTGGGTTGTGTTTGTTGTGAATTGAACTGAGTAGTCATTTGCAGGGTGGTTATCAATGGGAAGTGGTCACTGCCTATGGTGTCAGTTTGATCCACTCTCCATTCCGCCACCTGTGCTATTGATGTGGAGCATATGGTTAGATCGATGGCGGTGAGGGTACCATTTTCGGGGTTTAATCGAGTTCTGGTACCGTTGTTTAGTATGGTCAGGTTGGATTCTGCTATCCAAGTTTCAACCAACCTGCCTCTTTTGTCCGTTCGATCACTTCCCCATATCTCGTTATGCGCATTGAAATCTCCGCATATGACTACTCGGTCCACCTGTTTATTGCCATTAATTTGTCGGTATAAGTCTATGTTTGAATTTTTACTACTGCCTCCTGGATCGTATAAATTAAATATTTGGATGTTCTCTATTCCAGTGTTTATCATTAGTGATTGAATTTCCACTGACTGATTTTCGTCTACTTTAAGAGGTATGGGCACTGGTGTTACGTTGGGCATGTTATTTATAATGAAGATAGCTAACCCCCCTCCTTGCCCTTTGAGTCTATTTTGAAAGTACCCTGGGGCGTAGCCCTGAATTTTTGGTAGGGCCCTTATTTTGTTGGTGATTTTTGTCTCTTGAATGCAGATTATGTCAGGTTTTATAGATAAGTTTTGTAGCTTTAGTCTTAGCTCATCTATATTGCCTGACAGTCCCCTCGCATTCCATTGCCATATTGTTATGTCCCTATTTGTTGTACTATACATGATGGTTATGTTCATTTATTGGTCTATGGGGTTGTGGATTTTTATATCCTACTTGTTCCAATATGAGTTTTAGTATAGTTTCTAGGTGTTTGATCCTACTTTCTAGTGCGTCTAGTTTGTTATTTGTAATATTTGTTGGATCCTTGATTTGAGTGGTGTTAATGATATGCGACCTTTGTGGGGAGGGTGGGTGTGGGATGGTAGGTCTACTAGGAGTTTTTGAAGTGACAGCTTTCAAGTTTGTTGTGCTGTTAGATACGATTTGCTTCGGCTTGTTTAATAATATTTCCTGTTTAGCTAGATGGTAGCTCATGTTTTTAGAGTTCATTAGTTGTATAATTTGTTCTTCTCTAATAGCATGGGGGCAGTTTGATGTGTCGGGGAGGTGGTTTCCCTTACAGTTTGTACATAGTGGGGTTTCCCTTTTGCATTGCCCTCTGTGGTTACCTCCGCACTGTTTACATGTGTGTTGGTATTTGCATTTAGTGCCATAGTGGCCCCAGCGTTGACAATTGTTACATAGTCTGGGTTTGTTGATATATGCTTCAAGTTTATATCTGATTCCTGTGGGGTTTAGTTTAATTATTGTAGATAGGGGTAGGTTAGATTCTATTACTGCTGTGTTAGTTTCGAATCCATGGTGGTTCCTTAGTTTGAAGGCTCTATTGATTTTGGTTCCACCTTCCTTGATTTGAGCAGTGATTTGTTCATTGTTTAATTTTTGCAGATTCCTGGTTAACTTCAGGATTGATTTGAAAATTGTTTTTGGTGGCTCTGCCTTTTCCTGTGTTGGATACCTAGGTTTGTTTGGAATTCTGATATTTGAGTTGAGAGTGGCTCCTGTGGTTGTTTGGTGGTGTTTTTCTACTTGGACTGGTATAGTGTTGATGTCCCTTATTTCTAAATATTTGGCCATTTGCCTTTGAGTGCCGCAGTGCACTATTATGTATCCTGTGTTAGGTCTAATTATTTTGAGCTGCCCTGAGTGATTTCTTTGTAGGGCTCCTATGATACTGTTTGTAGTCATGTTGATAAATCTGGGGTTTCTACTTTTAATGTATAGTGTTAGTTCTAAAGGGTGGTACTTACATTTTGGTTTTTGATTTGCGTGTTTTGTACAGTTTGTTTGGGGGTAGGTGGTTTTCTCTAATTTGGTAATTTCTTCTATTTGTGGTATTTGGTTTGCTGGAGTCTGTTTTGTCTTAGTCATGTTAGTTGGTTCCAATTTTTGTTTCAAGGGTCCTTTTCCTTTTCCTAAATATCCCTTTTGTTTGATTGTTGTAAGAACGGGGGTGGGGGTGGATTCTAAATCGGTTGGACTGTAGAGTAAGTCTTTTTCCGTTAATGGTTTGGATGGCCCCGGGGTTTGACTATTATGGTATTTAATTGCACAGCTTTTGGTCGGATTTAAAGGTTTTGTTTGGGTTTTGCCCGTAGGCGTTATTGTTGGGTTTCCTTTGTTAGTCTGCATAATCCCCTGCTGTGCTATCTCGCTATAACTTCCTGCCCCTGCTGTTTTTGTCTCAATTTGTATAGTTATAGGTAGCTTTCTAGGGGATAATGCCAATGTTTGGAAATTGGGGGTTGGTGTTCTAAAAGAAAGGTCTATCGTGTTGTTTTCCATGGCCAGGGTACTTTCCAAAACCTCCCCCCCCGGCAAGGTATCGTAAGTATTGAATATGATGGGAGAACTAGGGCTGAGTTTTACTGCCTGTGCTCTAATCAATTCAAAGTCCGGGGTTGAGGAAGTGAAGGATAATTCCGTGGCTTGTATTTGTTTGGAGTTTGGTGTAGTTTTAAAAGTTCCTATGTGTGTAGGAGTAGAATCTGTAGTGTGTTTTTTGGCATTTATTTTGTCCATTTTCCTTTTTTGTCTAACTTCCCTGTAATTTCTGGTGTTCCTATCATGGATTGCCTGCTTTGTTAAATTTAGAGATGCCATAGTATTAGTTTAGTTGGAGGTAAATTAGGTAGTATAGTAAAGAAAAGATGAGAGAGCTGTTTTTAATCCTTGTGACAGAAAGTCTCACAATAATACCGGTGCTTGTAGTAATGTAAGGATTCTGTCCAGGCGTATACTAGTATGGTTCCTAGTGCCTGTTTTTTGGATTGGTGCTTAACAGCTAGAGGAGATTAGGTTTGTTATATAGAAGGAGAGTGATTAATTTGCCGTTATTATTTTCTTTTGATTGAAAATCGCACTTCGTTATTGGAGCTATATCGTGTGCGGATTCAATCCAGGTAATTCTAGTATGATTCCTAGAACCTGTTTGGGAAAATAGGCGGCAAATTAGATGAAAAAGATTTAGATATAGTAATTAAAGTTTTGGATTTTAAAACAGCACAGAGTTTTTGTTGCTCGAAAGCTTAGTAATTTTCGTACCTTGTATTTAACAGTTAAATACTATGAGGTGTTCAAAAGGTAGCTGCTAGGCGGGCTGGTAGGCTGGATTCCTTTGTTCAGTCAGATAAAAATGGCTGCCGTTTTCAGCTAGGCGGGCTGCTAGGCGGGCTGATATCCAAGTTATTGTGGTCGTCCTCCCTCAGGTCCTTGCTGCACCCTGCACGTATTTGCTGGTCAAAAGATCACAACAGCTTTTCCAAAAACAAAAACTTCCGTTAAGGCCAGAGCTTGCCGAAACGGGAAACTATCGATTTTGTAGTCTTGTAGTACGTCTTCTCCCCTCAGCGGTCTTGATATGAATGATGATGGTTAGACTTTTGTTGTTGTTGAGTTGGATTATAGTGGTGTGCGCTCGCAATGAGCATGTACCACTGGTTTGTGGTGCCACAGGCACCTTTTTGATTGCTCCTGGGGGAAGGAATGGTGCCACTTCCTCCAGGCATTTATGTGTTCACAGAACACTTTTTGATTGGGCCGTCAGGTCGAAGTACTTTTGTGTACATGTCAACCTGATTGTAAGGCCTATTATTTGTTTGTGTTTGTATGAGTGGGATTGGACCCAGCACGCACTCTGTCATTCATTTGCATTGATGAGCGACCAGTGGGATTGGACCCGATCTAGTTCGCGTTTTAATTTATGATGCGTGCACTGCACGTATGGGTTTTGATGTCTGTCCGTGGTAAGGGGTGAAAGTGGTCGGGCTCGGGCGGAGTTGTCTTGCCACAGGTTAGCAGGGTTTTTCCGATCCAGGATATTTGTTCTAAATTTCCGTCTTTTGGAATTTGAATAAAAAACTCTGTGCTGTTTTTAAGAGAGGTAGAGTTTATCGAGGTAGATGTTAGCTAATAGGTGACAGCAATTTGATTGGTTTGTTTTGCAGCATTGTGCTGCTGGCCCTGGATGGAATTGGTGTTTTTTCCATCTTATTGAGTAATTATTTAGGGTCCTATTTTTCAAGTTATAAGTTTTGGTTGCAGCCTTGTGCTGCTGGCCCTGATAGTCATTGGGTTTTTTGACTACCTTATGCTTGTAATGTTTTGGGGTATTGTTCTATGTTATTGTTATATTTGCAGCATTGTGCCGCCGGCCCTGATAGTCGTTGGGTTTTTCGACTACCTCATATGTGTAAGTTTTGGGGTCTTAATAAGGGTATCCCTGATGGTCTATTCTTGCGACCACCTTATGCGTTCTGTTTTTGGGATTACATAGTTATGTCTAGGTATTTTTTGGCTGTCACCTATGTATAGAGAAAAGAGTTATTGTAGCTGTTGGTTAGGATGTTAGGAGAAGGATAGGTAAGGAGGAGTGGAGTAGGATTTTAATTTCACCACCTACCCCCCTGTACTTTTCATACTGGTTTTTGTAATATATTAAGGTTGGTGTTTTTTATTTTATTCTTGTTATTTGTTAAGTTTTATCAGCCAGTGGATTTGTTTTGATTATAATTGTTTGGATTTGTCCTTAGTTTGTTTTAGTTTATCAGGTCCCTGAACGGTCGTGTTAGTCTGTGAACCCACCAGATCTATCCGACCGTCCCAGTTCCTAATTAATTGTATTTAAATTTTTGTATAAAGTTCGGTTTTTTAATGAAAGTAATTCCTTAGTTTGTTTGATGGTTAGACTGGAAACAACCCGGTTCTTAAAGTCAAAGCGCGGACGTGAAGGAAAACATCCCCCACACGGTTTTCGAGCCGCAACGTTCAGTGAGTGTCATGAGAGGGATAGTAAGAAGTTAAAGAGCATCAATCAAACATTCTTATAGCCAAACAAAAGACAAAGGCATTTTTTTCAAAACACAACATTTTTTATTCAAAAAATCACTTAACACTAAACAACAACTAACATTTTTTAACAATAATCCAACATGATAACATCAAACATTTTTTCAAATTGACAAACATTTTTTATCAATTCACAATTTACCTTAAACAGGGCTGACAACGTTGTGAATGAAATTGTGATTTCCACTGTTGGAAATCATTAGGCCATTGATGGACACTTCGTTTCCTAGCTTGAGACAAAAGATAAGCATAATGGTCACAAAACCATCTATCTACTTTCACATCGTTTCTAGTAGAAGAACGAGGATCAAAATGAGTCACTAAATGTTCTAAGGAATAGCCCAGGCTGCGATGATGCAGAAAATACACACAGTAGTGTCCACACACCAAGGA
Organism: Sinohyriopsis cumingii; assembly: GCA_028554795.2. Taxonomy (NCBI): domain Eukaryota; kingdom Metazoa; phylum Mollusca; class Bivalvia; order Unionida; family Unionidae; genus Sinohyriopsis; species Sinohyriopsis cumingii. The sequence goes on from JAPYKE020000055.1 coordinate 5,968,959, forward strand.
ATCTGTGCCTTGTAATTTCACATTATTGAATCGGGTGGTCTGAGCATTTCTTCTCATAAAGTCGATGATATCGTCTTCCAAAGGGGGCAATCCGTACGAATCGAAATATTCCACACATCCTTCTTGAGGAAAGTAGACGGCTACCCAGCGGGTTCCTGGGAGATGACTGTCGTCCGTGTTGATCACGTAAGCTAGATGGTCTTTAGGTTTGCGATGAGGGAGTTCATCTTTAGCACAGACGACAGGATTCCAAGAAGCCGTATACGAACTGTGGTTCAAAAGGTAATAAAGTTCCCAGGTATCCATGTTTTTTTCTTCTTCACAGGTAATAATAAGTCGTCAATTCGATCCTGACTTTTTGCTTGAAAATGTCTGACAAATAACCGTTTCTTCGTTTCGTCTCCTCACTTTGATTCAGGAGAGCTTCGATACGATGGATCTCTTGAGTGGTTAATGGTGGACAAGAATGTTCACGCAAGTCTTTATACCACTGATGTAACACGTCTTCGTCCGAGATGAGACTCCAAGCTTCGTCCAGATATTCGTCCAATTTTTCTTCTTGACTTAACATCAGGCATTTATCGTGTTGAATTTGACTGGGATGATCGTTTTGACATCCATAGCAATTTTTCTTGATCAATTCCGTCATTTTTTCGACCAAGTGTTTGGCAAAACAGAAGACTAAATGGGCTTCTTGTTCTGGCCATCTCGACTTCATCATGATCACTTCTTCTTTTTCCACGGTCTCCTCACATTCCATGTCTAAAGTTTCTCCACTAGGTAAAGAGGGATAACAGTCTTCCATGGTTTCTAGTAATCTAGAATGACTTCTCTCAAACTGTTAATTTCTATGGTATTATCGAATTCTGCATACAGGATGACGTTCACTGTCTCGTCCAGTGGCTTTGCAAACTGAAGTTCCACACGAATCTGGCCGGATTTTATAGGGTGGAAATGTCCCTCGTCGCTGCCTTGGTCTGGAGTGAAATCGAAAGCCCACAAAGCGTAGCCTCCTGCATAATCGTCGTACGTAATGCCGTGACTGGTGTTGGTTCCTAACTGTCCCGTGGCTTCGTACAGGGACAAGTACGACCTCAAATAATTCCCGTCACCAAATTTAGGTTCGAAAGGTCGGGTACACAAGGTCTTGCCATCGCGACTGATTTCGATCTTGGACACGTCAAAGTGTTGAAAGTAGAAAGGATTTTTAGCGATAGCTCCGTTGAAGGCTGTATTCTCGACCATACCAACGATTAAACGTTTGGGTAACTGTCCTTGGAACAGATGATCTTCGATCATGGATCGCTGTCCCCTAGGAATGGTGAAGGTTTTCACTTCCACACGTCGTATGGGATACTTGGCGGTCGTTCTGCTCAACGTCTGACTGATGTCGTTTCCCACTTTAGGTAACACTTCCATACGGCGTACGTATAGTCTGGCTTCTTGGATTTTGGTTTTGTAATTATCGTCAGTATCAGCCAATAAATGGAAAGCGGTACTGCTCCGATTCAGTCTCAGGCGGACATTCACCCCGTTCAGCAAATATTTCTCTTGCAACCACATGTCCAAATGCAAACGATCCATCAGTTCTAAACTTTTGTTGGGTCCCATGATTCTGTTTCTTCGTTCTATAAATCCATCATTGTTTTTTTTTTTTTTTGGTTACATCAGTTTCGAATGTCTCAAACTCGTTAGCTTCGTCAGCTTCCCATAGCACACATGCATCGAGATGAGTGTTCTTGGCGTCAATTCCGTACGTCAAGAGATTTTCCAGGTAGGCACGATAAGGGTAAGTATACATGCTGCTACTTACTAGTTTGTTATTCAAGTACAAGTCCACTCCACTGAACAAGGAATGCATGAAATTGTTGACGGGAGCTACTGGCTCAGTATCTATATCACCTCCTGTCTTATCTTGAACTTTGACTTTCAGGTACAAGTAACTGCTATTCAGATCGATGTAATCTTCGGGCTGTCCTTTGATTTCAAACTCGATGGGAGCGGAATCGGTCAATGAGGAGACGGGGTGAAATTCCACCCATTGGGATTCTTGCATCGTCATCATGGTGGGGGGGCATGGCAAACAGGTCCAGTTCCGACTTGGAACAAGCGCAAGATTCTCGGTGCATCATTTTTTTCTGTGTTTCAATAATCGAAAACGTCTAAGTCTCGAACGGTTCTTCTTTTCTTGGCCTTTCTAGCTTGAAGTCTGGTGAAAGGGTGTTTTCTTCGTCGTCTCTTTCTGCCTTGTCCTTGCTGAATGCTTGACTCGGTAGCGTGCAGGGCATTTATAGGTGTGTCTCGTCGGCCCAAAATGTCTTTGCCCGTTTGCAGCAAGACATTTTTGCCTGCCCTCATGAAGGCTTCTTTAGGGTTTTGTTTGTCGATGATGACATTTTGGAGAAATTCTTTGCCTTGCGTCAGTGCCGCATCTTTCAAGGCGTGCAATCCGCGTGTCACCATCGGTTTCAACACCGGGGCCACCGAACGAAAGGCCGATTTTAACATATCTCCTAAACCGTGTCCTCGCTGTCGAGCAACCCCTCGGTACACTGGATACATGACTTACGAGTCGTGAGAGAACCGTTTTCGAAAATGGAGTTTCACCGTGACTTTTCCTTTGGTGAATGGAATATTTTGCCCCAAATCTCCTTTTATAGCAATGTTGACCGTGTCCAAATACGACTTGCTGGCAGGCAAATAGTGAGGATGTACAAATTCGCGGTGGACGTGATAAGTGTTCCCGCCTTCCTGGTCACTGGTCGCAGCACTATCCACTTTGAAAGGAATGACACGCAGTAATGGCACGGAGGTGTGTCCCACCACGTTGTACTCCACCACATCGGAGTACACAAACATCAAATTCAGTCCTTGGTTCAGTTCTACAGGGAATCGAAAAAACTTGTAAAATTCCGTATTGCTGTTGATCTTCGGTTTAAAATTTGGAGCCATTTTTGTGTCTCCACCTAAAATATCAAACAAGTCACGATTAAAACTGATGGACAACGTTTGGGTATCCTGAAATTTAATCAGTAAGCGACGAGCCACTTTATGGTACTCCAGGGTGACACCACGTTTATTTATTTTGTTCAGGGCTTTGCCAAAGGCTAACTCGAACCTGGAAGCAATGGTGTCCACCAAATGTTGGCCACTAAAATAAAACCCTGCCGGAATTTTCAAGGTGTAGATACTGAAGAGTGGATTGTTGGCTGGTTTTACGTCGCCTGAAAACCCGATTTCATTCATGGCTTATTGTAATTGTTGGTTCAGGATTTCGACCTCAAAAGTGTTTTGCTTTTCGGTGATGTTTTGGATTTGTGTAGGGTGAATCATTTCTACCAAAGCCACTTCCCAATGGGCTTCGTGATCTAACGGGATGGCCTGAGGTAATTTGGCCGTGTAACAGCACAACGTGTTGTTGGGAAACACCTCCATGGAACTGTCACTGGGTAAGGTTAAGTAAAATTGGTTTTGGTGACTCATAATTCCAGAGTTCTGTGGCTGTCCGAAGGGTTACTGGACGTCAGAGACGTGTCGTAGTCTAAAATGCGGTTCTGATTGTGGTTGGAGTGGTGACTGACACTTACACTGGACACAAGGTTCTCGTTCGAGGAGAATTTCAGGGAGGGATTTGGAAGCAGGTAACCGATGCAACTGCTCAATAAAATGGTCCACAATTGTTTGTCTCCTTGTTGCAAACTCAAATTGGCGATGGCTGCCCCGATGACACAATACACCACGAAGATTTGGCAGAAAAAGACGATTTGCGTTTTAAGCACACGTTCTACACACCACACCCACAAGGGTTGTTTTTGTAAATCTTGCACAGAAGAACTGGGTGAAGGAGGAGTGGTCGACGTAGCTGCGTCTGCTGTGTGAAAGGGCATGATGGTCACTTTTTTTTTATAGTCGATGACTTGCGAAGTGTCGATCCAAGAATCAAAACTGGATGGATATCTTTTCCAACGTACTTTGACTTCTTTGACACGTCGTTTGCCCACTTTACGGGTTCTGCGTTCGAGAATGCTTTCGATGTCGTACACGTCGTCTTCTTTTTTGGTCACACGTTGTAACTCGGGCAAATAAAACGTTCCTTTGAGCACTTCTCCGTTCATGTCTTCCAATTTATAGACGGCAGGATGACGACCACGCACTCGTCCAGTGACGCGAAACAATTCGGTCGTCCAGTTAGGTAAGTAACCTTTGTCGAAAGTGCGTTTGGTTTTGCCAATGCGCACCCAATCTCCTACGGCCAACATTCCACTTTTCTTCGGGACAGCCCTCGTCGGGGACGTACCAAACAGACGCTCAAACACCAGCACTTCGTTGTCGAGAGTCACGTCTTGCGGGGCACGTCCGATGCTTCGATGGCAAGATTGGTTGTACGCTTGCACCAGGTGCGGTAAGATGTCGATGTACTTCAGAGTGTGGTGATGCGTAAAATATTTCCACATGCGTTCTTTCAAAGTGCGTTGAAAACGTTCCACGATGCTGGCTTTGGTTTCGGGATTCTCGGTGGTAAAAAAATGAATGTCACGTTTCTTTAATTCTTTTTGGAAAGCTTGGTTCAGAAATTCGGTACCTTTGTCCGTTTGCCATCGAAGAGGGTGACGACCGCTTTGTTTCAACACCCGTTGCAGGGCTCGCACTAACTCGCTGCTCGATTTGGAAGTCAAGGGCACGACCCAGGCAAATTTGGAAAAGACGTCGATGACACAAAACAAATATTTGTAGCCACGATTGTAACTGGCCAAATGAGAGACATCGGCTAAATCGGCTTGCCATTGATGATCGATGCGTTCCACTCGGGTGCGACTTCTGGCAAACTTGCGTCGAATGGGTTTGTGTAAAGTGTAGGTAGCTTGTTCTTGTAACCATCGTTGCACTTGAGGTAAACGGAGACTTTTCAGTCGAGTTTTGGCAGTACGATACAATTTTTGAACTCCTGCGTAACCTGCAGGATGGGAGGGATCGTAGTAAATGCTGGCTAAGACTTTTTCCATTTTATTTTTGTGTTCGTATGTTAATAAGACACCCACTCTTGGAGGATGCTACTCTTTTTCTCTTGGGGTATTTTCTTGGATTGCAATGCTTTGCGTGTGCGACCGGCAATAGGTGTTGAAGAGGAGGATGTCTGAGCGGGGGATATCGGTTCTTGTTTCACTTCTGTCTTCACTTCTGTCTTCACTTTCTTTTTCTCTTGTGATGAAGAAGGGGTGGGCATCATCTTTTTAATCCATCCAATTCTGGAGCTAGGTGGTGTTGTTAACTTGCGTACTTTTTCTGGTGGAGTTTGAAACCCTTCTTCTTCTTCTTCTCCTTTTTCTGTCTTGGTCACTGGTAGTGATGGTACTGGTACTGGTACTGGTGATGGTGCTGGACTTTTCATCAAGCTCTTAAAATCTTTCAGAGTGGGTAGAGCTGTTTCGTCTAAAGCTTTCTGGTGAAAGAGTTGCAGTCGTTGCAAGAGTTGACCGTACTTTTGCGATTTTTCTGTTTCGAACAAATCTTGGCGATCCATCAAGGACTGCAATTCATGTTGTAACTGGGACATCTCGCTCAAATTGGGATTGGGAGGTAAATGCGGGGTGCGTTGTTCTTGCCACCGATTGTATTCCATCCATCGTTTGTAAGGCACTAAAGCCAGTTTTCGTCCTTCCATGGGGTTGTCAGGGGTCGATTCTGAGATCTTGGGACTTCCGAAGGCCTTTTTATCTTGCTCCCACCAGTCCTCCCAACATGGTTCCCAAGACTCCTTTCAGTATGGGACCTAACAAGAGGGGTAAAATACCTCCACGTTGGACCAACATCTTCTTCTTTTGACGAATGGGAATTTTCTTTTGAACCATTTGGCGAAGAACGTGACGATGTTTGCCTAAGCATTGTTTCTGGTGTTTGGACAAAGGGATCGTGCCTTTCAAGACGTTCAAACAACATTCGCACACGGTATCGATGACCTCTTTAGAGGCCGATTGAATGAGTTTTTTTCGTAGGGGTGGAGAAGCTTTGGACAGGACAGATAACATGTCCCAATGTTTGACTAAACGTGGTGGCAGTCCTTTCCTTTTCTTTCCTTGGGGTTTTCTGGAGGATGACATCTTTGAGTCTTCAGGAGCACCAAAAACACTGATACCCTACTTGGTCACACACCTTTTTTATACTGGAACGCGTCGCCACTGATTGTCTTTACGTCGTATCAGTTTGAGGACAGGCATGATACGTCGTGCAGGGGTACGTAACGGACTAAATCGAGCCAGTTCTTGCTTGGACAAATCCAGTAAACTTTGTAACATGCCCGATCTTTCTTGGACTTTGATTTTGGGAGAAGGTACTTTGTGAGCAGCAGCCACTGCCACTAAATTAGAGGGTCCTGCCACTGGGGAAGTTCTTTTGGGGGTCATCAACGGAGAAGTTCTTGGTGTGATCAACGTCTCCAAGTACTCTTCAGTTCTTGGTGTCATCAACGGAGAAGTGGATGAACGTGAGGCTGCCGGAGACGTAGTCACCGCTGTGGCAGGTCGTGGTTTGCGAGTGTAAGGTTGCGTCCTGGCCGAAGAAGAAGTACCTCTCTTGCGACTAGTTTTCTTCTGTGGACTTTTCTTTTTCTGGGGACTTTTTCTCTGTTTCTTTTTCTGAGGGCTTCTTTTCTTTTTCCGGGGTGGTGTCTGGTCAGAGGAGGGTCCCGCCACTGGAGAAGTTCTTCTTGGGGACCTGGTCTTTTTCTTCTTCTTGGAGCTTCGTTGGACTTTTTTCTTGGGTATAACTTTGGGGGCATTAGGATCCCATCTTAAGAGTGAGCGAATGATGACCCCTGCTAGAGTACCGCTCCCTCCAGGTTTCAAAATGATTTGTTTTTTGGTTTGAGTGTCGATGCGGGGATCGGCCAGTTGGACCAAAGCGACTTTGTTTCGATCGAAAAAGCGTTTGGTTTGATGAGGAATCTGAATGATTCCTTGGAGTATTTGACGTGCCGTCACCGTGAACCATCGTAAGACTTCTTTGAGACTAGCTTCTAAGACACGAGCTCGTATTTGTGGATTTTTTTCTCGACTGATGCCATACAAGGCACGAATCAATTTGACGGGAAGATGCGACTGGAGGGACGTCATGTTCACACTGTGTGAGACAGACGAAAAAGGGTCTCAGGTTTTTATTGATTTTTTTTATGTGGAGTGAAATTAAGTCGAGGACGGAGACGTGTACAGGACAGGCCCTCCGTCTTGGCACCAGTGGTGAAACAAGTGGGTACGAAATCGCAAATCATCGGGGGTCGTAGGTTTCAAATCGACGAGTAAATAGGCGTGTGGAGTTTGAGTGGCATCGTCGTACGCCTGAGTCAGCCAAGGCGTTCCTAACTGTTTGGCTAAGACTTGCACTTGCGATTTATCTCGAGGGCTTTTAAACAAGACCACGTAATGCGCATTGAGACTGATGGTGCGATGGGCTTTACTTTGTTGAAACAAATTTTGGGTGATGTAAACGACACTGGAATTACGGTGATGCCCTTTGCGCGTGAACCACAGTTTAATTTCTTCTTCGTCTTCTCCTAACATGTCGTCGAAAATGACCAAATGGGTTTGACGGGAGTCAGAGACGATGCCGTCGTCTTCTTTAGGAATGCCTTCCACAAACACGATGGAATCGCCTTGACTTTCTCGCAAGAGGCTGTACGCCGATTGCCGCTCTTTGTAACACCACACGATCCGCTGAGGGGGTCGATCGATCAAATGATGTTTATGTTCGATCAAACGTTTGACGAATTCGGTTTTGCCTGAACCGCTAGGTCCAGCAATGAGCATGTTAAAGGGATGGCGAAGATACAAAGCCTCCCAACTGGCACGATCTAAGTGTTCGTCGATGACTTTGACAGTAGAGGAAGAGGGAGCAGAGACAGCAGAGGTAGCCATTGTGTGAGAAATGTCACTTGTGACACGAAAACAAACAAGACAAGAGTTTATATACTTTTTCAGAACACGTTTATTGAATGTTTCAAACATGAATACGAAAGACAAAAATACATAAAAGCCAAAGGCTTAAGTACAAGAATAAAAGGCACATGATAACCATTAACGTGGAATAAACACAAGTGTCTGTACAACAACATGTTTTGGGTAATGTCCTAACCAGTTCTATAGTAGGGGGTAAGGTCACACAAGTGTCCTCCCGAAAGGGTCTTTCAGGCCTGTCCACGACAGTCCTGTCCTGGGTGACGGGTTCTTCTGGCACCGTCACTAACACGGGTTGAAAAGTAACTTTTTTCCTTGAACAACTCTCGTGCATACTGGGTCACTTCTTGGGTCCAAGCCTCAAAACCCCATTCTTTCCAGGCACGGACATCTGTCCATTGGGGATGTAAGTCACAAGCTACACACACATCGTCATACACGTCTTGGGTAGCTAAAAGTTGACGAAGCTTTTCTTCCTGTTGAGGTCGAGAAGTATCCAGATGAAAACGCAAGGCTTTGAGCAAAAGGAGTTTTTCGTGACCATTTAAGGAGGCCATTGAGGTGGTAAGTACTGATCGTAAAGAGTCCACAAAGAATCGGCTGGTAAACGAAATCCCAGAAAACAAGTCACTAAGACACACACCACTTGTCGTCTCAAATTGAATGGATACAGTTCTTGTAATAATCGATGGTAATGATCCACGGTTTGAATATGGTCATTGAGTTCCTTCCACGGAATCTGTTCAATAATATGTGACATAATCCGTGGCATGGCAACTTGATTTTATAGTGTCTTTGTTTCGGAAGCAATAAAGGTAATTTCTAACTAAACATGTTCGTTCTCCAGTAGGGAATTTAAATGTTACATACTGTAACTGAAACGTCAGAGTTTGTCTAGATGTTTCGTCTTTTTCTAAGCAGATTCCATGTAACAAATGTTGGTAATCCTTTAACTCGTCTTCCTCAATACGTTGCAATAAGTGAATCTCGAAGTAACCAAAATTACGAACGTCTAGTTCATCATCATTCACAAACTGAAAGTGTTCAACAAGGTCTGACCACTGAAAAAATTTCTGACGAATCAGTCCTCTTATACCATTCAGGTACCAGTGGTTAAAGATCTGGTGACGTAACGGATGCAATTGTTTTTTACGTTTGACTTGTATTTTCACCAGCTCTCGGTAAATCCTTTCTCTCAACTCCTCAGGCAAGCCCAAAAATGTTCTCTTGTAAAGTATCCATAAGTATATACACTGTTTTTGGAATCATTGGGTGGTGGCCAATAGTCTCGTTTAACTTTGTGCCTGATGTAATATCCACTCATAATCAGTCTTCTTGTACTTTGGAACAGAGCATAATTTAAAAACGGTTGAATAACTTTGAGTTTGCGATTCACTTGTATTTTGATCAGTTCTCGGTAAATGCGTTCTCTCAACTCCACAGGCAAAGCACGAATGTTCTCTAGCAAAGTATCCACGAATAGGTCATACTAAATCCTCTTTGGTCTGACACAAGAAATGTACTCTTTGCACAAACATGGTTTTACTTCAGTGTCGAATTTAAATCGTTTAATCACTAATCTACACATTACAATTCGTTCAGAAGTTTCCTCTTTCACTAAGTTGACATTGTGTTCAAGATGTTGGTAATTCGTTAACTCTTCCTCTGGAATTCGATGATGTAAGTTTACAATGATGTAGTAGATAGAATCGTCCATAACAAACCAATCCTTTTTAAAACCAGGGGATCGTTGATCAATGTCTGTCCAATGGAACACTTTCAATTGAATCAGTCCTTGTATAGCCTTCAGGTACCAGTGGTTCAAACATCGGTGACGTAACGGATGCAATTGTTCTTTACGTTTCACTTGTATTTTGACCAGCTCTCGGTAAATGCGTTCTCTCAACTCCACAGGCAAAACACGAATGTTCTCTTGTAAAGTATCCATGAACAGATTATGGTAAGTTACTTCAATGTCTCGGTCCCACTAAGGCTAAGTAATGACAATTCGGTGACCATCGAGCATGTTCTACGTAGGCCGAATCTTGCGGTTCCCAGTGGTGAAGTGACACACCGCAACTGAAGCACTTGACTTTATCTCCTTCGCCCAAGTAGAAAAATCCGGCTCTGGCTAATTCTTCGGGGGTCGGTCCTCCCAGATACTTAGGCCATTTTCCTTTGAACGATTGAAGACGATTTTCAAAGTCGCAGTATTCCGACAAACGCACAGGAAACGAATATTCGTCTTTCACAGGTTCGTTTCGATGAGGGTTGAGTGACATGGGCAGGAGTTTGCTCAGGGCTGGATGACATCCGTGGGGGGGGGGGTAGACGTGAAGGTGAACATTCCCCTTTAAAACGAAACCTAGTAAAATGTCCAAGAGGACGAGCGGCATCACTTTCGCATCCCTCAGGTTTGACACGCACAGCATCACTTTCCATGATAGGGGCAGTGAGAACAAAGTTCCCATGATGCTTTACGGCATCGCTAAGGTCACAACGTACAGCATCGTACCCATCGCAAGGCTCACAATCGCATTCCACTTCCGAAGCCTCACACTTGAATTGTGCCTTTCTAAACAACTTGTTCTGTGTTTCTCTGAAAGTATTCATCTTCTTCGCTCGGTCTTGGTAGTCCCAATGAACTATCGATCTTGACCATAGCCCCCTTTTTATACTAGTCGCAATGCAGTCTCCAGCTTGTACATCTTTCCTTTTTTATGTTTTTTATGTCTTGTTCTGGAAGGTACCGTCTCTAAGGTACCGTCAACATTGTACCGTAGTGTGATGGGCGGAAAGGCCATAGAAAGGTAATGGCAGTGCGGAGACCATCGAGTATGTTCCAGAATAGCTGAATCTTTATAGATACATAGATCCATTCGTAACTTCAGTCCGCAAGCGAAACACTGTACCTCGTATCCCAATCCTGACTCAGGTCCCAAGTAGACAATCCCGTTCTAGCTAAAACATGCGAAGAAGGTAATCGTTCCCTATCCTTAGGCCACTTCTGAAACGTGTCCAATCGACGGGCACAATCACAATAGTCAGGTAAGAAGACTGGAAAATGGTAGGGTTTGAACTTGGAGTTCTCATCGGGTTTCTCACTCGATTCTTGCTGTGGCGAAGTCATCCTTCTAGCGTGTGACTATCCTCTTACAACCAATGTTTTATACCAACGTGTCCATACGGTAAGGTGAAATGATTGGGAAGTCGCACTCGCTTCTGGTACACGATTTGATGGACTTTATCCAAGGGCCGACTGACGATGTGGTGAGTGGGTAAACGTACAATCTTGTTCGGTTGATAGGTGGTCACTTTAAAGTTTCTATCCTTTCCCGATTGCAAGGCTTCTTTCAATACCCCAAAGTTGACCACTCGACTGGTACGATAATTCAGAGTCAGTCTTTTCACTTTGCACGTCGTGTGCACTTCTCCTTGTTTGTCCCGGTATTCGTAGCCGTAATTTTTGGGGCCGCCACTGACGAAACTTAGAATCTTGTCGTCGGGATGCTCGTCTGTCCAGGCTCCTAAACGGTCTCCTTCGATGTCAGGGTGCTGTTGACTCGGGTAATGGATGTAAATGCAACTGTCCGTGTCAAAGTACAGGACGCGTTCTCCTAACAGTTCTAAAGCTTCGTACAATTTTAAGCGAGCATGAGCTGTCACTTAAGCCGCAATGATGACATTTCCAAAAGGGTCGTCTTGTACAAAGTCCAGATCTTCTTCGTAATTGACCAAGATCAAATTCTCTCGAACGACGTCCACGTGTTTCATGTATTTGGTTTTGTCGTGAATCATCTGGAAGTAGCGGGAAGGTTCTGTCAAATATTCCGTCTTGGGCAAACACGGTCGTTGTGCCATTTTACCCCACAAGCAATTTAACATCACTTTGGCAAACGATCGCCTGCCTTCGTTTTTCTCGATGTGGTCTAAAGTGATGCCTTCTTCTTCATAGTATTTCTCTTTGAATTGTATTTGGTCTTCGGGAGTGTGACACCAGGAAGGATAGCCGCTGGCTTCTTGCTTCAGTTTCAAAAAAGCATCCACGTAGTCGGCGAAAATGCATTTCTGACTGGGGTCACCCTTGTGGTATTGTTGTGTCTTGGGAAAGTGGCAAATTTCGTACACTACTAACAGTTGGTATCCCATGTCCAGAGCTTTGAACAATTCTACGCTGACCCAGGTTCACGTCAAGGCACGTTCTTCCTGGGTGTGATGGCAAGGCTGGTCTTGGTTGCACGTTTCGGCACAAGTACGGCACAATGGAAACATCAGTTTGCCTTGACAATGGTGAGGTAAGACGGGATGGTATAGGTTCGTGGGAGGCAAAACTTTACACTTGATCAAGCCTTCGTATTGTCGAATGTTTTTCAGGTCGATGTGTTCCGTCAGCAATTGTGGGTGCCCTACAGGAAAGCGACAATATTTGCACACGTAGGGATAGAGCGAACACACGTCCAAGTATTTGATTTCTTCTCCTTTCTCTTCGTCGGCTTGGTACAGCAAACAGGTGGCATTGGTCCTTCCTCCGTACAAACTATCCCTCGGGTTCATCGGGTCCATGAACTGGTAACTTTCCACGAGGCGTTTAAACTCGGGATCGGTTTTCATACGGTGATCGTACTCGTGTTCCCACATTTCCACCACTTGGTATCCTTGCTGTTCCAACTTTAGGCGCCGCTGACATGTGTCCTTGTACAAGTCTTCCATGGTTCGTTGTAAAAACTGATTTTTAGTGCTACGATCAGTAACAGACGGGACATCCGTGAAATAAGCAACCGTTAAACTCGTACACGATCTTGGGGTTTTCTAAGTCCCAGCCATCGACCGAATACGTTCCGATGGTCTTTTCACCCCCTCCGTTGCGGGCATGCTGAATCTACTTGTCTTCCTTGTCGCACAAGTAATGTAACCAACGTAGGGCTTTGACCGAGTATTGACGTTTGACATAGTGGGTCGTTTGAGGGCTGATGACAGCCACGGTGTTTTCAGGCATGAATCGTTGTCGATACACTAAGGAACACGCTTTGGCAATGGTGCAAGCTTCTTTCAAAGGATCGACCCCTCCGTGTTCCATGAACAGTTCTCGAAATTTTCCACAGCAACGCCGTAAAATGTCCACATCGGAACGACAATACTTTAGCATTTCTTCCTGAAAGTCGAAAGGGTCCGAGGCGTGAGTCTGGTACCAAGCGTAGAAAGCTTCTCGTTGTTCGGTACGCATGTTGTCGGGGTCGTAATAGTGAGCCTCAGGTAAATGGGGTAGAACGGCGTGTTGATTGGCTTCCGTATTGAAAAAGTGTGGAAAGTACCCTTTAGCCATTTCTGTCATTCCAAACGTTTTAGGCATTCGACTCAAAGGCATGGCCAAATAGCTCATCGAATCTTTAAACTGTACTTGTCCCACTTGCATGAAAATGATTTTGGCTCCGTTCAAAGTGACTTTAGGACGCTCGGTGCCTTGTTCCGTATAGTATCTCAAAAGAAACTGTCCATTGTATCCGGAGAAATTGTGAGCCATCACCGTGGCATGACGATGACAATCTCCGTAACGTTCGATGTCCTCTTGGCTCCACGTCTTGTCGATGGGGTCTAAGACCCATTGGGCAAAATCGGCTAACGTGTTCGGTCCCCGAAAGATTTTTTCACGCCCTCCAGGAATCTTGCTGCAGTGAGAGCAATGACTGAAAATAGGTTCTTGAATGCACTTCTCGCACGCTCGATGAGCCACGCAGAAATTAGGAATGTGAATGCCGGTCTCTTGCATGCATTCGAAATCGAAAAAGATGAAATTGCCTTTCTTCTTGTGACCGTCCTCTTTCTCTGGTGGGGGTTGGTATTTTTGCACGTAGCATTGGTGTTCCAAGTCCACGATGTGGTGACAAATGTGACATTTTTTCTTTCCTCGACATACGTGTGCCTTGGCATTATTGGTAAGTATGCCTTGTCCACAGGTAGGGCACAATCTCAGGAGTTGACAAGCACATTTCTTCTGTGAACCTTGTGTTTTCAAATGTTGTTGGTAACAGGTAGGGCTGACAAACGTGCGCAGACAAGTTGAACAAGGCACTGGTTCTTCGCTCAGACAGGGTGGAGAGGCCAAACATCCTGAGCATTTCATTCCACAATGCTTGTGTTGCTCTCGATTGTTATAACCATAATCACATTTCTCACAATAATAAGCATATCCCAGGAATCCGGTGATGGTGGTAATGGTATCGAAATGGTCATCGTGATAATAAACATGAATGTATTTTCCGTCCTTAAAATCTTGGCCTCGAAACAACAGAGGTCCGCGCATTTTTGAGGGTGCACTTTCAAGGTGCATCGTGGAGCTAGGACATCTTGCAATTTTTGCATCTCAGGAATGCCACAGGGTGTGTCTTTGCACAGGCCAGCTTGTTGCAACAGGAGTTCTGCTTCGTTTCGTTGTTTGGCTCGATAGGAACGTTGAATAGTGTTCCAGGTTCTTTTCCACTCTACCGTGTCGTTCTTGTTGGCATAGGTTCGTCCCACCACGATGGCACGGGCTAAACACATCTGGTCATGAGTGTTGTTAATTCGGACGAGACTCTTTTTGGTGTTGCGAAGGTCGTCCACCAATAACATCTTTTTGCGTCCAGTCCCTTGAGGAGGAGAGACGTGGGTCATGTCCAGTGTGGCTTTACCATCGGTGATGTCAAACTGATCATTAGATTGTTGTACGTGTTGAATCTTGTCCATGACTTTGGAAGCGGTCAATTCTGCAGGGGTGCTAAACTCGATCCAAACAGGGGATTTCAAACCGTCGTGTTGTATGGAAAGTCTCAAGCGATCGTCTTCTTTGGGTTGACATTGTCGCTTGAGTGCAGTGAGCAAAGAATCCCACACCCAGTGATGAACACTTCTGCTTTCTCTAACAGCACTTCAGCCTTGAAATCTTTAAACTTCACCGTGTATTTGTAAGCCGTGGTTCTAAATTTTCTAGAGGAGCGCTTTTCCGTCTCTCGAATGGAATAGTATTTTTCAGGGTTGACTAAGGGTGGTGAACTTGGTTTAGAGGTTTCAAATTCTGGTTCACTCATGTCCTCTTCAAAATCACTGGCATGAATTTGTGCCAAGATTTCAGCCCTGGTACGAGGCGATAGATCACGTTTCTGCCTCTTACTTTCTTCTTCTCTCTTCTCAAATGAATAGGATCGTTTCATCAGGAGTGAAAAACGTCGAATGACTCAAGTTTAATCACCATAGACTAATTTATAGTCATGGCAGACCAGCGTATATAAAAGGGTGTGTGTCTTGTCCTTTCACTATTCATTTCACTCTCAAGCCGAGCACAACGATGGAAGAGACTAACCAAATCGAACGTTTCGTCAGAGCTTTGCGAGGGGTCATTAGAAAATTCTCTTCAGACCAGCCCACGGACTACTCTCCTTCCTTTCGAGATAAAAGTCAAGATACTTGCTATATCTGTCAGAAGAAAGGGCATTGGTCTTCAGAGTGTCCAGACCGTCAAAAAAGAAAAAAAAAAACAGGGACTAAAAAAGACAAAAGTCAAGATACCTGTTATTATTGTAAAGAAAAAGGACATTGGTCTCCAGATTGCCCAAAAAAGAAACAAGAGGAGTCAGAAGAAAAGAAGGATTCTTCAGAAGAAGAGAGGGATTCTTCGGAAGAAGAGAGGGATTTTTCAGAGGAAGAAAGCAGACAGGTGAAGAAAAAGAAACAGGAGAAGAAAAGAAGAAGGGAAGAAAGCGAGGAGGAAGAAGAAGAGGAAAAGAGTGTGACGGTGAAGAAATTTAAAAAACAGAGAGACTAAACAAGGAGAAAGAAGAAGTCAATGAACTTTTAATTAAAGTGTTCTGTTGTGAATTGTGGATTGGATTGTAACAATGGATAAAAGAATAAATTAATTATACAAGGTAAGTGTCTTTGAGTTTTGATTTTAAAATAAGAAGCTACACTCACGCACTCATACACGCACTATGAGGGTAAAATGGGTGGTTTTTTTTTTTGTTTTTTTTTTTGTTTTTTTTTTAGTTATTGGCAAATTGAAATTGTATTTCTTTTCGAGAAATGTGGGTGGCCCTGAAAAGGGCCTTTTTATTTTGGTGTAGGGGTAAGTTTAACTAATCAACTTTAACTGCCTTAAGCCTTTGCCACGGCCAAGGCCTACTTCTGGACTGCGTAATGTTGATGATGATGATTGGGTTGAAATCACTAAGGGTGGTACGGTAGGCTTAGTCACAGGGTTAACGTGTTTAGCTCGGGAAGGTCGTATTCTCTTCGGTCGTAATAAAGAAGTCTGATACATTTGTTTCAGACTTCTTAACTCAGCTAAAATGTCCAACAGTACCGTGACCGTTTGATTTTCACCCTCTTGTTTCTTTGCTGCTACCTCTTCTTGCTGTTGTTGCTGTTGTTTTTTTCTTACCTCTTCTTCTTGCTGCTGTTGCTGTAGGAGAAAAGCTTGTTCCGCTTCCTTTTGTCGTTGTATAAATTTCTCCAATTCTTCTTTCTGTCTCTGTCTAAAATTCTCCACTTGCGGTAATGAAGAAGGTAACGAAGGTTCCGGAACAAATTCTTGCGAGGTAAGAAAATACACAAATTCCAATTCACCTCTTCTGAAAGTAAGTCCGGGTTCCCTTGGGCAGTCTCCCCTGTTGGTGCACCCCAATGGATCGTTTTCTGAATTTCCGTCATGTTGAATCACTGTCATATAGATTGACTGCACACAAGCTCTAGCGAATCTATATAGACCAACTGACGTCACAGACTGCTCTCTTCGGATTGGATGCGGGCTGACTGAATTTTGTAACGCGTGTTTGGATTGGTGAGTGAACTCAATCCGTTTCAATCCTTCTTCTACCTATAAATAAGCGCAGTTCACTGCATTGATTCACCTGTTCTCGTCGCTTCAAGATGTGGACCACAGTCGAATCATCCACCCTTGTGTCTTCCATGATGTTTAGAACGGACATGCTCATGTATGTCCGATCCAAGTGGACCGTTGTCTACAGGACAAACACCAGTCTGTGGATACGTAGGATCTACGTAGAAAGACAAGGATGTCTCAAAAGAGTGCTGATTTACGGGCCAACAGTGAGACGCAGCCTAAGGACAAGAAGAAGACCAATGCGGTGCCCTTTATGTTAATGGTTACATTAACATAAACCCAAAGACCCTTTTCAGGGCCACGCATATTTCTCGAAAAGAGAATGACTTTTCAATTGCCTACCCCTTTTTTTTAATTTAAATTTAAATTTAAATTTAAATTTAAAAATTTTTAAAAAAATCCCATGTTCAATTCCCCTTGTCCCTAGACAAGCCCAAACTCTATTCCCCCCATGTTAATTTCCCTTGTCGCTAGACAGACCCACGATTTATTCCCATGTTAAATTCCCCTTGTACGTAAAGTGACCCACGATTTATCGCCATGTTAATTCCCCTTGTACGTAATCTGACCCACGAGTTTTCGCCATGTTAAATTTCCATTGTACGTAATCTGACCCAGGGGTCTCTGTAATGCTAATTTCCATTGTACGTAAAGTGCCCCACTTCACTACTTATGGGTATATATTGCGTCACAACAAGGATAGCATTAACTAGTGTGAACGAAAACACAAAAAACAGATTCAGATCTTTTACAATCTAAAACAAAAAACCATGGACAAGAAGGTAAATGTCAGTACACTAACGAATCACGAATAACGTTTACATCGAGCAACAAGTACTCTGTTTGTTTCAAACACGAATACGTACTAGTATAAACTGTAAGGATCAGAGTGTAACATTTCAAGCAATGACTGATGCATCGAAAATTAAGTCAAACGTGTAAATCATTTCAGAATCGGAAAACAGTGAAGAACTAACCATTAATGTTCAGGAATAAGGCGTTGGCTGAATGCGGTAAGCCGTTGCTATCACCAGACATGTTCTAAATATTATCGTTGGCGAGTTTCCTCTTCAAGAAAAAATACATAGTGGGAGAAAGGGAAAACGCTTTCATCGTGTTGAATAACGAGAAGAACAAAAACAAACAACTTTCAAGTAACAAAAGTGAATACTGCAACGATTTTGCTGTATGGGAGAAGAAGAAAACACCGTCAAGACTCTTATTATGTTAGAAAATATTGGAACAAATTTATGTAAAATAGCACATATAGTAAAGAAGGACAGCATCCTTTATGGTGGGAAAAGAGACAGTGGAAGACTAAAGCCGATCTCAACGTAAGCACGAGCATTCTCACACAAGATATTAAGCGGGACACCAACCACAGGAAAAGAGCAAGCTGGTTTGAGGAACAGCGATGAAATATGATTGCCATTGCGTAATAAGTGAGGATGTATCATGAACGAGAACTAGGTCACGACAACTGCAAAGTTAACACCTAACCGTAAAAACGAACTGATCTGTGTGCATTTTGATCAAGTTCAAAAGAAAATGTAAAGTTTCGTAAGTCTAGTGATGTTTACGACTGAATGACTAATCCGTAGGAAAGGATTCATATTGTCAACGATATTTGATACACTTAATTCGGTACATTAACATTTTAATGTTTGAATTCAAACAATAAATAATTCAAATACTTATATTTTCGACAATTTTGGCTTAATAATTCACAATTATACAGTTAGCATACATAAAATTAAAAATCATTGGACTTATAATGAAGTAGGGTTCACGTTTTTTAGCAAAGACTAAAACAGACGATATAGACTAAAGCTAATTGACCAGTAAAATACTATCCAAGATCGTTTCTGAGCCCTCTTTGAGTGAATTGCCCGTCTTTGCGTGTCTTTGTCTTTGATGTGCACTCTTCGAATCTATAACTATCAACACATACATTTTATATATGTATCTTAGATCTCTTAAAATAAAACATGTACCAGTAGCATGAAATTTTAGTTAAGTGTTAAATGTCTTTTAGAGCTTCTCTTTTCCTAAATACTTAGCAATATGTATATTAAAAAGAGCGGAATCGACTACATCATTTTTAAATGAGATATGGATAAGCAAATTAATTTGTGTTGACAAATTACCTAAGTATTTACGATAATTTGTTGCAACTCTTGACTGCAAACATATATTACTAAACAGAACAATATATGAGCAATAGGAACGTTTCTATTTTTTTTTTTATTTTATGCAATTAACACTCAGTATTGTCAGTATAATATTTATATGTGCCGCCTTTGCCATGTCTCTGCCTGTATTTGCCCTTCCTTGCCGTGTCTTTGTGCGGCTTTGCTCGTCTTTGTGGTGTTTAGTACGAACTGCATCAGCAGCGTTAATTTCTCAAAGACAAATGGACGACTCGGCCATAGGTAGAAACCGAAGAGGTCCATACGGAAAACGCAAATGTTCTGATGATGACTTTGAAATAACGTTTGCAACCAATGTGGTATGCAAGCACCTTGAATCAGAATTGCATGCACATGCATCTGACCAAAACATCAAAGATGACGCAGTGATTTGCGATATGATACAGCCGTCGACATCACATGGATCTGATTATTCGGATACCTGTCATGTTTCATCGGAGAAGGAAGTACCAATTCCAGCACTCATTCCAGGAGCAACAAGCGGCAGTGGATATTATGATTTAGAGGCAAGTATATTTTTCTTACTTTTTAAATTAACGCAGTAAAATCAGTTATTGAGTTCACGATTTTTTGTTGCGTTGTTGTTCAAATCGTTGATTCTCAAAAGTACACCTACTTTTCAAGTTTTCACCTTCTGAATTCGTTAATTGTCACATGATCCTGCCCCCCCCCCCTTTTTTTTTCAGGTTGTCATTAATCATTCCAATAAACCCTCGTATTTAGCCAGGAGCTGATCAAAAATTGAAACCTAAAAATAGCATGTCACTTTCCAACTTATTGTCAACAAAGGAAAATTGGTAAATATGCCAACAACTAAAGTTTTTATGGTGTCTTAAAGTAAACGATTTGATATAATCATACATTACTTCAAGTGAATAAAATAGACAGTAAAAACATGTAACCCCATGCTTTTTCTATCTGGGGACACTAAAACATCCCGATTGTACATTGTCAATTCACATTTTATGATGTCTGGTTGTTGCCAGTCTGATGCCCAGAATGGCCACAATGGTGTTTATGTTACTACTCCAGAATGGATGATGATATCACTAAACAATTTCATATATCTATCTGGTCCTCATAATGAAAATGATGGCAATCTGACACCTAATATGGTGAACTAATGGTAGCCATTTTAAAAATCTTGTTATCAGTCAGCTTTGCTGAACAGATTTTCATTTTGATTTGGGGTTTTCACCAGAAGACTTCTTATGATGTTCATTTGGTCTTCAAATAAGTTGCTGATCTGACATCTGTAATGGCTGCTATTATCAACCATCATACAAATCTTGTTGTTGCCTCACCTGATTCTGTAAAGACGACAGTCACTATCTTTAAAATATTTTTATCAGTATTCCTCTCCAATGAATTGTTATGTCATTATCTAAATGTACCAGCTTTATTCTTTCGTACCTTGTTGGTCCAAAATGAAAATGGTGCCAGTCATACATCCATTATGGTTGAGATTGTAACTGTCTTAAAAATCTTTTTGTCTAACTCCACATGAATGGAATCATTTTAACATGGGTTTTGAACCAAAATACTTCTGATGATATCCACTTTGTCCTCAATAAAAATGGTACCAAACTAACATCCAGTAATTGTATCACAGCCGTTATTTGAAAATAATGCCTAATAATGTTAGAGAACGTACAGCACTTGACAATTAAAAGAAACAGACAGTCCTACCTTGAATTCCTGGAAATTCGTGTCACTCTCTATGGGAAACTCGTTTAAAATTTATATGGTAACTATTACAAATTTAAATTTAAATTTTAGAAATATATGTAACCAATGCAGCAATAGAACATTCTGCTACACTCCTAAGTTAATTGATGGATAATTTTATTTATTGGAATTATACAAAGGTTGGATTACAATTATTAATACTATTATTATTATTGTCAGCATTATGGAGGAAGAAGAGAGGAGATAGGTTTCATCAATTTGTCAAATTTCAAGAAAACAAAAATTATTACAAGAAACTATTTTGGTGTAACATTAGTCAGCTTTTTCTCTGTATGATACACCCATCTAATATGTCAGGCTTATCACATGTTATTGCATTGAACACCTAACCATGCAATAACATTTGCATATATTTTTACAATGCTTGGAATGATTTCTGTGGAACATTTTTATGTCTGTAGCTTAAAAGTCAGAGTCAAAGCAATGTAAAATTATAAATTAGTGTTTCCATGTCCAGAACAGAAGTATTTAGAACCATGGAAAATATCTTAATGTCTCTTAGTTATATAGATACTGACTATACAGTGTGTTGCATATCAGAGGGATACTCAAGTTCCATTAGGTCTTGGTCATGTCATTTTAGGCTAGAAATCTGTAATATAATCCTTGGCTATAAAGTTTTAACCACTGCAGAATTTTAATAATACATTGTATTTGCAGCTAACAAACCCTTTGGCTGACAGTAACCACTGCCGGATACAGAGTGTGTTTGATGTGGACCAGATGAATGCGATTGTGGAAGGAAGTGATCCTGACCTGGATGAAATTTTCAATCAGATGTTTGAAGGTAGTTTTCAGGATGGATTACATGAGGATGATATATTTGATGACTCAGATGTTGATTTTGAGAGTCTAACTGAAGATGATACCTGTACAAGAAACAAGGTCACAGACTGCCTTGATCCTGATGAGAAGCCCCTTTATCCTGGTGCCACAGTTACTATTGGAGCTTTTATGTTGTTGATAGCATTATTTTGCACAAAACATAATTTGATTGGGGATGCTGTGCTGTAGTTATTAAACATCGTAGCAGTTGCCCTTCCAAATGGACACAGTCTGTGTACTAGTCTTCATGCATTTAAGAAGTTTTTCCGAAACCTACCAAATCCATTGGTCTATCATCATTATTGTTGTTTCTGTTTGGGATATATCAAAGACCATACTTTAAATATATGTCCATATGCTTTCTGTAATAAACCTCTTAATCAAAGTGACAAACCGTACTTCCTGGAAATGCCAGTTGATGTTCAAGTGAAGAACTTGTTTTCCCAAACTGGATTTTTTAACAAGCTTAAAGAAAGATTCAAATGCAAACGTAAGAATGGTTTCTTTCAAGATATTTATGATGGTACACTGTATAGATCATACTCTGACAAAGAAGGGCCCCTAGGGTTTCCAGAAAACATATCATTTACCTTCAACACAGATGGAGCACCTGTCTTCAAGAGTAGCAAGGTTTCAATCTGGCCATTGTTTCTTGTTATTAATGAACTTCCTTATCAGATACGTATGAAAAAGGAGAATATGATTTTAGCAGGACTTTGGTTTGGAAGTCAAAAACCATTAATGGGATCTTTTCTTTGCCCTTTTCTTGACAAGCTCAAAAAAATGGATCAGGGAATAGAATGTTTATCGCCTGAACGAGGAACTTTTCTTTGCAGAGCATTTTTGTTGTGTGGTACTGCTGATTTGCCAGCAAGATGTCTACTTTGTAATTGTATTCAGTTTAATGGAGTGTATTCCTGTTGGAAATGCAAACAGAGGGGTGAAACAGCAAATGTTGGGAAAGGGCATGCCCATGTATTTCCATTCATATTAGATGAACCAAAGGGTCCAGAAAGAACTAGAAGCAGTGTTATTGAGGATGCTCGCAGAGCTTTGGATTATCAGGATTCAGGCTTGAAAATTCGGTGTGTTGATGGAATTAAAGGTCCCTCTTGGCTTACATTTTTCAAAAAGTTTCACATTGTGCATGGAATTGCTATAGATTATATGCATGGCGTTTTACTAGGTATTCAGAAACTGCTGTTGCGATTGTGGTTTGCACCAGAATTCAAGGGAAAATCATTCAGCTATCATAACAAAGTATGTGAAGTTGATAAGAGACTTCAGAGTATTCACCCCACCCTTGACATTACAAGATTACCACGTTCGATAGAAAGCGACCTCAAATACTGGAAGGCATCTGAATTCCGCTCTTTTCTCTCATACTTCGGGCCAGTAGTACTCCATGTAATATTGGACAATAAAAGATTTTTTCATTTTTTGTTGCTGGTAAATGGAATGCATATTCTTCTTAAATGTGGGTCCCATGAAAGTGATATCAGCAGAGCTGAAAAAATGCTGTTTGAATTTTGTCAGAAATTTGCACACTTGTATGATAAATGTTACATGACTTTAAATATTCATCAGCTGGTACATATGGCAGATAGTGTTCGATGTTTGGGACCCCTTTACACACATAGTTGTTTTTCATTTGAAGATAAAAATGGGTTTATTCTGAAAATGATTAGAGGTACACAAAATATTGATAATCAGATTATCACTGGAATTTCTTTTATTCAAAAGCTGCCAGAAGTAAAAAAAGATGTATTGCAAAAGGGTCAGATCTTGAAAAATTGTACAATTCTATTGAGTCTCCAAATGTTTTAAAAAGGGGGAAAATGATTGATAATGACATCTATGTTTTAGGAGCTGTTACGATGAGAACATTGCCTGATGCTGAATATGCAGAGATGTGCAAATACCTAGGCCATGCTCCAATAAGTGATACCTTTAAAAGTTTTAACCGACTTGAATTAAATGGAAACCTGATTTATGGCCACGAGTATGGAAGGATGACAAAACGTGACAACTCCTCTGTTTTGTATCAAAATAAGGACCTTTTATGTTTTGGACGTGTTAGGTTCATTGTGATACTTGATACAAATGACGAGAATTATGATACTGTTGCAATTGTAGAAGTTCTGAAATGTCCAAATTATGACCATAACTGTAATATTCTTGGTGTTGAAAAGACAGACAAACTGCAGATAATCCCTGTGAAGAGTATTAAGGATGGCTGTATGTATGTATCATTTGATGGTGCACATAGATCTTATGCATGCAGATTTCCAAATAGACTTGAATCTGATTAAGTACAGAGTGTCATGTGTATCAAACTGTGTGAAGAACATTTGCATTGACCCCATAATTGTGTAACTTTTTTTGACATTGCAAAATGTATACCGTAAGTAACTCCTGGCAGGCAATTACTTTCAACATAACAAGACTGTTTTCATTACAGATGATCTCAATATTCCTATATCTGCTTCAGAGGATGTATTCAACTGAAACTTGGTTACATTTCCAGAGATATAAAGTTATGCAGGGTTTTGTGGGATTTATGATGCATGACTATTGTCTAATGGATTGTTTTTTTTAGTTTAAATAAACTTTTTAACTATTTCTGAATTTACAATGATCTAGAATTATTTTACCTTATTAATGTCACTTTATATTGACCAGAAACTAGGGCTGACTTCACCTAATTTGTGTCTAAAGTCTGAATTTCTAACACAGTTGCATGCAAACTCTTGGAACTTCAGATTTACAGTAAGGTGTTGTTTATAATTAACCTCTGGGTACCTTAAACATTAATTTGTTGTTAAGCCCATATTATATTGAATATAAATTACAACCATATTTAACTGTATATATATTACATTTTGAACTTAACAGTTATAATATATTCTTTGTATGTGTTTTACTATTTTTTTATTTTAAATGTACATGCATTCTTCTTCAGGTACGTTTCTCCAAAAGCTAGGATTTCATAAGTAAATTGACTTACTACTTTATCATGATTGATGACAGTTGAATCGCATCCAATATAGTATATCACACAAATCATATTACTTGATAAAAAAGTATTATTATAACCACATATTAAAATTATTACATGAAAGCTCACAACCTCTGGGAAAGCATACTGTTCTGTGGCATTATATTATAATGATCAATTCAAATAGGAACAGACTATGTGCAGGACTCCTATATTATTGCTTGAAACTTGTGTATGCGTATGTTTTTATAGTTTGACATTAAAACTGACTTGAAATCTTTAAAAAAATATTAAGGGAATTTATAATACTCAAATGTTTCTATGTTGTACAAGGCTTCATCATTGTTTGATTATCTGAAATAAATTCTGAAAAGAACTGAAAATGATGAATGTTTTATTTTTACGAATGTTACTTCTTAAGCTTGAGAATTAGTTTTGTATTTTTACAGTGCATTTAGCGTTCATATGATCACAATTGTAATTTAATCATTGCTACGGATTGCATTTTGCTTAGCAAATTCAAAGAATATATTCAAAGTTCAGGTCTAAATAATGGAGAACCATATATTAATATGCTCTAGGTGTTTTTAGTTATCTGTGGTATTTACATTCTTTCATATTAAGTTATTCAGAAAATTCCTTCTCCTGTGAATTCCAAGTCCAAATATCTGCTTAAATGTGCACATGCAGTAAAATTCACACTCTGAACCCTAGAATTCCGCCTTGTACAAATTTCGAAGTCCAATTCTTATTCTGAAACCAAATTTCCGCCTGGCAGAAATTTCAAAGTCCAGTTCAGTCTCATTCTAAACCCAAATTTCCGCCTGGTACAAATTTCAAAGGAAAAAATGACGTCTCAAAACACTGACTTATAGTGTTTTCCGCCATAGCCAGGCGGAAAAATATAAAATTACGCCTCAACTGAGAGGCGTAATTTAGAATTTGTCTTATACAAATTACGTCTCCTGCTCTATTCCACCTGGAATTTTTCCATTCCAGGCGGAAAACAGGTGGTTTCCGTCTCAATGACGGGTGGTTTCCGTCTCTCTGTTTCATACAGGAACCATTCCTGCTAAAATAAATTCCAACAGAAAAAGAAGAAAAAAAATAGCAATTTACATTTTAAGAAGCATTCGATGACAACCGGAATGTCAAATTAATAGGGCAGAGAGAAAGTAATGGTTTAGCTAAATCTAGAGTTTCTTTTATTTATAGTTGTGATATAATTATAATTAGCATTGAAAATTAAAATAAAATTATTGTTAATGCATTAAATATGTGTAGCAATTAGCTATATCTTTAGTTTCCAATGTAAGTAAATTTATTTGTGTTAATGTCATATCATGAACAAGCTCTTCCAATATGTTGAATCCAATGTTTATTTTCCATTTTTTTAACAATATCAACTGGTTTAAGTGAATGGCAAATTATGGAAGTGGTCAATATAGTATGTGGTCAGACACGACATTAAAAAGGTCAAGTGATAAAGTTAATTATTTTAAATCTTTGTATGTCCAAATTATGTTTATTTATTTATTTATTTTTTCCTTTTATGTCAGCTTTTATCAAACTCTTATGTATGTTCTATGAGACATGTCTGTCTGACACTAAGCAGCACCATCATATCCAAAAATAGCCTTGAAAATAAAATAATGCAACTAAGTAGTTTATAAAATAAAAACAATTTCCTTCCTTTTCACACATTTCATTACATTACAACTTTGAAACATGCCATTTCTAAAGTAACAATCTTTCTTATGTTTTGGTTGATAAGCAGATGCTTCCCATCATGCTCTTTAAAAATACATATCAACTTAATTCATTCTGTCTATGGGGGCCCTGAGCGGCCGAGTGGTCTAAAGCGCTCTCTGTTATGGATCACTGCCATCTCACCTCTGTCTGCGTGGGTTCGAGTCTCGGATTCAGCCAATGTGGGTATGTGAGAAAGCTTGCCAGTAGCTTCTTGTGGGTTGGTGGTTCTTTACAGGGGTTTTCCCTAGTTCTTCCTCCTCCATTAATACTGACCGCCATGTATAGCCTATTGTGTGCTGAAAAATGGCGTTAAATCCTACAACAAGAACAACAACATTCTGTCTATGGGCCATGGGTGGCTCAGTTGTCTGAAGTGGTATATAAGAAATATAATGCCAGGAGCTCCAAGTGCCAGGATTTTCCTAGATTCTTCTTAAACCGCTTGTAGTGGCTGGCATGTATAGCCTATCATGTACAGTGGCATTAAGCCCCTGGGTGGTCCAGTGTCTAAATTGCTCACCTATATTGATCACTGCCATCTCACCTATAGACCAATATGGTATATGAGAAAGATCACCAGTCATTTCCAGTGGGATTTTAGTTTTTCCCAGGATTTTACCAGATTCTTCAAAGACCATTTATACTGGCCAGTATGTACAGCCTGAGTAGCATATACTTAAACAAATGGCATTAAGCCCAAAACAAAAACGGCCACTAAGGGCCCAAGGTAGTCCAGTGGTCTAAACTGTTCACTTTTACAGATAACAATGACATATCACTGCCATCTGAATCCATCTATACCATACAATTTATAGACAGAAAGCTCATGCTTTTATTATTATTATTATTATTAATATTATTTTTCAGGAAAGAGACGGGGTGGGGTGGGGTGGGAGGTATAATATGAACCTTCATTCTGTAATACTTTGAGATGACCACCATGATTCCATCACTGAACAAAATCAATTGATAGATTGCTATGGAGTGACAGAACTTGTAACAACCATTATGCCTCCCCCCTTTCTACACAATGACCAGTACCATGAATTTCATTTGCAATGAGACCCTGTGGCTCACCATTATCAATTGCTCTAGAACTGCATATAGAAACTGATATGTTGCTATGTCAACACATAAAAAGGTGTACATACTTTTGTATCCATGGGTGACTACAGTAGATAGTCACATAAATTACTGTAAAATCTTCAACATGCTCTAATGTGGTAAACCTGCCATTTGCACCTTATATTACTTTTTTGATTTTTCATGTCATGCATAGAGAAGTGCTATTTTGATTTTTCATGTCATGCATAAAGAGGCGCTATTTTGATTTTTCATGTCAAGCATAGAAAAGTGATAGTCTAATTTTTTATGTCATGCATAGAGAAGTGTTATTTTGATTTTTCATGTCATGCATAGAGAAGTGTTATTTTGATTTTTCATGTCATGCATAGAGAAGTGCTATTTTGATTTTTCATGTCATTCATAGAGAAGTGCTATTTTGATTTTTCATGTCATGCATATAAAAGTGCTATTTTGATTTTTTATGTCATGCGTAGAGAAGTGATAATCTGATTTTTTATGTCATGAATAGAGAAGTGCTATTTTGATTTTTCATGTCATGCATAGAGAAGCGCTATTTTGAGTTTTCATGTCATGCATAGAAAAACGCTATTTTGATTTTTCATGTCATGCATAGAAAAACGCTATTTTGATTTTTCATGTCATGCATAGAGAAGTGCTATTTTGATTTTTCATGTCATGCATAGAGAAGTGCTATTTTGATTTTTCATGTCATGCATAGAGAAGTGATAGTCTGATTTTTGATGTCATGCATAGAGAAGAGCTATTTTGATTTTTCATGTCATGCATAGAGAAGTGTTATTTTGATTTTTCGTGTCATGCATAGAGAAGTGTTATTTTGATTTTTTATGTCATGCATAGAGAAGCGCTATTTTGATTTTTTATGTCATGCATAGAGAAGTGATAGTCTGATTTTTGATGTCATGCATAGAGAAGAGCTATTTTGATTTTTCATGTCATGCATAGAGAAGTGCTATTTTGATTTTTCATGTCATGCGTAGAGAAGTGTTATTTTGATTTTTCATGTCATGCATAGAAAAACACTATTTTGATTTTTCATGTCATGCATAGAGAAGTGCTATTTTGATTTTTCATGTCATGCATAGAGAAGTGATAGTCTGATTTTTGATGTCATGCATAGAGAAGAGCTATTTTGATTTTTCATGTCATGCATAGAGAAGTGCTATTTTGATTTTTCATGTCATGCATAGAGAAGTGCTATTTTGATTTTTCATGTCATGCATAGAGAAGTGCTATTTTGATTTTTCATGTCATGCATAGAGAAGTGATAGTCTGATTTTTGATGTCATGCATAGAGAAGAGCTATTTTGATTTTTCATGTCATGCATAGAGAAGTGTTATTTTGATTTTTCGTGTCATGCATAGAGAAGTGTTATTTTGATTTTTTATGTCATGCATAGAGAAGCGCTATTTTGATTTTTTATGTCATGCATAGAGAAGTGATAGTCTGATTTTTGATGTCATGCATAGAGAAGAGCTATTTTGATTTTTCATGTCATGCATAGAGAAGTGCTATTTTGATTTTTCATGTCATGCGTAGAGAAGTGTTATTTTGATTTTTCATGTCATGCATAGAAAAACACTATTTTGATTTTTCATGTCATGCATAGAGAAGTGCTATTTTGATTTTTCATGTCATGCATAGAGAAGTGATAGTCTGATTTTTGATGTCATGCATAGAGAAGAGCTATTTTGATTTTTCATGTCATGCATAGAGAAGTGCTATTTTGATTTTTCATGTCATGCATAGAGAAGTGCTATTTTGATTTTTCATGTCATGCATAGAGAAGTGCTATTTTGATTTTTCATGTCATGCATAGAGAAGTGATAGTCTGATTTTTGATGTCATGCATAGAGAAGAGCTATTTTGATTTTTCATGTCATGCATAGAGAAGTGTTATTTTGATTTTTCGTGTCATGCATAGAGAAGTGTTATTTTGATTTTTTATGTCATGCATAGAGAAGCGCTATTTTGATTTTTTATGTCATGCATAGAGAAGTGATAGTCTGATTTTTGATGTCATGCATAGAGAAGAGCTATTTTGATTTTTCATGTCATGCATAGAGAAGTGCTATTTTGATTTTTCATGTCATGCGTAGAGAAGTGCTATTTTGATTTTTCATGTCATGCATAGAAAAACACTATTTTGATTTTTCATGTCATGCATAGAGAAGTGCTATTTTGGTTTTTCATGTCATGCATAGAGAAGTGCTATTTTGATTTTTCATGTCATGCATAGAGAAGTGATAGTCTGATTTTTGATGTCATGCATAGAGAAGAGCTATTTTGATTTTTCATGTCATGCATAGAGAAGTGCTATTTTGATTTTTCATGTCATGCATAGAGAAGTGCTATTTTGATTTTTCATGTCATGCATAGAGAAGTGCTATTTTGATTTTTCATGTCATGCATAGAGAAGTGCTATTTTGATTTTTCATGTCATGCATAGAGAAGTGCTATTTTGATTTTTCATGTCATGCATAGAGAAGTGTTATTTTGATTTTTCGTGTCATGCATAGAGAAGTGTTATTTTGATTTTTTATGTCATGCATAGAGAAGCGCTATTTTGATTTTTCATGTCATGCATAGAGAAGTGATAGTCTGATTTTTGATGTCATGAATAGAGAAGTGCTATTCTGATTTTTCATGTCATGCATAGAGAAGCGCTATTTTGATTTTTCTTGTCATGCATAGAGAAGCGCCATTTTGATTTTTCATGTCAAGCATAGAAAATTGTTATTTTCCAATGAAGAAACTCCATCATGTCAATATTTGACCTTTAAATGAGATTTCCAGACATTTTACAATCGAAAATGTTTTGACTTCAAAATCTCTTGACATTTTTAACAGAAAAAACAAAATCAAATGCGAGGTAAAATTTGTGAAAAAATTGAGTAGTGCTTCTTTAGCATAACATAAAAGACTCAGGAACAAATTTGTAAAAACTGGCTTCCTCACTGTCTTCAGCATAATTATCACATTCTCATACAAGAACATATTCATGCTAAGGCTCAAATTAACCACAACAAAATATTGCAATGACTAAATATAGAAATACAATTCTACAGTTTTATGCTAATTAAAAGAAGAAAGCAAAACCCAAAAATGTTTTGTGAAAATGTTAAAAAGTACTTAAGTTTTTGTGAAATATGACCCAACAGATCAAAAGGTTTATCATAAGTCCAAATATATGATGTTCCAATTGAATTCCAGTGGTGTTGAAAATAAATTCCAATACTGGATGTGTTGATATGCCTGTAGTCTCAAAAGTGCCAATATCCTGGAATGTGACAATGTACAGTATTAAGATTCTTTTGTATTATGTCATGTGTTTAGGCTCAAATAAACAGTAATACAGGAAAGAATGAAAACAACAACCTTTGAAAAAATAAAATAATTTATTTCCCTAAAAATAATTCTGTGAAATGAAAAACTATGAACTTAGAGTTTTAAGAATCAAATTCAAAAATAATCCAAGAATAATCCAACAATACAATTTTAGTTGTCCTAATAAAAAAATGTTCTTCTGATTTCTAATTTGAATCCTGACGAAGAATCCAAGATGGAAGACGATGACGTATGCTGCAATCTGTAGTGTTGAAGTCTACAGTTCCTTGTAGAAACAAGAATTATCAGTCTGGTTATGGAAATCAAAATAAATTTCTTATAAGAACTGTCTTTGATTAAGCATTTCACATGAGCACATGTATTTTCCAGAAAAATAACAGAATTAATCCCTTTGAATCCAAATAATTTGAAATAACTTCAACAAACACAATGTACAACTTCCAGTTTAACAGCCCAGCTATTACTAGGAATAACTCTCCAAAATAGAGGTTATATTGTATCCTAAAACGTAAACAAGGGGTCAAGTGATCATCTTCTCGAAGCTTAAAGAAACCAAGTACTTGTTGAAGGTCACGTACACCCATTATGACCATGACAAAAACCAATCATTTTACTCTAGGAAATAAAAAATATAAAAAATTGTTTACATATTAAACACAAAGTTCCATCATGACCTCAACAACAACCAATCATTTTAAAATAAAGATAGAACTTGTTTACATAGTTGCAACAAATTTTGAAACAAGGTCAGGATTTAGATCAACACCTGGTGTTTATAAACTAACAGTCAAGGTCAAATTATTTTCTGAAAAAAAGTATCATCCATCTCTAGTGAATAAATTGACATTACAATATCATGTAATAAAAATATTTTTTTTTAATTGACAAACAATTAAATTGAAATAAATATATATTAAATCAGATATAACTAAATATACATCCTCCAATAAAGAAAAAGAAAGATTGGTACATAAAGCTTTCTTTTTACCACAGACTAATTATGCATGAGGTTAAAAAGAACTCATAAATTACAGTGTACATGAAATAATACATTGTTATACACTGGAAAGTGCGTCTGCTATTAAATTATCTTTTCCATTGATGTGTC
Source organism: Sinohyriopsis cumingii (assembly GCA_028554795.2). Classification (NCBI taxonomy): domain Eukaryota; kingdom Metazoa; phylum Mollusca; class Bivalvia; order Unionida; family Unionidae; genus Sinohyriopsis; species Sinohyriopsis cumingii. Next base: position 6,000,875 of record JAPYKE020000055.1, read on the forward strand.
TGATGTCAAGATTATATTCCTGCAATAACAAACTCTATCTTACTAGTCTTTGATTTTTATTTTTCATCTTGCTGATGAAAGTAAGGGAGTTGTGGTCACTGAATACAACAATCGAAGAAAGAGCTGAACTTAGGTAAACTTCAAAATGTTGTAATGCCAATATCAAAGCCAAAAATTCCTTCTTGATTTTTGAATTATTTATCAGGTGCTTATTTAATTTCTTAAAAAAAATAGCACACTAGATGATCAATACCTTTTCATCTTCTTGAATCAAAACTGCTCCAACCCCATCATCACTTGCATCAACAAGCAGTTTGAATGACTGGCTGAAATTTAGAGCTGTAAGAACTGGCACACTTTTTCAGTCCAAAGGAACTTGTTTTTCTTACTCAATAAAATTGTCAGGGATTCAGCAATTATAGAAAAATCGGAACAAAATTTTCGATAGTATCCTGCCATACCCAAAAATCGTATCAGTTGTTTCTATTAATAGGTATGGGAAATTCATTGATTGCCTTGTCCTTAGCATCTATAGGTTTAACGTGTCTATGTCCCACAATGTGTCCCATAAATGTTACACTAGCACACCAGAACTCACTTTTAGATAAATTAATTGTCAAACATGCATCTGTCAGTCTGTGAAAGAATTTCTGAATAGTTGCTAAATGTTCTTTCCAGATGTCGTTGTAGATGATGACATCATCGATGCAGGCATCACAGTTGTCTAGACCAGAGATATTCATATTCATGAGACGTTGAAATGTACTTGGTGACCCTTTCATACCAAACGGCATTAATTTATATTGGTAAAGTCCACCTGGAGTCACAAATGCTGAAATTTTCTTTGCTCTTTCAGTTAGTGGAATCTGCCAAAATCCTTTCAGAAGGTCAAATTTGTTGACATGCTTGGCATTTCCGATCGTATCAATACAGTCATCGATTCTTGGTAATGGGAATGAATCTGTTTTTGTCACACTATTCACCTTCCTATAATCAGTACACATATGGAAAGTTTTATCTGGTTTTGGAACAAGTATGCATGGTAAACTCCAATCACTTTTACTGGGCTCTATAAAATCATTCTCCAGAATATATTGAATTTCTTTTTTCAAGTATTCCTGTTTGAGAGGGTTCATCATATATGGGTGTTATAAGACAGGTTTGGAATTCACAATTTCATTGTCATGGAAAATTTTGTTTGTCCTTCTAAGAACATCTGGAAATAAGTGCTCATATTCAAAAAGTAACTGTTTAAGTTCATTTCGTTCTTGTTCTTGCAAATATGAAAGTTTCTGGTCCAGATCTTTCATAATTTCTGAATTCTGAAGATTTGTCACTCCAATATCAGTGAAATCCAATGATATTCCTTCACTTAATTCTTCATTGAGTGGGACAGGTACAGCTAAATTAACTGCATGTTTAACCTGGCTATCTCTTTCAATATACTCTTTTAGCATGTTAACGTGTCAGAGTTGTTTTTGTTTACACCTCCCAGGAGTATTTATGATGCAGTCTAAATCATTTATTTTCCTGTCAACTGTGTAGGGACCATAAAACTTGGTCTGAAGATGATTTTGTGGTACTGGCAAGAGAGCCAGGACTCTATTACTAGGCTGAAAGCTCCTTTCTTTCGAGTTTTTATCATATCTTAACTTCATTTTTGGATTGAGTAGAGTATAGACATACCCTTGCGACCTCACAAGCCTTTGACTAGTTATATTTAAAATTAGAAACATAATCAAGAAGATTAATTTCAGAATCTTCATTACAAAGAAAGTTTCTCTTTCAACAACTTCAATGGTCCATGCACAGTGTGTCCACCAAAAGACCAGTTCAAAGAGACTGAAACCTAAAGATTCTTGAACGGATTCCCTAACAGCAATCAATAGTAAATGAATGCTTTTATCCTAATTTTTATTCGTATCATAACAATATGATTGAATCATATTTTTCAAGGTTTAATGAAATCTTTCTAATGCCCCTTGGCTCTCATGGTGATAGGCAGAAGATCTGAATTGTTGGATGCCTAATTTTTGTACATAACTTGCTGGCATATTCCTGACATGAAATCTGACACTTGATCAGACTGTACAGACCTGGGAAGGCCAAACTGAGTAAAAAACTTTATCAAAGCTTTTACTATTGTTTTAGATTTTATATTCCTCAAGGGAATTGCCTCTGGAAACCTTGTTGATGCACACATAATGGTCAAAATGTATGGGTTACCTGACTTGGTCTTAGGTAATGGACCAACACAATCCACCATAATTCTACTGAATGGTTCGTCAAAGACAGGAATATGTTGTAGATGAACCTTGTGAATTTTCTGATTTGGTTTTCCTACCATTTGACAGGTATGACATGATCTACGGACTATTTACCAACATCACTTTTAATTTTTGGCCAATAGAAGTGAGTTAAGATCTTGTGATAAGTTTTATTGATGCCTAAATGACCAGCCAATGGAGTTTCATGGGCCAGACTAAGTATGTCCTGCCTGTATGGTTTTGGAACTACAATTTGATAGTTCACTGACCATTCGTCATCAGCAGGTACATCGGAAGGTCTCCATTTTCTCATAAGAGTTCCATTTTTAATCAAATAACAGACAGGAATTTCAGTAGCTTCAGTTTCACTAATGGCCTTCTGAACAAACAGGAGATCTTGTGATCTTTTTCCTGTTCAACGACAAGTGACTGTCGTTTATCACCCTGTTTAGAAAAAAGAGAATGAGTCTTTAAAAGAGGATCACTGTGATCAATACCTTCTGATTGATTCAAACAAGGAGTGAAAGTGACCTCATCAAAAGCCTGACCAGTACATGTGTCAACTAAATGAATAATTTCCTTATGTACATCATTCTCTAGAGCTTTCTTTGTCATAGCTCTGGTAACTGCACAAGCTGGAAATACATCAGGGAATTATTTTTCAATTGGATCTACTTTTTGATACAAGCAAGGCTTACCAGTTACAAGTGGATTAACCACAACCTTGTCTCCGGCTAGGTCATTCCCTAGTAATAAATGAATGCCCTCAACAGGTAAAACAGAGACCGTTCCGACTGTCACGGGTCCTGAGACTAAGTCTGGTGACAAATTTACACAATGGAGAGGAACATGAACAAAGCCACATTCTACTCCCTGAATAAGAACACTAGAAGAAGACTTGTCAGAAAAAGGCAAAGTACCTGACAATAAAAGACTGAGAAACTCTTGTGTCCCTTAAAATTTTGATAGTGATAGGATTGGCTGAATTACCCAAGAGTGATAGAGAACCCTTCGATATGAATGGTGCATAATTCTCCATAATCAGATCAGACTGGGGTTTATTAGACCCAACAAATGTATTGCTTTCAATACATAACCCTGACCTTGAACTCTTAGAAATAAGAGCATTTGGAATAGGTCTGTGTTTATTCTGATGCCTATTTTTCAATTTGTAGCAATCAGAAATAACGTGTCCTTTTGTTTTGCAATAGGTACACATAGGAAGAGACATGGATCTTGAATCAAGCTTCTCTGAAGTCTCATTTTTAGAAGTTGTGCCAGTTTGAGTTTTAGAAGGGCTTGTTTTAGGCTGAAATACTTTTCTGCCAGAAGACTGTTGAGTAGAAGTCCTATTTGCGAAAGGAACTTTATGAGTTAAAGAATATTCATCAGCAGCTTGAGCAGCATTTTTCAATGATTAAATCTGATGCTTGTCAAGATAAGACTTAATGTCACTATGGACACAGTTTTTGAAATCTTCAAGTAATAAAAGTTGTTTAAGACTTTCATAATCTTGTTCAACCTTTTTGGCTAAGCACCATCTATCAAATAACTGCTCTTTTTCTGTAGCAAATTCAACATGAGTTTGTCAAGCTTCTTTTCTATAGTTTCTGAATTTTTGCTTAGCTTCAAGGAGGAACTCATAACCCCTTAAGATGCAATATTCTGTGACCATATCATAGTCACCACTTTGTTGAATTGACAGTGAATGGTAAATATCACTAGCGTTACCAGTGAGTACCCACTGTAATAACTGAGTCCAATGCTCACTTGTCCACTTCAAATTTTCAGCAGTGTTTTCAAAATAAGGAGAATATTTGTCTGCTTCTTTTTCTCTGAAAGGTGGCAATAATCTAATATTCTTTGCAAGATCAAAACTTAAATTTGGATTTGAAGTAAAAATGTGCTTTTCACGTGCCAGTTCCATTTGTTTCATTCTACATGGGTATTCCATCTCTTCTTTCTCTCTTTGCATTTGCAGTTCTCTCTTTTCTCTCCTTCTTCCTTAACTAACTGCATTTGCATCTGTTTTTCCTTCTCTCTTTCCTGTCTCTCTCTCTCTCTCTCCTCTTTTTCATATTGTAACTTTATTTTATTTTATTTTTATAATAACATTTGATGTTTTTCTTTCTCCAATTTCATTTGTCCTTTTTCTTTTTTCCAGTTGCAGTCAATGAATCACATTATATCATATTATGTAATAACCAGGTCAAAGGTCAATGTACTGATTAATATGTACCTCTCCTACACTTCAATAAGGACAATTCAATTAAAATAAAAGACTTTATTTTTGTTTGGTAGATGCAGAACCTAACATCAGAGACAGGTGGACATGACCTAATCTTATTATAAAGTTTAAGCTTGGAATTTTATACACGGTATGCAGATACATGAGGTCACTAACCCGAAAACCTTGCACATAAATCAGCTAACCCATCCGTTTTGTAACACAAATAAGCTTCCTTCCTTTGAGTAATGTAGAGGAACCATACCAACAACAATAGTCATTATAACAGTAAAACCCTGGCTCAGTGGTCATTAAAAATTGTTATAAGGAAAACCCTGCTCACTAACCAACACCTAAAAGTTTATGTAAGTAACTACTGGCTCAGTGGATTTCATTTTCTATTTTCCTCAATATGAACAATCTGGCTCACTGGTCATTGAAACAGATCTTTAACAGAGGACCTCTCCAGACACCAACAATTATAGAATTACAAAAGTAACACCTACTCCCCTTATTTTATGAAAATTATATCATGAACTAAGATATTTATTTTGCAATGCATACCCTACTACCAAAAGCCTCTGATAGACATAATAAAGAAACAACTAACTTAGAGTGAAGATATCACAAGATATCACATTTCTGTTGCTGATCTTTTTTTTTCCTACAGGAACTACTTTAGGCCCTTATTTAATTATTCCAGATATTGTGTTGATAGATTCATGTGGCTCTTTAAGAAAGTCATAAATGTGAGCAGCACCTTCCCAGATCCTTCCTGGCAGACCTGGGCTGCTTCATTTGTATACTTCATTGGCTCTTGTGGTCTGATTGTTTATTTATTTTAGTTACAAGGCTCCCAAACTACCTGCCATTAGCATACCAATTTTGTGTGTGGCTTGCTTGAGCAAATACAATGCTGTAAGCATGTGGAATTATAGTCTTTACACAACTGTACTCCTCAGGAAGTCTTACAGCAAAGCAAATACAAGGTTGGTGGGAGAAGATCAAATTATTACTAGTGGCAGTTCAATATTTATTAATATTAAAACTCAGTATAATGCATGCTGACCAATATATTACTTGACTGGAAACATAGCTAGATCAAAATAATGGACTGTGTGAAACATTTAAATGGTCATCTTTTTATAGCAGTTACCTGGTATCAATGACCCTTGTAATCCCCTTGCCAGTTCCCAATATCCAGTATGAAGTTTGTGTATTAAACAGTCGATTTTTCTGTGGTCAGCAGTCAGGTATTTAATAACTGATTAATGTTTTCTCACTGCTTTAATCAGTCACTGCAGTGCATCACAACCAAACTAGTGCTTTGTTAGGAAAATGTTGTATAGATAAACATATCATGTGTTTTGATGTCTAAATATGTATCATCTTCTTGTTCTCACTGTAATCCAGTCACACTACCAATGTAACTCCAAGGTGTCATTTTCATCCAGTCACACTACCAATGTAACTCAAAAGTGTCAATTCACCCAGTCACACTACCAATATAACTAAAAGGTGTCGCTTTCATCCAGTCACACTACCAATGTTATTCAAAGGTCTTGAGAATTAAAATTAAAATTTTTACAGCATAAATGAGAATCACTTTTTGTGCCATGCCATTGTGACAGGAATAGCTTGATACCCTCATATATTTACCAGTAAATAACAACTATCCCTGATCAGAACAAAGTTTATCTTTGTGAAAAGATATGAGTTACACTTAACATTTCCATCTTTATGAAAAGATAAGAGTTAGATGTTTTCTCTTGTGTCTGAGGATATTTAAAAATGTTGTCTGCAAAGGCAAGTGAAGATTTTGTTCATGAGTTAATACTGATCACAGCATAAGTCTCTGACCACCTGTTTTAAATTTCAAAGGTGGAGGTAGGGGTACCATGACTGAGATATTCCTTTACTTCATTTATTCCATCTCAGGATACAAAATTGTTTATTTCAGATAATAATTTGGCTATAGTTGCTGATACTTTCCTTATGCAAATCGGTTGATAATGTTTTGCAAGGAAGCTGTATGGGGTTACAAATCAAGGTCCTTTTCATGCCACCCCAAATTATTTGAGTTATGCTCTTTTCATCACAGACCTTTCACATGACCACACTGTCTTTCGTTATTGGTTAGCTTAGCAACAGCTTCATCCAGATATTGTTTAATGTATGAACATTTGTTTATTAAGTTTATTTATACAAGATGATCAAACAAAAACTTTGTCCTCTGTTTCACAATGATATGTGAGCTGTCACTTTTTAGTAAAACTAGTGTTTTGTCCTGGTACAAAAAATAAAGTGCAGTGATTTTTTTTGGAGTCAGTAATGATTTAATAATTATTGGATGGACTAAAATGGACAGGATCCAATAATATTGTGTGGAACATAGGCTTTGGAAGATAACAATACATTGATGTATTAGGAATTTTGTTAAATAGTGTCCTTATCTGTTGAAATACTACTACTATTACTACTACTACTAATAATAATAATCACAACAGTAATGGTATTGTGTGCATCATGTTTATTCAAAATCCAAGTTTGTAAGGTGTGCCTGTATACATAGGTCACCTTTTGCACAAAGATCAATTTGGCCTCTTCCCATGGATGGTCACTATTGACAAGTCTGACTATAATAGGTAATTCCCTTACCAAGTGACATCCAGTTATGTGTAATGGATGTCACTATGCATGGGTTGTCACTGTTGATATCCATTTATGTGTCATGTCTGTCACTACTGACATCCACTTATGTGTTAGCTTTGTCACTATTAACATCCAATTATGTTTAAGGAGAGCAGAAATAAGGACAGATGGAAAGGTGATACAAAGAGCTTGCCGATTACAATGCTGGACCATAATAATGATTCTGTGTAAACAATGGGACCATTTAATCACTTTACAAATTGAAGTACCAAAGAAAATGTCATTTCTAGAACTAGAGGAATGGTGAGCAATTTGTTATTGTAAATATACCACTGCCTCACTTTCATCACTTTCACACACACACACACACACACACACACACACACACATATTATTCTATCATAAAATTACATAAAAATAGTGTAAATACAATGAATGATCTGCATATAGATATAAGTAAAAACAGTGACAATACAATGACTAGTCTGTATACATAACTTCTAGTGTTTACCATAATATGACTTTCTCTTGTTCAAAATTGTAATGCAATCTATTGAAATTTTTTGAGACTATTTCTTTTCATATTATGTTACAGCCAGCATAACTTTAAAAAAACCCAACAAATAAATATATACAAAAACTCTGACAAAAATAAGTCAGGAGCAGATACAAATATGTGCATCTTCAAATGACCATTACAGCAATGTATCAAAAACACTGACACTACTTGTAATCAAAGAAAAAGACTGACACTACTTGTAATCAAACTACAGCATAATATGTCCGTCTTCAAATGACCATAATAGCAATTTGTCAGAAACACACTTCTTATAAGCAAACAAAAATACTGACACTGATTGTGATCAAAATCAAACAAAAACACTGACACTACTTGTAATCAAACAAAAACACTGACACTACTTGTAGTCAAACAAAAACACTGACACTACTTGTAATCAAACAAAAACACTGACACTACTTGTAATCAAACAAAAACACTGACACTACTTGTAGTCAAACAAAAACACTGACACTACTTGTAGTCAAACAAAAACACTAACACTACTTGTAATCAAACAAAAACTCTGACACTACTTGTAATCAAACAAAAACACTGACACTACTTGTAATCAAACAAAAACACTGACACAACTTGTAATCACACAAAACACTGACACAACTTGTAATCACACAAAACACTGACACTACTTGTAATCAAACAAAAACACTGACACTACTTGTAATCAAACAAAAACAATGACACAACTTGTAATCACACAAAAGACTGACACTACTTGTAATCAAACAAAAACACTGACACTACTTGTAATCAAACAAAAACACTAACACTACTTGTAATAAAACAAAAACACTGACACTACTTGTAGTCAAACAAAAACACTGACACTACTTGTAGTCAAACAAAAACACTAACACTACTTGTAATCAAACAAAAACACTAACACAACTTGTAGTCAAACAAAAACACTGACACTACTTGTAATCAAACAAAAACACTGACACTACTTGTAATCAAACAAAAACACTGACACAACTTGTAGTCAAACAAAAACACTAACACTACTTGTAATCAAACAAAAACACTAACACTACTTGTAATCAAACAAAAACACTGACACTACTTGTAATCAAACAAAAACACTGACACTACTTGTAATCAAACAAAAACACTGACACTACTTGTAGTCAAACAAAAACACTAACACTACTTGTAATCAAACAAAAACACTAACACAACTTGTAGTCAAACAAAAACACTGACACTACTTGTAATCAAACAAAAACACTGACACTACTTGTAATCAAACAAAAACACTAACACAACTTGTAGTCAAACAAAAACACTGACACTACTTGTAATCAAACAAAAACACTGACACTACTTGTAATTAAACAAAAACACTAACACAACTTGTAGTCAAACAAAAACACTGACACTACTTGTAATCAAACAAAAACACTGACACTACTTGTAATCAAACAAAAACACTAACACAACTTGTAGTCAAACAAAAACACTGACACTACTTGTAGTCAAACAAAAACACTAACACTACTTGTAATCAAACAAAAACACTAACACAACTTGTAGTCAAACAAAAACACTGACACTACTTGTAATCAAACAAAAACACTGACACTACTTGTAATCAAACAAAAACACTAACACTACTTGTAATCAAACAAAAACACTAACACTACTTGTAATCAAACAAAAACACTGACACTACTTGTAGTCAAACAAAAACACTGACACTACTTGTAATCAAACAAAAACACTGACACTACTTGTAATCAAACAAAAACACTGACACAACTTGTAGTCAAACAAAAACACTAACACTACTTGTAATCAAACAAAAACACTGACACTACTTGTAATCAAACAAAAGCACTGACACTACTTGTAATCAAACAAAAACACTGACACTACTTGTAATCAAACAAAAACACTGACACTACTTGTAATCAAATTATTCAGTGTGATGAAAAAAATGGCAATAACTCTGACAACACTTACAATGTGTGTGTGTGTGAGTGTGTGTGTGATATGGATTTTCAATGTAGCTTTAGCAGTTTTTCAGTCAACTTATAATATATGCATACATTTTTCAGATGATGCCATTTACAATTTTTCATGGTGATCTGATGACAATTGTAGCACTGTTTTTATACTCAAGACTTTGCCATTCAGCTCCAAGTGAAAAAGCATTGACACTGATTTGCTGATACAGTGTGTGATGGTAAATCTGGACCTGTGATATTCATTGAAATCATAATAACAAACACTATGCACAATAATCCATTGGTGCATCAAGCAATGACAGGTAAGGGTCTATGCTGCTAATTTGAAATCATAGTAACAAACATAAACACTATATACATTAATGTACTGGTGCATCAAGCATTGATAGGTAAGGGTTGTTTTGAAATCATCATAACACTATGTATAATGTATACAGGTCTATTGGTGCATTATGCAATGACAGGCAAGGGTCTGTGATGTTCATTTGAAATCATAAATAACAATATGTACATGTCCACAGGTCTATTGGTGCATTATGCAATGACAGGTAAGGGTCTGGGATGTTCATTTAAAATCATAAATAACAATATGTACATGTACATAGGTCTATTGGTGCATTATGCAATGACAGGCAAGGGTCTGTGATGTTCATTTGAAATCATAAATAACAATATGTACATGTACATAGGTCTATTCATGCATTATGCAATGACAGGTAAGGATCTGTGATGTTCATTTGAAATCATAAATAACATTATGTACATGTACACAGGTCTATTGGTGCATTATGTAATGACAGGTAAGGGTCTGTGATGTTCATTTGAAATCATAATAACACTATGTACATGTCCACAGGTCTATTGGTGCATCATGCAGTGACAGGTAAGGGTCTGTGATGTTCATTTGAAATCATAATAACAATATGTACATGTACACAGGTTTATTGGTGCATTATGCAATGACAGGTAAGGGTCTGTGATGTTCATTTAAAATCATAAATAACATTATGTACATGTACACAGGTCTATTGGTGCATTATGCAATGACAGGTAAGGGTCTGTGATGTTCATTTGAAATCATAAATAATACTATGTACATGTACACAGGTCTATTGGTGCATTATGCAATGACAGGCAAGGGTCTGTGATGTTCATTTAAAATCATAAATAACATTATGTACATGTACACAGGTCTATTGGTGCATTATGCAGTGACAGGTAAGGGTCTGTGATGTTCATTTGAAATCATAATAACAATATGTACATGTACATAGGTCTATTGGTGCATTATGCAGTGACAGGTAAGGGTCTGTGATGTTCATTTGAAATCATAATAACATTATGTACATGTACATAGGTCTATTGGTGCATTATGCAATGACAGGTAAGGGTCTGTGATGTTCATTTAAAATCATAAATAACATTATGTACATGTACATAGGTCTATTGGTGCATTATGCAGTGACAGGTAAGGGTCTGTGATGTTCATTTAAAATCATAAATAACATTATGTACATGTACACAGGTCTATTGGTGCATTATGCAATGACAGGTAAGGGTCTGTGATGTTCATTTGAAATCATAATAACAATATGTACATGTACACAGGTCTATTGGTGCATTATGCAATGACAGGTAAGGGTCTGTGATGTTCATTTAAAATCATAAATAACAATATCTACATGTACACAGGTCTATTGGTGCATTATGCAATGACAGGTAAGGGTCTGTGATGTTCATTTGAAATCATAAATAACACTATGTATAATGTACACAGGTCTATTGGTGCATTATGCAATGACAGGTAAGGGTCTGTGATGTTCATTTAAAATCATAATAACATTATGTACATGTACATAGGTCTATTGGTGCATTATGCAATGACAGGTAAGGGTCTGTGATGTTCATTTAAAATCATAATAACATTATGTACATGTACATAGGTCTATTGGTGCATTATGCAATGACAGGTAAGGGTCTGTGATGTTCATTTAAAATCATAAATAACAATATGTACATGTACATAAGTCTATTGGTGCATTATGCAGTGACAGGTAAGGGTCTGTGATGTTTATTTAAAATTATAAATAACATTATGTACATGTACACAGGTCTATTGGTGCGTTATGCAATGACAGGTAAGTGTCTGTGATGTTCATTTGAAATCATAAATAACAATATGTACATGTACATAGGTCTATTCATGCATTATGCAATGACAGGCAAGGGTCTGTGATGTTCGTTTAAAATGATAATAACAATATGTACATGTACATAGGTCTATTGGTGCATTATGCAGTGACAGGTAAGGGTCTGTGATGTTCATTTGAAATCATAATAACAATATGTACATGTCCACAGGTCTATTGGTGCATTATGCAATGACAGGTAAGGGTCTGTGATGTTCATTTGAAATCATAATAACATTATGTACATGTACAGAGGTCTATTGGTGCATTATGCAATGACAGGTAAGGGTCTGTGATGTTCATTTGAAATCATAAATAACAATATGTACATGTATATAGGTCTATTCATGCATTATGCAATGACAGGCAAGGGTCTGTGATGTTCGTTTAAAATGATAATAACAATATGTACATGTACATAGGTCTATTGGTGCATTATGCAGTGACAGGTAAGGGTCTGTGATGTTCATTTGAAATCATAATAACAATATGTACATGTCCACAGGTCTATTGGTGCATTATGCAATGACAGGCAAGGGTCTGTGATGTTCATTTGAAATCATAATAACACTATAACACTATATGCATTAATCTATTGCTGCATTCAATTATGGCAAGGAAGAGTCTATGATGTTCATTTGAAAAAAATATTAATAAACAGGTGTGGTAAATGAGGGAAGTGATATATCCTTCAGACAATGTATGTACCTGTACAACAAATTTGGTTCAGTCTAATTTTTTTAACTGCTGAATTAAAAACTGATACTTGATACAGTACACCCTCATTAAAACACTGTTAATGTGAGTCATGCAAAAACCATGTAATGACTGTATGTAAGGTTCATATATATATATATATATATATATATATATATATATATATATATATATATATATATAATGAGATCAAAAGCCACACCCACCATTTACAAAAAGTAATGAGCATATAATGATGTACTATATACCAAGGGAATACATTGTAAGTAATGTGTTGTGTGTAGATTTTTCAGTCATTGAATTTTCTGCACAATAAAGACCTAAACTGTTCCAGCATGGTGATTGAACCGTGTTTCCAAGATATGTTTGTGCACGAATCACTGGCCCGGCTGGATCAGGAAACACAAATGTTGTTGAATATGGTTTTACAGTTTCTGCTTGATCTGAAATGACTTTTTTATTTTATTGTGTAAACAACTAATAATAGCTAGAATATTCTGTGTTTGGGCTTAATACCTGGACGATTATTAATGGAAAAGGTAAATATGTTTAATTTAGACCTGGGCTAGGTTTTGGAATTTCTTTAATGTAGTACTGGGCGCTGTGTTAATAACTAACATTTTGTTTTATTCTGCAAACATCTGGATCATTCTAGATGGTTGATTTCCATGAGGTAACAGTAAACTTTTTAATCTTTCTGTGGGAAGGATATATATATATATATATATATATATATATATATATATATATATATATATATATATATATATATTTCTCTATTCCTCTTTACAAAACTTTCAGCATTTTCTTCAAGACATCAATCTTACTTTATATTTGTAAAAAATATATTATTTTTAAACTTCGAAGGACTGGCATATCTTATATATACTGAGACTAATTATCAAAAATATTCTCTCTCTCTCATGACCCAAATGAATTACAAAATTGTCAGAAATAGCCATCAGGTTAGTGTAGGATGTTTATTGCATGGATTTGGTTTGGAAGGTGCTTTATGGCACAGCAACACAAATAGGTTATTTAGGTCTAAAGCAATTGGAGTTAAATCACCTTACCCAGGTACACACCAAGGTAGTTAATCCATGTAGCCCTATAGTAGGATTTGAAATAGCTCCCTTTTGGTCTGGAATCTGGCATGCTAACCACTGAGCCACTATGGCTCCCTGTTTATAACATGGAAGAATTTATGTAATTATGAGCTAAACACCAATACCTAATGATTTTTGTATAGCTTAACATGTAGGCCACATTGACCTATTTTAGTTGTAATGGTATTGTACTTCAATAGATTTTAAAAGGTTTGGGGCCCGATTGTAGCAAAGACACTAAAAGCATCTTTTTGAATCAGCGCCAATACTTAAACGATTTTAGTACTGCTTAACATGTAGGTCACATTGACCTAATTTGGTTGTAATGGTGCTGTACTTCAACAGGTTGTAACAGGATGATCCATGTTTGGGGTCAGATTATAGCGAAGCCAATAATAGCCTTTTGAATGAGATGTTTATTTATATTCTGATTAAAAGGTGATTCAATCCGACACAAACTCATGGTCATAAATTCCAAAAATTTATTTAACAAAATAATGAGTGTACCCCAGGTTAAACAACTGACATAAGGAAAATAATAGTTCCAAACTTGAACGAATCATAACATGCAACTTGCATGTGTAGTCAACAAAATTTAATGAAATAGAAATTATAAACAAAATATGATGTGGATATAAGACCATGGATGATCAATATTTAGAAATTAATGCAAACTGAAACAATATTGCATGTACCAGCAACAGTAACAAAAAAATGTGCACAACTATGAATATATTATGATTATTCAACAAGTTTTCAATTTGTACTAATATGTATAGTATTTGATTTACAAGTAGAACTTACACAAATAATATATATACATGTATGTATCTATCTATCTATCTATCTATCTATCTATCTATATATATATATATATATATATATATATATATATATATATATATATATATATATATATATAATACTGAATACATTTCCTGTAAAAGAACATAAAACTATAATGAATACAAATTATCTTTGGTTGCACCACTGTCAGATGATCATGGAACCTCCGTACTATCTGCCAAAGGATCCCTAAAGGGTCCCCCTTGTTTGCTGCGGAAATGTTGGTTCCAAAGCTTTGGTTACTCAAAACGTGATAGCCTCTGTCTTCCTCCAAGCCAACATCAGCAACAACTGCAGCAGACAGGTTATACAGCAACCAACTGAGTACTACTTGACCTCCAAGCTATTAGCTCTATCACACCTCCAATATCAAGACACATTAAGACAGCCCTTACAGCTCTACAGCTGCAAGGCAGACATGCTCTACAAAAAGCCAATCAGGTCAAAAGCTGAATATGTTGCCCTTGTGTAGTGGACAACTTTCCTGACAAAACCATTCAATTTGTAACATTACTAGGTCAGTTATTTATGTAGCCTGTTTATGGTGCAGTCCAAAAGCTGAAGTGTATTGTTTTTCATTGCAAACATTTTGAACTGAAGCCAACCTGGATTTTTTGAGTCACTTTGACCTACTTTCTTAATGGATTAGTGCTCATCAAATGCATATCCTTCCCAGGTTTAAAGATTTCAGTCATATATGTGTGCATATTAGATTCAAAAGACCTATATTTTCACAAGTTAAGGCAAAACCTTGACCTTCATCAGGTCATTAATCTATTACTTTTAAGGTGTGATAATAACAAATGTGTATACAATCACCAAGTTTCATGCTTTTAGCATTGACAGAGATTAAGATATAAATTTCTAGTCAGAAATTTGTATTGGCATTATCAGTCAATCAACCTGATGCATAATGCTG
Source organism: Sinohyriopsis cumingii (assembly GCA_028554795.2). NCBI lineage: Eukaryota > Metazoa > Mollusca > Bivalvia > Unionida > Unionidae > Sinohyriopsis > Sinohyriopsis cumingii. The sequence goes on from JAPYKE020000055.1 coordinate 6,016,345, forward strand.
TGTTTATGTGCTATAATCTAATTTAACTGCTGTTTTGCTTTTTCTAGTGATGCCACTTTCTATACAAAAATAATGGATAGACATTTTATGAAAAGAATTAGCATACAAATCCTATTAAACAGTTTTCTTAAGCAAATGTGTGACAGTATATAATTTAATTGAAGCAGACAGTTCCTGCATCAATGACAACCACATGGATGTGAGTTTATATGTTTACCAATTTTGTAAAGTTTTACAGATATTATTACTAAATTAGGTCATTTAAATGTGCAACTAATACACTCTTATTTGTGATGGAGCAGCATTATATATATACATGGACCATACATTATTTGGTACACATAAATGCACCAGCATGATGGCTTTTCTTAATGTTCGGGAGTTCTCCTAACAGCAGGATGGCTTTTCTTAATGTTCGGGAGTTCTCTTAACAGCAGGATGGCTTTTCTTAATGTTCGGGAGTTCTCTTAACAGCAGGATGGTGCTGTTTTATGTGTCAACCTATTGGTTGCATTTCTAGCATGCATATTACAGAAGGATGTACACCTGTCATCTGTAGCATAGTCCTTAATATTGAATACAACTAGACTAGATGTAGAGCAATATCAAAAGGTAGTACAAAAGTGGTTATTAATTCACCAGTAAAGTGATAGTCCTTTTATGGAAGAAATATGGTAATATGGCTCTAGTCATATCATGGGAATATACATTAATAGGTCCCTTGATCTTATCATGGGATATATACTTTATTGGGCCACCAGGCATTGTAGAGGGAGAAATAATGCAATAGGTCTGCTGACATTTTCAAGGCAGAATATTATGTATTGTGCATCAGAAGTCTGCTTTGTATGAGAAATACCCTTTGATCATATGGATATATTGGTACCCCTTCCATTACAGAGGGTCACAATAATGTAATAGGTCTGCTGGCATTTTCAAGGGAGACAATTTTGCACTGTTTATTTGATATTATGTATACATATTATGTATGATTGACTTTGGTCATTACTGAGGGTAGAGGTCTGCCATTTTTTGTTGCTGTAAACTACATATTAAATAGCTAATACATGTTTATGATTTAGTTTATAAAATAAGATAATTATTATGTGGAGATAAATATGTTTACTAGGTATGATTTCTAGTTATATCTTTGATTCTGACCTTAGAATTTTATAGAAAAATCTTTATTAACAGTCTGATGGAAACTTCTATTAATTTGACCCTCATCCTCATATTGAAATTGTGTCTTATATAAATGTAATTATCTTCATAATGAGTCATTACACATCTCAATATCAGTCTGAATGGAATCACATTATGTTCAGTTGATTTAACTTATGTATTAAAATTTTTCACTGGAAGTACAAAGTTGTCATTCATAACAGGTTAGACTACATTACTACCTTGAAATTATTGTAAATTCATTCAAGGATATTTGTATTTTATGTTTCTGATACATCCCACCTCTTATCATATCAACTCTATTCCAGGTCACATTCACATTAGCATATACAAGTGTAGAATTAATTTGGAACACTACTGGAATTCATTTGGAACACTCAATACTTTTGGACTGTTAGTAATACATGTATTTCAGGATTATTTCACAATACTGTAAATTCCTTTTTAAAGCTTCAAATTTTGTTCTAGAGAAATACATTATTGGTTAACTTTTACAAAACTTGATGGTGTCTGCTCATTTGTTTTACTTAGCTTAGGACAATGCTTTCTGTCACCATGTCTGTCTTACTGTGATCTCATGCTTACATGTTACTTTCTATCATGATGTCTGCCTTCCTATGATGTCTTACTTGCATGTTACTTTTTGACACCATGTCTGCCATACTGTGATGTCTTGCTTACATGTTACTTTCTGTCACTATGTCCTCATTCCTGTGGTGTCTTGCTTACATATTACTTTCTGTCACTATGTCTGCCTTCCTGTGATGTCTTTCTTACATGTTACTCTCTGTCACTATGTCTGCCCTTCTGTTATGCCTTGCTTATATGTTACTTTTGTCACTATGTCTGCCTTCCTGTTATGCCTTGCTTACATGTTACTTTCTGTCATTATGTCTTCCTTCATGTGGTGTCTTTGTTACAAATTACTTTCTATCACTATGTCTGCCTTCCTGTGATGTCTTTCTTACATGTTACTTTCTGTCACTATGTGTGACTTCATGTGACATCTTGCTTACGTGTTACATTCTATCTCTATGTTTGCCTTCCTGTGATGTATTTCTTACATGTTACTCTCTGTCACTATGTCTGCCTTCCTGTTATGCCTTGCTTGCATGTTACTTTCTGTCATTATGTCTGCCTTCCTGTGATGTCTTTCTTACATGTTACTTTCAGTCACTATGCATGCCTTCCTGTGATGTCTTGCTTACATTTTGCTTTCTATCACTATGTCTGCCTTCCTGTGATGTCTTGCTTGCACACTATTTTCTGTTACTATCTCTGCTTTCCTGTGATGTCTTTCTTACATGTTACTTTCAGTCACTATGCATGCCTTCCTGTGATGTCTTGCTTACATTTTGCTTTCTATCACTATGTCTGCCTTCCTGTGATGTCTTGCTTGCACACTATTTTCTGTTACTATCTCTGCTTTCCTGTGATGTCTTTCTTACATGTTACTTTCAGTCACTATGCATGCCTTCCTGTGATGTCTTGCTTACATTTTGCTTTCTATCACTATGTCTGCCTTCCTGTGATGTCTTGCTTGCACACTATTTTCTGTTACTATCTCTGCTTTCCTGTGATGTCTTGCTTACATGTTACTTTATGTCACTATGTCTGACTTCCTGTGATGTATTTCTTACATGTTACTTTCTATCACTGTCTCCCTTTCTACTATGCCTTGCGTACAGGTTACTTTCTGTCACTATGTCTCTGTCAATATGTCTGACATCCTGTGATATCTTGCTTACATGTTACTTTCTATCACTATGTCTGCCTTCCTGTGATGTCTTGCTTATATAATATTTTCTTTGACTATATCTGCTTTCCTGTGATGTCTTGATTACATGTTACTTTCTGTCACTATGTCCCCCTATTTGTTATGCCTTGCTTACATATTACTTTCTGTCATTATGTCTGCCTTCTTATGATGTCTTGCTTACATGTTACTTTATATCACTATGTCTGCCTTCCTGTGATGTCTTGCTTACATGTTACATTCTGTCACTATGTCTGCCTCCCTGTGATGTCTTTCTTACATGTTACTTTCTATCACTATGTCTGACTTCCTGTGATGTCTTTCTTACATGTTACTTTCTGTCACTATGTCTCTCTTGCTATTATGCCTTGCTTATATATTACTTTCTGTCACTAGTCTCTGTCAATATGTCTGCCATCCTGTGATATCTTTCTTACATGTTACTTTCTATCATTATGTCTGCCTTTCTGTGATGTCTCGCTTACATACTATTTTCTTTTACTATATCTTCTTTCCTGTGATGTCTTTCTTATATGTTACTTTCTATCACTAGGTCTGTCTTCCTGTGATGTATTTCTTACATGTTACTTTCTGTCACTATGTCTGCCTTCTTGTGATGCCTTGCTTACATGTTACTTTCTGTCACTATGTCTGCCTTCCTGTGATGTCTTCCTTACATGTTAATTTCAGTCACTATGTCTGCCTTCCTGTGATGTCTTGCTTATATGTTACATTCTATCACTATGTCTGCCTTCCTGTTATGCCTTGCTTACATGTTACTTTCTGTCACTATGTCTGCCTTCCTGTGATGTCTTGCTTATATGTTACATTCTGTCACTATGTCTGCCTTCATGTTATGCCTTGCTTACATGTTACTTTCTGTCACTATGTCTGCCTTCATGTGGTGTCTTGCTTACATATTACTTTATGTCACTATGTCTGCCTTCCTGTGATGTATTTCTTACATGTTACTTTATGTCACTATGTCTGCCTTCCTGATACGTATTGCTTATATGTTACTTTGTCACTATGTCTCCCTTCCTGTATGCCTTGCTTTCATGTTTCTTTCTGTCATTATGTCTACCTTCCTGTTATGCCTTGCTTACATGTTACTTTCTGTCACCATGTCTGCCTTCCTGTGATGCCTTGCTTACATGTCACTTTCTGTCATTATGTCTGCCTTCATATGATGTATTATAGAGTCTTTAAATTTCCTTTTTTTATTAGGTAGTCATTCTTTCTTGCATTTCTATTGCATCTCTCTCTCTCTCTATCTCATGAGCTCTCTCTCTCTCTCTCTTTCTGCCATGCAAACTAAGCTACTAGGATTGTTATAAAATGTGATACAACCCTTAATGCATTAACATGTTTACCTTCTTTCAGTTGTTATTATTATTGTCATTATTATTATTTGCAGGTGTATAACTTGTTCCAAGAGATTGAGAGAGGGAGGGTGAGTAACATAGATTTCTCCAAATATAATGGGACAAGACTGTATAACATTGTTGCACACTAGTACACTTGAGGACATGTTTGAAATTAATTTTACGCTGAAAATAATGATAACGGAAAATGCAAACAAAATTACAGTCCCAAAATAAAGTAATTGTTCCTGCAATTATAGACATACAGACAAACAAATAAACAGATATAAAGAAAATCAGATGGACTAACAAATAGATAGACAAAGAACCAGTGAAAAATAATAAGTAGATATGAAAAATAATAGAAATGTACCAGTAAATATTAACACAGAATATCAGTTAGATAAATTGAAATATGCCAGTAAATATTAAAAGAGAACTACTAATTAGATAAATCTACAGACAAAATGATCACTGCAAATAATTGATTATAAAACAGGCATCCTAACCACTGCAACCCATTGACTGCAATTCTGACATGGTAACCACTGCAACCCACTCATTGTAAGTCAGGTATGCTAACCACTGCAACCCACTGATTGTAAATTAGACATGTTAACCACTGTAATGCATTGATTGTAAAGCAGACATGATAATCACTGCAGTGCTAAGTGAAGTATAACAACAGTTAGGGCTACTTTATCTCCCTTTATTATCTACTCATTTATCCCTAGAAGGTAGATCGGTCATTTGATTTTGATATTTAGCATATACTGTCATATCATACACCCACAATGGAACTAATTAGTTATATTCCCTGATATCTAGGTGTCACTATATTCTCATAGGCACTGAACCAAGCCTTTGTAATATCAAATTAATTTTTTTGATGTGATTGTAAAATGAGGAATTAGTCAATAAACAGCCCCGGAAACGTGCCAGAGGTACACTCCAGGCAGCTGGCCAGAGCAAATATTGAACCCATGACCCCTGGATGAGTGTGACACTGCCATCTAATGTGGCTTATGGGTTGAAATGATAAACAAGATCCTGGTTTGGTCACATTTTGTGCATCAGTTTATCAGTTAAATTAAAATAGTCCACCTAAACCAAAGATCAAGTATGTGTGTATGTATGGATGGATGGATGGATGATGGATGGATGGATGGATGGCACATAAACATAATCCTGGCTCTATAATCCAGGGTAAATTCAGGCATCAATTTACCATCAGGATGTTATTAATATGATAATGTTATGAGTTAGTATTTGTCAACATAATTGGGACCTCATGTGGCTGAGATTTGTCTACATAATTGGGGCCTCATGTGGCTGAGATTTGTCTACTTAATTGGGGCCCCATGTGGCTGAGATTTGTCTACATAATTGGGGCCTCATGTGGCTGAGATTTGTCTACATAATTGGGACCTCATGTGGCTGAGATTTGTCTACATAATTGGGGCCTCATGTGGCTGAGATTTGTCTACATAATTGGGGCCTCGTGTGGCTGAGATTTGTCTACATAATTGGGGCCTCATGTGGCTGAGTGATCAGAGGTGTTTGCCTTTACAGATCATATCTCACTTCTGTTCTAGTCTTGGCTGAGCTAATGAGGTTACACAAGAGAAAGCTTGCCAACAGCTTCCCATGGATGGGTGTTTCTTCCTGGGTTTTACTTCTACCAGAATATACTGGCTGATATGTTAGCTTATCATGCTTGAAAATTGTGTTAAATCAAACAAAGACAAAACCTCAGTTATCTACTACATAATTATGTTTGGTTTGAGAAATAAATTGAAATTGTAAAAATAAAACAATTATTTAAAAACGTTTCAAGATTTAGCTTTAAAATTTCAGGAGAGTTAATTTTGTTATTTTATATCAGTACATTGCAGTAAAAACCACCCTCATCAGTTTTGTTATCAGTGCTGAAATCTTGTAGGTTATAACTGATACCAATTTGTCATCACTTGGGTTGTTTATTTACAGGGTGTTAACAAAAGTATATGATGGTGTGGAGAACTGGACCTGTGTCACCAGATAATGAAAATATAGGGACAGAACTGATAGACCATAACTTTCTCACCTGTGATATAACCAGTTTGATAATGACATCCTTGTAAAATATTTATCTCAATACTGGTTGACTGGGAACAGAAAAGATTTTTTTCAAACTTGTGAGAGCTTGATTTGGAGAAAAGTCTTCATAATTAATTGATTTAAAAAAAGTTTTATAATCTTGAGAAATAGATCATGCAGAGAGAAAAGCCTGCAAAAAATACTTGTAGCACCTTTCCTTTTTTTCCAGTCTGAATAAAACCAGATCTCTACAATATTGCTTGAGGATCTGATGGACACCGATAATCAGTCATGTTCTTTTGACCATGTGGTTCACCAATCAAATCGCAGCTGAAAATTTAAGAAAGTGACACTTCATTCTGAGCACATCATTACTAACGATAACTCCCCTAAGAAAAAAAGTAAAACTTTACCTGATAGGCTATTTCAAATAAGCAGATATGGAATTCCTAAGGTCACCCAAAAATACTGCATTTTATTGGTGTCTTTCAGATCTCCAATATAACTGTGGTGATCAGATTTTAATTACATGTACATTTTTTATTTGTTTTTTTCAGTAAGGTTTCCAGGTGGTCAAGTAACCCTATCCACCTGCCTTTATAGATCACACATTTCACCTCCATCTGCTTTGGGTTTGTGTCGTGGGCTCAACCAATGTGGATATGTGAGAAAGCTTGTCAGTAGCTTCCTGTGGGTCAGTGGTTCTTCCTGTGATCTTCACAAGTATTTCTTCCACCAAACAGACTGGCTGCCATGTATATTCTTTCACGTAGTGAAAAATGGCATTAAACCTACAAAGCCAAACCAATCTAACTAGCAATGAAGATATTTGTAAAATTGTACTCACTTGTAAAGTGAACTTAATGCATTTGATGCATTTTGGTATAGATTAGTCAAAGGTATACACAATACACAATGTGTGATTACCCAGGCTAAATAATCTTGGCATCTTAATGCCACATATCCTGTGATATGGGAGCTCTATAGACATCACCTTTTTTTGAGGAAGCCACAGATTCTTGGTGGTTAAAAAGACAAGGCCCGGTTGGACCCTGTAATGTGTCTGAGAGAAATGCACTATACTCCAATTGCCAGGGCACAATAGAACCTTTTATTATGTTATAGTTACATTAATAATCAACCAACCAAGTCACTTTTTATCCTGTCCATCTTTCCCTCTATCCTTCTCTACATGTCCATCTGTCCACACTTGTAAATTTCTGCTTTTAAATTTGAAACCAGAAGTGAATTTTGAATTCACCTGTACACGATTTCTAGATTGTTTGTTGCATATGCCATTTAGGTGTGCAAAATATGAAAGGGATATCATAGTGAAGTAATTTCTTTTAGCCTTTCAACTGTGGACAAGATTAAATGTTGTAACAATTTGACATTTCAAAGTGCTTGTCTCGTACTATACTAAAGAGCCTATCTCAGAGTTCTAGGTTAGATTCATGTAAAATATTGTTTTTAAATCATTTTCATTTATGCCCTATAATGTTTCTGTATCATAATTTTAAAAAAAGAAAGGCTATTCACCTTTTAAAAATCACTAAAATGTGTCAGTTTCCAGGGATCATGTATTAGTAGAAAAGGTGTCAGATACTGTATCCAGGTGTCTTGTATCACTATAATGGGTGTTAGATACTTTATCTAGGCATCATACATCACCAGAATGGGTGTCAAATACTGTATCCTGACTAGTCTTGTATCACTACAGAAGGGTGTGTCAGATACTGTATGGAGGTGTCATGCATCATTAGTAAAGGTGTGTTATAGTATCCAGCTGTATTGTGTCACTAGAAATGGGTATATTCGATAAAGTCTCCAGTGGTCAGGTATCACTAGAAAAGGGTGTGTTTCTTACTGTCTCCATATATCAGGTATCACCTGGAATGGCACAGAAGCTGCATTCCAGGTTTGAAGCATCATTAGAAAGGGTGTGTCAGATACTGTATTCAGGTGTCATGCATCAAGGTCAAGGTCATTGATAGACAAATTATTACGTGGAGGAGTAATCATAATCAGCATAAATAATAAATACAAGGTGTGATAGTTTAATTTGATTGAAATTAATTGCATCTGATAAGATGCTCTCCATAATCAAGTACAATTATAATATCAAATATACTTGCGTTTACTTGTATAGAGTTCAGCTGCCAAGTACACAGCTCCAGATCTGATATTGTACCAGCATATTAGGGTTTCTGCACTTTGTTAGCAGTAATCAGTAGAACAAGCAACATAGACCCTGGTTTGCTGGTGCATTATGTAATGACAGACCTGGATCTTTGTTGTTTGCAGTTGGAGTATGTATGACATATGTATGCATTCATAAAAGATGGATGTCTTCTATGACATTCATTATATTTATTGAATTGTTTAAATCTCCCACAAACAAAAGTGCAAAATAATGAACTTCTAAATGAGGACATTTTAACAAATGCAGTTAAGAAAACAAATGTCTTAAATTTTGTCTGTGGTGTGAAAGCTTATATTTGTTAGTTTTAGTTTAAAAAAATGTTTAATTTCATGTACAATACAACAGTAACCCTAAATGCCCTTGTCTAAAAATGTGTTAATACATACGGTTCAAATTGTAGTGGTCAGTTCCACTTAACTGAAGCTATTTCTGAGTTTGTTCTGGTTTAAGGCTTCTGGATCACAGTATTCTAATAAATAACAAGCTACCAATGAGGGAAACCTTGTATTGGAGTGTCATCAAGTGCAAGAAGCCTGATTTGAACATTGTAGTAATTTATACAAGCCAGACTTCATTCCCACAGCTATTCTGTGCTATATTTTCCAGCATTTTCACATTTGTCCAAAAATAGCTATTAAAAGCCATTTTAAATTGTCAAGATCAATGTAGAAAAGAACTACCACTATTTTAAAACATATATTGTAAATCTCTTTTTAAAATCTAGTGTCCTTCAAATTCAGTATGATTTTGACATCTATACAGTACATGGTGTTGTGTGCCACATGTGGACTTTAAGTACTGAGTGGCAGAAGTGGACTTTAAGTACTGAGTGGCACAAGTGGACTTTAAGTACTGAGTGGCAAAAGTGGAATTTAAGTACTGAGTGGCACAAGTGGACTTTAAGGACTGAGTGGCACAAGTGGACTTTAAGTACTGAGTGGCACAAGTGGACTTTAAGTGCTGTTTGGCAAAAGTGAACCTTTAAGTGTTTTCATGAAACTACTGAAGTACAGCTTGCCTGGATGCTATGCCATGTTCAATACAAACATGTACATTTGTGTATTATTGAAGATGAACTTGGAAACAACACTATGATGGATGTTAATAATATATATATATTTAAGGATTAAATATTTTTTAAGTATTTTTATTGCAATCTTATGATTCTGAAAACAAGTAAAGCAAGTAATCTGATTGGTCAGTCAAATACCAAACTAGTAATTTGATTGGTCAGTCAAATACTATACTAGTAATCTAATTGGTTAGTCAAATACTGTACTAGCAATATGATTAGTCTTATACTTTTGTGTTGTTCTGATTAATGTCCTCTCTCCAGGAAATACAGAGTGGAGTGTTAGATTTGCACAATGCCATGTTGATAATGGTCCCAATTTATCATGGATAGCAGCATTGTTAAGCTGGTGGTTTGCCTTTTGGGAAAAAGAAAACCGTAGCAAATGTTCTGAGTGGATTGTCTGTCCATTAACTTTTGCTTGATTGGCCACCCATAACTTTGTAATGGTCAGAGAGAGATTATCATGAAATTTTGCACAAGTATATGTAGATGTCATGAATTTCCTATAATTATTCAACTTTTATTTTGTCTGCAGTTTAAATGTCAAACCTAAGAAGATATTATAAAGAAACTTTAGCCAGTTATAAATAATATACTGACAGTGTTTTGCATACCATATCTAGGCCTCAGCTAAAAGGCTTGTCAAGAGAAAAGTGTATTTTGTGTCCTATTCAAAGTATAACTTTTGAAGGAATTGAAGATATTTTAATAAAGGTCTAACCAGTTATATGTAATGACTAGACAGTGTGTAACATACTATAGGAGGGCCCCTGAGTAGCCAAGTAGTCTACAACGCTCACCATTACGGATCATTGCCATCTCACCTCTGTCTGCGTGGGTTTGAGTCTCAGGCTTGGCCAATGATGGTACGTGAGAATGTTTGCCAGTAGCTTCTTGAGGGTCAGTTCTTTCTGGTGTTGTCGCTGGTTCTTCCTCCACCATTTATAATGTCTGCCATGTATAGCCTATCTTGTGCTGAAAAATGGAATTAAACCCTATAACAACAACAACATAATATAGGTATGCCCTCACTTCAAGATCAAGGTTATAATAAAGGAAAATATAAATCAGTGACCACTATCCATTTTGGGTGTAACTTTTGAACCAGTTAATTTTAATTTCAATTTTTTTAGCCTGTTTTATATGTCTGAATGTGTGTGTATGTATGTATGTGTGTGTGTCTCTATATATATATATATATATATATATATACACACACACACACAACAGTTTCTTACTTATTTGCAATCATATCTCTGTAGGTCAGTGTCACCCATGGGATAATGTAAATATATGTCCAGTTTCCTTCTTCATGTCATTTTTTTAAATCCATACATATATTTTGATTAAACTTTACCTACATCCACACCTCATCGTGCAGTAAAAAAGCCACTCTTGAAAAAGTCATCGTCATTGGTGTGGAAAGTTTTAAGGACAGTTGCCAAAGACCATACTTGCTATTTTCTTTTTAATGTGGAAGAGGCATATGTTGTTTGTCAGTTAAGTTTTGCATTTAGGTTAGGGGCAGTGAAGGTTTGCTTGACACTGTTCTAAATACAATGATTTACAGGTAAACCAAAAAAAAATATTAGTGCAAAATAGATTTAAACAAAATAGGGCAACATATTTAAATCATATGCATGCCTAGAAGTTGGTTGCAACTACAAACTGTATAGACCCAGATCTGCCTATGCATAATGATCGAGCAGATTCGGGTCCATGCAGTTCATTAAGAGTAATGCATTGAACAAACAACATAGAGCTTGATTGCTAGAACATTATGATATAGCTGTTCAGGTCTATGTTTTTAGCTGAACCCAACTTACTAGCAAGTGAAAGTAATAGTTGTTGTCATATATTATAATATATATGTTATAGATGATGTGTGAAATAACCTTCTGACAACTTTTTACATGGTATGTCCACAATGTTTTAATTCTGAAGGTATCTTATTGCTTGCATGTAATTTATTGTATCATTTATTTTACAGGCTGGTAGAAGAGTTATAGATTTGTATGAAGATATTCGAGATGGGCACAATCTCTTGTCTCTTCTGGAAGTACTGGGACATGAACAATTGGTAAAACAATTTCATTAACATTTTCCATTGTATATTTTCTATGATAAACTAGTGTTCAGTCTGATAAAATGTTGATGAATTAGTGGGTTGCTGTGGAGGATATTATTAGTAAATAGTTTTAAAAATTTGTAGAAGTATTGGGTGGACTTATGGACTTGTCGTCAAGCATGGACTATGGACTTGTCATCAAGCATGGACTTATCATCAGGTAAAAAAGTGTTCTCTATATTTAAATTCATAATATTTTCTGGTCATTAAATTCAAAGAATTTGATAAATCCATAATATAAATACATTTTGTATGTCTTATTGATGAGCAATTTTTATACTATAAATACTGTGTCGACACAAAATGTCACATGAATTCATTTTTACTATTTTCATTTATTGTATGAGATGTCCTAATGACCAAATTTAGTGTCCTCACTAGATTCACTTTGATTTCATTCACACTTAAACATAGTAGTTTGTAGTATTTTAAGTATTGCAAATCACAGTAATATGTCAAATTTTCATATAAAAATTGAGCAGATAATTTTTTATCTTTTTAACATACAATCTGTACGACTGGTAGACCAGAAATATTTACAACAAACCCTACTATTTCATATAAAAGAATATATGTTTAAAATTCTTTCTTCAATTTAATTTTCCTTTATATTTGTTACAGCTATTTGCATACCATCTATATTTGCTTAAAGGTTGAGTCTAGATGCAAACAATATAGACCTTGATCTGCCATTGCATAAAGTGTGGACAAATAAGGACATATATTGTTTGTTCTACTGATTATTCCTAGCATAATGTACAGACCCAGATCTGCTTGCATATTTTGCAATGGTAGATCTGGGTTAGTGCAGTTTGCAGTTTTACCAAAATTACGAATGAGTATATATGGTAATATTTTAACAAAATTATATTATCTTCACAAACTATGCTTGATATTTCTGAGTCACTGTTTATTGGCAAGTAAAATACTATCTATACTCACTTATAAGATGAATCCAACTACAAACTGCACAGACACAGATCCCATTGCATAATGTGCCAGAAGATCTGGGTCTCTGCAGTTTGTTAGGAGTAGTCAATATAATAAACAATGTAGACTCTGATCTGCAGGTGCATTATACTAGGACAGATCAGTATCTTTATTATTAGCAGTTTGACTGGACTTGTAAGTGAGTGGTAAGGTTATACCTTTAGGTAACATCCCTGCGTACGGTTCATTTGCTACATTATTTATCTGTGTTGTAAGAAAGAACGATACATGAGGCCTTGAATTATGCAGAAAACCTTTTCAAGAAAGTTCCAAACAATACATGAAGTTTCAGTTTCAGTTTAGTTTCCAATTATAGCATTCCAGTCTGGCATGCGTGCATGCAGGGACCACATACACTCTTTATGATATGCAGTTTATATAAATTCAGAATTTGTAGCCATTTCAGACTTGGCATTTCACTCAAATGAATCTGTAAACTTGAATTACAAATTCAAAGCAGCTGTGAAAAATCCCAATTGCATTTTGTTTGCAGAGTTGAATGATACATAGTGTATAACATGCACAAAGCAGGTGCAGGACAAAAATGAAGGAATTGCAACTTTTTAAAGGGAAACAAAACAGTGATTTACAGTTATTGAGGCAGAAAGTATAACCATCCTTTAATCACACAATTTGATATATTGTTTTAAAAACAAAATATATTTTGTCATGCTGTTACTGTCTTTGATAGATCAAGGGAAGTAAGACCCAGATACTTAATGTATATTCTTTACTTTAGTTGTCTCCCTTTAATTAACTGGATTGTTTGGGCCATAGGAATAAACATTATCTTCTCTTGCAGCCTCGTGAGAGAGGATGCATATGATTCCACCATATACAGAATGTACAGATAGCCCTTGAGTTTCTCAAAAGGAAAGTGGTAAGACTTTGGTTAATGGTAATCTTTATCATTGTTGTTCCAATATTGAAACTTTAGCAATTTTCACATCTCTGGAACAGTTGTAGGGTATTCACTTCTTTCACATGCATAAACAGTTGAAAATATTAAAGACTTACAAAAAGTATTGATGAAACCTGTACATATCCCAGAGAGTTTAAACAAATTGTTTGTGTTTATATGAGGTCCGTCTGTGAGCTGCAGATCAAACTTTTTTGAAAGACATTATAAAAATTTTAATTTTTTGTTATATTTGAATTAGAGATATTAAGCCAAATTACATTACAATAAACCAGGTGTAGCTGCATATAACTGTTATAAGAAAATGACCCTATAGTGAAATGGAGTTTATGTTTTGAGTTTCCTCATTAGCCAATGATAAGAAATAACCTTTTTGAAACATGTTTAAGAGGTGAATTTTGATGACATCACCAAATGTGAATATTCCTTGAATATTTGATGATTTGTACATCAATCTTGTACATAAATTACAAAATTAACTATTCCATGACAATTTGTAAGAAATTTCCAAAGCCATTGTTAATGTGTATAGAGCAAGTTAGATTATTATCTATGAATTATACCAAGAATTTTTTCATGGTAGGTCATATTATGGCTCACATTGTCAAATTAGAACTTGGATTTTGTCGCTATTTAGCCTTGCTCATTTTTGTTTTGTTGTAACTGGAAGGGCTTTTGTTATATCTGTATTTATGATCATACTGTTTTCCTTGCACCATTCTATAAGTCTGTTAATGGGTTACTTATAGTTTTGGAAAAAGTGTTTTAGAAGCAGTTGAGAATGTTAAATATACAACAATTAGTGATAGCTTGGGACAGAATGGTCAAGCTTGGTGATTTTTGGTTTAATTATGTTATATGAAATTCTGTAACAAACAATTGTTCATTTTTTAAAAATAGACTTGTATCTCCAGCATTCATTACAAATACTTTCTGCCAGCTTTAAAGTTCAGCATACTAGTTAATGATGTTAGCCATCTGTGTTTATTCTTTTATGAGTTTTGTTTTCACATGACTGCTCCAATGGCCCAAGTGGTTAGAGCGTCTGCCTCTGATGTAGGAGGTCATGGGATTGAACCCACCGAGTCATACCAAAGAGTTATGAAAATGGTACTGGCAGCTGCCTCTTGAGGCTCTCAGCATTAAGAGTTTAGTGTTAGGACTGGTTGGTCTGGTGGATAATGTGATTGGGTGGAAAATGATGCTACATGTCTGCAGCATGATGCCCCAATGATAGACATCATTATAAAGTGCCACACTGTGGACATCAGCAATATGACTGATTTTTTTTTTTTAAAGCTGTGTCCAATTCACACACACACACACACACTCTCTGACAGTATCTGATTTATGATACAGAAATCCCTTGGTAATCAAGCATGATTAAAGGTTGGTACTTGTTCTATAAAAGACATTCTTTAATCCAATACCACATAATTAACTGTTGATCAGTGATCATTGGTGATTCAGTGGATGGTATAAATTAACAATCTATTAGTAAAGGGGTGATATTGATGTAAACCATGAGATGCAGGAGAGGGAAAAGAACTGGCTGACTTCGTTGAGGGCCTCGACACAACCTCCACAGCAAACGGTATGGAGATTAGCACCAAGAAAGAAAACAAAATGATGACAAACAACACCAATGGCATCAGTACAGAAATAAGGGTCAGTGGATGAAAGCTGGAAAGAATCACAATATTCAAGTACTTGGGATCAATTATCACAGAGGAGGGCTCCAAACCAGAACTTCTTTGCACGATTGCCCAGACAACTGCAGCAGTAACAAGGTTGAGACCAATATGGAAAGATACCAACATTGCTCTTGGTTCCAAAATAAGGCTGATATGCTCGGTTGTCAAATTGATCTTTCTGTATGCTTGTGAAACATGGATGCTCACATCAGATCTAAAAGAAGGATTCAAACCATTAAATGGAGATGCTACCGCATGCTCTTGGGCATCTCATATATTGACCATGTAACAAATGAAGGAGTCCACAACAGGATCAAATGAGCCATCGAACCATATGAAGACCTCTTGACCACTGTAAAAATGTACAAACTGATGTGGTATGGTCATGTCTCAAGATGATCTGGACTGGCAAAATTTTTTTATGTAAGGCACAGTGCAAGGGTGCAGAAGAAGAGTCAGACAGAAAAAGAAGTGGAAGAAAACATTAAAGATTGGATGGGCACTGGATTTGGAGATTCCCAAAGGGCAGTAGAGAACAGGGAAAGATGGAGAGAATTGGTTGTAAAGTCAACTGTGGTGCCCCAGTGACCTCTTGGGTTAAGGGATTGATGGTGATGATGATGAGTAAAGGGGTAGATAGAATCTATATCAGCCAAGGTTGCCTTGATCAAAGATTTGTGACACATGTGTTAACAAGAACTTGTCTAAAATATGAACATCTGAAAAACTTGAATTTTATTTAAATACTGGTACATAAGCAGTCCATTGTATTGTTATTATTATTATTATTTTTATTATTAATATTTTTACCGCTCCGGTGGCCTAATGGTTAGAGCATCCGCCTCAGATGCGGGAGGTCGTGGGTTCAATCCCCGGCCGAGTCATACCAGAGACTTAAAAAATGGTACTAACAGCTGCCTCGCTTGGCATTCAGCATTAAGAGGTTAGTGTTAGGACTGGTCGGCCTGGTGTCAGGATAATGTGACTGGGTGGGACATCATACTACATGTCTGCGGCATGATGCCCCAGTGCTAGACATCACTATAAACTGCCACACTGCAGACATCGTAGCGATATGACTGAAAAATTGTTAAAACTACGTTAAAAATCAAAAATCACATCACATTATTATTTTTATTGTTATTATTATTATAATGCCCATTTGATACAGATACAGCCATTCACAGTTCACTTTTTGACAAAACATTGATTTTACTTAATGACCAGTTATTTAGTTAAAACCTTTACTTCAATAGGTCCATAGACTTTTACACTTGATCTTAACATTTAGTGGTGTTTGGATATCTGTGCAGTTATTTTTTGCTACAGTTTTCAGTTTAAAAATATTACAGTCAGAACTGTTGATTACAAATTGCAGTGGTTCCCAGTATTTTTCTCTGAGTTCTCATGACCCAGCTTCCTCACTTTGATAAGTTGTGCCATCCTAAAAATATCTTGGGGACCCTCCAGAATGTCCTGGCAACCCTAATTTGGGTCATGACCAAGAGGTTGGGAACCAATGACATTGTGTATTATCATATCGGGTCATATTGGATAATAGTTCCTGTTTAATTAAGGCATTAATTTGATACATGTACCTTGAAAGTGATTGGAACAAGTCCTAACAAACCCATTTCTGTATTGACCAATTTAATGTGCTTATATAACATTTCCAATTTGACTGCCTTCTCTCAAATTCCACTGATTTCTCATCAGAATTGTCTCTACTTTGTTGCTAAGATCACCTTACCACTTTTATTTGCTATGACATTCTGCCAGTTACCTTATTTTGAAGTGAAACAGTCAAACTTTTTTATTCTGAAAAATTGGGAAAATTCTTGTCTTGATAGAGTACAGTCAATAAATAATTTGAGATCTTGACACCTAATGGTATTTGGTGAGATTACATGAAGCTAGCTTGTATGTACAGAATACAAAATCAATCATGCTTGACAAATTGGATAATTTAAAACTAACTGCATGGAGCATAATCAAACTGCATAAGCATTATGTTCAAATTATTCAGTTTTGTGGTTTAAAAGACTTAACCTTCCACTGACTGAAATTTTATGGTGTTACTTAATTGTAGTACCATCCATAATGATGGTGGGGTGGAATCTTTATTGCAGAAAAATTTGACAATAAATTAGGAAGAGAATCATTGGATGTGGTAGTCATGTGATATGATTCTCTTATCATTTATACCCACCCATTTCAGGTTGGGAACATTTTCATGGTTGGTTGCTCATGTTGCTCATGTCTCAGCTATTAGAAGTAGTAGGTAATTTGTGTAATTAAATGCAGGTTGTCAATTACAATGACATAATGACACTTTTCCTTGTCAGAGTTGAACTATCTAACCATTACTATTATGTAGTTATGCAGAATATAGCCAAACTATATTTAAATTCTTGTCACTTTGCTTACTTTTTCTTGGAGTATATTTTCTTTGTCTTGTCAGCACTTTTTAATTTCTTGTGTAGTCAAAAATTGTATATATATATATATATATATATATATATATATACAAACACACACAGACACATACACACACATGCACATACACACACATAACACATATAGTTTGAAAATGTCACATATCCATTACTGAGAAAGGCTTATTTGTGACGTGTAGGTGAAGGTTTAGGATTTTGAATGCAAATTAGGCAATGCATTTATAAATGAAGTATACTTAAGCAAAATGTGAGTCTTTTACTTACTGCACTAGTAGGTCACTTGTAAGTGACATATAGGTGATTTAGGCATTTCACTTATAAGTGGCATATTGGTGAATTAGGCATTTTACCTATAAGTGGCATACAGGTGAATTAGAAATTTCACTTGTAAGTGACATGTAAGTGAATTAGGCTTTTCACTTATAAGTGACATGTAGGTGAATTAGGCATTTCACTTATAGGTGAGATGTAGGTGAATTAGGCATTTCACTTTCTAGCGACATATGCTTTAATTATGAGTGAAATGCAGATCAGTCACTTACTATACTTGTATGTAAGATAGCAACAAATTCCCACTAAATTAACTGAATTTGGCTTTTAAAAAGTTGCCCCCACCTTTGTACAGGAAATTGTGTCCATATATAAAATAGATGTTATCAGTTTGGTATAATGTATATATGTGAATGACTACCTATCAGTGTTGACCAGATAAAAATCTCATAAATTTCCATTGAAATGACAATTTGTATAATGATTCATAACACATTACCCTGCTGCTTTGAATCTGAAACAACTTGCTCATTATCAAGTTCCTAACTGAAATGAAACATAAGCAATGACCCTGAACATAATTTATCCAAGTAATAAATAAAAACTTTCTTTCATAGATTCTGGTCAGAATCTGTCATCATCAGGTTGGCCCCTACTACCAAATTTACCGCTCCGGTGGCTTAGTGGTTAGAGCGTCCACCTCGGATGAGGTAGGTCGTGGGTTCGATCCCCGGCTGAGTCATACCAAAGACTTACAGAAATGGTACTGACAGCTCCCTCGCTTGGCGCTCAGTATTAAGAGGTTAGTGTTAGGACTGGTCGGCCCAGTGTCAGGATAATGTGACTGGGTGGGACATCATGCTACATGTCTGCGGCATGATGCCCCAGTGCTAGACATCACTATAAACTGCCACATTGCAGACATCTTAGCGATATGACTGAAAAATTGTTAAAGCTACGTTAAAAATCCAGATCACATCACATCACATCACACTACCAAATTTTGAAAGCAGGCTTTAACTCACCATTGGTGCAGTTGTATGGTTTTCTTTTTAGCCTCTAATGGCCATTTTACTTAAGCTTGTAAGTGAATTCTGTCCAAAGTATAATTTTCAGCAAATGAACCTTAGGATATTTGTGTATAGCACATGATGCTAGACAGGTTAAAGAGCAAACAAAACAAAACCACATTGAGAACAAGTCAGCAGACCACAGTGTTTTAAATTATGGAAATGAAGTGTGGCCAAGTCTTAATTATTATGATAGTATTTGCTTCAGAAATCTTTCAGTTTCAGGCTGTATATATTTGCAGTTGAAACATCTGTCAATGTCAAATAATTTTTCAGTGTCTAGCAATAAATTTATTTTATGTGACACAAATGTATGTTTTTTGCCAAATAATATTGTTTTCAATGTAATCATGGAACATAATTTACTGTTGGTTGCTGAGTTATGCCAAAGAAATGGTACTAATAGCTGTCTCACTTGGTGCTCAGCATTATGTGGTTAGTGTTAGGACTGGTCAGCCTGGTATCAGGATAATGTGACTGGGTGGGACATCATGCTACATGTATGTGGCATGATGCCCCAGTGCTAGATGTCACTATAAACTGCCACACTGCAGACATTGTTGCAAAATGACTGAAAATTTATTAAAAATCCAAAACAAAGCTGTGAAGCTGAACCATAGCAGCTGTAGAGCTGAATAAACAGTGTTGCTGGTCGAGTAGCAGGTGATCAGGCATTGCTGACCGAGATTGATGGGCACTGATTGCTTGATTGACCAACTTGGAATACTGACAGCTTGACTGGCCAGTGTGACTGGTAACCGAGTGTGCTGGTGACAGAGTGTGTAACTCCATAAAGGAAACCTTTTTGCCGTGTGCTAATTTTGGGGGTTTGTAAAACCCAGTGTGGTTTTGGGACTGTAAAGATAATTTGTATATCTGTCCCTCTTGCTTACATAATTTCACTATTTGAGTGAGTACATTTTACAATATGAGTAAAATATTACATTTTGTTTTACTATTTGAGAAAAATACATCAATCTTTTCATTGTGAAATCATTATGAATCATTCACCCCTTGTCCTAGTACTGTGTAAGGTCATTTATTTGTATTTTCATTATTAAGTCTGTGCGTTTTATGTCAATTGATCTAATATTTAGATCATATACATGCACATATTAATCATAATTAATTGCTCATTTAAGTCGTTCATTATTTAACATTGTATTTGTATCATCATCAAAAGTGTTCTGTTGTAAATCCGAAATCCCACCCAGTTATCTTTTTAAACAACTCACTTAAAAAAGCAAGCAAAAGTGAAATTGAACTTTGTGAATTTCCTTAAAGAAATGATGAAAAGTGTGGGCCTAATTCTTTCAGTTCAGAAAAAGGGCAATCATACAGCAAATAAAGACAATCTAAACCACAAAAAAGAGATTTTGTAAGTTGTGCAAAAGAGAATACATATTCAGTGCTTAGTAAAAGATGTATACACAATCTCAAACTAAACCACTTTTGTTTTTTTTTTATGATCTTTTCTTCGTGAGTCATGCTATATATATATATATATATATATATATATATATATATATATATATATATATTATTACTGACCAATAAAGTATTTTAATTTTGACCATTTATACATATTTTTATGAATTAAATTACTGGATTAGCTTGCATAATTTACAAATCAAGTGTATTTATGGACAAATACAATTTTTCACTGTCAATCTCCAAAATAATCAATGGTGATTAAAATTTGCAATTAATTTCAATCTAGTGATGGAGATATTAAAGCCTTGTTCAGATGTTTGAAATGTTTTATCATTATTAACCGATAACCTTGCAGATGTGCAGAATTTAACATTAAATCCAATTTGCAAAGAAACACAGTTCGGAGAAAGACTTGCACTCTCTTTAAGTACTTCCAGTTCTGGTGACAAAGCTATCCTAAAGTCAGCATTATGAAGATTTACTCTTTTCAAAAGAATTAAAAGTATAGTTGCCAAGAAAAGATAAATAATGGAAAGAGGAAAGAAGATTATATATATATATATATATATATATATATATATATATATATATATATATATATATATATATATATATATATATGCACACAAAATGAAAATGAAGGCAATTCTAGTATTACATTTCTTGAAAGACACAAACATCATGTACAAAATGTTGACCAGTCTTTGATGACATCTATTTATAATGACTAAATGTATAGAATTAGTTCTATGATTTGTTGCATTTACTTAAATGCTAAAATTTTGAGTAAATCCCTTGCATGTGTAAATACTGCTGTTGATTATTATTATTATTATTATTATTGTCTAAACATGAATACTTAACTTTACTGAATGAAACTGAAAATTGAAGTGTATAATTTCTCCTTGTATATCATGCCAGTTACTATAATAAATTATATAAACATAAACCAGTCAGAAAAAAATGAAATAATTACTTCAAATAATATGCATCCTATGATAGCATGAGGATGTGTAGAATGTCCAATGTACATATCATAACAAGGAATATAAAACAATAACTTTAAAGTATATGCATCCCATAATAGACTATAATAGTGTCAGCTTGTGTAGAATGTCCCATGTACATATTATAACAAGGAATATAAAACAATAACTTTAAAGTATATGCATCCCATAATAGACTATAATAGTGTCAGCTTGTGTAGAATGTCCCATGTACATATTATAATGAATATAAAACAATCACTCTAAAGTATATGCATCCCATAATAGACTATAATAGTGTGAGGTTGTGTAGAATGTCCCATGTACATATTACAACGAATATAAAACAATTACTCTAACGTATATGCATCCCATAATATACTATAGTAGTGTCACTTTTGTAGAATGTCCCATGTACATACTACTAACAAGGAGCATAATGCCATGAAGCAAATTTTTTTTATAAAATATCCAGCATTTTAAATAATAGCAAATCCAGAAATAAAATATCATGTATTCATTGGTTTTTTTTGTATGCGTCTTGATTTTGTGTCTCACAAGCCTTAATCTGTTCATCACACTGTGTCTCACTGTCTGTCTCTCTATCTCTCCCCATCTAATTTTCTAATTTTGTTAGTACAATATCAAAAAGAGCAAAGCAGGCACCAGACGCATTTAGTAGCACTGCAGTTGATGTATGATGTGACACTTTCATGTATGGCACTCATGACATAAATATTTTATGTAATTAACTATATGTATGATGTAACACTGTCATAGAAACTGTATATGGCACTCATGACATAAATATTTTATGTAATGAACAAGATGTATGATGTGACACTTTCATGTATGGCACTCATGACAAATATTTTATGTAATGAACTAGATGTATGATGTGACACTTTCATGTATGGCACTCATGACAAATATTTTATGTAATTAACTACATGTATGATGTAACACTTTTATATATGGCACTCATAACACAAATATTTCATGTAATTAACTACATGTATGATGTAACACTTTCATACAAACTGTATATGGCACTCATGACACAAATATTTCATGTAATTAACTACATGTATGCTGTAACACTTTCATACAAACTGGATATGGCACTCATAACACAAATATTTCATGTAATTAACTACATGTATGATGTAACACTTTCATACAAACTGTATATGGCACTCATGACACAAATATTTCATGTAATTAACTACATGTATGATGTAACACTTTCATACAAACTGGATATGGCACTCATGACACAAATATTTCATGTAATTAACTACATGTATGATGTAACACTTTCATACAAACTGTATATGGCACTCATAACACAAATATTTCATGTAATTAACTACATGTATGATGTAACACTTTCATACAAACTGTATATGGCACTCATGACAAATATTTCATGTAATTAACTACATGTATGATGTAACACTTTCATACAAACTGGATATGGCACTCATAACACAAATATTTCATGTAATTAACTACATGTATGATGTAACACTTTCATACAAACTGTATATGGCACTCATGACACAAATATTTCATGTAATTAACTACATGTATGATGTAACACTTTCATACAAACTGGATATGGCACTCATAACACAAATATTTCATGTAATTAACTACATGTATGATGTAACACTTTCATACGAACTGTATATGGCACTCATGACAAATATTTCATGTAATTAACTACATGTATGATGTAACACTTTCATACAAACTGGATATGGCACTCATAACACAAATATTTCATGTAATTAACTACATGTATGATGTAACACTTTCATACAAACTGGATATGGCACTCATGACACAAATATTTCATGTAATTAACTACATGTATGATGTAACACTTTCATACAAACTGGATATGGCACTCATAACACAAATATTTCATGTAATTAACTACATGTATGATGTAACACTTTCATACGAACTGTATATGGCACTCATAACACAAATATTTCATGTAATTAACTACATGTATGATGTAACACTTTCATACGAAGTGTATATGGCACTCATGACACAAATATTTCATGTAATTAGCTACATGTACTTATAGCTTAAAGTTTATACACAAATTGTTAAAAAACATTCCATCAGTGTTTACATATGTACTTAGGTATGTATTTACGAATGTGTAGGGTTTACCAGCATGTTAGCACAGGCCTTACCATACTGTACAAATTACAGTTTGAATTTGAAAACTTTTACAAGTATAATGGCATGATATAATGGCTAATCTCATAAAGTTACAGTATGGATGGATGGATGGATATATGAATATATGGATGTATGGATGGATGGATATATGAATAGATGTATGTATGGATGGATGAATATATGTATGGATGTACAAAATTTTAATGCACACACACAAGCACATATATACACATGGAAAATAATTGGAGGAAACAGTAGAGGAGATGTATTTGATAACAGTTTAAGTAACATTTTCATCTATGCTACAGATCTACAACTTAAATCTCACATCAATGGAGTTTGTGTAATCAATAAAGGCTACTGGATAGTCGCTGACTTTACACATAATCTTTAAAACACACCGACACACACACACACACACACACACACAAGCATACATACACAAAAAGATGATAATAGGAGGAAACTGTGGAGGAGGCACACGCTATGTCTGATATCTAGCAGAAAATCTTTGAAAAAGAAGCTACACAATTTTAGGTCAACAAAACAATGCTAGTTACACTCAACAGAATATCCATCATTTTATTTGTAAAAAAAATCCACATATACCAATATTATACATAACACACACTCACACACACAAACACAAACACCCCATACAATCACTCAGAATGCACAAATAGAATTGGGTCACAATTAGTACTCCCAGTTCAGTACCCACAAATGTAGTTCTAGTCTACTTAGAATTTCCTCTTTCATTTTGATGGTGATAGAAGAGCTAGATTCATGCATTTTAGTTAGGGATTTAAAGGTAATTGTTTATTCTTGAGAATATGAACTCAGGGTGTGGTTGGCCTTGTATATTTTGGCAACAGTGCACAATGAGTAATCAGGCCTTGGTGATGATCCAGAAGTGAAATCTGTGTTCTTTGTACATTCTGCTCTGTTTACAGTCCAGCATCTCAAAAAAATGCAGGTCAACCTTTGACAAGAACTTCACCGTGAAGTCAACTTTGAAGTTATTTTAGATTAACATATGATTTGTATTGATAGTCACACAATGGAAAAGTCAGTACTGAGAAACAAATGTCGAGAACATATAGTAAAATTAATTGTGTTATATGTCCAAATATATATACAGAAATAAAATTATTTAATTTTATAATCATATTACCTCTTAAATAAAAATAAATAATATAAAATATTTAATATTTTTATTTGCATATTATGTTAGCATAGCTATGAATTTTAATAGAATGATTTCCTTTGGAACTGAACCTCTTACTCAAGACTATTAATTTTGAAATTGAACAATTACATGTTTTCTAAAGTAGTTATGTCCCTTGGTTGAACAATAAAGATTGTATGATGCTGTTAAATCTATTGTTTTCTTCCTTGATTATTCAATATAGTACCAGATATGGACTGTAATATAAAGTTTATGAGAATGAAGTCTGATGTTGACTGTAATGTAGACTTCCCTGACAATTATGTCTGATGTAACGTAGACGTCCCTGACAATGATGTCTGATGCAAGGTAGACTTCACTGACAATGATGTCTGATGTAATGTAGACTTCCCTGACAATTATGTGTGGTGTAGACCACAATGTAGACTTCCCTGAAAATGTCCGATGTAGACCTAATGTAGACTTTCCCTGACAATGATGTCTGATGTAGACTGTAATGTAGAATTCCATGACAATGATGTCTGATGTAGACTGTAATGTAGAATTCCATGACAATGATGTGTGATGTAGAATGTAATGTAGAATTCCATGACAATGATGTGTGATGTAGAATGTAATGTAGACTTCCCTGACAATTATGTCTGATGTAATTTAGACTTCCCTGACAATGATGTCTGATGTAATGTAGACTTCCCTGACAATGATATGTGATGTAGACTGTAATGTAGACTTCCCTGACAATTATGTCTGATGTAACGTAGACGTCCCTGACAATGATGTCTGATGCAAGGTAGACTTCGCTGACAATGATGTCTGATGTAATGTAGACTTCCCTGACAATGATGTGTGGTGTAGACCACAATGTAGACTTCCCTGACAATGTCCGATGTAGACCTAATGTAGACTTTCCTTGACAATGATGTGTGATGTAGATTGTAATGTAGAATTCCATGACAATGATGTGTGATGTAGAATGTAATGTAGAATTCCATGACAATGATGTCTGATGTAGACTGTAATGTAGATTTCCATGACAATGATGTGTGATGTAGAATGTAATGTAGATTTCCCTGACAATGATGTCTGATGTAGATTGTACTGTAGACTTCCCTGACAATGATGGCTGATGTAATGTAGACTTCCCTGACAACGATGTCTGATGTAATATAGACTTCCCTGACAATGATGTGTGATGTAGACTGTAATATAGACTTCCCTGACAATGATGTGTGATGTAGACTGTAATATAGACTTCCCTGACAATGATGTCTGATGTAATATAGACTTCCCTGACAATGATGTCTGATGTAGACTGAAATATAGACTTCCCTGACAATGATGTGTGATGTAGACTGTAATACAGACTTCCCTGACAATGATGTGTGATGTAGACTGTAATATAGACTTCCCTGACAATGATGTGTGATGTAGACTGTAATATAGACTTCCCTGACAATGATGTGTGATGCTGACTGTAATATAGACTTCCCTGACAATGATGTGTGATGTAGACTGTAATGTAGATAAAAGATTCTTCTACACAGGCATAATGAGTATTCATTCAAACATTACAAGACAGTAGGTTACGGGCCTAAAAGTTCCATTATCCCAATATATATGACAGATTACTGTACATGTAGTAGGACAGGAAAAACGTCCTTGAAGGGGTATCTTTTTACACGTTCTATATTATCTCCTCATGAACAGAATACTTAAATATCCAATATATATTTGGTCAATTCAAATATATGCTTGTTTCCCATTTTTCATATACAGCAGATGGTAATAACCAGTTAAGAGGAGATAAAAATGTTTCATAATTTCTGATTTTTTTCTTCATATGAGAAATTGAATTATGTGATTCAAGTTCACTTGTTTTTAAAGTGGCTACTCTTGGCCCCCTTCCCCCTTCTCCAGAACATGCAGGCAGTGGGTGCCTCTGGAGAGCAAGCATATCCTTCAGATGGCCTAGATATTCTTTTTGTCTCTAAAACCCATTTCACTGCACCCTGTATGATAAAAGAGAAAACAAAAGTTGTATTGCAGTTAATTAAAAGTTGCCTTATTTATTGTGATTATTCTTCATGTCATTTAAATAAAAGATACATGTACACATGATGAATATAAAACAAACAAGAGTCCCATGTTGGATCTGACATTCATCTGTTTGACAGTTAATAAGTACTATATTTATTCTGATTCTTCTGATTCTTCTTCTTGTTTTTTATTAGCAGACACTTATTCCTTAATATCAAATGAACAAGAGTCCCTAGAAGGGTCTGATGCTCTACTGGCTAACAACTAATAAGTGTTCATATTCTTCTTGTCTTCTGAGTGCAGATACCTATTAATATCAAACAATCAAGAGTCCCTGAAAGTGAATTTCTCTCTTACTTATAAATACTAATACATAATTATTAATACTTAGCTAGTGAAAGAATTAATGCATTCTCCATTTGAATCTATGGTACTGGTTGACTGGCACATACTAGCTATGACCAGAGGGTAAAATAGAAAAATTACATTTAAAGCTGAGCACATTTTGTTTTGTTTTTTATTGTTTTTTGTGAATAAATTACTTTTCTTTTATATCAAAAGCAAAATTGATTATATTAAATAATCTGTCAGATATATGAAAATCAGATTTTGTGCTGTATTTAACAAAAACATTTATGAATTTTAAATTTTAAAACTCTGGTTTCCAAGCAGTTAACAACCAATGTTAATTTAAAAACTTTATAAAGGAAATATCCTAAATAATGTCCATCAAAATGTATTAACTGTATGTGATAGACAGAATCTGACACAAAAAAAATTGGAGCATTCATTTACATACAGAGACCTAACATAATTTTCATAACTGATTTAAAATTTAATAATCAAATCAAAATATGACATAAAAGTACACTGATAATGATTTAGATACATTATAAATTTCTAGATCAGCTCTATATACAATGAAAAACTACATTTAAAACTAACAAATTGAAAATAACATTTGAAAAATACAAACTAGTGTAACATTAATACTATACACCTGCCCAATGTGTACTAATTTTCTATATTGATCACTGAAATTTCCATCCAGATATATGACCGCTCCAGTAGTCTAGTGGTAATATAGACTGTCCATCTCGGATGTGGAAGGTCGCAGGTTCTATTCCTAGCAGACCTATACCAAAAAATTTACTAATAGCTACCTTGCTAGGCACTCAGCATTAACAGGTTAGTGTTAGGACTGGTTGGCCTGGTGTCAGGATAATGTGACTTGGTGAGACATCATGTTACATATCTGCGGCATGATACCCCAGGGCTACACATCCCTAAAACTGCCAAACTGCAGACATCGTAGCGATATGACTAAGAATTGTTAAAGCTACATTAAAAATCCAAATCACATATTAAATTTTTTTATCCAATTATGTTTGTCACATACAGTTAATACATTTTGATACACATTATTTTGGACATTTCCTTTATATAGTTTTTAAATTAACATTGCTTGTTAATTACTTGGAAACCAAAGTTTTTAAAATTTAAATGTATAAATATTTTTGTCAAATACAGCACAAAATCTGATTTTCATCTATCTGACAGATTATTTAATATTATCAATGTTTCATATGATATTAAAGAAAAGTAATTTATCCACCAAAAACACAGTAAAAGCAAACAAAAAATGTGCTCAGCTTTAAATATAATTTATTTATTCTCACCCTATGCGCAAGCCCTTTCCAAAGCTTGAGATATAAAACTATTGTTATTCTACAGAAACAATATTTATTGCAGTCAGTGAACCTTAAACCTTTAGGCCCAAAACCTGAAAGGCTTTTCTTTATCCCTAATGCAAGACATTTATAAAGATTGATTGAAATAATGTTAATATGCGGAAATCAGTTCTCTTCATTCAGATAAGTGACATTGACCTTTACCTTTTGACTCCAAAATCAACGGGTTTGTTCCTTACACCAAACAAAAGTGAGCCATAAAGTTTGGTAAGCAATGATGGATTTTTTTAGGCTTTTAATGATGCTTTAGCATTATATTGGCCTAATGCCTGTCTGACAGTCACTCTGAGGCTGCCAAGCTGGGATGGAATGGTCAGATATCGAACTCACTACTCCTGGATTATGAGCCTGATATCCATACAAGTGAGATACCATGGCAACAACTCAACTTATTATGCAGGAAACAAGTTTCATCTACAGTTAAGGACTTTGGCCTTTGACCTTTTCATCCTTAATAATGCTTTTCCTTACCTCAAGTGAAAGCCATCCAGAAAGAATGATAACTGTAGATTTAGGACAACTGAAACTATTATGTAGATATCAAATTGGTGACAGATGCATGTAATGACACTATATGCTCTGCCTTTTGGCAGGTATGTAAAGATCAGAGAGATTCCAGATGAGAGTTTTGTGCCCATTCCTCTACCATATATTGTAGCTAATCATTAACTACAGGTACAATAGTTGGTTTACACATACTCATTCTGAGTGTCTACCAGATAATCTGAAAACAAAGCAAACACTAGTTCAACTCGAAAGAGAGTTAAGCCACCATGTCAGTAGTAGAAAAAAAACAGTCCCCATATACACCAATGTTATCATACACCACAAATACCTCCATATTCTCAAACAGTCCCCACACATAAATGTTACATACATCACAAATTCTTCTCTATTCTCAAACAGTCCCCATACACCAATGTTATATACACCACAAATACTCCCCTATACTCAAACAGTCCCCATGCACACACAAATACCTCTCTATACTCATAATGAATGAACAAATTTACATACACAATCACAGATGCATGTACATACACATGTATTCAAAACAACAGATGAGAATAGGTTTAAATGGAATTTTAACACTTTACTCATATAAAAGATCTATTATAAAACCTCATATTTTAATTTCCATATTAAAATAGCAGAGCTATCAATGTTCAAGAGTCCAGTTGTTTGTGGTTTTCAAGCAAAGTGCAGGAACCCTATACATTTTGTTGTTCAATCACAACTAAAATTCCAAATGATGTTGATAAGTACTTGAAGTTGTCTCCCTTGATTTGTCAATATTAGCACTCATGCTAAATATACAACACAGCAGGCAGCATGGTTACATTTCTTCATTGGATATGACAGATCATTTTAAAATGGAAAACGTGTTATAGAAAAATATCTCATTCCTCATTCTATATGGTCTTCCCATGAACTGAAGAAATAAACATGCAATATATATTTGGTCCTTTCAGTATTATGCTAGTGTTCCATTTTTTATACATAACAGATGATCCTAGTCAGGTAACTGGAGAGAAAAATGTTTCACATTTGCAGCAATATTCACGAAAAATAAACTCTTTTAATCCTGGTTATCTTACCTTTAAAGTGGCTGTTTCCACTGCATCTTTCAATGCTTCTTGAAAACAACCTCAAAAATATGCATGGCTCAGTGACTGTAGTAC
Source organism: Sinohyriopsis cumingii (assembly GCA_028554795.2). Classification (NCBI taxonomy): domain Eukaryota; kingdom Metazoa; phylum Mollusca; class Bivalvia; order Unionida; family Unionidae; genus Sinohyriopsis; species Sinohyriopsis cumingii. Next base: position 6,046,812 of record JAPYKE020000055.1, read on the forward strand.
CTCCTAGACAGCAAACCTCATCTACAGCTGTCTTGTTTTGTTTCTTCTCTAAAAGCATTTATGTCACACCCTGTAAGAAAAAGACAGAAATGTTTTATTGTGGCTAACAATTAATAAGTGTTATATGTATTGTGATTATTCTTCTTCTTCTTGTCTTTAAATTTGCAGATGCCTATACCTTGATATCAAACAAACAAGAGTCCCTGGAAGGAATTGACACTCCACTGGTTAACAATTAATAAGTGCCATGATTAATAAGTGCCATGTTTAATGTGATTCTTTCCCTTTAATTAGCAGATTCATGTCCCTTTACATGAAAGAAAACATCATCCTCATTAAGAATGCCTGCTTTTGTAAAATCAACACCAAAATGGCCATATTGGATGTAAAACTTGCACAATACCAAAAGGGCCATATTGGATGTAAAACTGGCATAATACCAAAATGGCCATATTGGATGTAAAACTGGCACAACACCATAATGGCCATATTGGATGTAAAACTGGCACAACACCATAAAGGCCATGTTGGATGTAAAACTGGCACAATACCAAAATGGCCATATTGGATGTAAAACTGGCACAATACCAAAATGGCCATATTGGATGTAAAACTGGCACAACACCATAGTGGCCATATTGGATGTAAAACTTGCACAATACCATAATGGCCATATTGGATGTAAAACTGGCACAATACCATAATGGCCATATTGGATGTAAAACTGGCACAATATCATAGTGTCCATATTGGATGTAAAACTGGCACAATACCATAGTGTCCATATTGGATGTAAAACTGGCACAATACCATAGTGGCCATATTGGATGTAAAACTGGCACAACATCGAAATGGCCATATTGGATGTAAAACTGGCACAATACCATAATGGCCATATTGGATGTAAAACTGGCACAATACCATAATGGCCATATTGGATGTAAAACTGGCACAATACCATAATGGCCATATTGGATGTAAAACTTGCACAATACCATAGTGGCCATATTGGATGTAAAACTGGCACAATACCATAATGGCCATATTGGATGTAAAACTGGCACAACGCCAAAATGGCCATATTGGATGTAAAACTGGCACAACTCCATAATGGCCATATTGGATGTGAAACTGGCACAACACCATAATGGCCATATTGGATGTAAAACTGGCACAACACCATAATGGCCTTATTGGATGTAAAACTGGCACAACACCATAATGGCCATATTGGATGTAAAAATGGCACGATGCCATAATGGCCATATTGGATGTGAAACTGGCACAACACCATAATGGCCATATTGGATGTAAAACTGGCACAATACCATAATGGCCATATTGGATGTAAAACTCTCACAACACCATAATGGCCGTATTGGATGTAAAACTGGCACAACACCATAATGGCCATATTGGATGTGAAACTGGCACAATACCATAATGGCCATATTGGATGTAAAACTGGCACAACACCATAATGGCCATATTGGATGTGAAACTGGCACAATACCATAATGGCCATATTGGATGTAAAACTGGCACAACACCATAATGGCCATATTGGATGTAAAACTCTCACAACACCATAATGGGCATATTGGATGTGAAACTGGCACAACTCCATAATGGCCATATTGGATGTGAAACTGGCACAATACCATAATGGGCATATTGGATGTAAAACTGGCACAACACCATAATGGCCATATTGGATGTAAAACTGGCACAATACCATAATGGCCATATTGGATGTAAAACTCTCACAACACCATAATGGGCATATTGGATGTAAAACTGGCACAATACCATAGTGGCCATACTGGATGTAAAACTGGCACAACACCATAATGGCCATATTGGATGTAAAACTGGCACAATACCATAATGGCCATATTGGATGTAAAACTCTCACAACACCATAATGGCCATATTGGATGTAAAACTGGCACAACACCATAATGGCCATATTGAATGTGAAACTGGCACAATACCATAATGGCCATATTGGATGTAAAACTGGCACAATACCATAATGGCCATATTGGATGTAAAACTGGCACAACACCAAAATGGCCATATTGGATGTAAAACTGGCACAACAGCATAATGGCCATATTGGATGTAAAACTGGCACAACACCAAAATGGCCATATTGGATGTAAAACTGGCACTATACCATAATGGCCATATTGGATGTAAAACTGGCACAATGCCATAATGGCCATATTGGATGTAAAACTGGCACAATACCATAATGGCCATATTGGATGTAAAACTGGCACAACACCATAATGGCCATATTGGATGTAAAACTGGCACAATTTTATGATCAATCAACCTGATATCATAAAATCCTGTTAGTGAACTTTTTTAATGTTTTCTTTTCAGTCTTCAGAAAAATATCAATGCAAGATCTGATAAAAGTCACTGCATTTTCTAGATCATTTTTTACTGTATTTCTTTTTTTTATGGCAGATAATTCTTTCTGTATTTGTGTAAATAGTGTTTTGTTATATCCATTTTCCAGAACTGCTATGAAGTTGTAAATACATTATATTCATTTTTCTCAATAACCTTACCATCTATTAACATCTCTTTCATCTCTCTCTCTTTCTCTCTCTCTCTCTCTCTCTCTCTCTCTCTCTCTCTCTTGCTCTCTCTCTCCTACTCTGTCTCTGGAAACTAATACACATCTTGCTAAGTTATGCTGATGATGGACTTTATCATTGTCATTAAAATAAAATTATTTCATTGAATAACATAAATGATCATGAAAACATATAATCAAAATGATTTTAAAAAATTATTATCAATAACGGATTATATCCAAACTAATGTTTATGACTTGCAATCTAATAAATTGTCTTTGTATTGGTTAATGACAGTCCAAAGCATCCATCCATCAAAATCAGGTTCATGCAATCATGGTTTGGTTTGATTTTGTGTTTCATGACACCACCAGTGAGATATTTAGGGCTGATGCAACTGAAATAAAGTGCCTTGCCCATATGCATATTATGGTATCCAACACAGGCTGATCTTATGGGAGGATCTGTACTTGTACCTTTTTCATAACATATCCAGCACTCCACCTACTGAGCCATATCTATTTCTGCCTCCATTAACTGCCTTTCATGACATTCAACAGTGTGTTTTGGGCCTATTCTGCCTCCATTAACTGCCTTTCATGACATTCAAGAGTGTGTTTTGGGCCTATTCTGCCTCCATTAACTGCCTTTCATGACATTCAAGAGTGTGTTTTGGGCCTATTCTTCCACCAGTCATTGCCCTCATGACATGCAAGAGGGCGCTTTGGGCTTATTCTGCCTCCATTAGCTGCCTCTCATGATATGCAAGAGGGTGGTTTGGGCCTATTCTGCCTCCATTTATTGCCCTTATGACATGCAAGAGTGTAGTTTGGGCCTATTCTGCCTCTAGTCCTTGCCACTCGTCACATCCAAGAGGGTGTTTCAACCTAGTCTGCATCATTGATCATCCAATTGTCACAGGTTATTACAGGCAAGTAATCCACTGTAGTCAGTTTCTTTTGTGATTCATGGATGACATCCTGGATTATAACCTACTAATAGGTCTATTAAGATGGTGTCATTTTTAATAATCTAGCAACTCACCCTGTCGGTCTTATTCAGGTCAGTAGAAATAAATGAATTGAGTACTAACTGCATTATGTGCAACAACTGCCTGAATTTGACCAATATAGTCTCAGTCTCTCACTATAAAGTGTCTCACTATAACAGTCTCTCACTATAAAGTGTCACAGTATAACAGTCTCTCACTTTAAAGTGTCTCACTATAACAGTCTCTCACATTAAAGTGTCTCAATATAACAGTCTCTCACTATAAAGTGTCTCACTATAACAGTCTCTCACTAAAAATGTCACAGTATAACAGTCTTTCACCTCTCACTATGAATTATTAGTGCAACAGTTTCTCACCGTATATCTTTCACTACATCAGTCTCTCACTATTAAGTATCTCAGTATATGTCTCTCTCACTACAAAGTGGCTCAGTAAAACAGTCTCTCACTATAGTCTCTTTATAACAGTATCTCATTATAAAGTGTCTCAGTATAAGTCTCTCACTATAATGTTCCTCTCAGTATAAGAGTTAGACTGTCAGTATAAAGTGTGTCAGAAAAAGTCTCTCACTATAAATTGTCTCAGCATAACAGTATCTCACTTTAGAATGCAACATTATAAGTGTCTCTCACTTTAAAGTGTCTCAGCATAAAAGTCTCCCTCTATAAATTGTTACCAATATACTAAGGTCTTAAACAATATAACAGAGACAAGTGAAACCAACAATTTAAGTAAAATTAACAAACAATTTATTTCTCTAAGTTACAAAGTTAAAGTTCAAGAGGAACAATTAAATCCCAAATAATCCTAAATCTTCCTATCCCAAGTCCAAAATATAGAATTTATGAATGAATTACAATAGCCACGAATGTACTGATGTACCAGGAGTATTTAAGTCTTGAACTAAAAGTCTTGAATGCCCTGATGTACCACAATGACAATTCAGAATGTCTTTGAATGAGTTATTCCTAACTGCAAAGGAGTGTTTTCATCCAACACATCAAAAAGTACTCTGTAATTTGAATGAGTAATTTCAATAAATAATCCTTTCTGAATTATATTTGAATGCAACAGTAATTGATTCCACAGACTGAACTTTAGATAGGACTGAAGACATTGATTACAAATATCTCATTTTATATATCTTAGACAGAAAGACACAGTGATCACATGCAAGAGGGCTCTCAAAACTCACTTATTTCGATCTAATAATGTTTCCTGCCTGAAATATCCTCAGCATGTTTTTATTTTTTAATGTTTTTTTCTAATTTCATGGTGTTTGTTTTTGTAACAATATTATTATGTTTTTTATCTTATAGGTGTTGTCTAATGTTATAAAGTACTTAGAGCTTCTAAAGATTATGCACTATACAAAGTCCTCATTATTATTATTATTATTATTATGTGGCAATAGCATTTTCTAAAACTAATGGAAAATTCCAAATTATTGCCAATAAGTTTACTTCCAGAACATATCATGTTCATAAATAAAATTAGGCATTGAACTCAAGTTTTAGTAAATACGCTAAAAAAACAAGACAAAAGCCATGTAGGCCTAACCTCTACCCTCAATCACAGACAAAGGTCAAGCACACAATATAAATATACATAATAAAAGTGTCTTACTTAAATAGTCTCTCATGATAAGGTATCTCAGTATAATAATCTCTAATTATAACATTCTCTCACTATAAAGTGTCTATGTATAACACAGCCTATCATTATAAATTGTCTCAGTATAACACAGTCTATCATTATAAATTGTCTCAGTATAACACAGTCTATCATTATAAATTGTCTCAGTATAACACAGTTTATCATTATAAATTGTCTCAGTATAATATAGTCTATCATTATAAATTGTCTCAGTATAATACAGTCTATCATTATAAATTGTCTCAGTATAATGCAGTCTATCATTATAAATTGTCTCAGTATAACAGTGAACTAGTAGAGTGGACTCCAAGAGTGAAAGCTTCATCTTTACCCCAAATGCAAGCCATCCACAAGGACTGGTTTATGTCTATGATGTATAAATAATGTTAATGTAAAATCCAGCTTTGTTCTCAGAGTGGCATTAACTTTTGAACTTGAAATCACTTGAAAATATTTTCAAGTCATCAAATATATACAAACAAATCAATGAATTTAAATTTGGCTGCTTCATGTAGTTTTTGATTATCGATGCAAATTTTTTATCTAAAGTGGGTAGCTTCCCCTTGTCTAAAAAAAAGAAGGAAGGGTGGTAGTAGAAAAAAAGGAAAGGGGATGAAACAGCCATCATACAATATTTACCTAACACTTAAGGATACATGGTAATAATTGTATGGAAAAATGGGAACCAGTCTGGAAATGGGTGAAGATAAAAGAGTATATATGGGTTTGGCTGGTCAGGAATGGTTGATAATGAGAGATCAATTTTAGTAAAAAGTATTTTTGAGTGCTCATGCGCTAATTGTAACTGGAAAAATATAAAGACATTGTTATATTGATGGAATTTCATTCCTTTGACAGTCTTGAGTTTGAAACTCTCATTACTGAAAGGAACACCTGACTCTTTGGTGCAGAATTGAAAGCACATGTTTCAAACACATGCAAGTCTAGAAAATGCCTCAGCTCATATCCTTTTCTATACACAGAGCTGTCATCTAGGAAACATCTATACTGATAAATATAGGTTTCATCATGGACACTCAGAAATTCAAAGTTATTGAGTTTTTAATATCATGGTGTTTACATAGGTTTAACATGGGAACTGAAGTTTGGAAACTGAATTAATACCTTGAGTCCTTCAATATTCATCTCTTTTTCTTCCTAAATAATACAAATTGTATAATGCGCATATGTTTTGATATATATGTGCAACTTAAAACTAATTTAAATTAATTTGAACTAATTTGCAGGAGCTCTCATGCAACACTGCTTTCGAAGTCTGCTAATTCATATAAATCTTGCATCAATCCTGCATTCACATTCCCTGGCAACATTTCTGATGATGCATTGAGGTCAAAAAGAATGTAGTGGTACATGGATATGAAATGGCATTTTTTCCTGATTCTACAGTCCAAGTATGACAACTATATATCCCATGGATATGAAATGGCATTTTTCCTGATTCTACAGTCCAAGTATGACAACTATATATCCCATGGATATGAAATGGCATATTTTCCTAATTCTACAGTCCAAGTATGACAACTATATATCCCATGGATATGAAATGGCATATTTTCCTGATTCTACAGTCCAAGTATGACAACTATATATCCCATGGATATGGCATGGCAGACTTTCCTAATTATACAGTCCAAATATGACAGCTATATATCCCATGGATATAACATGGCAGACTTTCCTGATTCTACAGTCCAAGTATGACAACTATATATCCCATGGATATGGCATGGCAGACTTTCCTAATTATACAGTCCAAATATGACAGCTATATATTCCTCCATGGTTTGCTACATGTTATCTTATAGAAAAATGAAAACATTAACCATGATGATGGCACCATTTGCATAAGTACCAAACTAAAGCAGGCGAGACAAAGATGAAAGAATCTTAATGTTTTGTTTTATTCTGAATATTCAACAGTGGGAGAATCACTGTGAAAAACTGTGACAAAATACTAATGTCCATTACAAAGTATGCCCTGAAGTACCTCACTGTGTATACACAAATATATGTCCTGAAGGACTTCACTGAATGCACACAAAGTATGCCTTGAAGTACCCCACTGTATTATACACAATGTATGCCCTGAAGTACCTCACTGTGTATGCACAAAGCATGCTTTGAAGTACTCATGATATGCACACAAATTATGCCCTGAAGTTCCCCAATGTATATGCATAATGTGTGCCCTGAAGTACTTCACTGAATACACTCAAAGTATGCCTTGAAGTACACCACTGTATATACACAATGTATGCACTGAAGTACCTCACTGTGTATGCACAAAGCATGCCATGACGTACCCATGTTATCCACACAAAGTATGCCCTGAATTACCCCACTGTATTTGCATAATGTGTGCCCTGAAGTACTTCACTGAATATACTCAAAGTATGCCTTGAACTACCCCCATGTATATACACAAAGTATGCCCTGAAGTACCTCACTGTGTATATACAAATTATGCCATGAAGTACCTCACTGTATATACACAAAGTATGCCCTGAATTACCCCACTGTATATGCATAATGTATGCCCTGAATTACTTCACTGAATATACTCAAAGTATGCCTTGAAGTACCCAACGGCATATACACAATGCATGCCCTGAAGTACCTCATTGTATATACACAATGTATGCCATAAGTTACCAATGATATGCACACAAAGTATACTCTGAAGTACCCCACTGTATATGTACAATGTATGCCCTTTAGTACCTTACTGTGTATACACAAAGTATATCATGAAGTACCGATGGTATACACACAAATTATGCCCTGAAGTACTCCACTGTATATGCATAATTTATGACCTGAAGTACCTGAAGTGTATACACAAAGCATACCATGAAGTACCCATGGTATACATACAATGTATGTCCTGAAGTACCTGTGTATACACAAAGCATGCCATGAAGTACCCATGGTATATACACAAAGTATGATGTGAAGTACCCCAATGTATACACACAAAGTGGATGGACAACACCACACTCATCCTGGTTAAGAGTGATGCTGAGTGTAGCTCATTGATAAAAACATGTGCTGCTGAAATATGATCTGTGCTGCAATAACAATGCCTAAACTTAAGCTAGCAACTAACTGTTAATAAAATTCACATATACCACAGTGAAAGAAATTCACATATCTCACTGTTAAAGAAATTCACATATCTCACTGTTAAAGAAATTCACATATCTTACTATTAAAGAAATTAATGTCTGCATCACTGTTAAGGAAACCCACATGTATCACTGTTAAAGAAATTCACCAGTGTCATTGTTTTTCACATGCATCTCTGTTAACAAAACTCATATATATTACTGTTAAAGAAATTTACATATATTACTGTTAAAGAAATTCACATATCTCACATTTCAAGAAATTCATGTCTGTCACTGTTAAAGAAATTCACATGTCTCACTGTTAAAGAAATTGACACGTTTCACTATTAAAAAACTAACAATTATTTCACTGTTATAGAACACTGTAAATCAAATTCTCATAAATAACTGGTAAAGAAATTCATAGTTCCCAATGCTGAAAGCTGGCTTCATGTGTAACACCACAGGCTTATACAAAACAAGGATTTTGTCCAATACAGTCTCTCTCCCACTTTTTAATCAAAGGCCTAAAAATCTCTAAAACTGAGCTGTCAAAAATGGCTCAGCTACCAATGGCATCATCTTCTTCACTCAATCTCAGTGGGGAAAAAACAATGACAGCAATAATTAGAGACCAACATTCAACAAATGAGTGGCCAAGTTGTCTAAAGTGCTCACCATTATGGATCATTGATATCTTACCTCTGTCTGTGGGTTTGAGTCTCACGCTCAGTTAATATGGGCACATGAGAAAGCTTGCCAGTAACTTCCCATGGGTCGATGGTTCTTCCTGTGGTTATCCCAGGATCTTCCGCCACCAGTTAAGCTGGCCACTTCTCCATAGCCTATCTTGTTCTGAAAAATGGCATTAAACCCCATAACAAACTAAGCTTATTTTGGGTTCTTCTTTACTTCAGTTACAAACCATTCACAAATTTGTATAACTATACATGGCAGACAACTCAAGTCATTGTGTTAAGGCCATTTTCCTTCTTGAGTCAGTGCATTTTGATTCTTCCTGACACTAAGTGCAAAGGCCTGGTAATTTTAATACAACTCTTTGATCTTAAACTAAGTAACAAAAAAAGCAAAAACAACACATTTAGAAAACTTTTAAAAAAATTGATTTCCCTACAATACAATGTGAAACTTTAAAAGGATCTTACTGTATTGTAAATTAAATCATAAATAATCCTAAATGTTCTACTACATCTTCAAAAGTGTAGATTATTCTAAATCAATCCCAGTTGTGTTCGAAATGATTTCTCATCTTGAAAGTGAAGATAAAAAAGCCTGAAATAGTGTTGACATTCTAATAATCTTGATGAATCACAATGATATAGTCCAAAACATCTCTAAATGAACTCATAATAATCATAAAATAGTGATTGAGTCTGAAAGAATTACTGAATACTTTGTAATTCCAGTGAATCCTTAAAATAAATAAATTCTCTCATATTAAAACTGAAATCAAAGAAAACTTTGTACCTACAAATAATAATAATCTTAATAAATAATCTTCCTTATGCCAAGTACAAGCCATTCTCAAAGCTTAATGACTGGACATGGTAGAAAACTCATGCTATTGTGTTGAACCCATTTCAGTGTTTGAGCCAGTGGCCTTGACCATTGACCTCTTGACCACAAAATTAATAGACTTCTTCCTTTCAAACCACCCACAAAGTCTAGTAACCATAGATGGAACATTCAAGTTATATTTCAGAAACCATTTTCATTGTTCAGTGACAGTGACCTTGATGGTTGATCCCAAAATGAACAGAAATCTTCTTTAGGCCATATGCAATCTACTCTCAAAATTTAATAACTGCAGATTGCAGAGAAATTGGGTCTTTGTGCAGAAACTACCTGCTTTGTGTGTCCTATTGCTATGGACCAGGTATGCATGTCCTAGTGTCATAGACTAGATGTGTGTGTCCTACTGATATGTACTAGATATGTGTGTCCTTCTAATATGGACTAGATGTGTGTGTTCTACTGCTATGGACCAGGTATGTGTTTCCTACTGATATGGACTAGGTATGTGTGATCTACTGATATGGACCAGGTATATGTGTCCTACTGCTATGGACTAGGTATGTGTGTTCTACTACTATGAACCAGGTAGGTGTGTCCTACTGCTATGGACCAGGTATTTCTTTCCTACTGATATCGACCAGGTATGTGTGTCCTCCAGTTCTGGACAAGCTATGTGTGGCCAACTGCTATGAACCAGGTATGTATGTTCTACTGCTATGGACCAGATATGGGTTTACTACTACTATGGACTCAGTATATGTGTCCTGCTGCTATGGACCATGTATGTGTGTCCAGCTCCATTGGACCAGGTATGTGTGTCCTACTGCTATGGACTAGGTATGTGTGTTCTACTACTATGAACCAGGTAGGTATGTCCTACTGCTATGGACCAGGTATTTCTTTCCTACTGATATCGACCAGGTATGTGTGTCCTCCTGGTCTGGATGAGCTATGTATGGTATGGCCTACTGCTATGGACCAGCTATGTGTGGCCTACTGCTATAGACCAGCTATGTGTGTCTTACTGATATGAACTAGATATGTTTCCTACTGCTATAGATCATACATGTGTGGCCTACTGCTATGGACCAGGTATGTGTGTCCTACTGCTGTGGACTAGATATGTGTGTCCTACTGCTCTGGACCAGATATGTGTGTCCTACTGCTATGTATTAGACATGTGTATCCTATTGCTATAGACTAGATATGTGTGTCCTACTGTTATAGGCCAGGTATGTGTGTCCTACTGCTATGGACTACATATATGTATCATACTGATATGCACTAGACATGTGTGTCCTACTGCTATGGACTAGATATTTAATAACTGCAGGTTGTGGATAAATTTGGTCTTTGTGCAGAAACTATCTACTTTGTGTGTCATATTGCTATGGACCAGATATGTGTGTCCTACTGTTATGGACTATATATATGTGTCCTACTGCTATGGACTAGATATATGTGTCCTACTGCTATGGACCAGGTATGTGTGTCCTACTGCTATGAACCAGGTATATGTGTCTTACTTCTTTGGACCAGCTATGTGTGTCCTACTGCTATAGACTAGGCATTTGTTTCCTACTGCTATGGACCAGTTATGTTTGTCCTACTGCTATGGACCAGGTATGTCCTCCTGTGCTGGACTAACTATGTGTGTCCTACTGCTATGGACTAGAAATGTGTGTCCTACTGCTTTGGACCAGGTATGTGTGTCCTATATGTGAGCAGCACAATACCACATCGTCGTTACAGTTTATTCTGTATGTGGGATGACACTTCCCCAATGCTGACTTAATGTCCCAAAGCTTATTTCTGGAGTTTTGTGGACATACGGTCAGAAAGCAATGAAGTGGTATACCTCATTCTGCTATTGCAGTAGGGACATAAATCTGTAATGGTAAAAACTGAAAAGATCTTCAGGAAGATAAACCCTTCCAAATAAATATAAACATGTGGTCCTAAATCTAACAGAGAATATAAAGATATTCAGATTCCTTGAAGAGTATATAAGTAAAGAGAAAGGTATAAAATATAGTTTTACAGCATATCGATCAAAGATTATTATAGAGATTACAATCTATAAAACTGTCCAAATTTTCTCTGATTTTTTTTCTTCTTCAGATTTAAAACCTTCCTAACTGAAACACTTATGTTCTCACAGAGTCCAAGTCGATACACTTACAAAAATGTCTTCCACTGTTATTGGACGATAGAATCATATGTATTGTGGTCAAGTTTCACCCTTCGGGAGGCAGGAATGGGTCAAGCATATGTTTCCAATACAATGTAAGTGGCACCATACCTTCTCATCTGTACAATTTGTTCCATATGAAGGATGCCGCCTTCGCCAATATTGATTTAATGTTCTAAAGATTATCTGTACAGTTTTCATTCCACATATTTGCCAAGTAGACATGTAATATGAATTAATATAATATTTGAAGCCTCTGTAGAAAATCTATATTCAGATGCTGATGACTGCACAGAAGCCTTGGCTGCTACATCAGCCCTTCTTTACATTTACCAGTGTGATCAGGCAGCCATCTTGTTTCTGTAATATTTGGGATATTACTAGCATGTCATGTTTAATACCATTTTGTACAATATAATATCAGGTTGTAAAATGTTATGTGGTGAAAAGTTTGAACCTTTATATATGGCATATACTACTTATATATTAAATTTACAAAATGTATAGATGTTGTTGTGTAATGTATGTAGTATCTTACAATAAAAGATTTAATGAGAGACTACATTATTGTGTGATGTTTTGTATATTGAGTCAAACCTGTCACATGAAACTACATTACTGTATATTGTTTGGTGTTATACAATAATACCTGTAATGAGAGAGTACATTATTGTGTAATGTTTTGTATGTACAATAAAACCTGTCATGAAAGACCACTGGTATGAGATACTACCTGCCTTAAGAGACCAGGTTTTTAATGTAGATTTGTACATTAAATAGTGTTGTGATATGTGATGAGAGAACACCTGTCTTCTAAGACCAGTTTGTTTTGGCAGGAGTGGTCTATCAAGGCAGATCCTAATGTTATCAAAACATTTTGGCAGGAGTGGTCTTTCAAGCAGGTCCAAATGGTATCAAAAAGGAGTAAACAGTTTTTACTACTATACTTAACTGACAATTTTATTTTGTCCCCCTTTTTTATATAAAGCCATTAGAGGAGTAGATGTGTTTATATATATATATATATATATATATATATATATATATATATATATATATATATATAATTTAACTGCAGCCATTAGAGCAGAGCAGTAGGTCTATACTGAGATTTGATTCACCTGTGAAAGAATTTAGCATTGTACTTACAACTATGCTTTTTGATTTTTCTTAAAATTGCATAGATGGAGCAAGGTATGATTTCAATAATTTATAAGCTATGAAAGGAATAAATATTTATCAGGTATTTTGTAATTGTGCTAGATACATCATTTTGGAGATTGAAGTGTGTGGTATAATTCATAATGAATTGAAAGAGGACAGATTTATTTTTATCGTAAAACTAGTATTGTACATAGGGGTCAAATTAAACTTAGAAAATTGAACCTTGCATCTAAATAGTATTAAATAAGATTTGTATACATAATTGGTCCTTTTAATGTGTGTGGATGGCATAAATGATCAATTTGTTCTGTGTATTGCATTATTATTGTTGATGTTGCTAATGATTGAATGTGGTTGATGTAGGCATACTCCCAAAGAGCATGATACAGTTTTCTCACATTTATATTGGTGTGGCATACATGTTTTATATCTAACATGGAATGAACAAATACTACTATAATAAGTTATTCATCTTTGACCAAATAGTCTGGAGTGAGTAAAAAAAATAATGGCTGACACATTTTCCAGCCATAAAAAATCCCGTTAATATTTATTTTTCTTACTTCTTTCAAAGCATCAACAATTTCATCATTTAATTGGGATAAATATAATTCAATGGGATATATGTCAAAACCATCTCCAATTTATTCCTTAAATGATCTGTATATGATTATCATCACTATTAAAGAATAGAGCTTTACTGGGAAACCATAGAAATATCCTTGTCAAACATATTTTAAAAGCTGTTAAAGCTTGCTATCCATGGATGGGAGGAGTTATCTCCCCATGGCCATAGCAGCAGAGGGGGCGAATCCTACAAAGGTCTAGAGACCACCAAATGATAAAATAAGCCTTAAAAAAAAGCTAATCCTACAACAAAACGAGACTTCCAAATGCTAAAATAAGCCTTCAGAAAGGGGGGGGGGGGGATTCTACAACAGCAACGAGACAAAAAAACGCGACCCCCCCCCCAACTTGTTGTCGCCGCCCGGGGCTGCTCTCTTCGAGTTTCTCACGTTAACCATACAATGTATCAAGTCCGATACGGTATCGTGTTTTCGGGTCGTGTAAATTTATTGTTACAAATCCATGCGGGGTTCTTTGAGCGCGACTAAAGAAATTTTTGAATTTATTTATGTCCATATCACCGCTACACCATGTCTGATGAATGTTTCTCAGCGTGTGAACATCAACTCCATTAAACACCGCAAGAAGATTACAGTTGTCTCTAATTACTTTAGGAATTTGTGTATAACGCTGAGTAACATAAATCACATCAGTGTTTTTATGACGACCTCGTGAAAATATTCTTGCAGGATTTTTTTGCTTGTCCAGCATCACATCATCATACACTACTAGGTTATTTATTTCCCCGTTAAGGTCTTCCACGGACGGAGCTTCTTCAATATCAGTTATAAATTCAACAACATCCTCGCCGTCTTCACTCAGCGCTTTTGCACTCTCATTAAAATCTTTTATAACATCATAACAACGTTGATCATCCACAGACGGAGCTATCAAGTATAGTTTGTCCCATTTCATCCACTTCATTATCATGTTCAGTAGCAGTTGCGTTTTACCTGATCCTGACGGTCCTATGATGATCATTCTGATAGAATTTGGTAGCACGGAATTATGCTTGACTGGTTCTTTCCTTCGCGTCGCAGAAAAATCAGTGATCTCCATTTGTATATAAGGAATAATAATTATGGATTTATATTGTGTAAAGTGTAAGGCACGAACCCCTACAAACGACATAACAACCATTACAACAAAAAATAACAGACAAGCACTTTCTGGTAAGTGTGCGCGATGTGGCACAAAAAAATTTAGATTTCAAAAAAAAAGCCTGACAAAGTCAGCGGAGGTGACATTGCAGCAACCCTCGGACGACTTCCAGGTACCCCTTGGGCTAAATATCCCGGAGAAAAACATCTTCCGGGATACAATTACTGCGGTCCAGGGACACGACTAGATATCAGACTTGATGAACAATCTAAACCAAAACCGGGAGAGTATCCGATAAACGCTATCGACGCAGCGTGTCACATACATGATGTTGCTTATCGAAGTAAAGATCTACAAGACAGGCATATCGCGGATGTGAAATTAATTCATGCACTAAGCGCCATAAAAAATAAATCATTTAAGGAGTCACTCGCTAATTGGTTAGTAAGATCAGCGATGAAATCTAAATTAGTATTAGGCGCTGGATAATTAAATAAAAATGCAAGCGATTTATTATTCCCCAATCGGATACTGGAGAGGTAACTCAGCAATTAATAAACTCGCCAACGCGGCATCAGTAACACGCGAGGTTGCCAAAAAATGGCTGTCAAAACAAGCAATATGGCAAATCTACTTACCACCACCTCGACAAATCAACTTTGCACATTTTGATGTTAGTACCCCCAATGAAGTTCATCAGGCTGACATACTATTCCTGCCTCATGATACTGTCCGTAGAAAAACATACAAATACGCGCTAACAGTAGTTGATGTTGCTAGTAGATACAAAGAAGCAGAACCGTTAGCGACTAAAACAGCCGCTGAAGTTGCCTCTGCGTTTAAACGAATTTATCAGCGAGGACCTCTAAGCTGGCCCCGATTATTACAAGTTGATCCTGGTAAAGAATTTCAGGGCGCGGTATCATCACTGACAAAGCAGCATAACGTTGTTATACGACGAGGGCATACTGAAATTCATCGGGATCAGGCAATTGTTGAGCGATTTAATAGAACACTCGCTGAGAGATTATTCGGATACCAGTACGCGAGGGAATTCATTTACGATACGAGATCTCGTGAATGGGTTGCAAGACTGCCAAACGTGATAGCCGCACTGAATAATGAAATTACCAGAACAACAAACATGAGACCTGTAAATGCAATCACAAACAAATATATACCCCGCGTCAGTGAACGCGGACAACAGCAACAAAATGTTTCAACGCAGCCACGGACGCTAGCGTCCCCACTGCTGGGTAATGTCACCGTTAGGTATTTATACGAACCAGGCGAACTAGAAGGAGGAAAAAAAAGAGCAACCGATCCCACATGGAGTGTTACCACACACAAGATATCCAGCATAACCAGATCAACTGGGAGAAACACAATCTACAGATTAGATTCAACTGCTCCTCAGCGTGGATTCACACGCGAGCAACTTCAGGTGATTCCCACGGATACACAATTACCACCTCGATCACTTAAATAACTGCAGCAACACCTCTGCGTCGATTACACTCAAGACAGGTCAGCATTACATTTTCACGCGTATGACCAAGGCTACTATCTATTCTATCTACGGTAAATTGTCTTGGGTCGTTTTTCGAATACTGCCACAGCAATAAACAATTACAACTCGCACAGTGATTATTCTGCTGTTGTTGTAATTGTATTACAAATTCAACATCCAAACTTTGTTTGGGATCAAACTCTCTACCATTTTTTTTGTCGCTCTGTTTGTAACCGGCTAATTTCTTTCTTATTGTATCATCAGCGATTGATCTGTTGATGCTGTCGTTGACAACATCATCTAATACAATTCTTCGTAACTGACCTATCCTTCTTACTCTTGACACGGCTAAATAAACTAAATTTGACCACTCGATGCGATCATCAACAATCCAAACTGTTGTATCTGAAATAGTTAGTCCCTGCGAACTGTGGATGGTCATAGCGTATCCTAGCGTCCACGGGGATTTGCTCATTTTCAGTGCCTGTTCGACAGCATCAACATCAACGATAACAATATCATTTAATACTAAATTCTGTTTCTCCGGACCCGACGCAGATACGCGCGTTGGAATATCAACATCAATATTCTGCAATCGCGTATCAGCTGGTCTATAACACAACGGCACTGGCAACATGGGAAATTTCTTCTGATGTAACTGAAATAACCGCTGCTGAAGTGTGTCCCTGACTATCTTTCTACTTGCCACTATGAGATCACTTGGTTTCCACATTTTCCAAAAGTCGCTCAGCGAAGTCTCTGGAATTATTTCACGCATTATCTCACACTGGACTTTATTGGTTTGTAGCCTGATCAGTGCCTTAAACTCTTTCAGCGTTTCATCGAGTGCTCTAACATCGTTAGTTATTTCCTCATAATAATCTACAAAAGTTTTCAGCCACTCGTGTGGAGATTCACCTGTAAATGGCGGTGGTTGACCATGATCGCCGCACATCACCACTGCGGTATTTTTCTTTAGCAACCAATCCAGAAACTGTTTTAATATATCTAACGGCACAGTGTCTATCTCATCCCAGATTATTTTCTCGGGAATATATTTCGTTCCCATTCGTTCAGGTGTCCACGTGCCGCCGCTGTATTTGAAAAAACTGTGATACGTGCACGCGTTAACATCCCGTTGTCTCATCTCCCTGGCAAGTCTGTGTGTGGGAGTCAGCACGACCAAGTCAGAACCGCGAAATAATTCAATCGCTCGAGTTGTTTTACCAGAACCACCGGGACCGTTCAGATAAACTGTTTTGTGTCTTGTAACAGGATCGTGCACCGGCGGCAACAACGACGTCGAAGACATTTCTGCGCTGCGATACTCATCCACGATTTCAACGTCAGCTGATTCACAATATCCGTGTAACATTTCATTCTTTATTCTCCACGAGCCCCACGATGGATCATCCGATATAACATTATTCAACACCGCTAAGTGTTTTTTATTAATATAAAATGAATCCGTTGCAACTCTTACTGCGTCAACGGGGAATCTATTAATCATCGACAACAAATTTATGGATACATAAGCGAGCATCGAAGATCTCAAATGTGTGTACTGAGATGATTCTCCGTCGATATAACTAAAAACAGTCCCTAGTTTTTCCCCGTTTGACAGAAACACATCTTCGCGTTTACAGAACATGTTGTTCGTGGCTGCATCAGCGACAATAAGATTCAATTCAGTCTTGTCCATGATTAATCGACTGTGATGTTGTTTATGATCATACGCTCCACCTTGAGTGAATTTTCCTATTATTTTTCGTCCTAGATCTTTTGCTGTGCTTGCATCATTTTTGATAATATCGTCGATAGAAGCTTCTGGATATTCTCGTGACCAATCTTCGATGACTTCTTGTGACGTAACCGGAGTTGGCAACCAAACTTCGGTTTGACGACAATAACATATAATCGCTTCGCTGACCGTCAGCGACAACAATATTCGACTGTCAAGCATGTATCGCAATAACACTATCGGTGCCCATCGCTGTTCAACGAAATGTCTGCCAAACCAAACATAACACACAGGATGTAAATCCTTAGCGAATTTAAACGACGACACACAAGCAAATCCGGTCAAGTCAAAATCAGGCAATGGTCCGTTTACAGCAACTCTTGTCATCGAGTTTGTAACGTGGCCAAACCGTTTAAAATATTCGCTGCATTCTCCACGCCCAAGGAAACTTCCTGGATAACACGCCGTCATGTCCACGGATATCATATCGCGGTAATCATACCGAGTATTCCACAAACCGCCGTGTCCGTATTCGACACAGCTCTGTTGGATATCCCCAAGGAAACTTTTCGGAGTTGGTCTCCATGAATTTCGTTCCCGGGCTACATGCGCGGCAACACCCGGGACAGTAAAACAGTGTCGCAGTAACGTATCAGTGTCCGTCGCATGATATTTTTCTGCGAGTTTTTTCATTTCGTGCTGTAACGCCGCCGTTCTGTATATTTCCCCGTCGGGTCTCACAAACTGATTATATTCTCCATCTTCGCTCGAGAATAACCACACCGACACTGGATCGGTTTTACTTATCCGATGAATACAATCAAACATATTTCCCGAGTAATACTTCACAACACGGTCTCGCGGAAATATTCTAACCTGGTCAGTCCAAGCGTGACTGTTATGATCGATAATATTTATTGAAGCTCCATTGCGATTATATTTTGACTCGTACAATACCGTACCGGTTAACGATGAAACCGTTATAGGAAATCTCAGCGAGCGTTCCAACGCGGCAACATCATTTATTGACGCTCCTGTATCCGCTACTCGTTTAGCCCATTCTGTTATTTTATTTTTTCTGATCTCGGTTAGACCATTTCCACGTGGTGCATTTTTAAAATGTTCCATTACTCGCTCAGCTACACAATTCATCCTTGACTCTGTCAACGGCGACACCCTCATCGGGGCGAGTTTATCGACACTTGGTTTCTTTATCGGATAAATTCCATAAACGACCGCGGTCACAGGATACGCTCTGGCATAATACGGTTTATCAATCCCAACAAGTACTCCCGGGTTTGAGTCTTTGCTCAACAAAATGGTTTTTCCGCGCGGATCAAGAACAGGGTCTAGTTTGTCTCTGATAATCCACTTTCGGGTTCCCTCGTCGTCGACTCCAACAATAAATTTTATCTGCACGAAATATCTTCTCGTGTCGAGATACTCAATTATATTACGCGCGATTGTATCGTTGATGGTACCATCAATGATGAAACTCAAGGAGTTTTCACGGGAAACTCTTCGAGTTTCGCGGATAATTTTATACGAAGACCACGTGTGTGCGGCACCATCACGACGAAACTCTTCTTTGGCGTTCTTGATAACACCAATTACCGTTGCTAACTCTCTTCGTCGTGGATCAGCGGTTAACCGGTCAAGATCGAATCGAGAACCTGATACGGGTTTTATTCTGGATAGTCTTTCAAATTCCTCCATATTATAATTAAGACAAGTATTTAAATAGACAAAAATATTATATATAATGAACCAATGCAAGTGGATTAAACTAAATTCATCAGCGCCGTGTAGCAGACGTTGCAGAGGCGAATACTGTGGACAACATGCTCAACAGGTCCGCGGTGGGAGTCTAGGACCGATACCGTGTATCAGATGCGGCATTGGAGTACGAGGAAAAACGCAATTATGTTCAGCGTGTGGGGGAAAACGCTATCGAGAACTAAAACGGTATTATGATAAAAAAAATCCAGCCTCGAACGCTCTCTCGGAGCGTGATTACATAAATAAGTTTTCAGACAAATTATGAATTAGACAAATGATTTGCTTATAGTATAATGAATCAAGAATTCGTCCCCGAACAAGAATTTGTTCCACATCCAACTATTCCAAATTATGAGGCAAACCGAGATGGCATAGTGAGACACTGCACGCGAAGACGACCAGTTGGTGGAGTTGATAATGGTGGTTATTTAAGATTTACTGCCGCGTACGGAAAGAAGTATTTATATCATCGTTTTATTTACGAATGTTTCTTTGGAGTGATCCCTAAGGGGTTTGTCATTGATCACATTAACGGTAACATACTTGATAACTCCATAAACAATCTTCGCATGGTCACTCAGAGCAAGAACTACCTACTGGGTAACACAGGGCGTTGTAAAACAGTTGCAAGAAGAGCTATTAAATCTATAAACGCAATTACAGGTGAAGAAATAATATTTCAATCAATGAGCGCCGCCGGTAGGTATTTCGGTATTTGTTCACCTGTTGTACAGCGTGTCGCAGATGGGATCTACAAAACAGCATTTTCCAAGAAGCTCAAACAGAAGATTTCATTCTGTTATATCATTGACACAAACAACGATAACTCAGTATAATACCTGTAAATGCAATCACAAAAAAAAATCCTAACAAAGAACAGTAACCGGAAGAGTACCGGGTAGAAACACAAAGTGTTTCCAGTGATAACCGCTTATCTATGTGTGTGTTTTTGTTATCGTTGGAAACTCAAAGAGTTTCTCCTCGAAGAGTTTCTCGTGCTAGCATCGCTCAGTAAAGCATTTCTCTGGAAGTCCAAGGGACTTCTCATGCATTTAAAAATATGAAAATATATAATAATATGAATCACGAAAACATAAATACCATACTTGTTGAAATTAAAGAATTACAACAGCGGGGTTTTAATATTTTACTAGACACTGAAACAATTATGTCAGATTTTGAATCCCTGAATGAGCTATCACGGTTGGGGAAGAACAATCTCCCTGCGTGTTATAGGTTCATTAAAAATATACAGAATCACGTTTACAAATCACTTGCGTCGATAACTGAAAATCAGGTATCTGAATTTATTCCACTGTGCCATGCAGTTGAAAAGATCAGGCTTGGATTGTCATCCGAGTATGAGACTCGAAAATTAATTAACACCAGGGTGAGACTGTTAAAAGGGTATATAAAGAATCTAGACGCGGAAATGCCTACGAATACTAGTATTTGTGACGCCCAAGTATAAATACCACCGAGTGTGACTCACACCAGGTGAAAGTAGAACCTGAACCACACCAGCGTGGAAATGTAAAGCACATTCGGGAATGAATTCCGGGTAAAAAAAAAGTGTATTATTTTTTTTTTGCCTTGGAAACTCAAGGAGTTTCTGGGAACCGTTAACGGTTCCAGGGGCGTTTTCAGATTTTGGAAATGTTTTACATTTTCAGGATTAACTCGAGCGCTTCAGCATCAATACAACAATGAGAATAGTTCATAATCTGTTCTCGTTGACACCAAACTATGATCATATGATTTTGCTGTAGCTCTGTTAATTGTGACGGAGTTAACAAGAAGTCTTCGTTGCCATACACGTCAACGATTATTTTAACGGGGAAATACTGTTCCCCTAGGGAAACCCTAGGGGGTTGTCCCGAGAAACTCCTTGAGTTTCCAAATGCGGTTTTTATTGCCTCGTGAAGAATTTGCTTATCATGAATATGAACTCGTGCGTGAATGTATTCACACTGATACATTATACACAACCGTTTTTTTTAAATGCGTGCTAGCACGAGAAACTCTTTGAGGAGAAACTCTTTGAGTTTCCAACGATAACTTATGCCGAACCACCGGGGAGAGCATTTTAGGATTTCACCAGTAAGTTCACGGAGACAGTCTCGCCACGCAGGTCCAACAAATTTCCCCGTTGGTCGGTGAGTTTGAAATTTATCGTTGACAACCACACGGTATGACACCGCAGATAGACCGGATTGATTGGTTCTTGCACAATCAGAAAACCAGGGGGGTCTTTTGGTGTGAACGTATACAGAATAAACCCCTGTTGTGCCGTCGTAGTGTCAGCGCTAGCGCTGCCAGCGCTGTAGCTACCGTCGATGACGTCACATACAAGATTGACCGCGATAACATCTGTGATATTTACGATCCCCGGTGAGATGTGTCTGCCATCGGATGCTGTACTGTTGTCGTGCTTGAGAATAACAGGTTGTGGTTTTGTTCGCGTGTACGTGGCAGAAATATCTTCGAAAGATTCCGCGATGAGATCAGAGACTGATTTTCTCAGCGTGTGCGCGTTATATCCAGGAAGTGTAAATTCTGAAATCTTCTCCACGGGAATACCAAATTGGGATGCGAACTTGGATCTTTTTTCGTTTCCGTAATCGCCCTTGAGATTCAGTAGATACTGAATTATTTTTAGATTTATGATTTCCATCGAGGATGCGAGTTTGTTTAGTTTTTCTATGGCTGTGATAATTTTATCGCGCGAACTTGTTAAATCAGAAATATAATCTTGAAAATATACTCGCAACAGTTCTAGCTGTTGTTTATGTGCTTGTTTGATCGGATTAAAAAAATGAGCTTCTATATCTTCTGGAAGGTAAGGATGGTATTTCCCGCCCGTGAAAGCTGCCCCTATTATATCTACGGGAATTCTAGGTGATGTTGAAAACCAAGCTTCTCCTGATTGTAATTGATCTGAAAATAATAAATAATCCCCGACGAGGTCGTGTGGGTCTTGCTTATCGGTCATAAAATCCGATTTTTGGGGTGGTGGTGGGCCCGGTTCAGGTTCGGGTCGGGATCGTGGCCATCCTAATACGGTCCGAATTGAGCTGTTGTAAATATCCACGGCGTATCCCGGTGTTGAGATTTCAATGACCGCAGACAGCGTTGGTTCGTGCGCGGTCACAGATATTTTGGCTTCCTTGCCGGTGATTCGTTTTATTTGGCGTTGTATCTCATTGTTGATTTCTTCGATCTGATAACTCCCAGTGGGTAGCGTAATTGTATCCCATTCAAGTTCACCCTGTTCCCGGTCCGCGCTGGGTTTCCCGAACACGAACGAATTATTCGGCTGCAGATCACCAAATGATGCCGACCTGATATTAGGCCAGCTGTGATACACGCTGAGCTTTGCCAACGCGATTTCACTCACTGGAATTGGAGTTCGAAAATTAATACCAAATTCTGGTTTAGTCGAGGACACTGAGATCATTGTGGTCCTTACCGGTGTTGTGTTTGTGACTATTTGTTGAAGCAGTTCTATTGACATTATTTATTTGTTTAGTTTTCAAATAGTCATTGTACGCATCTGACATTAGTTTGAATTCAGAATCTGATATCAACGCAGCATCGCTACTTTGCACGTCTAACGATGATGATATCAGCGATGATAATTTCTGATATGCGGTCGTGGCTGTATTTAATTTTGTCGTGTAATCGTGTAATTTTGTGTTAGCACACGAGGATATTTTTTTTGCTATGATGCCGAAAACTCCTGCCGTGGTTGTGGTCGCACAAACAGAGATCGTGGCAGCGACTACTGCTGTTACCGGAGTGACCGCTGATAGTATTACTCCCGCGGATGCAACAACGGCAGATACTGAATAAACCATAATGTCTAACACTGTTATGCGTCTGCGGTATTTTTTTACCTTTCGACTGGTTACTTCGATGACAGTTTTTAACTCAGATTGCCACTCACGGACTTGATTGTATCGATATTGTTGAGCATCTGGAAATGTTTCGGATTTCAACGTTGACATATTATTTAAAATCGCTGCCGATTTTCAATTACGCGGTGACCAATCGAGGTGTTGCAGCGACGAATTCCAAACACCACCAGTAAGATGTTGCTGTTAAACTATCGTCGGCGGCTTCAAGCATAAATGTTTCCTCGGTTCCGCTGTTTAGTATTACAGTGCAAACCCCGGAATACTTATCGGTGGAATGTCTCCAAGGATATGTTGTGAAGATTTCAAATTTAGCGGCTGAAAACACAGACAACCTGTAAACACCGGTGGCTGTTGCTGTATATTTGATAGTGTTATTTTGTCGTGACCATGTTGCGAATCCCAATGATACCGTGAATACGATGTTGGTGATATGCCCGGGAGTAACTCCAGTGGGGACTTTAATCAGACTGGTTTTGTTAACGATCTCAGGAATTCCCGATACGATATCCTGCTGTGTTTGTTTGATCGTGTTAATGTCGGTCTTTACATCAGCGAGTTTCACATCGACGTCTGGGGGAGTTCCAAAGAACTTATCCACGGTCTCATCAGTTTTTGCGAAGTTTCTTTGGAGTCTTTTAAACCCGTTTACGTGAACATCATACTCTGACCGCAGCGTATTTAGTTTACCGTTGATGATGTCCACGTATTGTTTGTTTGACGCATCCTGGTCGGATTCGGGATTCGCTAACGCGGTTATTTTGTTGCCGCTCATGCTGAGTTCGCCGGTCATTACGTCGCCGGATTTTATTACTCTGTCGATGATTAGGCCAGCAACGAGTTGGTACTGCGTGTCGACGTATTGTTTATTTGCGGCATCTTCGAGACCTTCCGGATTTTTTAGAACGGTTATTTTGTTGCCGTTCATGCTGAGTTCGCCTGTCATCGTGTCACCGGCTTTTTTCACACATTTATCAACACCTTTATCAATACTGTCTTTGATGCTTGCGATTGATATATTCGAGTCCTTGATCCGGCCGCCATCACTAAATGCAACGAAGTTATCCTTGGTAGCTCCAAGAACTCTGCGAATTATATCATTCCACTTAATGTTGCTCGTTCTTAGTTTTCCTTGCCTGTCTTGGAAAATAGCAACTTCATCTGGGTCAACTCCGGCTAGATTCAAAAGATTATCGACTTCATCTCGGGTCACATATTTTGAGAGATCAGCATCTGTGCTTGGTTTACCTCTTCGTGTGAAAGGTCTTCCGTAAATATCCACCATTATTCTTATTGCTGTTTTTCAAATGCGAGCATGAAAATGCTAAGCATTTCTCGATGCGGTATATTCATACACTACTTTATGAGGAGGAGTTGCTGGATTTCTTGAGATTGCATCAAGAACGTTCAATACTTCGCGACCACAAATGGGCGGATCAATTAATGTTTGTGTTGGTAGCGTCGACTGCCACACTGGAACATTAGAAAATCTGCTGTTGAGAGTGCGAGGCACTCCGCGGACATACTTGAGAAACTCAACTGGCGGTGCTAAACCGTACGAATCAAAATAGATAATTCCACGTGGATCGATCGCGTAAGCAACCCAGTGAGTTCCAGGACCGTCTTTGTTGTCGAGATTGATAATGCCAGTTTCTGGATTATTCGGTTGTTGCGGTAATTGATCTCGCATAAATACTCCTCTGAAATGTTTTACACGCAATTTTTTAACAGCATCGAGTAAATCAAAATTAGAAGCTGGAAGCTTCAACATCGGGGACACTTTGTGTTTCAGCGTTAGAAATTTTTTGGATACCATGATGCGGGAGTTCCCGGTAGTCTTAGCCCTGATCCGCGAGCGGATCTCCCCTTTTTTTTGTACCCGTGTCCGGTTGCTTTCTTTAGTGCCATTCCAGCTGGGGTTCCAACTGCACCAAGTGCTGCTGCCTTTGCTACGGCTGGTGCTGCTGCTGCAATCAATGCCGGTATTGCTGCGAGAAGAGGAAATATTCCACCGGTTTTAGTCATGTCCTTGATAGCTGCAGCAGAGAAATTAAGTCGGACACCGGTTTTTGCTGTTAGTGCCTTATTAAAATGTTTAATCTGAGTATTAGTCAACGACAGCTTGTTTGGACCACCAACAAGTTGATCTCGTTTTAGTGTTATTGATGTCCCGCACGTGCTTGCGTTCTTCGATTGCAATTTCTTTGTCTGACCGGAAGTCAAGGTGACGTTAACGTGACTGTATGACATTATATTTCAGAAACTAATCTAATTGTTACATGTTTTCTACGGGAGCGTCAATAACTCTCATTCGTCCGCCAACACCTTCAAGCAGCATTGCTTTATCGGAGAGTATAACCGCGACAGCTCTAAAACCAGCAGGCGGGCCGGCGGGAAACTCACCTACACGAGCTTTGAAGTGTATATCAACGACAGATTGTTTTGTTAGATCCAAATGTTCCAGCGAAAAGTAATAAATCGGATACAGCGTTGTAAAATCCAGTTGTGATATCTGCAACCCGGTATCAATATTTTGATCACGTCCCATAAATGTCATCAAACGATGATACGCACGCGCGACCTGATTGTTTGTATAATCTATCAGTATATCCTCGGATGGTTCCTGATGCCCGTTTATTCGCAGCGAAACCTCAGAGACATTAAGTTTGTCAAATATCATATGACTCTGTAGTTGGGAAGTCAACCTCGCATTTTGCTGGAGTGCAACAAAAATATGTCGCGGCGCTGATATTCCCTGTTGTGATGCTATGTGCCACGTAAACTGCCCGAGACCGGCACCTTGAATGGAATCTGTTGATGTTGTTAACCACGATATCAGTGATTTACCGCCTGTGTCCATGAAAGAGAGTAATCGTTGCTCTTCAGTGATCGATGGGGACATCACTGGCATCCACAAAGCAAGCTTGAATAATATTACTTTACCGCCAGCAACACCGTCTTCTCGCCAGATGGCGTCAACGTCATCACTTTTTCGGTTAAGTACAACTGTATGATTGGCTCCAAAAATAACCTTTCTGACATGTCTGCAAAATCCAAAGATGTGAGACAGTGGAATTGCGCATGAAAATCTCCTACGGTCACCTGATAACATTAATTTACGCGTAGCAAAACCTAAATTGTAATCTGGACTAGGCCTTAATATTGGAAATGCAGCACCTGGTCTGGCCGCAAATCCAGCCGGTTGCGTGTCTGTAGCAGTGCCTTGTGCTGTTTGTACTTGAATAGTAGATCTGTGTTCAGGATGATCAGAATTATCCTTAGCGAACATCATAGTCGGACCAGCTGATCTAGTGTAATCATCTGAGTATCTCGCTAATCCCAGGATTGTTGTAGCAACGTCAACATTATCCTGAATTATTTCAATTTCTCTTCCGTCAATGCTGTATGAAGCACTTTTGAACAGCACCATGATACCGTTGTTAACAAAACCAACTCGAACATTAGCTTCGTATGCTGTATTAGCGGCAACATCTGTTACAAGTTCACCCGTGACTTCAAGAAATGCTTCAGCGGGCAGGAAATATCTACTTGTATCCTGGACTCGTAATTCAATTCGTCCGCGTTGATTAGGTACTGTTGCCTCATAAGAATAATACTGATAATCGCGCACGGACTCATCTTTTAGTGTTGGTGCATCCATGTCGAACGCTGGATCAGATATAGGTTTAAACATTTTATATAAAATTATTGTCTTCTAAAACGAAATCCGCTTCCTGATATCAGGCTTGTATTTATTTGTTCGGGTGTTTGGGTTACAAGCTCTGCAAGTTTTTGATTGGCAGCCTGATTTATTACTTTACTGACGTCCGCGGGCATAAGTTCAGTACTGGCCAGTTTCACCGGTGGCGGTTTTTTTGATCTACGAGTTAACCGTAACAGTCTATCCTTGATTGACGCGAATGCCTTCCCGGCGAGATCACCAACAGATCCAAGGGCTTTATCCTTGACAACATCAATAGCTTTCATCGACAATTGTTTTGCAATCGGTAACACCTTAGGGGCTATTCTTGAAAACAAACCAGTAACTGTATCACCGAGACCATCTCCGTAGGTTGCTCTGTAGACTGGTAATCGCGAGTTCACTACGCGGACTGGTAACACGCTAGCGTGTCTAGGTTGAGAATTGTGCACGATCATTTTATTTAATTATTGTTTCTCTAACTAAATTTGCTAGTCGCTGTAGTAACCATCCGCGAGTTCATCAATGAGTCCCCGGTAGATGCCGATATCCATGATGCCACGCTGAAATAGTCTCTGACAGATATTTGCGGCTTCATTTATAATTTCCGGAGAGTTGTTTCCGGCACGTCTTCCTCCGATGAGAACTTCCAACCGTGATACGTCATTGACGATGCTATCAGGACAGATATTATGACCGTGACCGGTGTATCCACTTCCGAATTTCTCTAGTTGTTTTTCTATTTCATTAATTTCATTAATTACAATTTCTCTATCTTTCTTTGCTTGTGCTAAATTAGATTTAACATCTTTTTTTCTCTTATCCCCCTTTTTTAATTCTTTTATTTTCTCATTCAATTCCATTTCTTTATCAATTAATTTGTTTTGTCGCTCTTCTAGTTCTTCCCGTGTCGTTGACGTATAGGGTTGCGGAGAAGTAAGAGGAGATTGAAAATCCTCTTCTTCTTCTTGGGGCGTTAAAAATTCGGCAACTGGATCGGTTGCAGGTTCTTCCACTTTATAACCAATCGCCGGTCGAGGGCTAAATTTTGGAGTTTTTCTCGGTGTAAATTTTTTCTTCCCCCGGTCTAATTTAATCTCTTTAACTTTAGCATCATGAGCTATGGCTCCCCTCATATAGGTCTTATAAATTTCACTTTTTGTGTCCAATCGCTCCATATTTCTATTTATTTTATATAAGCCATCAAGAAATTTTTGTTTAGTCACCTCCTGTTCGGGATCTTTTAAGGCTGTTTCCTTTTCATGATAATAAGCAGCAGCTCTTTTTCCAAATGCTTCCACTTCTTCGGGAGTATTAATTGGTATCGCTTTTATCCCAGCAACAACACTATCAAGAAGATCAGTCTTCCAATTAAATCCCCTAACAGCCTTAGTTTGTTCTTTCTTAAGTCCTTCTATGGCCTGAAGCAAACTTAGTTGTGGCTTATCAGCATCGGCAGGATCAGGTTTTCCTACAATTGCAGTTGCAACTGCCTTAGTAGATGCAGTCACGGGTTTAAACAATTCCTCCGCGGATTCTACAAAAACTTCCTTTGCTTGTTGTCTTGCTTGTAATTTTTGTCTAACACTATCACGGACAGGAAGAAAATTCTTGATTGCTTTGAGTCGTTCTCGAGCTAGTCTGGTAGTAAATGATTCTCCAATATTTGCCATTATTTATTTGTCAATGATTTAATTCCGCTAACGTGAGAAACTCGAAGAGTTTTTGGAAATGTTTCCTTGGAATTTTCAATTTCGCAGCCCCGGGCGGCGACAACAAGTTGGGGGGGGGGGTCGCGTTTTTTTGTCTCGTTGCTGTTGTAGAATCCCCCCCCCCCCCTTTCTGAAGGCTTATTTTAGCATTTGGAAGTCTCGTTTTGTTGTAGGATTAGCTTTTTTTTTAAGGCTTATTTTATCATTTGGTGGTCTCTAGACCTTTGTAGGATTCGCCCCCTCTGCTGCTGCCATTCCAGAATGTCCATTAAGCTGATGGTCATGTCCATGTGTATTTTTAATGAATGATTAATAGGGATGATGTCCAAAAACAATGTTTTACCTAATCCTGGACCAGCTGATTATGTTGCACCTCATTCTTGGATGACTAATGTCCCTTTGTAACTTTATACCAGTTCATGAAACAGTGTTTATTGTGCAATTATGTATTTCTTTGTATCCCAGCATTTAAAGAATGAGCACAAAAAAGGGATAATGTTAACTCCTTCTGTCCATTCATCTGTCCAAATGTTTGTATGTAGCTCTTTTAAAAGGCTGAATGAAAATTCACCAAACTTGGATTACAGGTTGCCCATGTGATAGCCACCTGTACAACAGGTATGATGTTTGTGTATCACCTCTGGGGTCTCTGAGAGGTGTTCAAAGGTGAGATATACAAAATTGCAATTAATCAAATTTTACATGTAAATATGTGGCATGAAAGTGTATATCAGATGTATAGCTGTTTTTGACTTATAACCATTTTCACCTATGGATCAGTTATGTAGGTTTGCCATGGAATATGAAAAAAAGGAAGGAATGACATGGAGCTGATGCAGATGTGGCTTTGGGACTGTTACCCTAAACTTAGGACCAAATTTGATTATCTACAATGATATGCATATTTATGTTATCATCCCAGTGCTATGCTTAAAGGATTAGGCCTAATGTGATACCCTCCCTCCATCTGTCTGTCTGTATGTACTTCTATTCCTAAATTACTGGGTGGACATTCACCAGACTTGGTAAATGGGTTTTCCTTGTAGTGGCAAACTTGACAGTAAGTGGGGCATCATTTGTGGATACATTTCCTGGTGTCAGTATTTAATAATATTTTCTGCTGAGTATTATTTCCACATTGCTTTGGCATACCTGTAATATATCCAGGTCAACTTATTACATATATTCTGACACTTATAATTGCTGACACATCTTTAATGAGATTATTTCTAATTTGAAATTAAAACCTAAGCATCAACAAAAACAAAATTGAGCTATCTTAATTCTAATAATGATTAAATATATACAGTTTCCATTTTCTGCCAAGACACATTTAGACAATAAGGGTGATCTCTTCCAATACACCAACATCCATGACAGCTAGTAATTTTGTAACTTCATTTTTACTCACAATTGAAAAATTTCAAAACAACTATTTTTTTAATCCCTTTAGCTATTTGCCAAGTACTAGACATGTATAGGTCTCCTGTAATAGTTATACAAACAAGTACTAAGCATTTATAGATCTCCTGTAATAATTATATAAAAAGTACTAGGCATGTATAGGTATTCTGTAGTAATTATATAAAAAAGTACCTGGCATGTATAGGTATCCCCTGTACTAATTATATAAACAAGTACTAGGCATGTATAGGTATCCTGTAATAATTATATAAAAAAGTACTAGGCATGTATAGGTATCCTGTAGTAATTATATAAAAAAGTACTAGCCATGTATAGGTATCCTGTAATAATTATATAAAAAAGTACTAGGCATGTACAGGTATCCTGTAATAATTATATAAAAAAGTACTAGGCATGTATAGGTCTCCTGTAATAATTATATAAAAAAGTACTAGGCATGTATAGGTATCCTGTAATAATTATATAAAAAAGTACTAGGCATGTATAGGTATCCTGTAATAATTATAAAACCAAAAGCTGGCTGGCACCCCTTGTGGGTGTTGGAAGTTTGTACATTGATGGCACTTTTGAAGAAATCATTTCAGTGCTTAAAGATAATTGGCTTCAGTATCTAAACACATGTAGAAATTATCACCTTAAAGTTGACTTGAATTGTATATACTTAAATATTACACAAACATGCCATGGTCAGGGCCATACAGAGCAATCATGGGCCTCGGGTAAGAAACACCTGGGCCTCTCCTAGTTCTTGTTCAGAAACAATTTTTCTCTCATAAAATTAAAAAGTGTTGTTCAGCCTGAGCCCCCTTATGGGCCCCGGGGATATATTCCCAGTTGCCTCCCCCTTGCTGGCCCTGTCCATGGTTAGGCTATATTCTGAAAGTTGGTGAATCCCAAATATTTAAATCTTAAACAAATTTATGACAAGGCTAGGGGTTAAACATTGGCAAATACAATATGCTTAAATATTACACACACTTCACATTTGGCAAGGCTAGGAATTGAAATTTGTCCAATCCTATAAACCTGAACATTATGCAGGCTTCTTGTGGCAAGGCTAGGACTTGAAAGTTGGCAAATAATCATTTGCTTAAATAATACAAAACTTCCATTGTTAGGCTAGGAGTTGAAAGTCAGCAACTCCCATATTCTTAAATATTTCACAAATGTCACATGGCAAGGCTAGGAATTGAAGCTTGGCAAATAATCATTTGCTAAAATGTTACAGAACTTCCATTGTTAAGTTAGGAGTTGAATGCTGGCAACTTCATATACTTAAATAGTACACAGACTTTCTGTGGCAAGGCTAAGGGTTAAAAGGTGGTGAGTCCTATATAAATAAATAATACACATACATCCATGACATGGTTAGGAATTAAAAGTTGATGAAGTCCATACACTTAAATAATACACATACTTCCATGGCAAGGTTAGGAGTTGAAAGATTATGAAGTCCATATTCTTAAATA
Source organism: Sinohyriopsis cumingii (assembly GCA_028554795.2). Lineage (NCBI taxonomy): Eukaryota > Metazoa > Mollusca > Bivalvia > Unionida > Unionidae > Sinohyriopsis > Sinohyriopsis cumingii. Next base: position 6,079,068 of record JAPYKE020000055.1, read on the forward strand.
ATACACATACATCCATGACATGGTTAGGAATTAAAAGTTGATGAAGTCCATATACTTAAAGACTACACTGATACATCCATGGCAAGGTTAGGAGTTAAAAGATGATAAGTCCATATACTTAAATAATACACATACTTCCATGGCGAGGTTAGGAGTTAAAAGTTGATGAAGTCCATATACTTAAATACTACACATACTTCCATGGCAAGATTAGGAGCTAAACATTGATGAAGTCAAAAGCCCTCTAATCCACTCACCAACAAGGACTCCTTACTCCAATGGCAGGGGATGCAACAAAGCGCAACACATTGCCAGTATCTGGGCTGCCACTTTAATTGCTAAATCTTGAGTAAGTCCCCTTTTGACACTGCCACCAGACATGGCCTCAACTAATGCAAAAGCCTGAAAAAATAATATTTTATATCATATTTAACTATTGATATCTTGCACGCAAACATAAACAGTGTCAACACATACCTGCATTAACACACCTCTAAATCAGGGTCTATGATCTTTGTTGTAGTTATAACCTTAAGAAAGCAGTATAGACTCTGATCCGTCAATAATATACACCTGGACATTTATTCAAATTAGAACTGTAAGAATAAGAAAACATAACCTGCTGTGCCAACACAATTAGCTATGAAGTCTGCACTCTGTTTAGTGTTATGTGGATAATACAATATTCGTAACAACACTTTTCTGGACCAGAAATGTGTCATAATAACATAGATATAATAACATGGATATCCCAACTAATATGCAGTTGAAGGGGAGAAAGAAATGAAAGACAGGTAACATAACTCTTCTGGACTAGAATTGTGTTATACTATAATGGATACCCCTAACATCATGATACAATTGAAGGGTAAAGTGCCAAGTTAAAAAGCAGCCATAAATCTGTTCCGGATTGGAAATATGTCCTAATTGTGGAAGCTCCCACCAAAATCATTGAATTTAATAGAAAAATGCCAAGTTAAATAGGGGCTATAACTCTGTTCTGGACTAAAAATTAGTCTTAATATTGTGATGCCCCTGATAATATGATGCAATGGAAGGGCATAGTGCCAAGTTTAACATGGGCCATAACTCTGCTTGGGACTATAAATGTGTCCTAAGATCATCCATGCCTTCTCCAAAATGATACAGGGTAAGTCAAACTACAAAAAGTGCTGTAAAGCAATTAAAATTAAATTAAAATCAAATCTGATGTAGATGTTTGCAGATATTAACTTCTAAATACAGAAATGGGAAGTTAAATTCAGAAAAACTCATGCACTTGGCCTTAAAACATTCACTTTTGTCTCACTGGTCCAGGACCAGTAGGACCCTAAATTACTTAGGTCTGCATTAGCCAAAGACCTGTCCAACCACAAAGTCTGACATGCAAATATTTCCTACAGTGCATTACAATAATAAAACAGTAAAAATAACAAAATTAATGCAAACTCAGTCAACTAATTTATTAAGTCCTAGAAATATTTTACATAACATCATGGTCAGTGGTTCTTCCCATGATTTTCCAGGGTTCTTCCTCCACCACCTATACTGGCTGCCATGTATAGCCTATCTTCTGCTGACAAATGGCACTTAACCCTACAACAGACACAACATAACATCATATTTTTAAATTTTAAAATTTCATGATTAATACATCTATTGTTGGATCCTCTTTGAATCTCAGTTATGAAGTAAGCTAAAACTTCAAATCTGAATTTTCCACAAATAAATGATATCAAACACCCAAACAAAATAGAACATATTTTCCACTTAAAACCCATTTAATGACCATTTAATAATTATTTCTTCTTATTTTCCTGATGCCAAATTACCCACCCCACACACATTCATGCATACAGCAATATCATGAAGCTGAAGAGAAAAAAACTCCAAGTCAACAGGGGCCATTAACTCAGTAAAATGCAGCTGTAAGCAAATAAAATCAAGGGCACTGCATGCCTGAGTGGTCGGAGACACATCTTTATAGCTCATAAAAGAGCTCATTGTATATATTGATAATATAAGCCTATTTACTAAGTTTGATCATAAATGGATCGGAAATAATCACCAATGTTCTCAGCCAATCAGATCCAATATCACATCATCAATAATTGTTGATACAACTCATATCACAGATCTTCATGATTTAAGTCATCTCACATGCTGATGTTATCGAGTCTGAGATCTGAATCTATGCAGACAGAGGTGACATGTGTGAGTGATCTATAAAGACGATCACCTTAGACCACTCAGCTCTTGCTCTTTATGAAACAGGTCAAAATTGTGATCATACACCATATAGTCCAGGTCTCATCAAAGTCAGATCAGAAATATGTCTTCCAGAGAGGCATCATGCTCAGCTAATCAGATAAAATGTTATCACATTGTGTGTGGATCTCACTTCTGCTTGAATATGTGTAAAGTCCTGATAATATAAGCATATATTCCAAGTTTGATCAAAAGTTGTAAACAGTTGACCTCTATAGTGGTAACAAGAGGACCATTAATAGACCTGGTATCATTCAAATTCTTACACAACAGCTGACCATTTCACTAACCAGGCTTATGTACACATTATATATAAACAATCTCCCTAAATTAACATCTTGCTGAGTTTACTTTTTCTGCATTTTACTCAATTCATGTGAGATCTTTATTAAAGAAGCCTATATTAAAACTTTGATAACAAATCTGACTGGAAATATGGCATTCAAAGTGGTAATGAGTTCAATCATTTAAAAGCAAGAAAAAATCATTATTATACATGAATCTCACTCACATTTGTACTATTCTGGGATATTGACAGTACAAATCTATATTCAAATTGAATCAAACTGTACAAAAAGACATGGCCACCATACTGACAGCAAACAAGTGTTGAGATTTTTTTGTTTTGTTTTTGTGGGATTTTAATCCCATTTTTCACTACATGATATGCTACTTATGACAGCTGGTACATTTGTGGTAGAAGAACCCAGGAATACCTTGGAATGAAGCACTAACTCACAGGAAGCTACCAGCAAGCTTTTTCACATATTCAAATAAGTCAAGCCAAGATGCATGCAGACAGGAATGAGTGATCTATAAAGACAAGCACCATATACCACTCAGTCACCTGGGAAGTCAGATGTTGATGGAGGGAAAATGGATAGATGACATACAGCAAACATATTACCATAAATTGACTTATGGCCAGGTGCTTTATTAAGAACAAGTAATCAAATACAAATCCATCTCATCAATATGCTTGGATCTGAGTTACTCACTATGAAAATCATCTGAGATTTAATCTGTCAACAAACCAATACGATTTGCACTTGACAGAATTTCCACCGTTTTATTTGTGAAAAAATCCACATATACCAATATTATCCACAAACACACACACATACACCCTACAATCACACATAATACACAAATATACATACACAAATAAAATTATTTAAAACAACATATGAGAATAGATTTTAATGGGACTATTATAATCATATTACCTCTTAAATAAAAATAAATAATATAAAATATTTAATATTTTTATTTACATATTATGTTAGCAGAGCTATGAATTTTAATAGAATTATTTCCTTTGGAATTAACCTCTTACTCAAGACCATTGATTTTGAAGTATAACAATTAAGAGTTTTCTAAAGCAGTTATGTCCCTTGGTTGAACAATAAAGTTTGTTTGATGCTGTTAAATATTTGCTGTGGTCTCCCTTGATCAGTCAATATAGCACTTGAATTGCCAAATATGGACTATCATGTTTGTTATTCATTCATCCGTTGAGTCGATGATAACCACTCTAGTCATCCTAGGGTAGGAGGACTGGTTCTGTTTTGTTTGTGTGCAGGTGGCTGATGAGGCCAATCCTTGCATGGAATGTTCAATTGCAGAAGGGACAAGGGATGATTGGAACATCTCCAGAAGGGTTGATAGCACGTGCTTTTCTGGCTTGCTACTTCAGCTCTGCAGCAGCTGCTGTCCTGCTAGATTCACACAACTTGGAGACTTTGTGCACAAATGAACACCAAGTGACTCAATCGCTTGCTGTTTGCTCCCAGGAATCAGGGTTTATGTTGAACGCTTTCAATGCAGCTTTCAGATTTTCTTTGAAGTGTTTCTTCTGACCTCTGTGTAATGTAAAGTTTATGAGAATGATGTCTCATGTTGGCTGTAATGTAGACTTCCCTCAGACAATGTTGTCTGATGTAGACTGTAATGTAGACTTCCTTGACAATGATGTCTGATGTAGACTGTTATGTAGACTTCCCTGACATTGACGTCTGATGTAGACTGTAATGTAGACTTCCTTGACAATGATGTCTGCTGTTGAGTGTAATGTAGACTTCCCTGAAAATGATGTCTGATGTAGACTGTAATGTAGACTTCCCTGAAAATGATGGCTAGAGTAGACTGTAATGTAGACTTCCCTGACAATGATATCTGATGCTGACTGCAATGTAGACTTCCCTGACAATGATATCTGATGTAGACTGTAATGTAGACTTCCCTGACAATATCTGATGCTGACTGTAATGTAGACTTCCCTGACACTGATGTCTGATGTAGACTGTAATGTAGACTTCCATGAAAATGATATCTGATGCTAACTGTAATATCAACTTCCCTGACAATGATGTCTGATGCTGACTGTAATGTAGACTTTCCCTGACACTGATGTCTGATGTAGACTGTAATGTAGACTTCTGTGACAATGATATCTGATGCTGACTGTAATGTAGACTTCCCTGACAATGATATCTGATGCTGACTGTAATGTAGACTTCCATGACAATGATGTCTGATGCTGACTGTAATATAGACTTCCTTGTCAATGATGTCTGATGCTGACTGTAATGTAGACTTTCCCTGACACTGATGTCTGATGTAGACTGTAATTTAGACTTCTGTGACAATGATATCTGATGCTGACTGTAATGTAGACTTCCTTGTCAATGATGTCTGATGCTGACTGTAATGTAGACTTCCTTGACAATGATGTTTGATGTAGACTGTAATATAGACTTCCCTGAAATTATGTCTGATGCTGACTTTAATGTAGACTTCCCTGACAATGATGTCTGATGTAGATAAAGTAATCTTCTACACAGGCATAATGAGTATTCATCAATAAATTACAAGATAGTAGGTTACAGGCCTTTAAAGTTCCAATATGTCAATGGATATGACCAATTGCTGTAGCAGGATAAGAAATTATTTCTGTGATTCCAGTTCATTGTTTTTAAAGTGTCTGCTTTTGTCCCCCCACTTCTCCAGAACATGCACGGCAGTGGTATTGGTGCCTCTTGGAGACCAAACATATCCTTCAGATGGCCTAGATGTTCTCTTTTGTCTCTAAAACCATTCTTGCTGATCCCTGTATGAAAAAAGAGAAAACAAAAGTTTTGTAACAGTTATCAATTAAACGTTCCTTGTTTATTGTGAATATTCTTCACGTCATTTAAAGACCAGATACATTTACTTATCAGGAGCATAAAACAAACAAGAGTCCCTTGCTGGGACTGACACTCAAATGTTTGACAGTTAATAAGTTCTATATTTATTGTGATTCTTCTGATTCTTCTTCTTGTCTTTTCTTTAGCAGACACCTATTTCTTAATATCAAATGAACAAGAGTCCCTAGAAGGGTATGATACTCTACTGGCTAACAACTAATAAGTGCTAATATTCTTCTTGTCTTCTGTGTGCAGATACCTAGTAATATCAAAACATCAACAGTCCTTTGAAGTGACTTTCTCTCTTACTCATAAATACAACAAAAAAAAAATTATTCATACTTACTAGAGACAGAATTAATGCATTCTCCATTCAAATCTATGGTCCCGGTTGACTGGGACATACTAGCTATGACCAAAGGGTAAAATAGATTAATTACATTTAAAGCTGAGCACACTTTTTTGTTTTTATTGTGTCTTTTGGTGGATAAATTTCTTTTATTTCATATCATAAGCAAAATTGATGATATTTAATAATCTATCAGATATATGAAAATCAGATTTTGTGCTGTATGTGACAAAATCATGTATGAATAAAATACATATGTCTGAATAGTATAGTTAACCAACACAATCCAATGTAATGGTCTATCTATGCAATGCAATGGTTTATCCTTGCAATGCAATGGTCTATCTATGATATTCAGTGGTTTATCTATGCAATGCAATTATTTATATATGCAATGCTATGGTCTACCCAGCTCTAATGTATCTAACTTTGACATAAGCAAAGCCTAATTTTCCCTCTTTAAATTAATGATGATCACATATAAATTTTCTTTTTAAATTTTAAAAACTCTGGTTTCCAAGTACTTACCAATCAATACTAATTTACAAACTATATAATGTCTTAAATAATGTGTACCAAAATGTCCTTTGTATTAACTGTATGTGACAGACAGAATCGGACAACATAAAGTGGATTATACATTTATGTACAGTCACCTAACATAATTTTCAAAACTGATTAAAGTTAATAATCAAGTCAAAATATGACATAAAAGTACACTGATAATGATTTAAATGCATTATAAATTTCTAGATCAGCTCTATCTAGAATGAAAAACTACATCTGAAAATAAAAAATTGAAAACAACATTTGAAAAATACAAACTAGTGTAACATTAATACTATACACCTGCCCAATGTGTAATAATTTTCTATATTGATCACTGAAATTTCCATGTAGAAATATGACTGCTCCATTGGCCTAGTGGTTAGAGCAGCCATTTCAGATGCAGGAGGTCAAGGGTTTGAACCCCAGCCAACTCATACCATTTAAGACTTATAAAAATGGTGCTAACAGCTGCCTCGCTAGGCTCTCAGCATTAAAATGTTAGTGTTAGGACTGGTCAGCCTGGTGTCAGGATAATGCGACTGGGTGAGACATCATGCTACATTCCTGCGGCCTGATGCCTCAGCACTAGACATCACTATAAACTGCCACACTGCAGACATCATAGCAATATGGCTGAAACATTATTAAAGCTACATTAAAAATTGAAATTACACACACAGACTTCATGCAGAAATAATCTTTCTTCTTTAGAGTTTTTGATCTATGAACAGCAGTCCCCCAAATCAACAGGCTTTATTTTCACCCTATGTGTAAGCCCTTTCCAAAGTTTGAGATATAAAACTATTGTTATTCTACAGAAAATATTTTTGTTGCAGTCAGTGACTTTAACTTTTAGGCCTAAAACCCAAAAGCCTTATTATTTATCCCTAGTGCAAAACATTCACAATAAGTGACTGAAATAATGTTAATATGTGGAAATCATTTTTTTTATTCAGAGAAGTGATGTTGACCTTTACCTTTTGAGTCCAAAATCAACGGGTTTGTTCCTTACACCAAACAAAAGTGAGCCACAAAGTGTAGTAAGCAATGATGGATATTTTTTGTTGCTTGTTTTAATGGCACTTTAACATTATATTGGACTAATGCCTGTCTGACGGTCACACTGAGGCTTCCAATCTGGGATGGTAAGGTCAGGTATCAAACTCACTACTCTTGGATTATGAGCCTGATATCCATACAAGTGAGATACCATGGCAACAACTCAACCAAGTTTCTTTTACAGTTAATGACCCTGACCTTGGAATTTTAATCATTTTCCTTGCTTCAAGTGAAAGCCATCCACAAAGCATGGTAACGTTAGATATAGGACAACTGAAACTAGTGTGCAGATATCAAATAGATGAGTGTTATAACATAATATGCTCTGCCTTTTGGTATGTAAAATTCAGAGAGATTCCAAATCAATGTTTTGTGCCCATTTCTCTACCATATCCTGTACCTAATCATTAACTGGTACAATAATTGGTTTACACACATTCATATCTGACAATTTCACTGAGTGGCTATTTGTAGAAGAACACATCCAAGATTATGTTTGTTTAATTGTCTTTGTGTTCAGTTTTAAACATCATAAATCCAAAAACAGAGTTAAAACTCTAAAGCAAATCATTTAATTTGACAGTAAACACATTCTTAAATAGTGTGGTATGTGTAAGAGGTTATTAATGGACTACAACTGTCCCTCAGTTGTAAACTCACCAAAAACTGGAATCTTTTAAAATTTCTGTAATCCTCTTTCGCAAATAAACCTGTAATTTGGAAATGAAATTACTTATTTTAAAAAAAAATATAGGAGACAGAGGATATTTTACATGACTTGCAGTCAAGGATTTTCAATGAACCCAAACACTGGAGGCATAAGACCCTTAAGATGGTGTGCCAAGTTTTTGTTAACAATTTCAATGACTTTCACAATAGGACTGTTACCGTATTATTTTGCTAATAAAATGAAATAGTTACTGAATGTAGTTTTCTTCTAATAAAAATGTGTTTTTTTAATTATAAATTGTATTTATTTTGTACCAGTTAAATCTAAATTTGTCATCATCAGTACAGATCTAAAACTTTCAATCCCATATCAAGAGCATTTGTGTAATCAGTACAGGTTGCTTTGTTTTTGTCTTTGATTTTACACACACACAATTTTTCACAAGCACACACCATGCACAGAAAATCATAAAATAAAACTGCTGAGCTGATGTAAATACTGTCAAAGTGTCTACTAGATAATCAGAAAACAAAGCAAACACTAGTTTGACTAAAGACAGTAGCCACCATTTCAGTACGACAAAAAGAAACAGCAGTCCCCATACACAAATGTGATATACACTATATATACCTCCTTATACTCAAACAGTCCCCATACACCAATATTATATATGTACACAAATACCTCCCTATACTCAAACAGTCCCCATACACCAATGTTATATACATACACAAATACCTCCCTATACTCAAACAGTCCCCATACACCAATATTATATATGTACACAAATACCTCCCTATACTCAAACAGTCCCCATACACCAATGTTATATACATACACAAATACCTCCCTATACTCAAACAGTCCCCATACACCAATGTTATATACACACACAAATACCTCCCTATACTCAAACAGTCCCCATACACCAATGTTATATACACACACAAATACCTCCCTATACTCAAACAGTCCCCATACACCAATGTTATATACACACACAAATACCTCTCTATACTCAAACAGTCCCCATACACCAATGTTATATACACACACAAATACCTCTCTATACTCAAACAGTCCCCATACACCAATGTTATATACACACACAAATACCTCCCTATACTCAAACAGTCCCCATACACCAATGTTATATACATGCACAGATACCTCCCTATACTCAGTTCCTATACACCAATGTTGCATATGCACACAAATACCTCCCTATAATCGACTGCTCCGGTGGCCTAGACTTAAAAAATGGTACTAGCAGCTGCCTCGCTTGGTGTTCAGCATTAAGAGGTTAATGTTAGGACTGGTCAGCCTGGTGTCAGTATAATGTGACTGGGTGGGACATCATGTTAAATGTCTGCGGCATGATGCCCCAGTGCTAGACATCACTATAAACTGCCACATTGCAGACATCGTAGCGATATGACTGAAAAATTGTTAAAGCTACGTTAAAAATAAAAATCACATCACATCACATCACATCACCTCCCTATAATCAAACAGTCCCCATCCACCACTATTATGTACATATACAATATCTCCCTACACTCAGTTCATATACACCAATGTTACATATGCACACAAATACCTCCCTATACTCAGTTCCTATGCACCAATGTTATATAGGCACAAAAATACCTCCCTATACTCAGTTCCTATGCACCAATGTTATATAGGCACACAAACACCTCCCTATAATCAAACAGTCCCCATATACCACTATTATGTACATACACAATATCTCCCTACACTCAGTTCATATACACCAATGTCATATATGCACACAAATACCTCCCTATACTCAGTTCCTATGCACCAATGTTATATAGGCACACAAATACCTCCCTATACTCAAACAGTCCCCATACACCACTATTATGTACATACACAATATCTCCCTACACTCAGTTCATATACACCAATGTCATATATGCACACAAATACCTCCCTATACTCAAGCAGTCCCCATACACCAATGTTATATATGTACACAAATACCTCCCCATACTCAAAAAGTCCCCATACACCAATATTATATTTGCACACAAATACCTCCCTATGCTCACAATAAATGAACCAATCACAAATGCATGTACATACACATGTATTCAAAACAACAGACGAAAATAAGTTTAAATGGAATTTTACAATATTACTCATATAAACAATCATCTAAAATAAAACATCATATTTTATTTGACATATTATGCTAGCAAAGCTATCAATGCTAAAGACTTATTTTTCCTTTCCTCATTACTGCTCATTTCAAAGTATAGTTATTTGGAGCTTTCAAAGAAAGTGCAGGAACTCTATCAATTCTGTTGTTTGATTACAACTAAAAGTCCAAATGATTTTGCTAAATATTTGCAGTTGTCTCCCTTGATTTGTCAATATTAGCATTCATGCAAAATGAACAAGGCAGTAGGTAGCATAGTTACATTTGTTCAATGGATATGAAAAATTATTTTAAGATAGAAAAAGTGTTGTAGATAAATATCTGATTCTTAATATGTCTCCCATGATGATGTGAATAAATATGCAACATATATATTTGGTCCTTTCAATATTATGCAAGTGTTCCATTTTTTTATACATAACAGATGATCCTAGTCTGGTAACTGGAGAGAAAAATGTTTCACATTTGCAGCAATATTCACTGAAAAATAAACTTTTTTAATCCTGGTTCTCTTACCTTTAAAGTGGCTGTTTCCACTGCATTATTCAATGCTTTTTGAAAACAACCCCTAAAATATGTATGGCAGTGACTGTAGTGCCTCCTAGACAGCAAACCTCATCTTCAGCTGTCTTGTTTTGTTTCTTCTCTAAAAGCATTTATGTTACACCCTGTAAGGAAATGAGAGAAATGCTTTATGGTGGTTAACAATTAATAAGTGATATCTTTATTGCTATTCTTCTTCTTTTTGTCTTTAAATTTGCAGATACCTATACCTTCATATCAAACAAACAAGAGTCCCAGGAAGGGATTTATACTCTACTGGCTAACAAATGATCAAGTATCATATTTACTTTGATTATTCTTTTCTTTTAATTAGCAAATGTATATTCCTTGATATGAAAGAAAAAAAATGCATTAAGGATGACTGCTTTTGTAGCTCAATACCATAATGGCCATATTGGATGTAAAACAAGCACAATTTTATGACAGATCAACCTGAAGTCATAAAACCCCAGTTAGTGAACACCCCATATCAATATGACCATGTTACTCACAATGTGTTGCAATATATATATAAGCTTAATTTATGCCAACATAATATTAAATGTAGGTCACAGTGCTCTTTTGTTGGTCAACATGACCAACCTTTGTGATTGGGTTGTATCACTCATCAAGATGCATCTTCTCACCAAGTTTCATGGTTCTATGTATAACAGTATGTATGCAGCATGTAAACAAACCTGAGCTAAACACAAAACTTAATAAAGACTGTACAATTAATGTATGTATACAATAATACAGCCCAACCCCCAATGGGCTGGTGCCATGAAACATATTCCAACTGTTGCCAAGGACCTTGGAAGAAAGAATGAGATGTGATGTGCTGTACATATCTATAAGCCTTTATCTTTGTAAATGACGATGCCAATAAAGATAGTAATATTATCAAGATTGTTGCTTTGAACATTTTTCATCCTTTTCTTCTGTCTTCAGAAACAATATCAATGCAAGATTTGATAAAATCACTGCATTTTCTACATCGATTTGACTTGTATTTCTGGATGACAGATACTTTTGTCTGCATTTATGTAAATGGCATTTTATTTTTTCCATTTGCTTTAAATGAAACGCAGTTGTAAATACATTATATCCGTCTTTCTCAATAAGCTTATCATCTATTAACATCTCTCTTCCTCTCTCTTTCTCTCTCTCTCTCTGGAAACTAATACACATCTTGCTAAGTTATGCTGATGATGGACTTTATCATTGTCATTAAAATAAAATTATTTCATTGAATAACATAAATGATCATGAAAAAATATAATCAAAATAATTTTAAAAAATATTATCAATAACGGAATATATCCAAACCAATGTTCCTGACTTGCAATTTAATAAATTGTCTTTTTATTGGTTAATGACAGTCCAAAGCATCCATCCATCAAAATCAGGTTCATGCAATCATGGTTTGGTTTGATTTTGTGTTTCATGACACAAATTAGTCATTTAGGGCTGATGCAACTGAAATAAAGCGCCTTCCCCATATGCATACGATGCAACTGAAATATAGTGCCTTCCTCGTGTCATATTATGGTATCCAACCCAGGCTCATCTTATGGTAGGCTCTGTTTATGCACCTTTTCATGACATATACAGCACTCCAATTACAGAGCCACATTTGTTTCTGCCTCAATTAATTGCCTGTCATTACATGCAAAAGGGTGGTTCAAACCTATTTTCTGCCTCCATTAATTGCCTCTAATGACATATGAAAGAGTGCTTCAGGCTCAGTTTGCATCATTGATTATGCTGGGGAATCAATCATGAACTGGCTTCAACAATAAACAGTTTCAAATGAACATTAAGTGTGCAAAGTGTATTTACCATGTTTCTCTTGAGCTGATGTAGACGACACCAAGCTACACATTTCAGAGTGTAAAATCCAACTGTCACAGGTTATTATAGGCAAGTACTCCACTATAGTCAGTTTCGTTTGTGATTGATGGATGACATTCTGGATTATAACCTGCTATGAAATCATGGATTATAACCTGCTATGACATTCTGGATTATAAACTGCTATGACATCCTGGATTATAACCTGCTATGACATACTGAATTATAACCTGCTATGGCATCCTGGATTATAACCTGCTATGACATCCTGAATTATAACCTGCTATGAGGCCTATTAAGATGATGTCATTAATAAACACTATAATCAAGCAACTCACCCTGTGGGTCTAATTCAGGCCATTAATAAACATGATAATCTAGCAACTCACTCTGTGGGTCTAATTCAGGCCAGTAATAAACATGATAATCTAGCAACTCACTCTGTGGGTCTAATTCAGGCCATTAATAAACGTGATAATCTAGCAACTCACCCTGTGGGTCTAATTCAGGCCATTAATAAACGTGATAATCTAGCAACTCACCCTGTGGGTCTAATTCAGGCCATTAATAAACGTGATAATCTAGCAACTCACCCTGTGGGTCTAATTCAGGCCATTAATAAATGTGATAAGCTAGCAACTCACCCTGTGGGTCTAAGTCAGGCCATTAATAAACATGATAATCTAGCAACTCACCCTGTGGGTCTAATTCAGGCCATTAATAAACGTGATAATCTAGCAACTCACTCTGTGGGTCTAATTCAGGCCATTAATAAACATGATAATCTAGCAACTCACTCTGTGGGTCTAATTCAGGCCATTAATAAACATGATAATCTAGACACTCACCCTGTGGGTCTAATTCAGGCCATTAATAAACATGATAATCTAGCAACTCACCCTGTGGGTCTAATTCAGGCCATTAATAAACATGACAATCTAGACACTCACTCTGTGGGTCTAATTCAGGCCATTAATACACATGATAATCTAGCAACTCACCCTGTGGGTCTAATTCAGGCCATTAATACACATGATAATCTAGCAACTCACCCTGTGGGTCTAATTCAGGCCATTAATACACATGATAATCTAGCAACTCACCCTGTGGGTCTAATTCAGGCCATTAATAAACATGACAATCTAGACAATCACGCTGTGGGTCTAATTCAGGCCATTAATAAACATGACAATCTAGACACTCACCCTGTGGGTCTAATTCGGGCCATTAATAAACATGATAATCTAGCAACTCACCCTGTGGGTCTAATTCAGGCCATTAATAAACATGATAATCTAGCAACTCACTATGTGGGTCTAATTCAGGCCATTAATAAACATGATAATCTAGCAACTCACCCTGTGGGTCTAATTCAGGCCATTAAGAAACATGATAATCTAGCAACTCACTCTGTGGGTCTAATTCAGGCCATTAATAAACATGACAATCTAGACACTCACCCTGTGGGTCTAATTCAGGCCATTAATGAACATGACAATCTAGACACTCACCCTGTGGGTCTAATTCAGGCCATTAATAAACATGACAATCTAGACACTCACCCTGTGGGTCTAATTCGGGCCATTAATAAACATGACAATCTAGCAACTCACCCTGTGGGTCTAATTCGGGCCATTAATAAACATGATAATCTAGCAACTCACTCTGTGGGTCTAATTCAGGCCATTAATAAACATGATAATCTAGCAACTCACCCTGTGGGTCTAATTCAGGCCATTAATAAACATGATAATCTAGCAACTCACCCTGTGGGTCTAATTCAGGCCATTAATAAACATGATAATCTAGACACTCACCCTGTGGGTCTAATTTGGGCCACTAATAAACATTATAATCTAGCAACTCACCCTGTGGGTCTAACTCAGGCTATTAATAAACATGGCAATCTAGCAACTCACCCTGTGGGTCTAATTCAGGCCATTAATAAACATGATAATCTAGACACTCACCCTGTGGGTCTAATTCAGGCCATGAATAAACATGATAATCTAGCAACTCACCCTGTGGGTCTAATTCAGGCCATTAATACACATGATAATCTAGCAACTCACCCTGTGGGTCTAATTCAGGCCATTAATAAACATGATAATCTAGCAACTCACCCTGTGGGTCTAATTCAGGCCATTAACAAACATGATAATCTAGCAACTCACCCTGTGGGTCTAATTCAGGCCATTAAGAAAGATGATAATCTAGCAACTCACCCTGTGGGTCTAATTCAGGCCATTAATAAACATGATAATCTAGCAACTCACCCTGTGGGTCTAATTCAGGCCATTAATAAACATGATAATCTAGCAACTCACCCTGTGGGTCTAATTCAGGCCATTAATAAACATGATAATCTAGCAACTCACCCTGTGGGTCTAATTCAGGCCATTAATAAATATGATAATCTAGCAACTCACTTTGTGGGTCTAATTCAAGTCAGTAGAAAGATAGGGATTGATTACCTGCAGATAAGTGATGTGCAACAACTGCCTGAATTTTACCAATGCATTCTCAATCTCTCACTTGAAATTGTCTCAGTATAAATCTCTCACTATAAAAAATCCCAGTATAACAGTCTCTCATTATAAAGTGTCTCAGTATAACAGTCTCTTGCCATAAAGTGTCTCAGCATAATGGTCTCTCACTATAAATTGTCTCAGTATAATAGTCTCTGACAGTATAAATTGTCTCAGTATAACAGTATTGAACTATGAAGTGTCTCAATATAATGGTCTCTCCATATACAGTGTCTCAGTATAACAGTCCCTCATTAAAAATGTGTCACTATATAATAGTATCTCACTATAAGGTATCTCGGTGTAAGTCTCTCACTACAAAGTCTCTGTATAAGTCTTACTAAATATGAGCTAGTATAATAGTCTCTCACCATAGTTTCTCAGGAAAACATTATCTCATTATAAAGTGTCTCAGTATAAGTCTCACACTATAAAGTGCATCTCAGTAAAACACAATCTCTAGCTATAAAGTGTATCTGAGTGTAAAAGTCTCCCACTATAACATGCCTCAGTACAAGTCTCTCACTATAAATTGCCTCTCAGTATAACAGTCTCTCACCATAGTTTCTCAGTAAAACAGTATCTCACAATAAAGTGTCTCAATATAAGAAAGTTTCTTCTTTAGCCTAAATGCAAGCCATCCACAAGGACTGGTTTATCTCTGTGATGTAGAATGATGAAGATGTAGAATGTGATGTAGAATGTTATTGTACATAACCAATTTTGTTCTTACAGTGGCCTTAACTTTTGCCCTCAAAATCATTAGGATCCCTTCATATACCAAATGCATACTATTTCCAACGTTTGGTAATGGTAGTTGGTGGATAACATGAGTTATTGAATGGAAACAAAATAGGGAACAGGTGGATACATGAAAGGGCAGATGGATGAAAAAACATGATATGCTCTGCCTTATGGCAGGTGTACAAAAATAACTATTACAATGGCATGAAAATGTATTCAAGTCATCTACACATTAAACATATCAACCAAATTAAACTTGGCTGTTCATGTGGTGTTTGCTTAAAGATACAGTGATGCTGCCAGGATTTTATCTAAATGGGATATCTCCCCCCTTGTCCAAAATCCATCTTACTGTCATCCTGCTCCATATATAAATAATAAAATACAAATTGTATACTGCACAGAGTACATTTATATATGTGCGACTTTAAACTCATTTGCTGGAGTTGTCATTTAACACTGCTCTTGAAATCTGCAAATTCATGTAAAGTTTGCTTCAATACTGCATTCACAGGTTCCAGCAACATCCCTGATGATGCATTGAGGTTACAAGGAATGTAGTGGTAACATGGATATGAAATGGCAGATTTTCCTAATTCTACAGTCAAAGTATGACAGCTACATATCCCTAATTGGTTTACTATATATTTTCTTGTAGAAAAAATCAAAACATTAACCAGTGATGATGACACCATTGGAAATAAGTAACAAACTAAAGCAGGAAAGACAAAGATGAAATAATCTTAGTTTTTGTTTTATTCTGAATATTCAAGATTGGGTGAATCACTGTGAAAAACTGAAAAAAGTATGTGTCCCTTAAAAAGTATGCCCTGTCTAATGTCCTTGCATTTTCCATCACCAAGTGAATAGTCCATCGTTTCTCCACTATTATTTACCCCTCAAAACCCAACATGCGCTGCATCTTTACATTTTACATGGTATAACCAAGGCATTTACAAACCTGTCCAAACAAAGCCACCAAATGATTTTAATCCGGTCTATTCATTTCAATTTTCCTCCCATACCGGTATTTATGAAGAGCAATAGTGATCATTTCCAAGTATCAATATATTCGTCCATTTTGGGCTTATATGTTTAGTATTAGTTCGTGTCCATAAATTGGATTGTACTGCCCCCCGCCCCCCAAGGTCTAATGCCTGTGGTTGGGGGAGGCGGTACAATCCTATTTATGGACACAAAGTACTTCATTGGTCAACAGCAACAAACTGTCTCAAATTTGGCTTCTTTCTATGCACAATAGGGTCTTGAAACAAATATTACCACGCACATGAATGTGAACGCTCTCGAGGTCTACTTATTATTTTCCTGTCTTTTTTTTTTTTTAAATGAATCTTACTGGATTCGCTGCCTTAGAACATTGAAACCAAGTGTTTTAAACCAAGAAGACTAGAAAAAGACAGCAATGCACAAATAAAATTATCTTTTGCAGCCGACGCATTTTCTAATAATTCTCTAAAGTTTTCCTGTCAGGCTGCTCATATATGCGTCACCTCACCGATTACTCATTGCCATATTCCATTTTTAGATGCGAAACCTCTACTTATTTCTCAGATTGTCCAATGTAAAAAGGTGTTTAGGGGCCTTTTTAGATTAAAAAAACTTGATATCATGATTATTCATCAATTAGAACATACAAGAAGCAAATTCAAAGCAAACTTTATATTTAAAAAAAATTGTGTAACAATATTAATTGAAGTGTCACGATTAAGTTTAACTGCTGTCATTAATAATAATGAAATTTTGCACAAATCGTTTCTGAGTATACTCTCTATGTAATTCCGCTGATACAATATTATATATAATATATCTGAATGAAGAATGATGTCTATGAAACAAATAAGATCAATTTATTTGATGGAAATTATTGTTAGTTTCATTAGATAGCATACATTTTATTTTAAATTTGTTGCTTTCAACGTTTCCACTGATCTCTCTACCTCATGTACAGGAACTGGAAATGGGACACGAGATCATCAATGTAAGCTGCTCATTTCCCTCCTGCAAGACGGGTTCACTATTCTCCTTCGAAAATGTAAATTGTCCTGTATTGAAGTGTGAAATACTTATTTATTTAAAGAAAATGCTACATGACCGGAAGTGAAGTTTCTGACCCATTGAATCTTAAACTGGTTACAGTATAATACGTTATAATCTATGGCATGAACTTCACTGTGAGTTCCTTTTGGAAGAGATTATAGATTAACATATGATTTTGTAAGATTTGAACACACTGGAATGTTCTTGGCTGGCAAAAACATTGATGGAGCATATAGGGAAAATAATTTTCCTCAATCCAGTATTAAAATAAGTATTTAAAAAATATTCTAAGAAAACAGGAAGCTTTAGTATCTTCTAGAAATGAATTCTGGAACAGTTCAAAACGAGCAGCAGAGAGGGCGAACAGACCATATAATTCCGACAAACAAATAAAACAAACAAAAAATAAAATCTCGTAGAAAGGTCCACATTTTCACAAATAAACGTTTCCTGGGAGGTTTTTATTTTTTGTTGAAACCAACCCCATCAATAAAACCCTAGCTTGAAAAGGTAGCTGAAAAATAAAGTACTCTACGTGTTTATTTATTTTTTTTGTTTAATTACTGGACGACCAACGTTGGTAGGCGCCCTCTCTGCTGCTATATTAATTAAAAAATTGTTATGTTAAAAATAATGGTACATCCAGAATCTCATACTGCAAGAATAGCACGAGAACGATTAGAAGCAATTAAAAAATTTCTTCCCGTGCGAGATTCATTTAGAAAAAATCTACAAGCGCGGCAAGAAGAACGAGTTGAGTATGAAGAGGACACTAAAAAACTGTTTAAACCCGTCACTGCAGCTACTGAGAAAGTTACAACAGTCATCAAAGAGGATCTTCTTCCGGTATCAAAACAGACAGCGGAACAAACCGAAAAAATAGCAAGAAGAACTAAACAGACAAAGAAGATTTTACGAGATCTTCCACCTGGCATAGCCAGGGAAATAGCTGCGGCTCAACCTCCACCTGTTGGTGAGGAAATACTTGAAAGTATTGGAAAACTTCGTACTGAAGTCGCCGACGTGCAAAAAGAGCATGCACGTAAACCCGAACCAGTAGAAGTAAACGCGGAATTGATTACAAAATTTAGGGAAGGAGTTATTGAAGAAATTAGAAATACTAAAGAAGAACAATTACCCGAGGTAATATTAAATATCATATTTAATAAATCTAGTATGTTAAAACCCCGTCATGAAAAAATAAATGATGATAATCTTATTATATATATATATATATATATATATATATATATATATATATATATATATATATATATATATATATATATATATATCGCGTATATTACAACAAAAAACAAGCTAGAGCTAAAAATATGAAATTATTGATGAAGAAGTAAAAAGACTTTATAGAGAGAGGCTGAAACAACTAGAACAAGAACAACTCTCCCAGTATCAGCTTCCTCCACCTCTGCAACAAACAGAACAACAAAAATCTTCTCCACCTCTGCGACAAATAGAACAACAACAGTCTTCTTCGTCGAAACTTAAAGAAAAGTATCTTAAAAAAGCAAAAAGATCCTTATCTACGAAAGACACAGAAACAACAGAAGAAGGAGCTACTGGCAGTGGTTTCGGAGGTAATTTTGTTTGTCCTGATAACATCATTAATGATGTGTCACGGTTAGAGGTTCTCATAGGAGGAAAACGTGCCGGAAATAATTCACCAGAAATAATTAATGAAGCATCTGATATTTGTCGGCGATTATTTCAAGGTGGTATCATGGATATCGGCGTTTACCGAGAACTTATCGATGAACTTGTTGATGACTAGTTGTTAAATAAATGGTAAATAAAAATAAGATGATCATACATAATGATCATCGTAAACCCATGCAGGTCAGAGCGGTAAACTCACGATTACCAATCTACAGAGCTACTTACGGAGATGGACTTGGTGATGTTATTCAGGGATTATTTACAAGAATAGCCCCAAAAGTAGCACGCGTTGCAAAACAATTATCGATGAAAGCTATTGATATTGTTCGTGATAAAGCTCCTAGTGCAATTGTCAATGTTACTGGTAAGGCGTTCTCGGCGATCAAAGAAAGACTAGCACGATTATTGCGACGAAAACAACAACCACCGGTGAAACTGGCAAGTACTGAGGTGATGCCCGCAGACGTAAGTAAAATAATAAATCAGGCTGCAAATCAAAAACTAGCGGCGATATCTGAAGAAGCAGAAAAAAATATAACAGCAAATTTAATAGCAGGAAGCGGTCTTCGTCGACGATGATCATCATTTGAAAAATGGTAACTATAATAAAAATGTTCAAGCGCGAATCAGACCCAGCATTTGATATGGAGGCACCTGTCCTTAAGTATGAATCTATACGTGATTATCAGTTTTATTCTTATGACGCAAGACAACCAAATCAGCGGGGGAGAATCGAATTACAGGTTCATGATACAAGTAGATATTTCTTGCCCGCTGAGGCGTTTATTGAAGTAGAAGGTAGACTTGTAACGAATGTTGTAGCTAATACGCCATATGGTATCAATTTGCGTGTTGGTTTTGTCAACAACGGGATTATGGCGTTGTTTGATAGCGCCACATACATGATTGATGGAAAAAATATTGAATCAGTTCAGAAGGATGTTGATGTTGGCACAACAATAATTGGTCTAGCGAGATATTCTGACGACTTTACAAGATCGGCTGGTCCAACAATGATGTTTGCTAAGGATATTGCCAACAACGCTGATCATGTTCAGTATACTAAAATACGGACACCACAAGATACTGCAGTTAATCCAAAACCAGTTGATTTTGAACACGCAGACAGACCAGGTGCTGCTTTTGATATTATAGGAAGCGTCAATACGACTTACAACCTAGGATTTGCAACACGACGAGCAGCGCTGTCGGGAGATAGTAGAAATGTTTCATGTGCAATTCCATTATCTCACATCTTTGGATTTTGCAGAAATGTTAGAAAGGTCATCTTTGGAGCTAAACACACAATTGTGCTCGTAAGAAAAGGTGATGATAATGATGCAATCTGGCGAGGTGCTGGTGTTGCTGATGGTAAAGTGAATATATCAAAACTTTCATTGTGGATGCCAGTAATGACTCCATCAATCACTGAGGAACAAAAATTACTCTCTTTTATGGATCAAGGCGGTAAATCATTGCTATCATGGTTAACAGCAACCACAGATGCTATTCAAAGTTCTGTTGTTGGTTTATTTACATGGCATATAGCATCACAGCAAGGTGTTTCTGTACCACGACATATTTTTATTGCGCTGCAAGATAATGCTAGGATAAATAATCAAGAACGTTCACATATGATATTTGACAATCTTAAAGTTAATGAAGTTTCCTTACGGATAAATAGACATCAAGAACCAGCTGAAGATATATTGTTAAATTTTGATCAAAATCATGTAGCGCGTGCATATCATCGTTTAATGTCATTCATGGGACGTGATCAAAATATAGATACTGGTTTGCAAATATCACAACTAGATTTTACGGGTTTATATCCGATTTATTATTTTTCGCTAGAACATCTTGATTTATCCAAACAATCTGTCGTTGATATACACTTTCGAGCTCGTGTTAATGCCCTGCCACAAATCGCGGTTGGTCCACCGGTTGTTCATGGTCCTTATAGAGCAATCGCGGTCATACTTAGCGATAAAGCCATGTTACTTGAAGGCGGTAGTGGTCGAATGAGGGTTGTTGATGCACCGGTGGAAAATATTTAATCATGTTATTTAGAAAAATATATTTTATATAAAAATGTCGTATGGTCATGTCAATGTTACTCTGACTCCTGGTGAGGTAAAAAAGCTTCAATCAAAAACCGCCAACAAATGCGGAACTAAAATATCACTAAAACGAGATCAGATTAGTGGTGGTCCAAACAAATTATCGTTGACAAATAATCAGATTAAACATTTCAATAAAGCCCTAGAATCAAAAACTGGAGTTCAATTTCATCTTTCCCCGAGCGCCATCAAAGACATGTTTAAAACCGGTGGTATATTTCCACTTCTTGCGGCTATACCAGCATTAATAGCTGCTGCTGCTCCAGCCGTAGCAAAAGCAGCCGCGTTAGGTGCTGTTGGAGGTCTGAGGCTTCCACGTTAGATACTCCAGCATCAAATTTTGATTTACTTGATGCCGCTAAAAAATTAAAAATAAAAGCCTTTAGAGGTGTTTTCATGCGAGATCAATTACCAAAACAACCGAATAAACTCGAAACAGGTATTATTAATCTCGATGAACGTTCTGGACCCGGTACTCATTGGGTATCATACGCGGTTGATCCACGTGGAATCGTTTATTTTGATTCGTACGGGTTAGCTCCACCTGCTGAATTTATCAAGTACGTCGCACCACTCCACGCAAGAACCAGAGGTTCCAAAGTTTGGTATTCAACGTTACCCACACAAACAATGACAGATCCGCCAATATGTGGCCGTGAAATAATTAATGTACTCGACGCTATATCAAAATCATCCAAACCACCACATAAAGTCGTGCATGATTATACAAGTAACCGATTCGTTTCGCGTAAAGCGTTTTAAACAACATGTCTTATTATAATGGTTGATATTTACGGAGGATCTTCTTCAAGTGTTAAGAGAACATCCGGCGACGTTGATCTGTCGAAGTACGCAACTAAAGATGAACTTGCTGATATCATGAACCTGGCTGGAGTTGATCCAGATGAAGTTGTTATTTTTCAAGATCGATATGGTAAGTTAAAAACGAGCAATATTAAATGGAATGATATAGTTCGACGAGTACTCGGTGTAGTTACAGATAATATTCCTGTGTTTACTGACGGTGGTAGAATCAAAGATTCAAGTATATCATTTAAAACAGTTAGAGATGAAATTGCAAGAAGCGTTGCTAATCGTGTGAGAAACACCGGCGACACAATGACGGGTGAACTCAGCATGAACGGAAATAAAATAGTAGTTTTAAGAGATCCAACATCCGACGAAGATGCAGCAACAAAAAAATACGTCGACACCGTAGATGGTAAATTATCCACGCTGCGGGTTGAGTATGATGTTCACGTGGGCGCTTTTGCAAGATTTCGCAGAAACCATCAAAGAACCGCAGAAGAATTCTTCGGCACTCCGTTTGTCGTTGACATAAAACTCGTTGATATCAAAACCAACATTGACACGATCAAACAAACACAGCAAGATATCAAGACCAACATTGACACGATCAAACAAACACAGCAAAACATCGTAGCGGGAATTCCTGAGATCGTCAACAAAACCAACTTGATTAAAATTTCAGCTGGAATAACTCCCGGACATATCACAAACATCGTGTACACGGTATCATCGGGATTTGCAACATTTTCGCAGCAAAATATTACTATCAAATATACCGCAACAGTCACTGGCGTGTACAGGTTGTCCGTGTTCAGTGCTGCGCGATTTGAAATATTTACAACGTTTCCATGGCGTCATTCCACCGACAGGTTTTCCGGGGTTGTATCTATTATATTAAATAGCGGAACTGAAGAAATATTTATTCTGGAAGCAGCTGATAAGACATTAACCACAACATCTTACTGGTGGTGTTTGGAATTTGTAGCTGAAACACCTCAATTGGTTACTGCATAAAAATATATGGACGGTGCACAATACAGGTACAATCAAGTGCGTGAATGGCAGGCGGCGCTAAAAGATCAAGTCGAACAATATACAGTTAAAGTAAAAAAATATCGACGACGATTAGTTATCGTCGACGTGATTGTTTATTCAGTATCCGCTGCTGTTGCTGGAATGGGTGTTATATTATCAGCGGTGACAATGATGGCACCAGTAGCTGTAACTATTTGTATTTCAGAGGCAACAACGATTGCAGGTGTGCTCAATATCATCGCAAAAAAAAATATGTACTTGCACGAACAAAAAATTATCCGATTACATAATAAAATTACACACAGCGACGGTAGCATACTCGAAATTATCCTCGTTGTTATCAGCGAGTCTCAGTGATGGAATTATATCTGATTTAGAGTTTTCAATGATGACTAAAATATACGACGAAGGTATCGGTATTAAAGATACAAGTATTAATAATGACAGAATTACTCCAGCAGATCGTGACTAACACAACTCCGCCAAAGATAACGATGATCTCGGTAAGTTCATCTGATCCTGAATTTAGTATTAATTTTCCTACTGCAATTCCAGTAAAAGAAATAGCGTTAGCTCAATTACGGGTCTATTACAGCTGGCCAAATATCAGATCAAAATCATTTAATGGTACACCAGCAAATAATTTGCTTGTATTTGCTAACAAGAACAAGCCAGATGGTACTCCTGACTGGATAGATGTTGGAATACCCACTGGTAGTTATGAGATTGAAGATATCAATGAGGAATTTCAACGTAGAATAAAATCAATAACCGGAAAAGAAGCAAAACTATCAATTAACGTTCATGAACCGACGCTATCTTCGACGGTTGAGATACATTCTCCTGATTACGTCGTTGATATTTATCAATCCACGATAAGATCCGTACTAGGTTGGCCTGAAATTCCCCCGGTGTATGAAGGACCACCAGAACCAACTCGAAAAGTTTTCATCATAATATTAAAATGAATTATACAAGTTTCTGGTGGAACATAGAAAAACATGCATGGGATAAACGGGATCAATTTCGTGTCAATAATATTGGTGAGTACTATTGGCTCTTACACAACGTTGATGGTGGTAATTCATTTTACGATATAAATATCAATAATGTCATCAGTATCATAAATTCAGATCACGAAGAACAACTAGACAATTTACATGATAGTTTTCGAGAATATTTGTCTGATTTGACATATACGCGTGAAGAAATTATTAAACGAGTAGAAATTTTAAATAATATAGCTGATACTATTGAATATTTTAATGATAGAATCATAAACCTGGTTTTTGAATCATCGGGCGATCATAGAAGATTTTTCGCAACCAAATACAAAATACCCGAAGCTGACATTGTAACATTTAAGTTTTCTGATTATAATCCAGATAAATTAAGAAAATCTGTCAATGATGTCATTGATGAGTTTTATCCTAAAATACTTGATGCGTGGAGAAAACTAGCACCACTAGCAACTGTTCTTAGACATGATAACGATCCACATGGCGGCGGCAGACACGTTTCTCCAGGAATCGTTAATATAACCAGCACGATCGTGGTCAATCTGGTTTGTGACGTAGTCGATGGCAGCTATCAAATAGATCTCGGAAAATCAAATCAGGCTCAACAAGGATATATTTTATATACATTTACACCACAAGTTTCCCCCGGAAGTTTAATCGTGCAAGAACCAACTAATCCTGTGTATTTGAAGTGTCAAAATAATATGTTAACACGAATAAATTTTATGCTCACAGACCACCTTAATCGCTTAATTGACATACGTGGAGAAGAGCTTGTGATAAATCTGTATGTGATATCTTAATTAATCAAGTAAATATTATATAATGTACCAACACGTGAGGGTTTTTATACATGACAAAGAAGTACTTGAAAACGCCATCAGAACAGCGTTTTCACAAAACATGGAGCAATTTAACGTTAATTTAGTTATTGATGAATACGGAAGTGAGGATTTCTTATTAACACAAGAACAGTTAGATGAGCTCCGTCAAAAACATATTATCGAGATCATTTGTAGCTGAGATCAGATTCTAAATTATGCACACTCCTGTATTAAAGTCGATCAACTTAAAAAAATAATATTCCAGAATGAATAAAATAAGGAGCGGATTAAGAAATATTTTATTTTATTTTATCAGAAATATTTCATTTTATTTTATTTTATTTTATTTTTATTTTATTAGAAATATTTTATTTTATCAGAAATATTTTATTTTATCAGAAATATATTTTTTTTTCTGAATTTCAGTGAAAAATCAACAAATTTCGTGTTTTTGATGGGTATTTTACCCATTTTGGGTGATTTTGTCCATTAGATCGTCGGGGTAAGTTGCTTGATTCTCTAATTGATTTCAATTGAATAAAATATCAAAACCAGTAAAAACCAGTAAATCGGTAAAAATTACATATTTTTTGAGATAATTTTACTGATATTTGAGCTAATTTTACTGATATTTGAGCTAATTTTACTGATTTTTTTTAATTTTTGTTCGTTTTGGTATTTTATTCAATTGAAATCAATTAGAGAATCAAGCCGCCCCCCCCCCATCTAATGGATAATTCAGAAAATAAAATGAATAATAAATCTGAGTACCAACTAACCCAAATTTGATCATTTTACATAAATCTGAGTACCAACTGACCCATCAATCTCAGAATAAATATATAATATTTCAGAATAAATATAATCTCAGAATAAATATAATACATCTGAGTACCAACTAACCCATGAAAATTGCAAATTTGATCATTTTACATAAATCTGAGTACCAAATAGCCCATCAAAATTGCAAATTTGATCATTTTACATAAATCTGAGTACCAACTAACCCATCAAATTTGCAATTTTGACCATTTTACATAAATCTGAGTACCAACTAACCCATAAAAATTGCAAATTTGATCATTTTACATAAATCTGAGTACCAACTAACCCATCAATTTCAGAAAAAATAAAATATTTCAGAATAAATATAATCTCAGAATAAATATAATCTCAGAATAAATATAATATTTCAGAATAAATATAACCTCAGAATAAATATAATATTTCAGAATAAATATAATATTTCAGAATAAATATAATCTCAGAATAAATATAATAAATCTGAGTACCAACTAACCCATGAAAATTGCAAATTTGATCATTTTACATAAATCTGAGTACCAACTAACCCATCAAAATTGCAAATTTGATCATTTTACATAAATCTGAGTACCAACTAACCCATCAAATTTGCAATTTTGATCATTTTACATAAATCTGAGTACCAACTAACCCATAAAAATTGCAAATTTGATCATTTTACATAAATCTGAGTACCAACTAACCCATCAATTTCAGAAAAAAATAAAATATTTCAGAATAAATATAATCTCAGAATAAATATAATCTCAGAATCAATATAATATTTCAGAATATAATCTCAGAAAAAATATAATATTTCAGAATAAATATAACCTCAGAATAAATATAATATTTCAGAATAAATGTAATATTTCAGAATAAATATAATCTCAGAATAAATATAATAAATCTGAGTACCAACTAACCCATAAAAATTGCAAATTTGATCATTTTACATAAATCTGAGTACCAACTAACCCATCAATTTCAGAAAAAAATAAAATATTTCAGAATAAATATAATCTCAGAATAAATATAATCTCAGAATAAATATAATATTTCAGAATATAATCTCAGAATAAATATAATATTTCAGAATAAATAAAATATTTCAGAATAAATATAATCTCAGAATAAATATAATATTTCAGAATAAATATAATATTTCAGAATAAATATAATCTCAGAATAAATATAATATTTCAGAATAAATATAATCTCAGAATAAATATAATCTCAGAATAAATATAATATTTCAGAATATAATCTCAGAATAAATATAATATTTCAGAATATAATCTCAGAATAAATATAATATTTCAGAATATAATCTCAGAATAAATATAATCTCAGAATAAATAAATAATAATTCAGAAATAAATAAAATATTTCAGAATAAATATAATCTCAGAATAAATATAATATTTCACAATAAATATAATCTCAGAATAAATATAATCTCAGAATCAATATAATCTCAGAATAAATAAATAATAATTCAGAATAAATGAATAATAATTCAGAAATAAATAAAATATTTCAGAATAAATATAATCCCAGAATAAATAAATAATAATTCAGACAGAGTTGCTTTGGTCGTTACCCGCTGACATAATTTTTCTTAAGTATCTTATGCGGGTACTGATTGTCTTTTTCGTTTGATACTCGCTGGATAATCCCGATCTGACCTTTTCTACTGCGACAGAAAGAGGAACAAATTTATTTACTTGATCATTGCTCACCATAGCCAGTGACTGAAACATAGCTGCCTGAATCCGCTTTATGAACTTATATTGAGATGATAGAACGTACTTATTTTCATTCTTAAGCTCTTCTAACGTTTCAAAATCAGATATTATTTTTTTCAGGATTTAGTTCATCAGATATATTAATTCCGTATTCTTCTAGTTTTTTGATAGCAGAAATAATGTCTTCGATATTTTCATGGTTCATTATATAATATATAAATCTTTAAAATAAAAAAAAAATTATCCCTACAGAACCCCTATCGAGTCTTTAGCGAGTTCGTCGGGATGTTTCAAGGACAGTACAGCCAAGAACTCGCAGATTGCCATTGCATTCTACCAAATTCACCAGGCACACAGAACATTTAATGAATGAAGAGCCCCTATCGAGTCTTTAGCGAGCTCAGATTATGCATGGACGGCACAGACATATATTATGAAATGGAACCTCTATTCGAGTCTTTTAGCAGGTTTTAGTATGCAATGAATGACGACACAAACATATATTATGAATGAACCTCTATTCGAGTCTTTTAGCAGGTTCATTAAGTATGCAATGAGATGTAATGAATGAAATATATGTAATGAGATGTAATGAGATGTAATGAATGAATGAATGTAATGAGATGTAATGAGATGTAATGAATGAATGAATGAAATGAGATGTAATGAATGAAATGAGACCATTTTCTCCGCTCAACAGAACACCCACCCACAAATAATCAACTCGTGGGAAATACAAAAACATGTATCTACCACGTTTGACATGATAGGATGGTGTTCTGAGAGCGGAGAGGGGCTGGCGGAGCCCCAATTAATTATAAAAATCGCAATTGTGCGTACACCACCGACAAGTTCTCAGCCATTGGGATTCGATCCTGGACCGCGAGCGTCACAGTCCAATACGATACTGATTGAGCCATCGAATCTTGTTAGAAACATATGTTTCCAAAGTTAATATATAACTAAGGAACTAATTTCAAATATATTTACACTAAAATAGCGGTTTCTGAATAATAATAATTTCTATACTTAAATAACTACTCCTGCATTAAAATAACGGTTTCTGAATTATAACAACGGTTTCTGAATTATAACAGCGGTTTCTGAATATATCTGTATTATGCAGACTGCAAAACCTGCGAAATCAATAACGGATTGTGAAATACACCTGTACACCATAACAACGGTTTCTAAGCTGATTGTAAATGCAGCATATACAGCTACCTGCGGATCAATAACAGCGGTTGTAAAATTGCCCTGATTTCTCGTAATGTTGTATGATGGGAAATATTTAAAAACCATAAATATGCTTCTACGAGTAATTAATTACGACGTAATAAGTTAAACTGACTAATTACGATTATAAAAAAATCAAAAATCTACGAAGAAAACTATATATTACAAAGTAATCTCCCCTTTATATAATCAAAAATTCAGTAGTGTATGGAGGACATACTGTGACATAAATTAAAAAAATTAATTCAATGTGGTGATGATAGTTAATAATGTGGTGATGATAATTATTGATACTGAAAGATGATTTTCTGCTTATATTTCTTTGAGAAAGTAGATTTAGTTATATTTTCTGCGACGTATTTTACCACACGCGAGTTAATATCAAAATATTTCGCAGCCGCGTTCATAGACTGAAATATAATTTCTTTGCCAGTTTCCGTGTTTGTAGCCTTGATCACCCTTCTAGAAACTGTCTTACATCTTCCAGTATTACCACGTGCAGAGTTCACGCTTTGCGTGACAACACGAAGGTTGGATAAGGAGTTGTTCTGAGGATCCCCGTCAATATGATCAATTACAATACCATCTTCGATCAATCCGTTGAAACACTCGTATGTGAAACGATGACAGAGATAAATTTTCCTTCCAGCAGTAAACATTAGATAACCAGTATTAATGACAAAACTAACCGGTCTTTTAAGCATACAATTTCTGATGACACCATTACGATCTGATTCGTAATTTGTTACGACAGGATGTGGGATAAATATATTTTGCTCCATATATGCAATAATATTATTTGTTTAAATCATTGTTTGTCTGAAATCTTGATATATAATCCTCCACGGATTTTATAACGTTTTCACTATTATTATTTTTTTTTTGTCATAATATCTTTTAAGCTCTCGGAACCGTTTTCCCCCGCACTTTTCACATAATTTTGTTTTGCCTCGCACTCCAATACCACACCGCAGACATGGTATTGATCCTAGACTCCCCCGCCGTATGCCCTGTAAGTGCATCCAACAAAATTCACCTCTACAGGATTTATTGCATCGACTTACTGAACCGATCATCAACCATCTGCATTGAGACATTGTATATATAATATTTTTTATTTAAATATTTGTTTTAATTATATGAACGAGTTTGAAAAATTATCCCAAACTAGGCCTGTTAAATATAAATTCAACCTCGACAGATTATCTTCTGACTTGCCAGTACGAGATTTGGTTGATCCAACAAATAAAAGTCTGATCTCGAAAATTCACGACGCTAAGAAGGAATTTTACACAGATGGTGCATCTCATACATGGTCAACGTTCAAGATTATTCGCAATACTGTCAAGGACGCCACAATGAATGACAAGCGAGCGGCAACTATCATTAACTACATCACTGAATACGATGGCAATCAAAAATATTTCTTCAAAGTAAAATTTATTGTATTAACAGAAACTGGTAGTTGGATTATCCGTGACAAATATGATCCTGTCCTTGGTAATAATAAAACTGTCATATTAAGTAAAAATTCCAGACCGGGTCTATTGACGGGTGTTGACAAACTGTATTATGAGCGAGCGTATCCTGTAACAGCGGTTATTTATGGAATTTATGAGATAAATAAAAAACCCAACGTTGATAACCTGGCACCTATGAAATTTTCAAGGTTAAATTGTGTAGCCGAACGAGTAATAGAACACTTTACAAACGCGATGCGTGGAAACGGATTAACTGATTTAAGACGTAAAAAAATAAACTCATGGGCTGGTTCAGTTAAGGATACCGGTGCTACAATAAAAGATGTTGCTGAGTTTGGAAAAATATTAAAATTTCCAATAGCAGTATCAACAATAACGGGAGAGGTACTGTACGAATCGACATATAAATCGAAAGGAGCTTCAATAAATATTATTGATCATAACGCGCATGCATGGACCAGCGCAGTAACAATGTTTCCACGTGATCGAACTGTTAGATTTTACCCCCGAGATAGTATGTTTGATTTTATCAACGAAATAAGTAAAACCGATCCTGTATCGGTATGGTTATTTAAAAGTAATGAGGAAGGTGAATTTGATCAGTTTTTTAGACCAAATGGTGAAATATATCGAACAGAATTCCTCCATGACGAGATGAAAAATCTCGCGGAAAAGTTTTTCGCGGAAAATACTGACAAATTACTAACTAATTGCTTTACCGTTCCATCTGTTGCGGCTCATTTCGCTAGAGAACGAAATTCATGGAAACCAACACGATTTGATTTACTCGAGGAAGTACGCGCAAGTTGCGTCGAATACGGACATGGCGGATTGTGGAATACCAAATATAATTACAACGATGTTATTTCGGTTGATATGGTTGCATGTTATCCAGGAAGTTTCCTAGGATACGGAGATTGTTCTGTGTACTTTAAAAGATTCGGTCACCCTACAAACGAGATGACGCGAGTGGCAATTAATGGACCATTACCTGATTTTGATCTGACTGGATTTGCTTGTATTGAATCATTCGAGTTTAACGAAAATCTTCACAAGATTTGTTATGTTTGGTTTGGCAGACATTTTTGTGAAAAACGTTGGGCACCTATAGTTTTGTTACGATATATGCTAGATTGTGCGATACTGACATCGTTGGTGGTCAGTGAGGCAATTATATCATATCATGCACAGACCGAAGTTTGGTTGCCCATGCCAGATTATATCAGCGCCGATGAAGTTATTAGCGAGTTTAAGGAAAAATGTCCTAATGTTTCCGAAGATGATATTATCAAAGAAGCACCTAAAATTCTCGAGATTAAACTCAAAACCGCGAAAGATCTCGGCAGAAAAATTATAGGTAAATTTACTCAGGGTGGTGCATATGATCATAAAAGACATCACACACGATTAATTTTAGATGATGCCGAGTACGATTTTATAATCGCTGATACAACAGCGAGAAATATATTTGTAAATCGAGAAAGTGTTTATTTATCCGACGGAACAAAATTGGGTACGATCGTTAGTTATATAAATTATATCTCCCCACAGTATACTCATCTAAGATCTTCCATGTTGGCTTATGTTTCTATAAATTTATTATCGATGATTAATAGATTTCCCAAGACCGCAGTCAGACTCGCAACAGATTCGTTTTATATTTCGAGTAAATATTTAGAATCCGTTATGAAATTTACAAGTACTGATGAACGATGGGGTTCGTGGCGGATAAAAAAAGAAATATTACACAATTACACAGAATCAGCAGATGTTCCAATGAGAGATTTTTATCGTGAGGGTAATAAAATATCAGAAATGTCGAAAGCGCCGCCGGTGAGTGATCCAATAACCAGATATAAGACAGTATATCTCAATGGACCTGGTGGATGCGGCAAAACGACTCGAGCAATTAATGTTTTTAGAAATTCAGATATGATCGTGCTGACACCCACACATAGACTCGCACGCGAGATGAAACAACGGCAAGTACAATCGTGCACGTATCATAGTTTCTTTCGGTGGCGCGGGGATACATGGACTCCTGAACGAATGGGAGAAAAATATATACCTAAAATAATTATTTGGGATGAGATATGCACGGTGTCATTAGATACATTAAAAACGTTTCTTGATTGGTTGTTGACGAAAAATACCGCTATAATAATGTGTGGCGATCATGGTCAACCACCGCCTTTTGTTGGACCATCTCCACATGATTGGTTAAAAAATTTCGTTGATTATTACGAAGAAATAGATGATGATCATATAGCTCTCGATGCAAATTTAAAGGAGTTTAAAAAATTAATCAGATTACGATCAAACAAAATTCAGTGTGAAATAATACGCGGAGTAATCTCAGAGACCTCAGTGGGTGATTTTTTGAATTTATGGAGACCCAACGATTTGATCGTAGCAAGCAGAAAAATAATCAGAGACGATTTACAACAGCAGTTATTTCAACTACATAAAGAAAAATATTCAGAATTACCGGTACCGTTGTGTTATAGACCATCAGATACACGAAAACAGAATATTAATGTTGATATTCCAGGGCAGACTGAGAAAAAAAATCTCGTATTAAATGATATTGTCGCCGTTGATATCAGTGTAGTCGAAGATGCATTACGCGCTGACAAATCTCCATGGGTGTTGGGATACGCTATGACGATCCACTCATCTCAGGGATTAACTATTTCTGACACACGAGTCTGGATTGTAGACGATCGTATCGAGTGGTCAAATTTAGTTTATTTAGCGGTATCGAGGGTCAGAAAGATATCTCAATTACGTAGAATTATAATTCCTGAAATCGTTGATAAATTTAACATCATCGATGATGATATAATAAGAAAAAAATTAATCGGATATAAACAATCTGATAAAAAAAATAAAAGCGACTTTGATCTTGATGTTGAATTTATTATTGAGTTAAAACAGCAGCAGAATAATCATTGCACAAGTTGCAATTGTATAATGTTATGGCGGTATTCGAGTAATGATTCAAGACAATTTACCGTAGATAGAAAAGATAATAGTCGCGGTCATACACGAGAAAATACCATGCTGACCTGTCTCGAAAGTAATCGACGTAGAGGCGCTAGTTAAGTGATCGCGGTGGTGGTTGTGTATCCGTGGGGATTATTTGTAGTTGTTCACGTGTAAATCCACGTTGAGGAGCAGCCGAATCTAATCTGTAGATTGCAGGTCTACCTGAGGATCTTGTCACGGTGGATATTTTGTGTGTGGTAACACTCCAAATATAATCAGTCGCTCTCGCTTTACCACCTTCAAGTTCACCAGGCTCATATAAATATCTGACTGTGACATCACCCAATATTTTTTGTTTTTCAACATCTTTTCGTTGTGTTGGTATATTTTTTTTTGTGACTGCGCTAATGGGTTTCATGTTGGTTGTTCGTGTAATCTCATTATTTAATGCAGGTATCACGTTTGGTAATCTTGCAACCCATTCGCGAGATCTTTTATCTTGAATAAATTCCCTCGCGTATTGATATCCAAATAACCGCTCAGCGAGTGT
This sequence comes from Sinohyriopsis cumingii, assembly GCA_028554795.2. Lineage (NCBI taxonomy): Eukaryota > Metazoa > Mollusca > Bivalvia > Unionida > Unionidae > Sinohyriopsis > Sinohyriopsis cumingii. Next base: position 6,113,358 of record JAPYKE020000055.1, read on the forward strand.
TCGATTAAATCGCTCAACAATTGCCTGATCACGGTGAATTGCAGTATGACCTCGTCGTATTTTGGTATTATGTTGTTTCATCAACGATGATACTGGGCCAAGAAATTCCTTACCAGGATCAACCTGTAGTAGCTGTGGCCATCGCAGACCACCTCATTGATAAATTCGTTCAAACGCATCGGCTACTTCAAATGATGTTTTCGTCGATAACGGTTCTGCTTCTTTATATCTACTTGCAACATCAACTACGGTTAACGCGTACTTGTACGTTTTTCCACGCACAGTATCATGCGGTAAAAACAGAATATCAGCTTGATGAACTTCATTAGGAACTCTGACATCGAAATACGAGTACTGAATTTGTTTCGGTGGTGGTAGATAAATTTGCCATATTGCTTGTTTAGATAACCACGCTTTAGCAGTAGAATGTTTAACCGCTGCTGCATCAGCAAGTTTACCAATTGCTGCTTTGCCTCTCCAGTATCCTCTTGGTGAATAATAAATCGATTCCATTTATATATTACCAGCCCCAAGCGCTAATTTACTTTTCATCGCGGATCTTACTAACCAATTAGCTAATTTTTCTTTGATATTTTTATTTTTTATAGAATCTAGCGCGTGAATTAATTTCACATCCGCAATATGTCTATCTTGTAGATTTTTACTTTTATACGCAACATCATGAGCGTGACAAGCTCGATCAATAGCATTTACTGGTTCCTCGCCTGGTTTTGGTTGATCTTGATTATCGAGCCTGATATCAAGTCTGGTACCGGGACCGCAATAATTATATCCTGGTAGATGTTTTTCTCCGCTGTATTTAGCCCATGGAGTACCTGGAAACTTTGACATCAAATTAGCAATATGACCACCGCGCTTATTAGGTAAAAACGAAAAGTTCTTCCTACCGCACACAGAACATTTTCCATAATACGCTATTTTTTTATTTTTTGTTGTAACCGTAGCTAAATCAACAGTTGGAGTTTTAACTCTACAGCGTAAACAATATAAATTCATGATATAATATATATGGATATAATTGATTTCTCAGCAACAAGAAAACGAGAGCCAGTTAAACACCACCCTGCGCTACCGAATTCCATCAGAATGATTATCATAGGACCATCTGGATTGGGTAAGACGCAGTTATTACTTAATTTGATAATGAGATGGTTGAAATGGGATAAATTGTATTTAGTAGCACCATCCGCTGATGATCAACGATGTTATGATGTACTTAAAGATTTCAGTGAAAGCGCGCGATTACTGGATGAAGGTAATGATGTTATAGAGTTTATAACCGATATTGATGAAGCACCGTCCGTAGATGTTTTAGACGGATTTATCAATAATTTAGTTGTATACGACGATGTGATGCTAGATAAACAATCAAATCCAGCTAGAATATTTTCCCGAGGTAGACATAAAAATACAGATGAGATCTATGTTACTCAACGATATACACAAATACCAAAATTGATTAGAGACAACTGCAATATTTTAGTTGTGTTTAATGGTGTAGACACATACACGCTGCGAAATATTCATCAAAATTGGTGTGGTGATGACATGGATATAATTAAATTCAGAAATTTCTTCTCACGAGCGCAAGCTACTCCGCATGGATTTATAACAATAAATTTACATGGTCCAAGAACAAGATATCGTGTGGGTCTTGATAAAATTTTTTAATTAATAGCAGCAGAGAGGGCGCCTACCAACGTTGGTCGTCCAGTAATTAAACAAAAACAAATAAATAAACATGTAGAGTACTTTATTTTCAGCTACCTTTTCAAGCTAGGGTTTTATTGATGGGGTTGGTTTCAACAAAAAATAAAAACCTCCCAGGAAACGTTTATTTGTGAAAATGTGGACCTTTCTACGAGATTTTATTTTTTGTTTGTTTTATTTGTTTGTCGGAATTATATGGTCTGTTCGCCCTCTCTGCTGCTAAACGGCTAGAAGGAGAAATTGGAACTCATAGAGCATTTTATGTGTCGGTATTGACTAATCGAGCATGCCCATGCTTTACAACTAGAAACTTTGAACTTAAAACACCGTTATTCAAGGGAAGTATCTATTATTAGGTTGCACAAATAGATTGACAGTGGATTTGTCATGGTTCTTTGCAAGTTTATGTAATGGTATATTATTGAAAATGGCGGCTTCTAAAATAGAGACTGAAGATGTACCTTGTTGTCCAATATGTTCGGAACAGTTCAACCTACCCAGACAGCTGCCGTGCGCCCTCTCTTTTTGTGAAAAGTGTTTACAGTCTCACATAACAACAGAGACAACGAAGCATACGAAGTTGTGTTCTGTTAAGTGTCCAGTATGTAGACATTCTGCAAGTCCCTCGATAAAGGATAAACCGACAAGTGAATGGGCGTCTTTGTTTCCAACCAACACCGTATTGCAATCAGTCTCAAGGGAATCGAAAGTAGGTTGTTTGTGTGACGCTTGTAACACGGAGGTTGACGCTGTTCCCGCTGAAGGGTTCTGTGCATTTTGCAAAGAAGCCATGTGCGGCGATTGCCTAAAACTTCATAGGAGACAGAAAATATCAAAGGATCATACCATTATTAGTGTGGATGAATTAGATTGTAATCCAGAAAATGCGATAAAACTTGCAGAAGGCTTTTCCTGTTCGGAACATCATGGAGAAGATATTGAATACTACTGTAAAGATCACAAGGTTGCCTGTTGTGGCACATGCTTCTTCGAGAGCCACAAACTTTGTACCAAAGTGATTGACTTAATAAAAGAACTCCCTGCTTTGCTATGTGACAGCAAGCCAGACGACACAATTGCGGATATAAAAAAAATCGAGATCCATCTAAAGAAGTTTATGGAGGTGAATGAGGCCTTTGTTAATAATCTTCAACCTCAAGTTGATAGACTGACCGACAAAATCAGAGAAGTAAGAAAGAAAATTAATGCAGCTTTAGACCAGTTAGAGAAACAAGTGGAGACTGAGCGAAACATAATTTACAACGAAGAAGTTATCAGGATACAGGATGAAAATCATCAGTGCTTGTCACTAAGTCATGCTGTGAGAAATTCCCACTATCTCTTTGAAGCAGTAAGTAAATATGGGAGCAATTTACAAAAATTTATAATGTTGGAAAAGATGAGGTTGCAGTTACAATCCTACTGCAATCTAGTTGGAGAAAAGTACATGAAAACTGACACAATAACATTAGAGATTGAATTCGCATCTCCGATACAATCCATTTTGTCTGTCTCTTTGTTTGATTTAGGTAAAGTTGTAACTACAACCAGCTCCAACACTCTGCCCCTAACATGTTCACAGAGGCCAACGAAGGACTGTCAGGTAGAGAGGGTTGATGTAATCGATCCTAAAGTCCCTACTGGTAATACGCCATGGTATAGTGGTGTCATATTTCTCCCTGGGGACAGGGTGATGCTTGCTGATTTTAACAACAAACAATATATCCTACTAAGCTCTTCCTATCAGTTCATCACAAGTCATACACTAACAGGTAAACCATCGAACATCTGTGTACTGGATGACCAGGAGGTGGCAGTGTTGTTGTATAATGAGAGCAAAATCCAGATCCTGTCAGTGATTGGTGATGACATCAGGCCAATAAGAACGATACCAACCAAATATAAATGTAATGGAATAGCAGCTGCTGGGAAGGGGGAGTTGGTTGTGAATGGTTATTGTGGTAATAACAAGAGTCAGTGGAGTCTGATTAACACGAGAGGAGATGTAAAGTGGACTCATCATTATGACTCTACAGACAACTCCAACAACTACGTAGCTATGAATAACATGAAAACACGAGTGTATGTTAGTCTGTGTATTATGAATTTACTTCTCTGTTTTGATATGGATGGCAGGAAGCAGTTTACCTACAGTCATGATGATCTTAGAGGCCCCAGTGGAGTAGATGTGGACAGATACGACAACATCTATGTTCTTGGATGGTGGTCTAACAACATTCATCAGTTGTCTCCAGATGGGTCTGTCATGCAAGTTGTAAATACAGGAGTGCCAACATATCCGAGGGCGATTTGCATTCACAAGAGTAAGGATATCTTAGTCATCACGACTGGTTCAGATACAACAAAACTACACATTTATCAGCTGAAATAAATTTAACACAAGGTACTTCATACCTGTACAGTTAAGTAAGTTCCATGAAAACAAGCAGCAGAGAGACTGGGCCCACCAACTATTTCGTCCAACAGGACCATCTATCGAAAACTTTTCTGATAGAAGGTCTTATTTCACAAAAATAACCCTTCTATTCAGAAAACTATGATGAGTAAACAATTGAGGGCCCAGTCTCTCTGCTGCTTCATGTAAATATTTTAGGATTTTTAGTTAAAAATTGTATCTAACCCAACTCGATACCGTGTCCGAGGATCATGTAAATTTATTGTTACAAATCCGTGTGGTTTTGCCTGAGCACGACTAAAGAAAGTTCTGAATTTATTGATGTCCATGTCACCTCTGCACCAAGTTCGATGAATATTTTGTAGCGTGTGTGCGTCAACGCCGTTAAATACCGCAAGAATGTTACAGTTATCTCTGATCACTTTCGGAATTTGTGTATACCATTGAGTTACATAAATCACATCGGTGTTTTTATGCCTGCCGCGGGAAAATATCCTGGCAGGGTTTGATTGTTTGTCCAGAATGATATCATCGTACACGACTAAATTATTAATACTCCCATCAATATCATCGATACTCGGTGCTTCATTGATATCGGTTATAAAATCAATAACATCTTCGTGAAAATCACTTTGATTTTCCATTATCGATTTTGCACTTTCGTTAAAATCTTTTAGCACTTGATAACATCGCTGATCGTCCACAGACGGGGCTATCAAATATAATTTATCCCACTTCATCCACTTCATTATCAAATTAAGTAACAACTGCGTCTTACCGGACCCAGATGGACCTATGATAATCATTCGAATAGAATTTGGTAGCACTGAGTTATGTTTGATTGGCTCTCGTCGCTTTGACGCAGAAAAGTCAGTGATCTCCGTTAGATATATCATAAAATAAATATGAATTTATATTGTGTGAAATGTCGAGCACATACCCCAACTACGGATACAACAACAATTACAACAAAAAATAATCGACAAGCGCTTACAGGTAGGTGTGAACGATGTGGCACAAAAAAATTTAGATTTATTAAAATAAAAACGGAGGTGATATCGCAGCCAAGTTAACAGCGCTGCCAGGGGCTCCGTGGGCTAAATATCCAGGAGAAAAACATCTTCCAGGATATAATTACTGTGGTCCAGGAACCCGACTTGATATCAGACTTGATGCTCAGGATCAGCCAAAACCAGGTGAGTATCCGATAAACGCTATTGATAGCGCGTATCATGCTCATGATGTAGCTTACCGGAGCAAGGATTTACAACAGCGCCATTTCGCGGACGTGAAATTAATTCATGCGTTAAATGCCATCCCTGATAAATCTTTCAAGGAGAGGCTAGCATCCTGGTTGATAAAAACTGCAATGAAATCTAGACTTGTATTAGGCGCTGGGTAATTAATAGAAATGCAAGCATTTCCAATGGAATCGATGTATTATTCCCCAAGCGGATATTGGAGAGGTAACGCGGCAATCAGTAAACTCGCTGATGCAGCAAAAGTTACAGCAGTTACTGCTAAAAATTGGTTATCCCGACAGGCAATATGGCAAATTTATTTACCGCGTCCTAAACAAATTCACTTCGCGCATTTCGATGTTAGTGTACCAAATGAGGTTCATCAAGCTGATATATTATTTCTGCCACATGATATTATCCGAAGACGCACATACAAATACGCGTTAACCATAGTTGATGTTGCCAGTAGATACAAAGATGCGGAACCGTTAACAACTAAAACAGCATCTGAGGTTGCTTCTGCGTTTGAAAGAATTTATCGGCGAGGACCTCTGCGATGGCCAAATTTATTACAAGTTGATCCTGGCAAAGAATTTCAAGGTGCAGTATCATCGTTGATGAAACAACATAACGTCACCATACGACGAGGACACACTGAAATTCACCGTGATCAGGCAATTGTTGAGCGATTCAATAGAACACATGCTGAGCGGTTATTTGGATATCAATACGCGAAGGAATTTATTCAGGATACGAGATAGCGCGAATGGGTTGCAAGATTACCAGGTGTGATAACTGCGTTAAATAATGAAATAACTCGAACAACCAACATGAAACCTTCCATCGCGATCACGAAAAAAATATACCACTACAACGAAAGAAAGAAAAACAGCAAATACTGGGTAATGTCACTGTAAGATATTTATATGAACCAGGTGAACTTGAAGGTGGTAAACGAAGAGCGACTGATCCCATTTGGAGTGTTACCACACATAAGATATCCACCGTGACAAGATCCACTGGCAGACCAGCAATCTACAGGTTGGATTCAACTGCTCCTCAACGTGGATTCACCCGTGAGCAACTTCAGGTAATTCCCGAGGACACACAATTGCCGCCAAAATCACTGAAGTGATTTCAATGACTTAACTAGCGCTGGCACCCCGACGTCGATTACACTCAAGACAGGTCAACATGACATTATCACGTGTATGACCGCGATTGTTATCTTTTCTGTCCACGGTAAATTGTCTTGAATTTTTATTCGAATACTGCCATAGCATTATACAATTACAGCTCGCACAGTGATTATTCTGTTGTTGTTTCAACGCGTTAATAAATTCAACATCAAGATCAAAATCGCGATTATTTCTTTTTGTCACTCTGTTTGTAACCGGTGAGTTTTTTTTCTTATTACATCACCATCGCTGTTGTTTTCATTATTAATTTTATCAGCGTTTGAATCTTCCAAGACAATTCTTCGCAATTGAGATATTCTTCTGACTCTGGACGCAGCCAAGTAGACTAAGTTCGACCATTCGATTCGATCATCAACGATCCAGACAGTTGTATCAGAGATAGTCAGTCCTTGAGAGCAATGAATGGTCATTGCGTATCCTAGCGTCCACGGGGATTTATTCATCGCTAGTGCATCCTCGACAGCATCGATGTCAACTAACACAATATCATTCAATACTAAATTCTGTTTCTCTGTCTTTCCTGGAATATCAACATCTATATTTTGTAACCGTGTATCAGTTGGTCTATAACATAACGGCGTTGGTAGCATTGGAAACTTTTTTTTTTGTAACTGAAATAGCTGTTGTTGAAGTGTGTCTCTGACTATCTTTCTACTTGCCACTATCAAATCGTCTGGTTTCCACACTCGTAAAAAGTCACTCATCGAAGTTTCAGGAATCATCTTGCGCATAATTTCACATTGAATTTTATTCGGTTGTAGCCTGATTAGTGTTTTAAATTCTTTCAGTGTTGCATCAAGTGCTCGGTAATCATCAGACACTTCTTCGTAATAATCAACAAAATTCCTCAGCCAATCATGCGGAGATGCGCCGACAAACGGAGGTGGTTGACCGTGATCGCCGCACATAATCACTGCAGTATTTTTCGTTAACAGCCAATCAAGAAATGTTTTTAACGTTTCCAGCGGCACAGTACATATCTCATCCCAAATTATTATATCATTGATATATTTTGTTCCCATTCAATCTGACGTCCACCCACCGCCGCTATATTTGAAAAAGCTGTGATAAGTACAAGAATTGACTCCTCGCTGTTTCATCTCTCTGGCAAGTCTGTGTGTAGGTGTTAGCACAATCATATCTGATTTTCCAAATAATTTAATCGCTCGAGTTGTTTTACCAGACCCTCCCGGCCCTTTCAAATAAACAGTTTTGTGTCTGGTGATTGGATCATATACAGACGGTGCGGAAGATATTTCTGGCATCTCGGATTTATAATAATCATCCTTAATTGCAACATCAGCGGATTCACAATACTCGTGTAACATCTCCGCTTTTATTCTCCACGAACTCCATTCATCTCCGCCGCAGAATTTCATTATATCGGTCAGTGATTCTGAATATGTCTTGTCGATGTAAAATGAATCCGTGGCAACTCTAACTGCGATGTCAGGAAATCGATTTACCATCGATAACAAATTTATAGAAACATAAGCCAGCATTGAAGATCTCAAATGTGTGTATTGAGGCGATTCTCCGTCGATATAACTTACAATTGTGCCCAACTTTTTCCCGTCGGACAAGAACACATCCTCCCTGTTACAAAATATGTCTCTGGCAACCGCGTCGGCGATTATAAAATCCAATTCAGCTTCATCGATAATCAACCGCGAGTGATGCATTTTATGATCAAATGCTGCACCCTGAGTAAATTTACCGATTATTCTTCGTCCAAGATCTTTCGCTGTACTTTCACTGTTTTTGAGTTTAATCTTGAGAATTTCAGGAGCTCCTTCGAGGATAGCATCAAGAGGAGTTTCTGGACGTGCTTGTGTCCATTCTTCGATAACTTCTTCGAGGGTAACACGCTCCGGTGTTGGCAACCAAACTGAGGTCTGCGGTCGATAACATATGATTGCTTCACGACAGTCAACGATACCAGTATGCCGCTGTCAAGCATATATCGCAATAACACTATTGGTACCCAGCGCTTTTCGACGAAGTGTCTGCCAAACCAAACATAACAAATCTGATGAAGCCCCGCAGCAAATTCAAACGAAGTCACACGAGCAAATCCTGTCAAATCAGCGTCGGGTAAAACGCCGTTTACGGCGACTCGTGTCATCGAGTTCGTGGGGTGTTCAAACCGCGCAAAGTATTCGCGACACTCGCCGTTCCCGAGAAAGCTTCCTGGGTAGCAGGCAATCATATCCACGGAAATCATATCCCGGTAGTCATATCGGGTATTCCACAACCCGCCATGACCATACTCGACACAACTTAATTGTATATCCGAAAGAAACTGCCTTCGGGTTGGTCTCCACGAATTTCTTTCTCTGGCGGCGTGAGCGGCAACACTTGGAACTGTAAAACAATTAACCAATAACTGCTCATCGCTAGCATTTCTCATATACGTTTTTGCGAGTTTTTTCATTTCCTGGTGCAACGATTCTGTTCTGTATAATTCTCCGTTGGGTCTCACAAATTGATCATAGTCGCCATCTTCAGAGCTCCTAAATAACCACACTGACACAGGGTCGGTTTTACTCAGCGCGTGAATAACCTCGTATATGTTTCCAGAATAAAACTTGACAACACGGTCTCGTGGAAATATTGTAACTGCATCAGTCCACGCGTGCGAATAGCAGCAGAGGGGGCGAATCGGACATTTTGTCCAATCGTTATTTTGCTTAATTATTACTTTCTGCACTCAACGATCTAGTGTCGTCAGCGCCTGGTAAAAAAAAAACGACGTCGTCGTTGGGGGATCGTCCAAACGTCATTTGGTTTAATTAACACCTTCTGCGCGCCGATCCCCAGCGTCGTCAGCGTCCGGTAAGCACGTCGACGACCGCGTCGATGTCATTGCCCCCTCTGCTGCTAAGTGGTTATTTACAATGAAAGTCTTTATGATCTTACAATTTAACCGAATATTTGGTCAAGTCCGATACGATATCGTGTCCGAGGATCATGTAAATTTATCGTTACAAATCCATGTGGGGTCGACTGAGCATGACTAAAAAAGTTTCGAAAAACATTAAAGTCCATGTCACCGCCGCACCATGTCTGCCAAATATTTCGTAGCGTGTGTGTATCAACGCCGTTGAACACAGCAAGAATATTACAGTTGTCTCTAATTACTTTTGGAATCTGAGTGTATCGTTGAGTGACATATATCACGTCAGTGTTTTTATGCCTGCCTCTGGAAAATATCCTAGCTGGGTTTTTTTGATTGTCTAACATAACATCATCGTACACGACTAGATTGTTAACGTCGCCATCAATATCATCAATACCCGGTGCATCATTGATATCCGTAATAAACTCAATAACATTTTTTTTAGCGATCGCTGATGCATTCTCGTTGAAATCTTTCAACACCTCGTAGCATCGTTGATCATCTACGCTAGGAGCAACCAAATACAACTTATCCCACTTCATCCATCTCATTATTAAATTGAGTAACAATTGCGTCTTGCCGGATCCAGATGGTCCGATGATAATCATCCGGATCGAGTTTGGTAACGCTGCAACATGCTTAACTGGTTCTCTTGTTTTAGTCGCCGAAAAATCAATTATATTCATATCTCTATACATAAATTATGGATCTATATTGTGTGAAGTGTAGAGTACGTACTGGCACAAATGATATGACAACCGCTACAACAAGAAATAACAGATCGGCCCTTACTGGCAAGTGTGTACAATGCGGTACAAAGAAATTTAGATTTATTTCTATTAGACCCGGAGATGTTTTAAAAAAAAGCGAGGAGGTGACATCGCAGCCAAATTGGCAAAACTCCCCGGAACACCGTGGGCAAAGTATCCAGGAGAAAAACACCTCCCAGGATATAACTACTGTGGCCCCGGAACACGATTAGATATTAGACTCGATGATCAAAATCAGCCCAAACCCGGTGAGTATCCAATAAACGCTATCGATAAGGCGTGTCATGCTCATGATGTTGCTTACAAAAGTAACGATCTGCAACAGCGTCATATCGCGGATGTAAAATTGATTCACGCATTCAATGCTATTCCTGATAAATCCGTCAAAGAAAAATTGGCCTCATGGTTGGTAAAATCGGCTATGAAAGGTAAATTAATGATTGGAAGCGGAGCTTCTCGCGCTGGTAATTGAAAACGCTAGCGTTTATAATAACAACATGGAATCCATCTATTATTCTCCGAGAGGATACTGGAAGGGGAAGGCCGCAATTGGTAAGCTTGCAAGCGCTGCAAAGGTAACAAAGACCACTGCGGCTAATTGGTTATCCAAACAGGCTATATGGCAAATCTATCTACCACCGCCTAAACAAATCAACTTCTCGCGCTTTGATGTCAGCGTACCTAATGAAGTTCATCAGGCTGATATACTATTTTTGCCGCATGACAACGGTTACAAATACGCGCTAACCGTAGTTGATGTTGCGAGTCGATACAAACAAGCGGAGCCGTTAAAAACAAAGTCGGCAACTGAAGTAGCCGCTGCGTTTGAAAGAATTTATCGAAGAGGCCCTCTGCGCTGGCCAAATCTATTACAAGTTGATCCCGGTAGTGAATTTCGCGGCGCTGTTTTATCAACGCTGAAACATCATAGCGTCGCGATACGACGAGGTCATACTGCGCTACATCGTGATCAGGCAATTGTTGAACGATTCAATCGGACTCTCGCTGAACGGTTATTTGGATATCAATACGCGAAGGAATTCATCCAAGAAAAACGATCTCGTGAATGGGTTAAAAGGTTGCCAGGTGTAATTGCAGCGTTAAATAACGAGATTACCCGAGCAATCAACATGAAGCCCAGCGACGCGATTAAATACGAGTATATACCCGGAAAATCAAAAATAAATAGCGTTTCCAAGCCGATTCTTGGCGATGTCACTGTTAGATATCTATATGAACCAGGAGAGCTTGAAGGCGGTAAAAAAAGGGCTACCGATCCTATTTGGAGTGTTACCACACATAACATATCAACGATAACACGATCAACTGGTAGACCACCGATCTACAGACTGGATTCAACTGCTCCTCAGCGCGGATTTACACGCGAGCAACTACAAGTGATACCTAACGATACTCAATTACCCCCACGTGGTCTTAACTAGCGCCGTTGCGTCTATTGCACTCAAGACAGGTCAACCTCACATTGTTTTTGACATGACCGAGACTGTTATCGATCCTATCCACGGTAAATTGGCGAGTGTCTTTATCCGAATAACGCCAACTCATTATACAATTGCAACTCGCGCAGTGATTATTCTGTTGTTGTCGTAGCGAGATTATTAATTCGGCATCAATATCAAAACGCCGCTGTTTTTTTTTATCCTGTTGGCGGTAACCCGAGAGTTTTCTATCAATGACGCTTGCATCGATGGTGACCTTGTCGCCGGCTTCGTCACCGGCTCCGTCAATAACAATTCTTCGAAGCTGATTTATCCTTCGTACTCTGGACACTGCAAGATAGACTAGATTTGACCATTCGATGCGATTATCAACTATCCAAACAATTGTGTCCGTGATGGTTAGTCCCTGCGAGGAATGTATTGTTGTTGCGTATCCTAGCGTCCACGGGGATTTATCAGCACGTAGCGCGTCCTCGACGACGCTGATATCAACGAGCACGATATCATTCAGCACGAGAATTTGTTTTTCTGTCCGGCCTGGAATTTCAACTTCAATGTTCTGCCGCCGTGTGTCCGCGGGTCTATAACATAACGGCACTGGACGCGTTGGAAACTTTTCCTTATGCAACGCAAACAACCTCCGCTGAAGTGTGTCTCTGACTATCTTTCTACTCGCTACAATCAAATCGTTTGGTCTCCATGTTTCCCAGAATTCATTCAACGGCGTTTCCGGAATCACCTCGCGGATTATTTCACACTGAACTCTATCCGGCTGTAATCTGATTAGTTTTTTAACCTCGCGCAGTTGTTCATCAAGTGCTCGGTAATCAGTATCGGTTTCTTCATAATAGTCCACGAACCCGCTCAACCAATCATGTGGACCCTCGCCGACAAATGGTGGTGGTTGGCCATGGTCGCCACACATGATTACCGCTGTATTCGCGCGCAGCAACCACTCAAGAAACATTTGTAAAGTATCTAACGAAACAGTACATATCTCATCCCAGATGATAATGTCGGGAATAAATTTTTCACCCATTCGATCAGGAGTCCACTCACCGCCGCTGTATCGAAAAAAGCTGTGATAAGTAACGGCGTCAACATTTCGTTGTTTTATCTCTCGCGCTAGTCTATGGGTCGGTGTAAGCACGATTATACTTGCCCGCGTTCGAAATAATTCAATTGCCCGAGTCGTCTTTCCTGACCCGCCACAGCCGCTTAAATAAACTGTTTTGTGTCTACAAATTGGATCAGAACACGATGGTGCATTAGACCATTCTGATAAATTATTACCGCGTAGGTAATTGTTCTCAACGGTGGCATCTGCTGACGGAGAATAATCGCGTCGTATTTCATTTTTAATTCTCCATGTACCCCAACTCTCGTCCGGACTAGTAAACTCGGCTACGTTTCCCTTATACGCTACGTCAATATAAAATGAATCAACGGCTACTCTAACCGCGGTGTCAGGAAATCTATTTATCATCGAGAATAAATTAATAGCGGCATAACCCAGCATAGACGCCCTCAAATGCGGGTATGCCGGGCTGTCTCCATCGCTGTAGGTAACAACTGTACCCAACCTTGTTCCATTGGACAAGAAAGCTGTTTTGCAGTTCACGTATCTATTTTTCGCCACTGCGTCCTTGATTACGAAATCATATTCTGCGTCATCTATAATCAGCCGTGAGCAATATCGTTTGTAATCGCAGTTTTTTCCACCTTGTGTAAACTTACCAATTATTCTTCTACCGAGATCTTTTGCCTCGTGGTTTCGTTGGTTGAATATCCTCCTGGACCATTCGATGATATATTCCTCGTCGGCATCAATGTTTTTTCTGGACTCGTCAATTATGCTGTCTAGACGCTCCGGTTCTGGTAACCAGACTTCAGTCTGCGCCCGGTATGATATAATCGCGTCACTGACAATCAACGAAACTAGCATGCTACAATCAATCATATACCGTAGCAGCGCTATTGGCAGCCACTTCTTTTTAGCCATGTGTCTACCGATCCAAATATAGCAACAGCGATGGAGTCCTGCCGCGAATTCAAATGATACTATGCGAGCGAATCCGGTTAAATCAAAATCAGGCAGTGGTCCATTAATAGCAACACGAGTCATTTCATGACTGGGGTGTCCAAATCGTTTGAAATACTCAGCGGCGGATCCATACCCGAGAAAACTCGCTGGATAACAGGAAACCATATCAACCGAGATCATAGCGTCGCGGTTGTATTCAGTGTTCCATAGTCCACCGTGATAGTATTCCAAACAACTGGATTGTACATCCGGTAGAAATTCCCTGCGCGTTGGTCTCCACGCATTTTTCCTTGCTGCAACATGAGCTACAACCGATGGAATCGTAAAACAATTTGTTAGCAGTTGTTCATCATGCTCCTCAAATTCTATGGCGGTTTTTTTCATCCTGTTGTGAAATGCTTCAGTGCGATATAATTCACCGTTTGGTCTTACAAACTGATCAAAGGTATCCGCATCGTTTTCAGCGCTGCGAAGTAACCACATTGATACAGGGTCGTTTTTACACAAGTAGGCAATAGCATCAAATAGTTTCCGCTCCGCGAGAAAACCATCCCGGGAGAATTCTTCTCCTAAAAATTCTTCGGGTATATACTTTACTGTTCTATCCCGTGGAAATATTGTGATCGCGGGCGTCCATGCGTGTTCGTTATGATCAATAATTTTGATTGGGGCTCCCTTCGATTTATACTTCGATTCGTATAATACTTCACCGGTTATCGTTGTAACGGTTATTGGAAATCTCAGCGATGTTTCTAATTTCGCTATGTCGCTGATGGTTGCTCCACGCTCTTTTACGGTTAGTTCCCACTGGTTGATTTTGCTACGTCGTAAATCAGTCAATTTCTTTCCTCGACATGCATTTGTAAAATGCTCTATTATTCGTTCTGCTACACAATTTATCCCAGTTGACTGTTTCATCGGTTTCAGTTTTCCGATATCAGGTTTCTTATTTAACGGGTATATTCCATACACAACTGCTGTTTCAGGATACGCTCGTTCATAGTATGGTCTATCAATTCCGGTTAACAACCCCGGCTTGGAGTCGCGGCTGACAGTGACTGTTTTCTTGTCGCTGAGAACTGGTTCAAATTTATCACGCATGATCCAATCGCCTGATTCCACCCGGACAATGAATTTTACTCTGAAGAAATACCTTTTACCGTCAAGTTGTGATATTATCGTTGCTGCGCGGTTGTCGTTCATGGTAGCATCAACAACACCATCAATTCGAAATGTTGACCAACTATGAGATGCACCATCACGCTTGAATTCATTGATACAATCGCGTATTTTACTCAACAGGGTTTTATCGTTTATTAACGCTTTTGGTGTGTCCTTGAGGACTCTATCGAGATTGAACTTAATATTTTTCCAGGGCTTAATTACTGCTAATCTCTCAAACTCATCCATATAATTAAAACAAGTATTTAAATAAAAGAATATAGTATAATGAATAAATGCAAATGGTTGATGATTGGGTCGACAACCCCGTGCAATAAATCATGCAGAGGTGAATTCTGCGGGTATCATTTACAAAGC
Organism: Sinohyriopsis cumingii; assembly: GCA_028554795.2. Taxonomy (NCBI): domain Eukaryota; kingdom Metazoa; phylum Mollusca; class Bivalvia; order Unionida; family Unionidae; genus Sinohyriopsis; species Sinohyriopsis cumingii. The sequence goes on from JAPYKE020000055.1 coordinate 6,128,657, forward strand.
GTTCGTAATGATTCTCTTGGCCCCCTCCCGTGCTTGGTTTGTCACGTCGGTGTAAGAGGAAAATCGCAGTTGTGTATCAATTGTGGCGGAAAGCGATACAGGGAACTAAAACGCTATTACGATAAACGAATAAAAAACGCCGTCATCGACCCCACCGCCGACAAAATCATCAAAACTCCTCAAGACTACATTGAAAGGTTTATAATTAAACCAAATAATGAATTAGACAAGTAATATTATTATACAAATGGACCAAGAGTTCAGACCTCACCCTGTGTTTGTTAATTACGAGGCATCTCGCGACGGCATTGTTAGGAATCGTAGACTGAAGAAGCCGGTTGGATGGAAAAATAATCAGGGATATTTGATGTTTGGTGCCGGAAAAAAGAAGTATTTTGTTCATAGGGCGGTATTTGAAGCATTTAACGGATTAATCGAGAATGGGCTTGTTATTGATCATATTAATAATAATAAGACTGATAATTCTCTTACAAACTTGCAAGCTATCTCGCAAAGTCAAAATACCAAAAAAGGGGAAACTGGTAAATACTCAATGAAAGCAAAACCCGTAAAGTCATTTGATACAACAACTCACGAGGAAAAAATATTTCAGTCGATGAATGAGGCAGGAAAATATTTTGACATTTGTATCGCCTCAATACGAAGAGTAGCAGAACGAGTATATCAAACAGCGATCTCAAAAAGGACCGGACACAGAATTCGATTTTCATATATAACATCAAAGGGAGATAACTCGTTTTGTGATAGCGTCGCATGACAAGAGTTATGTCCCTTGAAGTCCAATTAATGTTGCGATTAATTAATCATTTTACGATGAAAACTAATGAAATACACGCTGTTATCTAACAGCTGTATTCTTTTTTTTAATGTTTTATTTGAGTATTTGGTTTCATTTAAATGCCGTGAAACACCATTAATAAGTATTTAAGGGTTTAACGATTCAAGGGAATTCAAATTAACACACACCTTGTGACTGACGCCGCTGTATTAGTCACTTTATATATAAGATGACTCTTTATAAGCCTGGGGCTTTCGAAAGCCAGTTCAACTAATCAAAACTAACCCACGCTCTTGACCCGGGCGTGTGGTTGTCTTTTGTTCACAATCATGCAACCGGGTTAATTTAATTGGGTTGCTTTTGATTGGTTGAATTGGCCGTAGAGTTCCGCCCCGTCGTTTTATGTTTGTGCTGTCTTGTGCCGTCCCATCATCCATCAATCATTTCATTGTAAATATATTCATCCTTAATTAAGTACATGTAGTGATGTCCCCAAGCATATCTTCTGGGCGGTCTACGATGACGTTTGTCACCCTAGGCCTCCCTCCCGGAGATGTATGTTTGGGGTTCCAAGATGTGAATGTCCTTAATTAAGTATATGTATATGCCTGCAATCTGCCACAACACTCGAGTGGAGATTTACGGCATTGTACTGTCCATGTATGCCTGCAATCTGCCACAACACTCGAGTGGAGATTTACGGCATTGTACTGTCCATGTATGCCTGTAATCTGCCACAACACTCGAGTGGAGATTTACGGTATTGTACTGTCCATACAAAAAACGGGGTCAAAAATGACCCCCAATAATTTTATTAAACTTTAAACTTAAATTTTATTAAAATTTTTGATATTAGAAATAAGATGTTTATAAGAATATGGATTCCCAAGACATCAATAATATATTAACTGAGATTTCAAAATTAAAAAATCAAGGAATTGAATTATCTGATGGTCTCGACAGTGAAAAAATATTATCCGATTATGAGATTATTAACGAACAGTCGAAACGGGGGCGTTTTACCCTGGCCCGCGAGTACTTTTTTATAAAACGATTACAACATACGATTAATGAGAACCTGTACCACAATGACGCAAATGCATTCATTGGACTATTCACTGCCGTTGAAATAATACGAAAAAAACTCGGACGTGTTTATGAACGACGCCGGGAGATTTCTAGTAAGATCAAAAACATTAGAAGGATTATAGACGAAAACTCCGTGGAGCCCCCGATGGTACACTCGGCGGAAAATTAGAAATTTGCGGATCAATTTGCAATAATGGTAGGTGAATCACTTACTACTCGGCTAGCCAGAGAGCGACTAGCAGCGCTTAGAAAGTTTATACCGTTACGAGACAGAGTGAGAGAGAAACTTCAAACGCGACAACAAATGCAAACTGATTTTGCTGTTGGAAGTGAACAGTTATTTGCCCCGGTAACTAAAGCGACTAAGGATGTTACGGCGGCAACTGTACCCGTTCTTGGTGCACTTGAAAAGATAGCGGCAGAGACAAAACAAACAAAAAGGTCTTTAGAAACACTCCCTGCAAAAATAGCGGCTGGTACAACACGGAGGTCACCACCACTCGCTATAACCGAACCACAAGAACCCTATGTTACAATGGCCGACGAGGAAGAACTAGGCGCTACTGCGAAAGAACCAGAAGAAGAAATACCAGAAGAAGAAATACCAGAAGAAGAAATACCGGAAGAAAAAGAGGGGAATATACCCCGTATTGTACTCAAGAAGAGCACAATAGATCAAATTAGAGGCTTCAGCAACAGGGAAGAATTAATTAATTTTGCTGCCAACAATTTTGCTAAGAGCATACGAGATAAGAAGCATATCAATAGCGGTTACGAGAAAAATATAAAGTCGTTAAAAGACTGGGCAAGAATAGTGTATTTAGCAAGTAAACATAAAGATGCATTACCACATCGTAGTAAATCCGATTACGACGCATTCCACAAGGAAGTTAAGAGTATAACACCAAAAAAAGGAAAAGGATACCCTGTTGGTAAAGAATCCTACGGCGTTACCTGCCCTAATAGTGTTCTCAGTGATATATCACGGCTGGAAGTACTAATCGGAGGAAAACGAGCCGGAAATAACTCTCCGGAAATAATCAATGAGGCCGCTGATATTTGCAAGCGGTTATTTGCAGGCGGTATTATGGACATTAATGCATATCGAACGCTCATAGACGAACTCGTGGATGATTAATTGGAAAACTGGTGTTTTTAATAAGGATGATCATACACTACAACCACGATAAACCAGTACTCGTCTACGTGGTAAACTCGCGATTGCCTGTTTACCGCGCGTACTATGGAGATGGTCTCGGTAGCACCATTGCGGGGTTATTTACAAGAATGGCTCCAAAAGTAGCGCCGTTAGCCAAACAATTAGGAATGAAGGCTATTGATGTTATTCGTGATAAGGGTATTAGTGCCATTGGAGATGTTGCCGGAAAGGCGCTTTCAGCCGCGCGGAACAAACTAATGTCGTTGGTGAAATCCAAGAGATTTTCAAGAAAAAAACAGATGCCATCAACGACAGTGATACCTGCGAATGTCAGTAAAGTAATAAATAACGCCGTGGAAGAAAAACTAGAGTCGTTGGCGACGACTCAGTCGTTGGCGACGACTCCGTCGTTGGCGACTTCGCCATCAGCCGATGCGGCAACCAACGCGCTCATGAACGCGATAGCGGGGAGTGGTCTACGACGAAAACGACGTTGATGGATTTCAATTGAAAACACCGACATGAATAATAATAAAATGTTTGCGCGAACCGCTGACCCCGCGTTTGATATGGATGCCCCAGTGCGCAGGGATGATTCTGTCCGTGATTATCAATATTATTCTTATTATGCAGCGCAACCCGACCTAAGATCGCGAATTGAACTTCAGGTCCAAGATACCAGTAAATACTTTCTGCCGTGTGAAGCGTTTATCGAAATCGAGGGAGAACTCGTGACAAATGCCGCCGATAATGCACCATACGCAGATGACCATCGTGTTCGAGTTGGCTTTGTCAACAACGGTATCATGGCGTTATTTGAGAGCGCCAGATATCTTATTGACGGGCGAGAAATTGAATCAATAGAACGCGAGGTTGATGTTGCAACGACGATAATTGGGTTGGCGAGATACTCGGATGATTATACAAGATCGGCGGGTCCATCTATAATGTTCGCAAAGGACACCACTAATAACGCTGACCATATTCAGTACATCAACGTGCTGGCGGAAAGAGATACCGCAGTTGCTGATCAAGCTGAAGCAGCCAATCCAGATCGCAGAGTAAGACCAGGCGCTAATTTCAATATTATAAAAAGTCTTAACGATAATTACAATATGGGATTCGCAACACGAGTAGGGATGTTGCAAGGACCACGCCGACAGTTTTCATGCGCGATTCCACTCCATCACATATTTGGATTCTGCAGAAATGTTAGAAAAGTCATCGATGGGGCTAAGCATACAATCGCGCTGACGCGAAGGGGCGATGATAACAATGCAATATGGCATGCTGCTGGCGTCGCTGCCGGTAAAGTCGTTTTAACTAAAATGGCATTGTGGATGCCGGTGCTGACTCCATCAGTTACCACGGAAGCACGATTGTTAGCATTTATGGAACAGGGAGGGAAATCGTTGTTGAGTTGGCTAGCGGCAACAACTGATGCTAAAGAGGATAACGTCGCCGATACGTTTACATGGCACCTGGCATCAAAACAGGGTGTTTCAGCCCCGCGTCATATATTCATAGCGCTACAGAATAGGGAACGATTGGGCAGTCAAGAACGCAGCCATATGATATTTGATCAATTAGGAGTCAGGGATGTTTCGCTGAGAATAAACGGACAACAGGAACCATCCGAGGATATACAGCTTAATTACGGCGACAACCATATCGCACGTGTGTATCATCGATTGCTGTCATATATGGGTCGTGATCAAAACGTCGACACTGGTTTGCAAATATCACAACTTGATTTTAAAAACCTGTATCCGATTTATTATTTTTCGCTGGAACATCTTGATTTAACGAGACAATCCGTCGTTGATATACACTTCCGAGCTCGTATAGACCCGGGTAATGTTAATTATAGAGCGGTTGCTGTCATTCTCAGCGATAAATCAATGCTGCTAGAAGGTGTTGGTGGACGAATGAGAATCGTTGATGCGCCAGTGGAAAACATGTAATTGAAAGCACAAAACGCGTTTACAATAAAATGTCGTATAGTGTCGTCAGTGTAGAGTTGACTGATGGTCAAGTCAAGAAATTACGATCAAAGTCGGCTAAACAATGCGGGACCACAATAACGCTGAAGCCGTCACAGATGGCGGGTGGTAATCATAAGATATCGTTGACGGCGCGTCAAATAAAACATTTCAATGATGCGATGAAGAATAAAAAGGGAGTTCAAATAGATTTTTCAGCCGCAGTAATTAAAAACATGGAAAAGACCGGTGGGATATTTCCGCTGTTAGCTGCGATTCCAGCGTTGATTGCCGCGGCCGCACCAGCAGTGGCTAAGGCGGCGGCGTTGGGGGCCGTTGGTACCGCGGCGGGGATGGCATTGAAGAAGGCAACCGGGAAAGGCTACAAAAAAAACGACCCGTGGCCGGAAAGGGTCTAAGACTACCGGGAACCCCGTATTCATGGTACTCGGGAAAGGGTCTAAGACTACCGGGAACCGTTTATTAACTCAAGAGTCTATGACTCCAATGTCTAATTTTGATTTAATAGACGCCGCAAACGCGCTAGCGATAAAAAACTTCAGAGGTGTTTTTATGAGGGATTAATTACCGGCGGCACCAAGAAATATTGAAACCGGCATAATTAACCTCGATGGGTCCTCCGGAGCGGGAACTCATTGGGTTGCGTACGCGATTGATCCGCGCGCGATCGTCTATTTTGATTCATACGGGTTAGCCCCGCCGAAAGAGTTCATGCGGTATGTCCGGGCGTGTTCAGCCCGGGTTTTTTATTCCACGCTGCCAACACAGCAATTGAGTGACCCACCGATATGTGGCCGTGAGGTATTGAACGTACTTGCGGCGATTTCATCATCGCGAAAACCACCTCATGTGGTTGTAAACGAATACACTAGTGGGGTCGTAGAAGCTCAACGGATTTTAGAGAATAACATTTACAATAATAATGATTGATATCTGGGGGCGACCGGTTTCGGCGCTGAAAGAATCCACGGAAACGGCCGCCGCCGACATAAAAAAACTAATTGAGGATGAAATCGCTGATACGTTGAATCTAACAAGTGTTGACCCGGGCGAAATAGTTGTATTTCAAGACCGCCAGGGTAAATTGAAATCCGGTAATGTGTCACTGAATGATGTTTCAACACGACAGCGTGATGCCGGCGAGGGCACTATCGCGTTGTATACCGTCGACGGACGACTCAAACCGGGTGAACATATATCAGCGGTGACGGATAGGGTAACATTAGTCCAGGACGGTTTTACAAGGTTAGATAGATCGGTGACCGAACTTGACGCGCAGGTGAAAAAATCTATCACCGATATACAGCTCACTACCGCTAGTTTTTTCGGGACCCCGACGGTAACCGAACCGAATCTTGCGGGGATAAAAACTACTATTTCGGAGTTTACAACGCTGTCGGGTCAATTTTACACGTTGCGAAAAAATTTTAACAGGGTCGATAACAACTTTGATAAATTCTTTGGTAAAGAAAATACCAAGCTGGATGAGATTACAACAACTATAAATGATATCACTGCGTATGGACAGGAAATAGTAACGCTCAAAACCGAGGTTGAAGCGAACAAAAAAAGTATAGACTCGCATGAACGGGAAATAAGAATAATCATTTTTGATACTAAAGTGAGCAAACAAAATATCGACGGGCACACACAGGAAATAAATACACTCATTACTAAGGTTACAGAGAACAAAAAAAGTATAGACGGGCATACACGGGAAATAGGAATAATCAAATTTATTGTTGAAGCGATTAAAGACGGACTACCGAGAGTAGAAGAGCAATTCAAAAAAATAAAAATCCCTCATGAGAACATCATCAACACAGTATACACAATTCGGCATGGATCATTCGATTGGACTCTTACACAGAATACAGTAAATATCACCGCAACTGTTAAGGGCATTTATCGATTGACATTGATTTCGGCGATGCAGTTTAGTATATCATCGTCGAGTTCATCCGGGTTTAACAATACAGTGTCAACAATCATTGACAAGGACACAATTGAACGGTTTGTGATTAAGGCCGTTGATAGCAGTCTATTTAGGACAAACATCACATGGTATGTGGAATTTGTAGCGGATCTAAGTAATTAAAAACACTAGCTCTTTTAAAATAAAAATGACCACCAAGGAAATTGAATCAGAGTTATCACCGACGTCACATCAATATCGATTCGATACCGCAAAAGAATTCTCCGCAAACTTGAAAACGCTTTCCGAACAATACCGTGCAAAAATAAAAAAATACCGCCGAAAAATAACCGCCATCGACGCGGTCGTGTACTCGGTGTCGGGTATAGTGGCCGGTACCGGCGTCGTTTTATCCACGGTGACCACGATAGCCCCGATCGCTGTTCCAATCGCCGTCTCCGCGATGACAACAATTGCTGGAGTCGCCAACGCAATCACTAGGAAGATCTCATCGTGTTTTCAGAAAAAACTCAACGAGTATACAGTAAAACATCAAATAGTATCCGACGCGTACTCGAAATTATCCGGGTTGATCTCGTTATCGATTGATAATTTGTTCGTATCCGATGTTGAATTCTCCACGATGGTCCAGTTGTATAGCTCCGCGATGTCAAAAATCGAGGATTTTCAACTGGAAGCCGGAACCACTTTAATGGACTCTGGTTGTTGAAATTAGACACTAAAGACAACGAATAATAATAATGTCACTGAACCCCGAAGGGTTTCAGTTGCTTCAGCGGATCGCGGAGAACACCACTCCGGTACAAACAAGTATGATATCAATAACGTCAACGAAACCCGAATTTAGTGTGAACTTCCCATCGCCGGTTCCAGTGAAGGAAATAGCGCTGGCAAAATTGCGAGTATATCACAGTTGGCCTAATATCCGAGCGGACGCATTTAACGGACAACAACCTAATAACTCGCTGGTTTTTGCATGGACAAATAAGCCCGATGGGACCCCAGACTGGAATGAGGTTACAATACCAACTGGGTCATACCAAATAGAACAAATCAATAAGGAATTTCAACGCAGGATAAAATCGATCACAGGAAAGGAATCAAAAATCGCTATTACGGTTCATGAACCGACGTTATCGTCGACGATTGAAATAAGCACACCGGGGTATATGGTTGATATTTATAACAGTTCAATAAGAACCATACTAGGATGGCCTAAGAATCCACCCGAGGACTTGCACACGAATGCGAAATCGTATCATGAAATTACCCCCCGGTATCTAGGTAATTTATCTACTATAAAAAGCACGTTATCACCCAGTTGGTTTTTATTTCAAGACAGGAATATCATGCAGTGGTATTTTCAGCATAAGAAAACTCCTGAATCGGTCGCCATATTAACATTTATTTTAAGTGATATCACTGATATGTTTGCCGAGATTAATCATTATTACCAATTACAACTAGAACAGCTACGGGAAACAAAAGAACGAAAACACGTTGAGGTGTTAAATCAACTTATATCAGACATGGAATATATCAATGAAAGAGTCGTTAAAATAATATCCGATAACAGCGATGGTAGTAAACAAAAATTCCTAACCGAGTATAATATCACAGAAGCCGATTTACCCGATTTCAGGTTTCCAGGATACAACGCGCCAGAACTAAGAAAGTCTCTTAATGATTTTCTCGGTCCATCAACTTATATCCTCAAACACGATAACGGAGATGGTGGTAGGCATATTGCCCCGTACAACGTAAATATCGCATCGGTGATAGCGATTAATCTAGTGTGTGATGTTATCGAAGGGAGTTACCAGGTGGATACCAAGCAATCAAATCAGGCTCAACAGGGGTACATCCTTTATTCATTTTCACCAACAGCCCCTCCGGGATTTTTAATCGTTGAGAGTCCGATTAATCCGGTCTATATGCGATGCCATGATCGGTTTTTAACGAGAATTAATTTTAAACTCACCGATCAGTCAAATAACCTAATCGATCTGCAAGAGGAGGAGTTATTGATCACTCTGTTTGTAAGATCATTGTAAATAACCACTTAGCAGCAGAGGGGGCAATGACATCGACGCGGTCGTCGACGTGCTTACCGGACGCTGACGACGCTGGGGATCGGCGCGCAGAAGGTGTTAATTAAACCAAATGACGTTTGGACGATCCCCCAACGACGACGTCGTTTTTTTTTTTTACCAGGCGCTGACGACACTAGATCGTTGAGTGCAGAAAGTAATAATTAAGCAAAATAACGATTGGACAAAATGTCCGATTCACCCCCTCTGCTGCTCGAATTATGATCAATAATTTCAATCGATTTTCCTGACTTTTTATAATGCTTCGAACTGTGTAATATTTCCCCGGTTAGTGTTTTTACTGTTATTGAGTATTTTAATTTACTTGATAGCACAGCAACATCATTTATTGTTGCCCCGGTATCTTTAACCGATTCAGTCCACGCTGTTATTTTTTTACGTCGCAGGTCGGTTAAACCATTCCATCGTTTTGCGTTTTTAAAATGTTCCATTACTCGCTCGGCTACACAATTTAACACCGTCGAAGTTTTCATCGGGGTGAGTTTATCAATTTTTGGTTTTTTTACAGGATATATTCCATAAATGACTGCGGTTACAGGATACGATCGAGCGTAATATGGTATATCAATCCCGGTCAGCATTCCTGGTTTGGAATCTTTACTTAACAGAGCGGTCTTTCCGTTAGCAAGAACAGGGTCAAGTTTATCACGGATAATCCACTCATCGGAATCTGTTTGCACAATAAATTTTATTCTGAAAAAGTATTTCTTTTTACCCTGATGAAAATCAATATAATCAATAATTGTTTTTGCTCGGGCATCAGTCATTGTAGCATCGATGATGACCTCATCACCGAAGAAGAGTTCGTCAATGATATTGACTGAGTCAACGTCGCGGATAATTTTAAATGACGACCATACATGAGAGGCTCCGTCGTCACGAAATTCTTTTTTACCCTCGTTGATAATATTAAACAGATCAGTTAGATGCCGTCGTCGTGGATCCGGGTTTAGCCTGTCAAGATCGAATCTCCCGGCGCCAACCGCGGATAATTTCGAAAACACTGTCATATTATATTTAAGACAAATATTTAAATAAGAAAATATTATATATACAATGAACAACTGTAAGTGGTTAAAAGTTGGATCTGTAACAGTCTGTGGTAAGCCCTGCAGAAAGGAATTCTGCGGTGAACACATACAGAGCATCAAACGAGGAAGCACAGGACCTATTCCCTGCCTGCGATGTGGCATTGGTATCAGGGGTAAAACACAATTATGTGCGGGGTGCGGGGGGAAACGATACCGTGAACTCAAGCGATATTGCAATAAAAAAAATAACGGAGACGCTTTAAAATCCGAAAGTGATTATATAACTAGGTTTTCAGACAAATTATAAATTAGACAAATATATTATAGTATAAATGAATCAAGAATTTGTTCGACATCCAACCATTAAAAATTACGAAGCATCTCGCGAGGGAATAGTGAGACACTGCAGGTTGAAAAAACCAGTTGGTGTTGTTAATAATGCTGGTTATCTCCAATTTAAGGTTTCTGGGGGTAAAAACTATCATATTCACAGGTTTGTGTTTGAGGTATTTGACGGTGAGATCAAAAAAGGTCTTGTAATTGATCACAAAGATAATAATAAACTTAATAACTCTCTTCAAAATTTGCAAGCCATTACTCAGAGCGAGAATTCTGCACGAGGTGGCACTGGTAAATTTGCAAAAATCCCCAGAGCTGTAAGATCTCTGAACCAAAATACTAATAAAGAAAATATATTTCGCTCAATGAACTCAGCCGCGAAGTATTTTGGTATTGAACCGCGTTCGGTTCAACGTGTCGCAGAAAATATTATCAAATCAACGTTTTCAAGTAAGTTTGATAGCTGGATCATATTTTCCTATGGAGATAACTCTGCAGTGACTGCGTGAAAAGTCAATGATACAATTATTTCCCCGTTGTCACCTTACAGGTAACAGCAGACGATATTCTGCACAAGGAAGTAAATAACTTCCCTTTATTGTCCCCTTGCGCTATCAAGGTGACAGCGCAAGAATGATTTTATCCTTGACAGCATCAAGAATAAACTCGTATTTATCTTTTTTTTTCACAGACAATATCACTATTTTATTACACTTGTTCGGGTTTATGGCTCATCTGTATTTTTCACACAATCATATTTAAGAAAAAACATTTTAAACAACACGCTGAACTATTTCTGAACTTCCAGGTATCAGTCGGTTTATATACAATATCGTCCCGATACTATATTGGGGTTTCGAAACCCAACGAAGTTGCACAACTTTCTCCGTTATCGCCCCGTTCCGGGGTGACCTTTTACCCCAAAACGGGATTGATTTTCGGGGGTGGGTGTGCAACTTGTTGGATGTAGAATTATAACCCCGCATCGATGTTTGTATCGTCCTAGGATAAGTTATATGTTTGTCCCGTCCTAGGATAAGTTAGAATTAAGTTATATGTTTGTACCGTCCTAGGATAAGTTATATATACAATTGTAAAATACAATCGCTGTAAATATGCTTCTACTGTAAATAATACATGTTTGTGCCGTCTTAAGATAAGTTAGAATTAAGTTCTACTACTGTGCAAGCTTGCTAAAATGCGGTGGCAATTTAGAAGCTTTACAGATGTAAATACTACATGTTTGTGCCGTCTTAAGATAAGTTAGAATTAAGTTATACTACTGTGTAAGCTTGCTAAAATGCGGTGGCAATTTAGAAGCTTTACAGATGTAAATACTACATATTATGTGTTGTCCCCATATGAGCCTTCCCATATGAGCCTTGCTAGCATATCAAATGGTAAGCTAGGAGGTTCACAAATGGGGAATGTCTCGTCGTTCGCAAACTGTTATTTGATAGTTTAGGAGCTCATATGGGGGTAGTGTTTCCGCCCCCTCCTGAGTTTGGTAGCCTATCATATGATAAGCTAGAAGCTCAAGGAGATGTGATGTTTTTTTATTTTAAATATATAAAAATATATATAAATATGAATCGAGAAAATATCAATAATGTGATTGATGCTATTAAAAAATTAGAAAAACAAGGATTTAATATATTACTAAATGTTGAAACTATTCTGTCTGATTTTGAATCATTATACGAAGCTAAATGTGCAGGGCGTTATATTCTTCCTGCTCAATATCGATTCATAAAGATGATCCAAAATAATTTGTATAAATCGCTAGCCAGCGTAGCAGAGGCAGAAATAAATGAATTTGTTCCACTGTCTCGTGCAATCGAAAAGATCAGGCTGGCACTGGCAGCTGAGTATGAAACAAAGAAGATAATTAATAATCGGGTCAGAAAATTGAAACATTGTATGTCCGCTGACGCTGTCAGGGATGAAAATCCAGAGAATTTAGAAAGCAATGATAGCTTTGTCACGGATGACGAAGTCATTCACGAAAATCCTTAGGATTTTCAGAGGTAAATACCTCACCTTGATTGCATTACTTGGAAGTGAAATCCTTGACGCTGTCAAGGAAGTAAAAAAAAAGTAATATTTTTTTTTACTCTCCAAATTATGCAATTGTCCGATTTTACTGATTGCTACTAGCAAATACCCTGTCAGATCAGTGAAATGGTCAGTGTTAAAAAAAATATATATAATAAAATTATGCAATTGTCCGATTTTGTTAATTTTTACTAGCAAATACCCCTATGAATCTGCGACTTTGGTCTGTTGCAAAAAAATATATATAAAGTAAAATATTTTCAAAGGATTTTCACTGCAGTATCTTATCAAGATGATCCCGTGAAATGCACGAGTGAACAACATTGAAGATTTGGTCTGCGTCACAAGTAATCATCGTGATATTGTTTTCGCGGAATTGCTTCAGCTGAAAATCTGTCAGTAAAAAATCATCATTGCCGTACTTATCGATGATTATTTTAACAACGCCCGAGAAATGATTTCTGTTAAATATTTTTCGGATGAATTCTTCAAGCGCGCTTTTGTTGTGTATTAAACATTTCACCTGCTGATACATTTGCTATGTTATTCGCGTTCATTTAATATAACTTATTACGACAGTGCTGTCGCTGATGGTGATGTCGCTGACAGTGCTATCATCGTCGTCGTTGTCACTGTCAATAAAATCACTGTCAGTGGAAATGTCGGAGACATTTTCATCTTCGTCATCACTGACAACAAAATCACTGTCGTCGGAAACATTGTCGTCGGAAACATATTGTGTTTCCGTGGAAATGTCAGAGAGATTTTCGTCATCGTCATACTTCTGGTAATTCGAAGAGTTTTTGGACATTATTATGATATTATATCGCTAATTGAAAGTCCTTGAAAAAATCGAAGTATTTTCAGGATTTCACCAGCAAATTAATACTAACCGTCTCGCCACGTAGGTCCAAAAGTCTACCCTGTTGGTCAGTGACTTTAAAATTTATCCTTGTCAGCGTCGGGTTATGACACCGCAGAAATACTGGATTGATTGGCTCTTGTACACTAAAAAATCCAGGTGGTTCTTTAGGAGTAAATGAATACAGTATAAACCCTTGCTGGGCTTGATTTGATATTGTTGTGTCTATGTTGTTACTACCGTCGATTACGTCACATACAAGATTGACCGCGACGACATCAGTGATATTTACTACGCCTGGAGAAATATGTCTGCCATCACCGCTGGTGGAATTATCGTGTCTGAGGATAACGGGAGCAGCAGAGGGGGCGAATCGGACATTTTGTCCAATCGTTATTTGGCTTAATTATTACTTTCTGCACTCAACGATCTAGTGTCGTCAGCGCCTGGTAAAAAAAAAACGACGACGTCGTTGGGGGATCGTCGCGTCGTCATTTGGTTTAATTAACACCTTCTGCGCGCCGATCCCCAGCGTCGTCAGCGTCCGGTAAGCACATCGACGATCGCGTCGATGTCATCGCCCCCTCTGCTGCTAAGTAGTTATTTACAATGAAAATTATTTACAACTAACCGAATATTTGGTCAAGTCCGATACGATATCGTGTCCGAGGATCATGTAAATTTATCGTTACAAATCCATGTGGGGTCGACTGAGCATGACTAAAAAAGTTTCGAAAAACATTAAAGTCCATGTCACCGCCGCACCATGTCTGCCAAATATTTCGTAGCGTGTGTGTATCAACGCCGTTGAACACAGCAAGAATATTACAGTTGTCTCTAATTACTTTTGGAATCTGAGTGTATCGTTGAGTGACATATATCACGTCAGTGTTTTTATGCCTGCCTCTGGAAAATATCCTAGCTGGGTTTTTTTGATTGTCTAACATAACATCATCGTACACGACTAGATTGTTAACGTCGCCATCAATATCATCAATACCCGGTGCATCATTGATATCCGTAATAAACTCAATAACATTTTTTTTAGCGATCGCTGATGCATTCTCGTTGAAATCTTTCAACACCTCGTAGCATCGTTGATCATCTACGCTAGGAGCAACCAAATACAACTTATCCCACTTCATCCATCTCATTATTAAATTGAGTAACAATTGCGTCTTGCCGGATCCAGATGGTCCGATGATAATCATCCGGATCGAGTTTGGTAACGCTGCAACATGCTTAACTGGTTCTCTTGTTTTAGTCGCCGAAAAATCAATTATATTCATATCTCTATACATAAATTATGGATCTATATTGTGTGAAGTGTAGAGTACGTACTGGCACAAATGATATGACAACCGCTACAACAAGAAATAACAGATCGGCCCTTACTGGCAAGTGTGTACAATGCGGTACAAAGAAATTTAGATTTATTTCTATTAGACCCGGAGATGTTTTAAAAAAAAGCGAGGAGGTGACATCGCAGCCAAATTGGCAAAACTCCCCGGAACACCGTGGGCAAAGTATCCAGGAGAAAAACACCTCCCAGGATATAACTACTGTGGCCCCGGAACACGATTAGATATTAGACTCGATGATCAAAATCAGCCCAAACCCGGTGAGTATCCAATAAACGCTATCGATAAGGCGTGTCATGCTCATGATGTTGCTTACAAAAGTAACGATCTGCAACAGCGTCATATCGCGGATGTAAAATTGATTCACGCATTCAATGCTATTCCTGATAAATCCGTCAAAGAAAAATTGGCCTCATGGTTGGTAAAATCGGCTATGAAAGGTAAATTAATGATTGGAAGCGGAGCTTCTCGCGCTGGTAATTGAAAACGCTAGCGTTTATAATAACAACATGGAATCCATCTATTATTCTCCGAGAGGATACTGGAAGGGGAAGGCCGCAATTGGTAAGCTTGCAAGCGCTGCAAAGGTAACAAAGACCACTGCGGCTAATTGGTTATCCAAACAGGCTATATGGCAAATCTATCTACCACCGCCTAAACAAATCAACTTCTCGCGCTTTGATGTCAGCGTACCTAATGAAGTTCATCAGGCTGATATACTATTTTTGCCGCATGACAACGGTTACAAATACGCGCTAACCGTAGTTGATGTTGCGAGTCGATACAAACAAGCGGAGCCGTTAAAAACAAAGTCGGCAACTGAAGTAGCCGCTGCGTTTGAAAGAATTTATCGAAGAGGCCCTCTGCGCTGGCCAAATCTATTACAAGTTGATCCCGGTAGTGAATTTCGCGGCGCTGTTTTATCAACGCTGAAACATCATAGCGTCGCGATACGACGAGGTCATACTGCGCTACATCGTGATCAGGCAATTGTTGAACGATTCAATCGGACTCTCGCTGAACGGTTATTTGGATATCAATACGCGAAGGAATTCATCCAAGAAAAACGATCTCTTGAATGGGTTAAAAGGTTGCCAGGTGTAATTGCAGCGTTAAATAACGAGATTACCCGAGCAATCAACATGAAGCCCAGCGACGCGATTAAATACGAGTATATACCCGGAAAATCAAAAATAAATAGCGTTTCCAAGCCGATTCTTGGCGATGTCACTGTTAGATATCTATATGAACCAGGAGAGCTTGAAGGCGGTAAAAAAAGAGCTACTGATCCTATTTGGAGTGTTACCACACATAACATATCAACGATAACACGATCAACTGGTAGACCACCGATCTTTAGACTGGATTCAACTGCTCCTCAGCGCGGATTTACACGCGAGCAACTACAAGTGATACCTAACGATACTCAATTGCCCCCACGTGGTCTTAACTAGCGCCGTTGCGTCTATTGCACTCAAGACAGGTCAACCTCACATTGTTTTTGACATGACCGAGACTGTTATCGATCCTATCCACGGTAAATTGGCGAGTGTCTTTATCCGAATAACGCCAACTCATTATACAATTGCAACTCGCGCAGTGATTATTCTGTTGTTGTCGTAGCGAGATTATTAATTCGGCATCAATATCAAAACGCCGCTGTTTTTTTTTATCCTGTTGGCGGTAACCCGAGAGTTTTCTATCAATGACGCTTGCATCGATGGTGACTTTGTCGCCGGCTTCGTCGGTGGCTTCGTCAATAACAATTCTTCGAAGCTGATTTATCCTTCGTACTCTGGACACTGCAAGATAGACTAGATTCGACCATTCGATGCGATTATCAACTATCCAAACAATTGTGTCCGTGATGGTTAGTCCCTGCGAGGAATGTATTGTTGTTGCGTATCCTAGCGTCCACGGGGATTTATCAGCACGTAGCGCGTCCTCGACGACACCGATATCAACGAGCACGATATCATTCAGCACGAGAATTTGTTTTTCTGTCCGGCCTGGAATTTCAACTTCAATGTTCTGCCGCCGTGTGTCCGCGGATCTATAACATAACGGCACTGGACGCGTTGGAAACTTTTCCTTATGCAACGTAAACAACTTCCGCTGAAGTGTGTCTCTGACTATCTTTCTACTCGCTACAATCAAATCGTTTGGTCTCCATGTTTCCCAGAATTCATTCAACGGCGTTTCCGGAATCACCTCGCGGATTATTTCACACTGAACTCTATCCGGCTGTAATCTGATTAGATTTTTTAACCTCGCGCAGTTGTTCATCAAGTGCTCGGTAATCAGTATCGGTTTCTTCATAATAGTCTACGAACCCGCTCAACCAATCATGTGGACCCTCGCCGACAAATGGTGGTGGTTGGCCATGGTCCCCACACATGATTACCGCTGTATTCGCGCGCAGCAACCACTCAAGAAACATTTGTAAAGTATCTAACGAAACAGTACATATCTCATCCCAGATGATAATGTCGGGAATAAATTTTTCACCCATTCGATCAGGAGTCCACTCACCGCCGCTGTATCGAAAAAAGCTGTGATAAGTAACGGCGTCAACATTTCGTTGTTTTATCTCTCGCGCTAGTCTATGGGTCGGTGTAAGCACGATTATACTTGCCCGCGTTCGAAATAATTCAATTGCCCGAGTCGTCTTTCCTGACCCGCCACAGCCGCTTAAATAAACCGTCTTGTGTCTACAAATTGGATCAGAACACGATGGTGCATTAGACCATTCTGACAATTTATCACCGCGTAAGTAGTTGTTCTCAACGGTGACATCTGCTGACGGGGAATAATCGCGTCGTATTTCATTTTTAATTCTCCATGTACCCCAACTCTCGTCCGGACTAGTAAACTCGGCTACGTTTCCCTTATACGCTACGTCAATATAAAATGAATCAACGGCTACTCTAACCGCGGTATCGGGAAATCTATTTATCATCGAGAATAAATTGATAGCGGCATAACCCAGCATAGACGCCCTCAAATGTGGATACGCCGGGCTGTCTCCGTCGCTGTAGGTAACAAATGTACCCAACCTTGTTCCATTGGACAAGAAAGCTGTTTTGCAGTTCACGTATCTATTTTTTGCCACTGCGTCCTTGATTACGAAATCATATTCTGCGTCATCTATAATCAGCCGTGAACAATATCGTTTGTAGTCGTGGTTTTTTCCACCTTGTGTAAACTTACCAATTATTCTTCTACCGAGATCTTTTGCCTCGCGGTTTCGTTGGTTAAATATCCTCCTGGACCATTCGATGATATATTCCTCGTCGGCATCAATGTTTTTTCTGGACTCGTCAATTATGCTGTCTAGACGCTCCGGTTCTGGTAACCAGACTTCAGTCTGCGCCCGGTATGATATAATCGCGTCACTGACAATCAACGAAACTAGCATGCTACAATCAATCATATACCGTAGCAGCGCTATTGGCAGCCACTTCTTTTCATTCATGTGTCTACCGATCCAAATATAGCAACAGCGATGGAGTCCTGCCGCGAATTCAAATGATACTATGCGAGCGAATCCGGTTAAATCAAAATCAGGCAGTGGTCCATTAATAGCAACACGAGTCATTTCATGACTGGGGTGTCCAAATCGTTTGAAATACTCAGCGGCGGATCCATACCCGAGAAAACTCGCTGGATAACAGGAAACCATATCAACCGAGATCATAGCGTCGCGGTTGTATTCAGTGTTCCATAGTCCACCGTGATAGTATTCCAAACAACTGGATTGTACATCCGGTAGAAATTCCCTGCGCGTTGGTCTCCACGCATTTTTCCTTGCTGCAACATGAGCTACAACCGATGGAATCGTAAAACAATTTGTTAGCAGTTGTTCATCATGCTCCTCAAATTCTATGGCGGTTTTTTTCATCCTGTTGTGAAATGCTTCAGTGCGATATAATTCACCGTTTGGTCTTACAAACTGATCAAAGGTATCCGCATCGTTTTCAGCGCTGCGAAGTAACCACATTGATACAGGGTCGTTTTTACACAAGTAGGCAATAGCATCAAATAGTTTCCGCTCCGCGAGAAAACCATCCCGGGAGAATTCTTCTCCTAAAAATTCTTCGGGTATATACTTTACTGTTCTATCCCGTGGAAATATTGTGATCGCGGGCGTCCATGCGTGTTCGTTATGATCAATAATTTTGATTGGGGCTCCCTTCGATTTATACTTCGATTCGTATAATACTTCACCGGTTATCGTTGTAACGGTTATTGGAAATCTCAGCGATGTTTCTAATTTCGCTATGTCGCTGATGGTTGCTCCACGCTCTTTTACGGTTAGTTCCCACTGGTTGATTTTGCTACGTCGTAAATCAGTCAATTTCTTTCCTCGACATGCATTTGTAAAATGCTCTATTATTCGTTCTGCTACACAATTTATCCCAGTTGACTGTTTCATCGGTTTCAGTTTTCCGATATCAGGTTTCTTATTTAACGGGTATATTCCATACACAACTGCTGTTTCAGGATACGCTCGTTCATAGTATGGTCTATCAATTCCGGTTAACAACCCCGGCTTGGAGTCGCGGCTGACAGTGACTGTTTTCTTGTCGCTGAGAACTGGTTCAAATTTATCACGCATGATCCAATCGCCTGATTCCACCCGGACAATGAATTTTACTCTGAAGAAATACCTTTTACCGTCAAGTTGTGATATTATCGTTGCTGCGCGGTTGTCGTTCATGGTAGCATCAACAACACCATCAATTCGAAATGTTGACCAACTATGAGATGCACCATCACGCTTGAATTCATTGATACAATCGCGTATTTTACTCAACAGGGTTTTATCGTTTATTAACGCTTTTGGTGTGTCCTTGAGGACTCTATCGAGATTGAACTTAATATTTTTCCAGGGCTTAATTACTGCTAATCTCTCAAACTCATCCATATAATTAAAACAAGTATTTAAATAAAAGAATATAGTATAATGAATAAATGCAAATGGTTGATGATTGGGTCGACAACCCCGTGCAATAAATCATGCAGAGGTGAATTCTGCGGGTATCATTTACAAAGCGTTCGTAATGATTCTCTTGGCCCCCTCCCGTGCTTGGTTTGTCACGTCGGTGTAAGAGGAAAATCGCAGTTGTGTATCAATTGTGGCGGAAAGCGATACAGGGAACTAAAACGCTATTACGATAAACGAATAAAAAACGCCGTCATCGACCCCACCGCCGACAAAATCATCAAAACTCCTCAAGACTACATTGAAAGGTTTATAATTAAACCAAATAATGAATTAGACAAGTAATATTATTATACAAATGGACCAAGAGTTCAGACCTCACCCTGTGTTTGTTAATTACGAGGCATCTCGCGACGGCATTGTTAGGAATCGTAGACTGAAGAAGCCGGTTGGATGGAAAAATAATCAGGGATATTTGATGTTTGGTGCCGGAAAAAAGAAGTATTTTGTTCATAGGGCGGTATTTGAAGCATTTAACGGATTAATCGAGAATGGGCTTGTTATTGATCATATTAATAATAATAAGACTGATAATTCTCTTACAAACTTGCAAGCTATCTCGCAAAGTCAAAATACCAAAAAAGGGGAAACTGGTAAATACTCAATGAAAGCAAAACCCGTAAAGTCATTTGATACAACAACTCACGAGGAAAAAATATTTCAGTCGATGAATGAGGCAGGAAAATATTTTGACATTTGTATCGCCTCAATACGAAGAGTAGCAGAACGAGTATATCAAACAGCGATCTCAAAAAGGACCGGACACAGAATTCGATTTTCATATATAACATCAAAGGGAGATAACTCGTTTTGTGATAGCGTCGCATGACAAGAGTTATGTCCCTTGAAGTCCAATTAATGTTGCGATTAATTAATCATTTTACGATGAAAACTAATGAAATACACGCTGTTATCTAACAGCTGTATTCTTTTTTTTAATGTTTTATTTGAGTATTTGGTTTCATTTAAATGCCGTGAAACACCATTAATAAGTATTTAAGGGTTTAACGATTCAAGGGAATTCAAATTAACACACACCTTGTGACTGACGCCGCTGTATTAGTCACTTTATATATAAGATGACTCTTTATAAGCCTGGGGCTTTCGAAAGCCAGTTCAACTAATCAAAACTAACCCACGCTCTTGACCCGGGCGTGTGGTTGTCTTTTGTTCACAATCATGCAACCGGGTTAATTTAATTGGGTTGCTTTTGATTGGTTGAATTGGCCGTAGAGTTCCGCCCCGTCGTTTTATGTTTGTGCTGTCTTGTGCCGTCCCATCATCCATCAATCATTTCATTGTAAATATATTCATCCTTAATTAAGTACATGTAGTGATGTCCCCAAGCATATCTTCTGGGCGGTCTACGATGACGTTTGTCACCCTAGGCCTCCCTCCCGGAGATGTATGTTTGGGGTTCCAAGATGTGAATGTCCTTAATTAAGTATATGTATATGCCTGCAATCTGCCACAACACTCGAGTGGAGATTTACGGCATTGTACTGTCCATGTATGCCTGCAATCTGCCACAACACTCGAGTGGAGATTTACGGCATTGTACTGTCCATGTATGCCTGTAATCTGCCACAACACTCGAGTGGAGATTTACGGTATTGTACTGTCCATACAAAAAACGGGGTCAAAAATGACCCCCAATAATTTTATTAAACTTTAAACTTAAATTTTATTAAAATTTTTGATATTAGAAATAAGATGTTTATAAGAATATGGATTCCCAAGACATCAATAATATATTAACTGAGATTTCAAAATTAAAAAATCAAGGAATTGAATTATCTGATGGTCTCGACAGTGAAAAAATATTATCCGATTATGAGATTATTAACGAACAGTCGAAACGGGGGCGTTTTACCCTGGCCCGCGAGTACTTTTTTATAAAACGATTACAACATACGATTAATGAGAACCTGTACCACAATGACGCAAATGCATTCATTGGACTATTCACTGCCGTTGAAATAATACGAAAAAAACTCGGACGTGTTTATGAACGACGCCGGGAGATTTCTAGTAAGATCAAAAACATTAGAAGGATTATAGACGAAAACTCCGTGGAGCCCCCGATGGTACACTCGGCGGAAAATTAGAAATTTGCGGATCAATTTGCAATAATGGTAGGTGAATCACTTACTACTCGGCTAGCCAGAGAGCGACTAGCAGCGCTTAGAAAGTTTATACCGTTACGAGACAGAGTGAGAGAGAAACTTCAAACGCGACAACAAATGCAAACTGATTTTGCTGTTGGAAGTGAACAGTTATTTGCCCCGGTAACTAAAGCGACTAAGGATGTTACGGCGGCAACTGTACCCGTTCTTGGTGCACTTGAAAAGATAGCGGCAGAGACAAAACAAACAAAAAGGTCTTTAGAAACACTCCCTGCAAAAATAGCGGCTGGTACAACACGGAGGTCACCACCACTCGCTATAACCGAACCACAAGAACCCTATGTTACAATGGCCGACGAGGAAGAACTAGGCGCTACTGCGAAAGAACCAGAAGAAGAAATACCAGAAGAAGAAATACCAGAAGAAGAAATACCGGAAGAAAAAGAGGGGAATATACCCCGTATTGTACTCAAGAAGAGCACAATAGATCAAATTAGAGGCTTCAGCAACAGGGAAGAATTAATTAATTTTGCTGCCAACAATTTTGCTAAGAGCATACGAGATAAGAAGCATATCAATAGCGGTTACGAGAAAAATATAAAGTCGTTAAAAGACTGGGCAAGAATAGTGTATTTAGCAAGTAAACATAAAGATGCATTACCACATCGTAGTAAATCCGATTACGACGCATTCCACAAGGAAGTTAAGAGTATAACACCAAAAAAAGGAAAAGGATACCCTGTTGGTAAAGAATCCTACGGCGTTACCTGCCCTAATAGTGTTCTCAGTGATATATCACGGCTGGAAGTACTAATCGGAGGAAAACGAGCCGGAAATAACTCTCCGGAAATAATCAATGAGGCCGCTGATATTTGCAAGCGGTTATTTGCAGGCGGTATTATGGACATTAATGCATATCGAACGCTCATAGACGAACTCGTGGATGATTAATTGGAAAACTGGTGTTTTTAATAAGGATGATCATACACTACAACCACGATAAACCAGTACTCGTCTACGTGGTAAACTCGCGATTGCCTGTTTACCGCGCGTACTATGGAGATGGTCTCGGTAGCACCATTGCGGGGTTATTTACAAGAATGGCTCCAAAAGTAGCGCCGTTAGCCAAACAATTAGGAATGAAGGCTATTGATGTTATTCGTGATAAGGGTATTAGTGCCATTGGAGATGTTGCCGGAAAGGCGCTTTCAGCCGCGCGGAACAAACTAATGTCGTTGGTGAAATCCAAGAGATTTTCAAGAAAAAAACAGATGCCATCAACGACAGTGATACCTGCGAATGTCAGTAAAGTAATAAATAACGCCGTGGAAGAAAAACTAGAGTCGTTGGCGACGACTCAGTCGTTGGCGACGACTCCGTCGTTGGCGACTTCGCCATCAGCCGATGCGGCAACCAACGCGCTCATGAACGCGATAGCGGGGAGTGGTCTACGACGAAAACGACGTTGATGGATTTCAATTGAAAACACCGACATGAATAATAATAAAATGTTTGCGCGAACCGCTGACCCCGCGTTTGATATGGATGCCCCAGTGCGCAGGGATGATTCTGTCCGTGATTATCAATATTATTCTTATTATGCAGCGCAACCCGACCTAAGATCGCGAATTGAACTTCAGGTCCAAGATACCAGTAAATACTTTCTGCCGTGTGAAGCGTTTATCGAAATCGAGGGAGAACTCGTGACAAATGCCGCCGATAATGCACCATACGCAGATGACCATCGTGTTCGAGTTGGCTTTGTCAACAACGGTATCATGGCGTTATTTGAGAGCGCCAGATATCTTATTGACGGGCGAGAAATTGAATCAATAGAACGCGAGGTTGATGTTGCAACGACGATAATTGGGTTGGCGAGATACTCGGATGATTATACAAGATCGGCGGGTCCATCTATAATGTTCGCAAAGGACACCACTAATAACGCTGACCATATTCAGTACATCAACGTGCTGGCGGAAAGAGATACCGCAGTTGCTGATCAAGCTGAAGCAGCCAATCCAGATCGCAGAGTAAGACCAGGCGCTAATTTCAATATTATAAAAAGTCTTAACGATAATTACAATATGGGATTCGCAACACGAGTAGGGATGTTGCAAGGACCACGCCGACAGTTTTCATGCGCGATTCCGCTCCATCACATATTTGGATTCTGCAGAAATGTTAGAAAAGTCATCGATGGGGCTAAGCATACAATCGCGCTGACGCGAAGGGGCGATGATAACAATGCAATATGGCATGCTGCTGGCGTCGCTGCCGGTAAAGTCGTTTTAACTAAAATGGCATTGTGGATGCCGGTGCTGACTCCATCAGTTACCACGGAAGCACGATTGTTAGCATTTATGGAACAGGGAGGGAAATCGTTGTTGAGTTGGCTAGCGGCAACAACTGATGCTAAAGAGGATAACGTCGCCGATACGTTTACATGGCACCTGGCATCAAAACAGGGTGTTTCAGCCCCGCGTCATATATTCATAGCGCTACAGAATAGGGAACGATTGGGCAGTCAAGAACGCAGCCATATGATATTTGATCAATTAGGAGTCAGGGATGTTTCGCTGAGAATAAACGGACAACAGGAACCATCCGAGGATATACAGCTTAATTACGGCGACAACCATATCGCACGTGTGTATCATCGATTGCTGTCATATATGGGTCGTGATCAAAACGTCGACACTGGTTTGCAAATATCACAACTTGATTTTAAAAACCTGTATCCGATTTATTATTTTTCGCTGGAACATCTTGATTTAACGAGACAATCCGTCGTTGATATACACTTCCGAGCTCGTATAGACCCGGGTAATGTTAATTATAGAGCGGTTGCTGTCATTCTCAGCGATAAATCAATGCTGCTAGAAGGTGTTGGTGGACGAATGAGAATCGTTGATGCGCCAGTGGAAAACATGTAATTGAAAGCACAAAACGCGTTTACAATAAAATGTCGTATAGTGTCGTCAGTGTAGAGTTGACTGATGGTCAAGTCAAGAAATTACGATCAAAGTCGGCTAAACAATGCGGGACCACAATAACGCTGAAGCCGTCACAGATGGCGGGTGGTAATCATAAGATATCGTTGACGGCGCGTCAAATAAAACATTTCAATGATGCGATGAAGAATAAAAAGGGAGTTCAAATAGATTTTTCAGCCGCAGTAATTAAAAACATGGAAAAGACCGGTGGGATATTTCCGCTGTTAGCTGCGATTCCAGCGTTGATTGCCGCGGCCGCACCAGCAGTGGCTAAGGCGGCGGCGTTGGGGGCCGTTGGTACCGCGGCGGGGATGGCATTGAAGAAGGCAACCGGGAAAGGCTACAAAAAAAACGACCCGTGGCCGGAAAGGGTCTAAGACTACCGGGAACCCCGTATTCATGGTACTCGGGAAAGGGTCTAAGACTACCGGGAACCGTTTATTAACTCAAGAGTCTATGACTCCAATGTCTAATTTTGATTTAATAGACGCCGCAAACGCGCTAGCGATAAAAAACTTCAGAGGTGTTTTTATGAGGGATTAATTACCGGCGGCACCAAGAAATATTGAAACCGGCATAATTAACCTCGATGGGTCCTCCGGAGCGGGAACTCATTGGGTTGCGTACGCGATTGATCCGCGCGCGATCGTCTATTTTGATTCATACGGGTTAGCCCCGCCGAAAGAGTTCATGCGGTATGTCCGGGCGTGTTCAGCCCGGGTTTTTTATTCCACGCTGCCAACACAGCAATTGAGTGACCCACCGATATGTGGCCGTGAGGTATTGAACGTACTTGCGGCGATTTCATCATCGCGAAAACCACCTCATGTGGTTGTAAACGAATACACTAGTGGGGTCGTAGAAGCTCAACGGATTTTAGAGAATAACATTTACAATAATAATGATTGATATCTGGGGGCGACCGGTTTCGGCGCTGAAAGAATCCACGGAAACGGCCGCCGCCGACATAAAAAAACTAATTGAGGATGAAATCGCTGATACGTTGAATCTAACAAGTGTTGACCCGGGCGAAATAGTTGTATTTCAAGACCGCCAGGGTAAATTGAAATCCGGTAATGTGTCACTGAATGATGTTTCAACACGACAGCGTGATGCCGGCGAGGGCACTATCGCGTTGTATACCGTCGACGGACGACTCAAACCGGGTGAACATATATCAGCGGTGACGGATAGGGTAACATTAGTCCAGGACGGTTTTACAAGGTTAGATAGATCGGTGACCGAACTTGACGCGCAGGTGAAAAAATCTATCACCGATATACAGCTCACTACCGCTAGTTTTTTCGGGACCCCGACGGTAACCGAACCGAATCTTGCGGGGATAAAAACTACTATTTCGGAGTTTACAACGCTGTCGGGTCAATTTTACACGTTGCGAAAAAATTTTAACAGGGTCGATAACAACTTTGATAAATTCTTTGGTAAAGAAAATACCAAGCTGGATGAGATTACAACAACTATAAATGATATCACTGCGTATGGACAGGAAATAGTAACGCTCAAAACCGAGGTTGAAGCGAACAAAAAAAGTATAGACTCGCATGAACGGGAAATAAGAATAATCATTTTTGATACTAAAGTGAGCAAACAAAATATCGACGGGCACACACAGGAAATAAATACACTCATTACTAAGGTTACAGAGAACAAAAAAAGTATAGACGGGCATACACGGGAAATAGGAATAATCAAATTTATTGTTGAAGCGATTAAAGACGGACTACCGAGAGTAGAAGAGCAATTCAAAAAAATAAAAATCCCTCATGAGAACATCATCAACACAGTATACACAATTCGGCATGGATCATTCGATTGGACTCTTACACAGAATACAGTAAATATCACCGCAACTGTTAAGGGCATTTATCGATTGACATTGATTTCGGCGATGCAGTTTAGTATATCATCGTCGAGTTCATCCGGGTTTAACAATACAGTGTCAACAATCATTGACAAGGACACAATTGAACGGTTTGTGATTAAGGCCGTTGATAGCAGTCTATTTAGGACAAACATCACATGGTATGTGGAATTTGTAGCGGATCTAAGTAATTAAAAACACTAGCTCTTTTAAAATAAAAATGACCACCAAGGAAATTGAATCAGAGTTATCACCGACGTCACATCAATATCGATTCGATACCGCAAAAGAATTCTCCGCAAACTTGAAAACGCTTTCCGAACAATACCGTGCAAAAATAAAAAAATACCGCCGAAAAATAACCGCCATCGACGCGGTCGTGTACTCGGTGTCGGGTATAGTGGCCGGTACCGGCGTCGTTTTATCCACGGTGACCACGATAGCCCCGATCGCTGTTCCAATCGCCGTCTCCGCGATGACAACAATTGCTGGAGTCGCCAACGCAATCACTAGGAAGATCTCATCGTGTTTTCAGAAAAAACTCAACGAGTATACAGTAAAACATCAAATAGTATCCGACGCGTACTCGAAATTATCCGGGTTGATCTCGTTATCGATTGATAATTTGTTCGTATCCGATGTTGAATTCTCCACGATGGTCCAGTTGTATAGCTCCGCGATGTCAAAAATCGAGGATTTTCAACTGGAAGCCGGAACCACTTTAATGGACTCTGGTTGTTGAAATTAGACACTAAAGACAACGAATAATAATAATGTCACTGAACCCCGAAGGGTTTCAGTTGCTTCAGCGGATCGCGGAGAACACCACTCCGGTACAAACAAGTATGATATCAATAACGTCGACGAAACCCGAATTTAGTGTGAACTTCCCATCGCCGGTTCCAGTGAAGGAAATAGCGCTGGCAAAATTGCGAGTATATCACAGTTGGCCTAATATCCGAGCGGACGCATTTAACGGACAACAACCTAATAACTCGCTGGTTTTTGCATGGACAAATAAGCCCGATGGGACCCCAGACTGGAATGAGGTTACAATACCAACTGGGTCATACCAAATAGAACAAATCAATAAGGAATTTCAACGCAGGATAAAATCGATCACAGGAAAGGAATCAAAAATCGCTATTACGGTTCATGAACCGACGTTATCGTCGACGATTGAAATAAGCACACCGGGGTATATGGTTGATATTTATAACAGTTCAATAAGAACCATACTAGGATGGCCTAAGAATCCACCCGAGGACTTGCACACGAATGCGAAATCGTATCATGAAATTACCCCCCGGTATCTAGGTAATTTATCTACTATAAAAAGCACGTTATCACCCAGTTGGTTTTTATTTCAAGACAGGAATATCATGCAGTGGTATTTTCAGCATAAGAAAACTCCTGAATCGGTCGCCATATTAACATTTATTTTAAGTGATATCACTGATATGTTTGCCGAGATTAATCATTATTACCAATTACAACTAGAACAGCTACGGGAAACAAAAGAACGAAAACACGTTGAGGTGTTAAATCAACTTATATCAGACATGGAATATATCAATGAAAGAGTCGTTAAAATAATATCCGATAACAGCGATGGTAGTAAACAAAAATTCCTAACCGAGTATAATATCACAGAAGCCGATTTACCCGATTTCAGGTTTCCAGGATACAACGCGCCAGAACTAAGAAAGTCTCTTAATGATTTTCTCGGTCCATCAACTTATATCCTCAAACACGATAACGGAGATGGTGGTAGGCATATTGCCCCGTACAACGTAAATATCGCATCGGTGATAGCGATTAATCTAGTGTGTGATGTTATCGAAGGGAGTTACCAGGTGGATACCAAGCAATCAAATCAGGCTCAACAGGGGTACATCCTTTATTCATTTTCACCAACAGCCCCTCCGGGATTTTTAATCGTTGAGAGTCCGATTAATCCGGTCTATATGCGATGCCATGATCGGTTTTTAACGAGAATTAATTTTAAACTCACCGATCAGTCAAATAACCTAATCGATCTGCAAGAGGAGGAGTTATTGATCACTCTGTTTGTAAGATCATTGTAAATAACCACTTAGCAGCAGAGGGGGCAATGACATCGACGCGGTCGTCGACGTGCTTACCGGACGCTGACGACGCTGGGGATCGGCGCGCAGAAGGTGTTAATTAAACCAAATGACGTTTGGACGATCCCCCAACGACGACGTCGTTTTTTTTTTTTACCAGGCGCTGACGACACTAGATCGTTGAGTGCAGAAAGTAATAATTAAGCAAAATAACGATTGGACAAAATGTCCGATTCACCCCCTCTGCTGCTCGAATTATGATCAATAATTTCAATCGATTTTCCTGACTTTTTATAATGCTTCGAACTGTGTAATATTTCCCCGGTTAGTGTTTTTACTGTTATTGAGTATTTTAATTTACTTGATAGCACAGCAACATCATTTATTGTTGCCCCGGTATCTTTAACCGATTCAGTCCACGCTGTTATTTTTTTACGTCGCAGGTCGGTTAAACCATTCCATCGTTTTGCGTTTTTAAAATGTTCCATTACTCGCTCGGCTACACAATTTAACACCGTCGAAGTTTTCATCGGGGTGAGTTTATCAATTTTTGGTTTTTTTACAGGATATATTCCATAAATGACTGCGGTTACAGGATACGATCGAGCGTAATATGGTATATCAATCCCGGTCAGCATTCCTGGTTTGGAATCTTTACTTAACAGAGCGGTCTTTCCGTTAGCAAGAACAGGGTCAAGTTTATCACGGATAATCCACTCATCGGAATCTGTTTGCACAATAAATTTTATTCTGAAAAAGTATTTCTTTTTACCCTGATGAAAATCAATATAATCAATAATTGTTTTTGCTCGGGCATCAGTCATTGTAGCATCGATGATGACCTCATCACCGAAGAAGAGTTCGTCAATGATATTGACTGAGTCAACGTCGCGGATAATTTTAAATGACGACCATACATGAGAGGCTCCGTCGTCACGAAATTCTTTTTTACCCTCGTTGATAATATTAAACAGATCAGTTAGATGCCGTCGTCGTGGATCCGGGTTTAGCCTGTCAAGATCGAATCTCCCGGCGCCAACCGCGGATAATTTCGAAAACACTGTCATATTATATTTAAGACAAATATTTAAATAAGAAAATATTATATATACAATGAACAACTGTAAGTGGTTAAAAGTTGGATCTGTAACAGTCTGTGGTAAGCCCTGCAGAAAGGAATTCTGCGGTGAACACATACAGAGCATCAAACGAGGAAGCACAGGACCTATTCCCTGCCTGCGATGTGGCATTGGTATCAGGGGTAAAACACAATTATGTGCGGGGTGCGGGGGGAAACGATACCGTGAACTCAAGCGATATTGCAATAAAAAAAATAACGGAGACGCTTTAAAATCCGAAAGTGATTATATAACTAGGTTTTCAGACAAATTATAAATTAGACAAATATATTATAGTATAAATGAATCAAGAATTTGTTCGACATCCAACCATTAAAAATTACGAAGCATCTCGCGAGGGAATAGTGAGACACTGCAGGTTGAAAAAACCAGTTGGTGTTGTTAATAATGCTGGTTATCTCCAATTTAAGGTTTCTGGGGGTAAAAACTATCATATTCACAGGTTTGTGTTTGAGGTATTTGACGGTGAGATCAAAAAAGGTCTTGTAATTGATCACAAAGATAATAATAAACTTAATAACTCTCTTCAAAATTTGCAAGCCATTACTCAGAGCGAGAATTCTGCACGAGGTGGCACTGGTAAATTTGCAAAAATCCCCAGAGCTGTAAGATCTCTGAACCAAAATACTAATAAAGAAAATATATTTCGCTCAATGAACTCAGCCGCGAAGTATTTTGGTATTGAACCGCGTTCGGTTCAACGTGTCGCAGAAAATATTATCAAATCAACGTTTTCAAGTAAGTTTGATAGCTGGATCATATTTTCCTATGGAGATAACTCTGCAGTGACTGCGTGAAAAGTCAATGATACAATTATTTCCCCGTTGTCACCTTACAGGTAACAGCAGACGATATTCTGCACAAGGAAGTAAATAACTTCCCTTTATTGTCCCCTTGCGCTATCAAGGTGACAGCGCAAGAATGATTTTATCCTTGACAGCATCAAGAATAAACTCGTATTTATCTTTTTTTTTCACAGACAATATCACTATTTTATTACACTTGTTCGGGTTTATGGCTCATCTGTATTTTTCACACAATCATATTTAAGAAAAAACATTTTAAACAACACGCTGAACTATTTCTGAACTTCCAGGTATCAGTCGGTTTATATACAATATCGTCCCGATACTATATTGGGGTTTCGAAACCCAACGAAGTTGCACAACTTTCTCCGTTATCGCCCCGTTCCGGGGTGACCTTTTACCCCAAAACGGGATTGATTTTCGGGGGTGGGTGTGCAACTTGTTGGATGTAGAATTATAACCCCGCATCGATGTTTGTATCGTCCTAGGATAAGTTATATGTTTGTCCCGTCCTAGGATAAGTTAGAATTAAGTTATATGTTTGTACCGTCCTAGGATAAGTTATATATACAATTGTAAAATACAATCGCTGTAAATATGCTTCTACTGTAAATAATACATGTTTGTGCCGTCTTAAGATAAGTTAGAATTAAGTTCTACTACTGTGCAAGCTTGCTAAAATGCGGTGGCAATTTAGAAGCTTTACAGATGTAAATACTACATGTTTGTGCCGTCTTAAGATAAGTTAGAATTAAGTTATACTACTGTGTAAGCTTGCTAAAATGCGGTGGCAATTTAGAAGCTTTACAGATGTAAATACTACATATTATGTGTTGTCCCCATATGAGCCTTCCCATATGAGCCTTGCTAGCATATCAAATGGTAAGCTAGGAGGTTCACAAATGGGGAATGTCTCGTCGTTCGCAAACTGTTATTTGATAGTTTAGGAGCTCATATGGGGGTAGTGTTTCCGCCCCCTCCTGAGTTTGGTAGCCTATCATATGATAAGCTAGAAGCTCAAGGAGATGTGATGTTTTTTTATTTTAAATATATAAAAATATATATAAATATGAATCGAGAAAATATCAATAATGTGATTGATGCTATTAAAAAATTAGAAAAACAAGGATTTAATATATTACTAAATGTTGAAACTATTCTGTCTGATTTTGAATCATTATACGAAGCTAAATGTGCAGGGCGTTATATTCTTCCTGCTCAATATCGATTCATAAAGATGATCCAAAATAATTTGTATAAATCGCTAGCCAGCGTAGCAGAGGCAGAAATAAATGAATTTGTTCCACTGTCTCGTGCAATCGAAAAGATCAGGCTGGCACTGGCAGCTGAGTATGAAACAAAGAAGATAATTAATAATCGGGTCAGAAAATTGAAACATTGTATGTCCGCTGACGCTGTCAGGGATGAAAATCCAGAGAATTTAGAAAGCAATGATAGCTTTGTCACGGATGACGAAGTCATTCACGAAAATCCTTAGGATTTTCAGAGGTAAATACCTCACCTTGATTGCATTACTTGGAAGTGAAATCCTTGACGCTGTCAAGGAAGTAAAAAAAAAGTAATATTTTTTTTTACTCTCCAAATTATGCAATTGTCCGAT
Source organism: Sinohyriopsis cumingii (assembly GCA_028554795.2). Classification (NCBI taxonomy): domain Eukaryota; kingdom Metazoa; phylum Mollusca; class Bivalvia; order Unionida; family Unionidae; genus Sinohyriopsis; species Sinohyriopsis cumingii. The sequence goes on from JAPYKE020000055.1 coordinate 6,161,064, forward strand.
TTTACTGATTGCTACTAGCAAATACCCTGTCAGATCAGTGAAATGGTCAGTGTTAAAAAAAATATATATAATAAAATTATGCAATTGTCCGATTTTGTTAATTTTTACTAGCAAATACCCCTATGAATCTGCGACTTTGGTCTGTTGCAAAAAAATATATATAAAGTAAAATATTTTCAAAGGATTTTCACTGCAGTATCTTATCAAGATGATCCCGTGAAATGCACGAGTGAACAACATTGAAGATTTGGTCTGCGTCACAAGTAATCATCGTGATATTGTTTTCGCGGAATTGCTTCAGCTGAAAATCTGTCAGTAAAAAATCATCATTGCCGTACTTATCGATGATTATTTTAACAACGCCCGAGAAATGATTTCTGTTAAATATTTTTCGGATGAATTCTTCAAGCGCGCTTTTGTTGTGTATTAAACATTTCACCTGCTGATACATTTGCTATGTTATTCGCGTTCATTTAATATAACTTATTACGACAGTGCTGTCGCTGATGGTGATGTCGCTGACAGTGCTATCATCGTCGTCGTTGTCACTGTCAATAAAATCACTGTCAGTGGAAATGTCGGAGACATTTTCATCTTCGTCATCACTGACAACAAAATCACTGTCGTCGGAAACATTGTCGTCGGAAACATATTGTGTTTCCGTGGAAATGTCAGAGAGATTTTCGTCATCGTCATACTTCTGGTAATTCGAAGAGTTTTTGGACATTATTATGATATTATATCGCTAATTGAAAGTCCTTGAAAAAATCGAAGTATTTTCAGGATTTCACCAGCAAATTAATACTAACCGTCTCGCCACGTAGGTCCAAAAGTCTACCCTGTTGGTCAGTGACTTTAAAATTTATCCTTGTCAGCGTCGGGTTATGACACCGCAGAAATACTGGATTGATTGGCTCTTGTACACTAAAAAATCCAGGTGGTTCTTTAGGAGTAAATGAATACAGTATAAACCCTTGCTGGGCTTGATTTGATATTGTTGTGTCTATGTTGTTACTACCGTCGATTACGTCACATACAAGATTGACCGCGACGACATCAGTGATATTTACTACGCCTGGAGAAATATGTCTGCCATCACCGCTGGTGGAATTATCGTGTCTGAGGATAACGGGAGCAGCAGAGGGGGCGAATCGGACATTTTGTCCAATCGTTATTTGGCTTAATTATTACTTTCTGCACTCAACGATCTAGTGTCGTCAGCGCCTGGTAAAAAAAAAACGACGACGTCGTTGGGGGATCGTCGCGTCGTCATTTGGTTTAATTAACACCTTCTGCGCGCCGATCCCCAGCGTCGTCAGCGTCCGGTAAGCACATCGACGATCGCGTCGATGTCATCGCCCCCTCTGCTGCTAAGTAGTTATTTACAATGAAAATTATTTACAACTAACCGAATATTTGGTCAAGTCCGATACGATATCGTGTCCGAGGATCATGTAAATTTATCGTTACAAATCCATGTGGGGTCGACTGAGCATGACTAAAAAAGTTTCGAAAAACATTAAAGTCCATGTCACCGCCGCACCATGTCTGCCAAATATTTCGTAGCGTGTGTGTATCAACGCCGTTGAACACAGCAAGAATATTACAGTTGTCTCTAATTACTTTTGGAATCTGAGTGTATCGTTGAGTGACATATATCACGTCAGTGTTTTTATGCCTGCCTCTGGAAAATATCCTAGCTGGGTTTTTTTGATTGTCTAACATAACATCATCGTACACGACTAGATTGTTAACGTCGCCATCAATATCATCAATACCCGGTGCATCATTGATATCCGTAATAAACTCAATAACATTTTTTTTAGCGATCGCTGATGCATTCTCGTTGAAATCTTTCAACACCTCGTAGCATCGTTGATCATCTACGCTAGGAGCAACCAAATACAACTTATCCCACTTCATCCATCTCATTATTAAATTGAGTAACAATTGCGTCTTGCCGGATCCAGATGGTCCGATGATAATCATCCGGATCGAGTTTGGTAACGCTGCAACATGCTTAACTGGTTCTCTTGTTTTAGTCGCCGAAAAATCAATTATATTCATATCTCTATACATAAATTATGGATCTATATTGTGTGAAGTGTAGAGTACGTACTGGCACAAATGATATGACAACCGCTACAACAAGAAATAACAGATCGGCCCTTACTGGCAAGTGTGTACAATGCGGTACAAAGAAATTTAGATTTATTTCTATTAGACCCGGAGATGTTTTAAAAAAAAGCGAGGAGGTGACATCGCAGCCAAATTGGCAAAACTCCCCGGAACACCGTGGGCAAAGTATCCAGGAGAAAAACACCTCCCAGGATATAACTACTGTGGCCCCGGAACACGATTAGATATTAGACTCGATGATCAAAATCAGCCCAAACCCGGTGAGTATCCAATAAACGCTATCGATAAGGCGTGTCATGCTCATGATGTTGCTTACAAAAGTAGCGATCTGCAACAGCGTCATATCGCGGATGTAAAATTAATTCACGCATTAAATGCTATTCCTGATAAATCCGTCAAAGAAAAATTGGCCTCATGGTTGGTAAAATCGGCTATGAAAGGTAAATTAATGATTGGAAGCGGAGCTTCTGGCGCTGGTGATTGAAAACGATAGCGTTTATAATAACAACATGGAATCCATCTATTATTCTCCGAGAGGATACTGGAAGGGGAAGGCCGCAATTGGTAAGCTTGCAAGCGCTGCAAAGGTAACAAAGACCACTGCGGCTAATTGGTTATCCAAACAGGCTATATGGCAAATCTATCTACCACCGCCTAAACAAATCAACTTCTCGCGCTTTGATGTCAGCGTACCTAATGAAGTTCATCAGGCTGATATACTATTTTTGCCGCATGACAACGGTTACAAATACGCGCTAACCGTAGTTGATGTTGCGAGTCGATACAAACAAGCGGAGCCGTTAAAAACAAAGTCGGCAACTGAAGTAGCCGCTGCGTTTGAAAGAATTTATCGAAGAGGCCCTCTGCGCTGGCCAAATCTATTACAAGTTGATCCCGGTAGTGAATTTCGCGGCGCTGTTTTATCAACGCTGAAACATCATAGCGTCGCGATACGACGAGGTCATACTGCGCTACATCGTGATCAGGCAATTGTTGAACGATTCAATCGGACTCTCGCTGAACGGTTATTTGGATATCAATACGCGAAGGAATTCATCCAAGAAAAACGATCTCGTGAATGGGTTAAAAGGTTGCCAGGTGTAATTGCAGCGTTAAATAACGAGATTACCCGAGCAATCAACATGAAGCCCAGCGACGCGATTAAATACGAGTATATACCCGGAAAATCAAAAATAAATAGCGTTTCCAAGCCGATTCTTGGCGATGTCACTGTTAGATATCTATATGAACCAGGAGAGCTTGAAGGCGGTAAAAAAAGGGCTACCGATCCTATTTGGAGTGTTACCACACATAACATATCAACGATAACACGATCAACTGGTAGACCACCGATCTACAGACTGGATTCAACTGCTCCTCAGCGCGGATTTACACGCGAGCAACTACAAGTGATACCTAACGATACTCAATTACCCCCACGTGGTCTTAACTAGCGCCGTTGCGTCTATTGCACTCAAGACAGGTCAACCTCACATTGTTTTTGACATGACCGAGACTGTTATCGATCCTATCCACGGTAAATTGGCGAGTGTCTTTATCCGAATAACGCCAACTCATTATACAATTGCAACTCGCGCAGTGATTATTCTGTTGTTGTCGTAGCGAGATTATTAATTCGGCATCAATATCAAAACGCCGCTGTTTTTTTTTATCCTGTTGGCGGTAACCCGAGAGTTTTCTATCAATGACGCTTGCATCGATGGTGACCTTGTCGCCGGCTTCGTCACCGGCTCCGTCAATAACAATTCTTCGAAGCTGATTTATCCTTCGTACTCTGGACACTGCAAGATAGACTAGATTTGACCATTCGATGCGATTATCAACTATCCAAACAATTGTGTCCGTGATGGTTAGTCCCTGCGAGGAATGTATTGTTGTTGCGTATCCTAGCGTCCACGGGGATTTATCAGCACGTAGCGCGTCCTCGACGACGCTGATATCAACGAGCACGATATCATTCAGCACGAGAATTTGTTTTTCTGTCCGGCCTGGAATTTCAACTTCAATGTTCTGCCGCCGTGTGTCCGCGGGTCTATAACATAACGGCACTGGACGCGTTGGAAACTTTTCCTTATGCAACGCAAACAACCTCCGCTGAAGTGTGTCTCTGACTATCTTTCTACTCGCTACAATCAAATCGTTTGGTCTCCATGTTTCCCAGAATTCATTCAACGGCGTTTCCGGAATCACCTCGCGGATTATTTCACACTGAACTCTATCCGGCTGTAATCTGATTAGTTTTTTAACCTCGCGCAGTTGTTCATCAAGTGCTCGGTAATCAGTATCGGTTTCTTCATAATAGTCCACGAACCCGCTCAACCAATCATGTGGACCCTCGCCGACAAATGGTGGTGGTTGGCCATGGTCGCCACACATGATTACCGCTGTATTCGCGCGCAGCAACCACTCAAGAAACATTTGTAAAGTATCTAACGAAACAGTACATATCTCATCCCAGATGATAATGTCGGGAATAAATTTTTCACCCATTCGATCAGGAGTCCACTCACCGCCGCTGTATCGAAAAAAGCTGTGATAAGTAACGGCGTCAACATTTCGTTGTTTTATCTCTCGCGCTAGTCTATGGGTCGGTGTAAGCACGATTATACTTGCCCGCGTTCGAAATAATTCAATTGCCCGAGTCGTCTTTCCTGACCCGCCACAGCCGCTTAAATAAACTGTTTTGTGTCTACAAATTGGATCAGAACACGATGGTGCATTAGACCATTCTGATAAATTATTACCGCGTAGGTAATTGTTCTCAACGGTGGCATCTGCTGACGGAGAATAATCGCGTCGTATTTCATTTTTAATTCTCCATGTACCCCAACTCTCGTCCGGACTAGTAAACTCGGCTACGTTTCCCTTATACGCTACGTCAATATAAAATGAATCAACGGCTACTCTAACCGCGGTGTCAGGAAATCTATTTATCATCGAGAATAAATTAATAGCGGCATAACCCAGCATAGACGCCCTCAAATGCGGGTATGCCGGGCTGTCTCCATCGCTGTAGGTAACAACTGTACCCAACCTTGTTCCATTGGACAAGAAAGCTGTTTTGCAGTTCACGTATCTATTTTTCGCCACTGCGTCCTTGATTACGAAATCATATTCTGCGTCATCTATAATCAGCCGTGAGCAATATCGTTTGTAATCGCAGTTTTTTCCACCTTGTGTAAACTTACCAATTATTCTTCTACCGAGATCTTTTGCCTCGTGGTTTCGTTGGTTGAATATCCTCCTGGACCATTCGATGATATATTCCTCGTCGGCATCAATGTTTTTTCTGGACTCGTCAATTATGCTGTCTAGACGCTCCGGTTCTGGTAACCAGACTTCAGTCTGCGCCCGGTATGATATAATCGCGTCACTGACAATCAACGAAACTAGCATGCTACAATCAATCATATACCGTAGCAGCGCTATTGGCAGCCACTTCTTTTTAGCCATGTGTCTACCGATCCAAATATAGCAACAGCGATGGAGTCCTGCCGCGAATTCAAATGATACTATGCGAGCGAATCCGGTTAAATCAAAATCAGGCAGTGGTCCATTAATAGCAACACGAGTCATTTCATGACTGGGGTGTCCAAATCGTTTGAAATACTCAGCGGCGGATCCATACCCGAGAAAACTCGCTGGATAACAGGCAACCATATCAACCGAGATCATAGCGTCGCGGTTGTATTCAGTGTTCCATAATCCACCGTGATAATACTCCAAACAACTGGATTGTACATCCGGCAGAAATTCCTTGCGCGTTGGTCTCCACGCATTTTTCCTTGCTGCAACATGAGCTACAACCGATGGAATCGTAAAACAATTTGTTAGCAGTTGTTCATCATGCTCCTCAAATTCCATGGCGGTTTTTTTCATCCTGTTGTGAAATGCTTCAGTGCGATATAATTCGCCGTTTGGTCTTACAAACTGATCAAAGGTATCCGCATCGTTTTCAGCGCTGCGAAGTAACCACACTGATACAGGGTCGTTTTTACACAAGTAGGCAATAGCATCAAATAGTTTCCTCTCCGCGAGAAAACCATCCTTGGAGAATTGTTCTCCCAGGAATTCTTCGGGTATGTACTTTACTGTTCTATCCCGTGGAAATATTGTGATCACGGGCGTCCATGCGTGTTCGTTATGATCAATAATTTTGATTGGGGCTCCCTTCGATTTATACTTCGATTCGTATAATACTTCACCGGTTATCGTTGTAACGGTTATTGGAAATCTCAACGACGTTTCTAATCTCGCTATGTCGCTGATGGTTGCTCCACGCTCTTTTACGGTTAGTTCCCACTGGTTGATTTTGCTACGTCGTAAATCAGTCAATTTGTTTCCTCGACATGCATTTGTAAAATGCTCTATTATTCGTTCTGCTACACAATTTATCCCAGTTGACTGTTTCATCGGTTTCAGTTTTCCGATATCAGGTTTCTTATTTAACGGGTATATTCCATAAACAACTGCTGTTTCAGGATACGCTCGTTCATAGTATGGTCTGTCAATTCCGGTTAACAACCCCGGCTTGGAGTCGCGGCTGACAGTGACTGTTTTCTTGTCGCTGAAAACTGGTTCAAATTTATCACGTATGATCCAATCGCCTGATTCCACCCGGACAATGAATTTTACTCTGAAGAAATACCTTTTACCGTCAAGTTGTGATATTATCATTGCTGCGCGGTTGTCGTTCATGGTAGCATCAACAACACCATCAATTCGAAATGTTGACCAACTATGAGATGCACCATCACGCTTGAATTCATTGATACAATCGCGTATTTTACTCAACAGGGTTTTATCGTTTATTAACGCTTTTGGTGTGTCCTTGAGGACTCTATCGAGATTAAACCTAATATTTTTCCGGGGCTTAATTGCTGCCAATCTCTCGAACTCATCCATATAATTAAAACAAGTATTTAAATGAAAGAATATAGTATAATGAATCACTGCAAATGGTTGATGATTGGGTCGACAACCCCGTGCAATAAATCATGTAGAGGTGAATTCTGCGGGTATCATTTACAAAGCGTTCGTAATGGTTCTCTTGGTCCCCTCCCGTGCTTGGTTTGCCACGTCGGTGTAAGAGGAAAATCACAGTTGTGTATCAATTGTGGCGGAAAGCGATACAGGGAACTAAAACGCTATTATGACAAGCGAATTAAAAACGCCGTCATCAACCCCACCGCCGACTTCGTCATCAAAACCCCCCAAGACTACGTTGAAAGATTCATAATTAAACCAAATAATAAATTAGACAAGTAGTATTATTATACAAATGGACCAAGAATTTCAGCCGCATCCCCTGCTCGTCAATTACGAGGCATCTCGCGACGGCATTGTTCGAAATCGTAGACTGAAGAAGCCGGTTGGATGGAAAAACAATCACGGATATTTGATGTTTACTGCTGGAGGGAAAAAATATCTCTGTCACAGAATCATCTATGAATGTTTCCACGGATTGATCAAAGATAGTCTCGTTATTGATCACATTGATTCTAATTATCAAAATAATAGACTGTGTAATCTGCAAGCCATCTCTCAGAGTGAAAATAGTAAAAAAGGCCAAACTGGTAAATACTCAAAGAAAGCAAAACCCGTAAAGTCATTTGATACAACAACTCACGAGGAAAAAATATTTCAGTCGATGAATGAGGCAGGAAAATATTTTGACATTTGTATCGCCTCAATACAATTTGTTGCAGAACGAATATATCAAACAGCGATCTCAAAAAAGACGGGTCATAGAATTCGATTTTCATATATAACATCAAAGGGAGACAACTCGTTTTGTGATAGCGTCGCATGACAAGAGTTACGTCCCTTGAAGTCTAATTAATGTTGCGTCCCTTGAAGTCCAATTAATGTTGCGATTAATTAATCATTTTACGATGAAAACTAATGAAATACACGCTATTATCTAACAGCTGTATTCTTTTTTTTAATGTTTTATTCAAGTATTTGGTTTCATTTAAATGCCGTGAAACACCATTAATAAGTATTTAAGGATTCAAACGATTCAAGGGAATTCAAATTAACACACACCTTGTGACTGACGCCGCTGTATTAGTCACTTTATATATAAGATGACTCGTTATAAGCCTGGGGCTTTCGAAAGCCAATTCAACTAATCAAAACTAACCCACGCTCTTGACCCGGGCGTGTGGTTGTCTTTTGTTCACAATCATGCAACCGGGTTAATTTAATTGGGTTGCTTTTGATTGGTTGAATTGGCCGTAGAGTTCCGCCCCGCCGTTTTATGTTTGTGCTGTCTTGTGCCGTCCCATCATCCATCAATCATTTCATTGTAAATATATTCATCCTTAATTAAGTACATGTAGTGATGTCCCCCAAGCATATCTTCTGGGCGGTCTACGATGACGTTTGTCACCCTAGACCTCCCTCTCGGAGATGTATGCTTTGGGGTTCCAAGATGTGAATGTCCTTAATTAAGTATATGTATATGCCTGCAATCTGCCACAACACTCGAGTGGAGATCTACGGCATTGTACTGTCCATGTATGCCTGCAATCTGCCACAACACTCGAGTGGAGATCTACGGCATTGTACTGTCCATACAAAAAACGGGGTCAAAAATGGCCCCAATAATTTTATTAAAATTTTTGATATTAGAAATAAGATGTTTTATAAGAATAATGAATATCGAAGACATCAATAATATATTAACTGAGATTTCAAAATTAAAAAATCAAGGAATTGAATTATCTGATGGTCTCGACAGTGAAAAAATATTATCCGATTATGAGATTATTAACGAACAGTCGAAACGGGGGCGTTTTACCCTGACCCGCGAGTATTTTTTTATAAAACGATTACAACATACGATCAATGAGAACTTGTACCACAATGACGCAAATGCATTCATTGGACTATTCACTGCCGTTGAAATAATACGAAAAAAACTCGGACGTGTTTATGAACGACGCCGGGAGATTTCTAGTAAGATCAAAAACATTAGAAGGATTATAGACGAAAACTCCGTGGAGCCCCCGATGGTACACTCGGCGGAAAATTAGAAATTTGCGGAGTAATTTACAATAATGGTAGGTGAATCACTTACTACTCGGCTAGCCAGAGAGCGACTAGCAGCGCTTAGAAAGTTTATACCGTTACGAGACAGGGTGAGAGAGAAACTTCAAACGCGACAACAAATGCAAACCGATTTTACTGTTGGAAGCGAACAACTCTTTGCCCCGGTAACTAAAGCGACTAAGGATGTTACAGCGGCAACTGTACCCGTTCTTGGTGCGCTTGAAAAGATAGCGGCAGAGACAAAACAAACAAAAAGGTCTTTAGAAACACTCCCTGCAAAAATAGCGGCTGCTACAACACGGAGGCCACCACCACTCGCTATAACCGAACCACAAGAACCTTATGTTACAATGGCCGACGAGGAAGAATTAGGTGCTACTGCGAAAGAACCAGAAGAAGAAATACCCGAAGAAACACCAGAAGAAGAAATACCGGAAGAAAAAGAGGGGAATATACCCCGTATTGTACTCAAGAAGAGCACAATAGATCAAATTAGAGGCTTCAGCAACAGGGAAGAATTAATTAATTTTACTGCCAACAATTTTGCTAAGAACATACGAGATAAGAAGCATATCAATAGCGGTTACGAGAAAAATATAAAGTCGTTAAAGGACTGGGCAAGAATAGTGTATTTAGCGAGTAAACATAAAGATGCATTACCACATCGTAGTAAATCCGATTACGACGCATTCCACAAGGAAGTTAAGAGTATAACACCAAAAAAAGGAAAAGGATACTCTGTTGGTAAAGAATCCTACGGCGTTACCTGTCCTAATAGTGTTCTCAGTGATATATCACGGCTGGAAGTACTAATCGGAGGAAAACGAGCCGGAAATAACTCTACGGAAATAATCAATGAGGCCGCTGATATTTGCAAGCGGTTATTTGCAGGCGGTATTATGGACATTAATGCATATCGAACGCTCATAGACGAACTCGTGGATGATTAATTGGAAAACTGGTGTTTTTAATAAGGATGATCATACACTACAACCATGATAAACCAGTACTCGTCTACGTGGTAAACTCGCGATTGCCTGTTTACCGCGCGTACTATGGAGATGGTCTCGGTAGCACCATTGCGGGGTTATTTACAAGAATGGCTCCAAAAGTAGCGCCGTTAGCCAAACAATTAGGAATGAAGGCTATTGATGTTATTCGTGATAAGGGTATTAGTGCTATTGGAGATGTTGCCGGAAAGGCGCTTTCTGCCGCGCGAGACAAACTAATGTCGTTGGTGAAATCCAGGAGAAAAAAACAGAAACCACCGGTGATGCCATCAACGACAGTGATGCCTGCAAATGTCAGTAAAGTAATAAATAACGCCGTGGAAGAAAAACTAGAGTCGTTGGCGACGACTCAGTCGTTGGCGACGACTCCGTCGTTGGCGACTTCGCCATCCGCCGATGCGGCAACCAACGCGCTCATGAACGCGATAGCGGGGAGTGGTTTAAATTCAAAGAATTTACGACGAAAAAATCGCAATTGAAAACATCAACATGATAAATAATAGAATGTTTGCGCGTACCGCTGATCCCGCGTTTGATATGGACGCCCCAGTGCGCAGGGATGATTCTGTCCGCGATTATCAATTTTATTCTTATTATGCAGCGCAACCTGACCTACGATCGCGAATTGAACTTCAAGTCCAAGATACCAGTAAATACTTTCTGCCGTGTGAAGCGTTTATCGAAATTGAGGGAGAACTCGTGACAAATGCCGCCGATAATGCACCATACGCAGATGACCCTCGTGTTCGAGTTGGCTTCGTTAACAACGGTATCATGGCGTTATTTGAGAGTGCCAGATATCTTATTGACGGGCGAGAAATTGAATCAATAGAACGCGAGGTTGATGTTGCAACGACGATAATTGGGTTAGCGAGATACTCGGATGATTATACAAGATCGGCGGGCCCATCTATAATGTTTGCGAAGGATACCACTAATAACGCTGACCATATTCAGTACATCAACGTGCTGGCAAAAAAAGATACCGCAGGTGATCAGGCTGAAGCAGCCAATCCAGACCGCAGAGCAAAACCGGACGCTGATTTCAATATTATAAAAAGTCTTAACGATAATTACAATATGGGATTCGCAGCACGAGTAGGAATGTTGCAAGGACCACGCCGAAAGTTTTCATGCGCGATTCCACTCCATCACATATTTGGATTCTGCAGAAATGTCAGGAAGGTTATCTATGGGGCTAAGCATACAATCGCGCTGACGCGAAGGGGCGATGATAACAATGCAATATGGCGTGCTGCTGGCGTCGCTGCCGGTAAAGTCGTTTTAACTAAAATGGCATTGTGGATGCCGGTGCTGACTCCATCAGTTACCACGGAAGCACGATTGTTAGCATTTATGGAACAGGGAGGGAAATCGTTGTTGAGTTGGCTAGCGGTAACAACTGATGCTAAAGAGGATAACGTCGCCGATACGTTTACATGGCACCTGGCGTCAAAACAGGGTGTTTCAGCCCCGCGTCATATATTCATAGCGCTGCAGAATAGGGAACGATTGGGTAGTCAAGAACGCAGCCATATGATATTTGATCAATTAGGAGTCAGGGATGTTTCGCTGAGAATAAACGGACAACAGGAACCATCCGAGGATATACAGCTTAATTACGGCGACAACCATATCGCACGTGTGTACCATCGATTGCTGTCGTATATGGGTCGTGATCAAAACGTCGACACTGGTTTGCAAATATCACAACTTGATTTTAAAAACCTGTATCCGATTTATTATTTTTCGCTGGAACATCTTGATTTAACGAGACAATCCGTCGTTGATATACACTTCAGAGCTCGTATAGCCCCGGGTGGTGTTAATTATAGAGCGGTTGCTGTCATTCTCAGCGATAAATCAATGCTGCTAGAAGGTGTTGGTGGACGAATGAGAATCGTTGATGCGCCAGTGGAAAACATGTAATTGAAAGCACAAAACGCGTTTACAATAAATGTCGTATAGTGTCGTCAGTGTAGAGTTGACTGATGGTCAAGTCAAGAAATTACGATCAAAGTCGGCTAAACAATGCGGAACCACAATAACGCTGAAGCCGTCGCAGATGGCGGGTGGTAATCATAAGATATCGTTGACGGCGCGTCAAATAAAACATTTCAATGATGCGATGAAGAATAAAAAGGGTGTTCAAATAGATTTTTCAGCCGCAGCAATTAAAAACATGGAAAAGACCGGTGGGATATTTCCGCTGTTAGCTGCGATTCCAGCGTTGATTGCCGCGGCCGCACCAGCAGTGGCTAAGGCGGCGGCGTTAGGAGCCGTTGGTACCGCGGCGGGGATGGCATTGAAGAAGGCAACCGGGAAAGGCTACAAAAAAAAACGACCCGTGGCCGGAAAGGGTCTAAGACTACCGGGAACCCCGTATTCATGGTACTCGGGAAAGGGTCTAAGACTACCAGGAACCGTTTATTGACTCGGGAGTCAATGACTCCCATGTCTAATTTTGATTTAATAGGCGCCGCAAACGCGCTAGCGATAAAAAACTTCAGAGGTGTTTTTATGAGGGATCAATTACCGGCGGCCCCAAGGAATACTGAAACAGGCATAATTAACCTCGATGGGTCCTCCGGAGCGGGAACTCATTGGGTTGCGTACGCGATTGATCCGCGTGCAATCGTCTATTTTGATTCATACGGGTTAGCCCCGCCGAAAGAGTTCATGCGGTATGTCCGGGCGTGTTCAGCCCGGGTTTTTTATTCCACGCTGCCAACACAGCGATTAAGTGACCCACCGATATGTGGCCGTGAGGTATTGAACGTACTCGCGGCGATTTCATCATCGCGGAAACCACCTCATGTGGTTGTAAACGAATACACTAGTGGGGTTGTAGAAGCTCAACGGATTTTAGAGAATAACATTTACAATAATAATGATTGATATCTGGGGGCGACCGGTTTCGGCGCTGGAACAATCCGCGGAAACGACCGCCGCCGACATAAAAAAACTAATTGAGGATGAAATCGCTGATACGTTGAATCTAACAAGTGTTGACCCGGGCGAAATAGTTGTATTTCAAGACCGCCAGGGTAAATTGAAATCCGGTAATGTGTCACTGAATGACGTTTTAATACGACAGCGTGATGCCGCCGAGGACACTATCGCGCTGTATACCAGCGACGGACGACTCAAACCGGGTGAAAATATATTGGATGTGATGGATAGGGTAATATTAGCCCAGAACGGTTTTATAAGGTTGAATGAATTGGTGATCAAACTCGACACGCAGGTGAAAAAATCTGTCACCGATATACAACTCACTACTGCTAGTTTTTTTGGGACCCCGACGGTAACCGAACCAAATCTTGCAACAATAAAAAATACTATTTCGGAGTTTACAACGCTGTCGGGCCAATTTTACACGTTACGAAAAAATGTTAACAGGATCAATGACAACTTTGATAAATTCCTTGGCAAAAAAAATACCAAACCGGATGAGATTACAATAACTATAAATGATATCACTGCGTATGGACAGAGAATAGAAACAATCAAAACTGATGTTGCAACGAACAAAAGGAGTGTAGACGTGCATGAACGGGAAATAGGAATAATCGGCGCTAATGTTGCAACGATCATAAATAATGTAGACTCGCATGGACGGAAAATAGAAACAATCAAAACTGATGTTACAACGATCATAAATAATATGAGCGCGCATACACAGGAAATAGGAACAATCAAAACTGATATTGAAGCGAACAAAAAGGGTGTGGACGCGCATACACAGGAAATAGGAATAATCAAAACTGATATTGAAGCGAACAAAAAAAATGTAGACGCGTATTGGCGGGGAATAGGATTAATCAAAACTGATGTTGCAGCGAACAAAAAAGGTATAGACGTGCATACATATGAAATAGAAACAATCAAACTTGATGTTGCAGCGAACAAAAAAAGTATGACCGAGAATACACGGGAAATAGAAATAATCAAAACTAATGTTGCAGCGAACAAGAATAATATAGACGCGAGTTGGCGGGGAGTAGGAATAGTTATAACTGATGTTGAAGCGATTAAAGACAGACTACCGAGAATGGCAGAGCAACTCGAAAAAATAAAAACCCCTCATGAGAACATCATTAACACAGTATACACAATTCGGCATGGATCATTCGATTGGACTCCTACACAGAATACAGTAAATATCACCGCAACTGTTAAGGGCATTTATCGACTGACACTGGTTTCAATGATGCAGTTTAATATATTATCGTCGAGTTCATCCGGGTTTAACAATACAATATCAACAATTATAGACAAGGACGCAACTGAAAAGTTTACAATTTATGCCGTTGATAGAAATCTAGCCGGGGCAAACATTACATGGTATGTGGAATTTGTAGCGAATCTAAGTAATTAAAAACACTAGCTCTTTTAAAATAAAAATGACCACCAAGGAAATTGAATCAGAGGTATCACCTACGTCACATCAATATCGATTCGATACCGCAAAAGAATTTTCCGCGAACTTGAAAACACTTTCCGAACAATACCGTGCAAAAATAAAAAAATACCGCCGAAAAATAACCGCCATCGACACGGTCGTGTACTCGGTGTCGGGTATAGTGGCCGGTACCGGCGTCGTTTTATCCACGGTGACCACGATAGCCCCGATCGCTGTTCCAATCGCCGTCTCCGCGATGACAACAATTGCTGGAGTCGCCAACGCAATCACTAGGAAGATATCATCGTGTTTTCAGAAAAAACTCAACGAGTATACAGTAAAACATCAAATAGTATCCGACGCGTACTCGAAATTATCCGGGTTGATCTCGTTGTCAATTGATAATTTGTTCGTATCCGATGTTGAATTCTCCACGATGGTCCAGTTATATAGCTCCGCGATGTCAAAAATCGAGGATTTTCAACTGGAAGCCGAAACCACCTGGTTGTTAAAATTAGACACTAAAAACAACGAATAATAATAATGTCGCTGAACCCCGAAGGGTCTCAATTACTTCAGCGGATCGCGGAGAATACCACTCCGGTACAAACAAATATGATATCGATAACATCAACGAAACCCGAATTCAGTGTAAACTTTCCATCACCGGTTCCAGTAAAGGAAATAGCGCTGGCAAAATTGCGAGTATATCACAGTTGGCCTAATATCCGAGCGGACGCATTTAACGGACAACAACCTAATAACTCGCTGGTTTTTGCACGGACAAATAAACCCGATGGGACCCCAGACTGGGAGGAGGTTACAATACCAACTGGGTCATACCAAATAGAGCAAATCAATAAAGAATTTCAACGCAGGATAAAATCGATCACAGGAAAGGAATCAAAAATCGCTATTACGGTTCATGAACCGACGTTATCGTCGACGATTGAAATAAGCACACCGGGGTATATGGTTGATATTTATAACAGTTCAATAAGAACCATACTAGGATGGCCTGAGAATCCACCTCATGAAAGTCCGCCGGAATCTTACACGAATGCGCGATCGTATCATGAGATTAATCCCAGTTATCGAGATAATTTGTCTATTATGAAAAACACGTTATTACTCAGTCGGTTTGCATTTCAAAACAGGAATACCATGCAATGGTATTTTTTGTATGAGGACACTCCTGAATCACACGTCCAGCTCGCAGTTAGTTTAGATGATATCATTAATACGTTTGCTGAGATTAATCGTATTTGCCAATCACAACTAGAACAACTACGGAAAACAAAAGCACAAAAACACATCGAGGTGTTAAATCAACTTATATCAGACATGGAATATATTAATAAACGAATCGTCGGGATAATATCTGCTAACAGCGATGATAATAAGCAAAAATTCCTAACCGAGTATAATATCACAGAAGCCGATTTACCCGATTTTAGGTTTCCAGAATACAACGCGCCAGAACTAAGAAAGTCTCTTAATGATTTTTTCGCCCCATCAACTATCCTCAGACACGATAACGGAGATGGTGGTAGGCATATTGCTCCATACAACGTAAATATCGCATCGGTGATAGCGATCAATCTAGTGTGTGATGTTATCGAAGGGAGTTATCAGGTGGATACCAAGCAATCAAATCAAGCTCAACAGGGGTATATCCTTTATTCGTTTTCACCAACAGCCCCTCCGGGATTTTTAATCGTTGAGAGTCCGATTAATCCGGTCTATATGCGATGCCATGATCGGTTTTTAACGAGAATTAATTTCAGACTTACCGATCAGTCAAATAACCTAATTGATCTGCAAGAGGAGGAGTTAGTGATCACTCTGTTTGTAAGATCATAAAGACCCTCATTGTAAATAACTACTTAGCAGCAGAGGGGGCGATGACATCGACGCGATCGTCGATGTGCTTACCGGACGCTGACGACGCTGGGGATCGGCGCGCAGAAGGTGTTAATTAAACCAAATGACGACGCGACGATCCCCCAACGACGTCGTCGTTTTTTTTTTACCAGGCGCTGACGACACTAGATCGTTGAGTGCAGAAAGTAATAATTAAGCCAAATAACGATTGGACAAAATGTCCGATTCGCCCCCTCTGCTGCTACGGGTTGTGGCAATATTCGCTTGTTGTACGCGGCAAGAATATCCGGAAGTATTCATCGATGACATCAGTGACGTGTTTTCGTAGCGTGGCCGGGGAAACGTATCCTGGAAATTTATAATTTGCAAGTTCATTTTCGTTGATGTTGAGTTTAACTAATGCTTCTCGGATAGCACGTAGACCTTTTTCGTTTTTTACTTTTTCTGTAAGATATGCTAAAACAGGATGTACGGTTCCATACTGATCAAGGAGCGACTTCAGTCTTGCTACCTCTTTTTCATCTCTTTCCATTTCGTCTATTTCGTACTTGATCGAATCGACTATGGTTTCAACTGCTCTGTCGTTCAGCGCGTCCATGTAACTTGCGATTCTATTTAATTTTTTGATTTCGCTGATGATATCATCACGGGAACCTGTTATATCGCTGATATGTGATTGAAAACGCTAACGTAAAATCTTTAGTCGTTGATTGTGCAATTCATGATAATAATTAAATAGATCAGTAATCCCCTTCTTCGAATAAAAAGTATCAAAACTGATCGCACTGTATATCACCTCCCAGCCGACTCTCCCACGGTCATAATGAAAATGAAATCCTGGATTATAACCAGTTACAAAAGTTATTGCCGGGATGATACGTTTATCTTCTTTTTCAACCTCCTCCGGGGAATAATATTCTTTCCCTTCGTCAGTGATATAATCGGACTTTTCGGGTGCAGGTGATGGTGGTGGTGTCGGTGGTGGATTTTCTGGCCATCCTAATACTGTTCTGATTGAACTGTTATAAATGTCTACGTGGTAACCCGGCGTTGAGATTTCGATGATCGTTGACAACGTTGGCTCGTGTGCGATTATATTGATCTTTGCTTCTTTTCCGGTGATACGCTTCATTTGACGCTGTATTTCGTTGTTGATTTCTTCTATCTGATAAGACCCTGTTGGTAACACAATGACGTTCCATTCTGGGGTGCCATCAGGTTTATTCTGATACGAAAATACAAATGAATTATCTGGCAACTGTCCGTGAAATGATGTCGACCTGATATTGGGCCAACTGTGGTATACTCGTAATTGTGCCAGCGCGATTTCTTTTACTGGAATTGCAGTTGGAAAATTAATATCGAATTCTGGTTGCGTCGAAGATATTGTTATCATTGTGGTTTTTACCGGAGTTGTATTTGCGGCTATCTCTTGAAGTATCTCCGTCATTATTTATCTTCATCGTTTTCAAATTAAAATTCTTTGTGCGCTCGTAATCGTTGTATGCTGCCGCGATCAGTGTGAATTCGGAATCGGATATAACTGTATCGTCAAGGCTGGATGATATCAACGAGGACAATTTCGAGTAGGTGCTTGTGGCCGCGTTGTTTAACTTTTCATACTCGTGTAATTTTGCTAGCGCGCACGAGGATACTTTTTTTGCAATTATATTAGCAACTCCTGCAATCGTCGTTGATGCTGAAATGGTGATTGTAATCACAACTGCAGTTGTAATTGCAGTTGTCACTGGTGTCAGCGCTGATAATAGCACACCCGTGGATACAACTACCGCGGATACCGAATACACTATTGTGTCTAGCACAGTTACACGCCGTTTGTATTTTTTTATCTTTGTTGCGCATTTGTCAATAGTGTTTTTCAACGTTGACTGCCATTCGCGTACCTGATCATACCTATATTGCTGAGCATCTAATGTTGTCGTTGATGCTGATTTCATTTTTATTATTATTTACGTAACCAATTGAGGTGTTTCTGCGACGAATTCCAAACACCACCAATAGGATGTTGCGGTTAATTTCTTGTCTGCGGCTTCAAGTATAAATATTTCTTCGGTTCCGCTGTTTGGTATTACAGTTACAACCCCGGAATACTTATCGGTGGAATGTCTCCAGGGATATGTTGTGAAGATTTCAATTTTAGCGGCGGAAAACACAGACAGTCTATACACGCCAGTGGCTGTTGCTGTATATTTGAGTGAATTATTTTGTCGGGACCATGTTGCAAATCCCGATGATACCGTGTATGTAATGTTGGTGATATGCCCGGGGGTAACTATAGTGGTGACTTTAATCAAACTGGTTTTGTTAACGATATCAGGTTTACCCGATACGATATCTTGCTATGTTTGTTTGATCGTGTTAATGTTATTTTCTATCAACACGATTTGATCTGAAAAACTTTTTTCTGTTCTGACTACACCTAACCGGGTATTAATCTTGTTGACGTCGCTGGCGTTAGCGGTAAGATTTGGTATGATTTCAGAAAGTTTCATGTCGATGACCGGAGGAACCCCAAATAACTTATCCACGGCCTCATCAGTTTTTGCGAAGTTTCTTCGAAGTCTTGTAAACGCACCCACGTGAACATCATACTCTGTCCGCAACGTGGTTAGTTTACCGTCAATGACGTCTACGTATTGTTTGTTTGCGGCATCTTCGCGACCTTCCGGATCCGCTAACACAGTTATTTTGTTACCGTTCATGCTGAGTTCACCTGTCATTGTATCACCGGTCTTCGCTACACGTTCCCGGGCGGCTTTCTGTGCATCATCTCGAAGCGCCGCGATTGATATCAGTGAATCTCTGATTCTGCCGCTGTCAGTGAATACAACGATGTTGTCCGTGGTAGCTCCAATAACCCTGCGAATTATGTCATTCCACTTAATGTTACTGGTTTTTAGTTTGCCGTGCCTGTCCTGAAAAATAACAACCTCATCTGGGTCTATCCCGGTTAACGTTAAAAGATTATCAATTTCATCTTTGGTCGCATACTTTGATAAATCGATATATTTTTTTTCTTCCTTGGTTCTGCTTGATCTTCCGTAAATATCTACCATTATTAGTTATGGGGTTGTTTAAATTTGGAAATCACATTTGGAAATCACAGATGTGATTTCAGCGTGTATTCATGCACGACTTTATGCGGAGGAATTTTTGGGTGTTTTGTTATCGATGCAAGAACGTTCAATACCTGTTGACCACAAATGGGAGGATCAATCAGTGTTTGTGTTGGTAACGTTGACTGCCAAACTGGAATGTTGGAAAATCTTTGGACGTACCTGAAAAACTCAACTGGCGGTGCTAAACCGTACGAGTCAAAATAGATAATTCCACGTGGATCGATCGCGTAAGCAACCCAATGAGTTCCAGGACCTTCTTTGTTGTCGAGATTAATAATTCCGGTTTCTGTGCTATTCGGTCGTGCTGGTAATTCATCTCGCATAAATACACTTCTGAAATTCTTTATACGTAACCGCGCAACAGCATCAAGTAAATCAAAGTTGCTTGCTGGAAGCGTTTTTAAAACCGTTTTGGGTACCATGACGCCGGAGTTCCTGGGAGTCTGAGACCGCGGCCTGTTTTTTTATATCCTGATCCTGATTTAGGTATTCGTTGCATAAAAGAAGCAAACTTCATACCAAGTGGACCTCCTACTCCGGACCGACTTATTGCATCAGCAGCAGCACTGAGTATTGGGGTAAGTGCTTTTTGACCTCCTCTAGGAGCAAGCAATGGTCCCATTAGGAGTGGTGCTATTTGTGATATATTTCCTCCTCGTTTGTTATATCCTTGTCCGACCGCTTTCTTAAGGGCCATTCCTGCTGAGGTTCCAACTGCTCCTAACGCTGCGGCTTTTGCTGCTGCTGCGGCTGCTGGTGCTAGTGTTGCGGCAAGTATTGGAATAAGTGGAAATATTTCATCGGATTTAATCATGTCGCGGACAGCTGTGGCAGTAAAATCAAGTCTGATTCCCTTTCCTGCTGCTCTGGCTTTATTGATTTGATTAAGTTGTGTTTGACTAACCGATAATTTAGTTTGACCACCACTAAGTTGTCCGTGTTTAAGTGTTATTGACGTTCCAGACGCTGATGCTTGCTTTGATTTTAGTTTGTTGATCTGACCAGGGGTCAGAGCGACGTTAGCATGATGATATGACATTTTATTTATCAGAGATTGATCTAATTGACATGTTTTTGAAAACTACATATTTTCCACGGGAGCATCGATGACTCTCATTCGGCCGCCAGCACCTTCAAGCAACATTGCTTTATCGGAAAGTATGACCGCGACGGCTCTGTAATTAGCTATAGCTCCTGCTGCTAGTAGGTCTCTATCTACAGTAGCCCTGAAGTGAATATCAACGACAGACTGTCTGGTTAGATCAAGATGCTTCAGCGAGAAGTAATAGATTGGATAATGAGATATAAAATCCAATTGCGATATTTGCAAACCAGTATCGATATTTAGATCACGCGCTAGATATTTCGTCAATCGTTGATATGCACGTGCAACATGATTATTACCAAAATTTAGCATTATGTTCTCGGATGGTTCCTGATGTCCGTTTATTCTCAGAGAAACGTCAGTGATACCAAATTGATCAAATATCATATGCGAACGTGTTTGTGAGTTTAATCGTGTAACATCCTGAAGAGCAATGAAAATATGTCGCGGCGCTGAAACCCCCTGCTGTGATGCTATATGCCATGTGAATAAACCATTAACGTTATCTTGAAAACTATGTGTGGTTGTTGTAAGCCACGATAGCAGCGTTTTACCACCTTGATCCATGAAAGAAAGCAGTCGCTGTTCTTCGGCAAGTGCAGGAGTCATTACCGGCATCCACAGTGATAGTTTTGTTATTTTTACCTTACCAGCATCACCAGCACCAGCACCAGCTTCTCGCCATAGCGCATCATTATCGTCATTTTTTCTAACAAGTACGACCGTATGTTTTGCTCCGAAAATTACCTTTCTGACATCTCAGCAAAATCCAAAGATATGCGACAGCGGAATCGCACATGACAATTTTCTACTATTTCCCCTCAACATTAATTTACGCGTTACAAAACCTAGGCTATATTCAGGGTTGTGGCTGTGAGGCATCAAAAATGCAGCACCTGGTCTTGCTATAGCTCCAGCTGGCTGTGGATCAACTGCAGTATCACGCGGCACTTGTACATAACGAAATTGATCTGGATTAGGATGATTAGTATTATCCTTGGCAAACATCACTGATGGACCAGCTGATCTTGTATAATCATCAGAATATCTTGCCAGACCAATTATTGTTGTGGCAACATCGACATCATTCTGAATCGATTCGATATTTTTTCCATCAATCATATACATAGCGCTACTAAACAAGGCCATAATTCCGTTATTGACAAAACCGATTTTAAATTCAGCCGCGTAGTCTGTATTATCGGTTTTTATAATTTCCCCTTCTACTTCAATAAACGCTTCAGCGGGCAGGAGATATCTACTTGTATCTTGAACCTGAAGTTCAATTCGTCCTGGTTTATTCGGCTCTCGTGCGTCATAAGAGTAATACTGATAATCACGTACTGATTCATTTTTAAGAACTGGTTCGTCTATGTCGAATGCTGGGTCGGATTCCCCTTTAAACATTTTATTATAAAAGTTATCGTCTAAAACGAAGACCACTTCCCGCGACCAAACTTGTATTCATTTGTTCAGGAATTTCGTTGACTAGCGCGGCTAGCTTTTGATTTGTGGCTTGATTTATTACTTTACTGACATCCGCTGGCATGTCTGCGGTGGCTGGTAATTTTACCGGCGCAGGTTTTCTGCGTATCAGTCATGATAGTCTGTCCTTGACTGCCGTGAATGCTTTACCGGCAGCGCTACCAACAGCGCCAATAGCTTTATCTTTAATAACATCAATGGCTTTCATCGATAATTGTTTTGCGATCGGTATTGCTTTAGGTGCCATTCTCGCAAATAAACCCTTAACAACATCGCCGAATCTGTTTCCATAAGTCATCCTGTATACTGGTAGTCGTGAATTTACCACCCTGACCATGACTGGTCTGCGATGAGAATTGTGTACTATCATTTTATTTAATTGTTATTTCTCTAATCGTCGATGAGCTCATCAATAAGTTCTCGATAGATGTGAGTATCCATGATGCCGCCGCGATATAGTCGCTGACAGATATCAGCCGCTTCATTAATTATTTCTGGTGAGTTATTTCCAGCTCGTTTTCCTCCTATGAGAACTTCTAGCCGTGATACATCATTGAGAACATTATCGGGACAAGTAATATGACCACCAAGACCACTACCGGTTACACCCGGGTCAGGCGATGGTTGTCTTCGTGGTCGAGATCGCTGCTTCGTTGGTGTTGGAATACCCTTTTTTATTTCATTAACTCGCTCAACAAAATCATCATATTCGCGCTTATATTTTTTGCTGATCTGTGAAATACCTTTATACTCACGAAATACTTTAGCGCTCCACTCATGTTCTGGAGTGTTATAAAATTCTGGTTTTAGAAGCTGATGACGCATTTGATATCCCGCTTCAGCGACCGTAACAGGATCGGCTATAACTTCTGCATAACCCTGCTGAGAAAAAGATTTAGTTTTTAATTCTGGTTTAGATAAATTCTCGACAATATTTTTAACGTCTCCGATTTCAGCACGTGTTTTATCAGGTTTTATCAGCAGACTCCATTGCTTCGCTGATCTGTTTTGGTAATTCCGCGATAACTTGCTGTGTTGCTGTTGTGGCTTCAACGATCTTTTTTGTTGGCTCAGTAATTGGTTTAAATAATTGTTCTGCACCCGTTGCAAATTCAACTTGTGCTTACTGCCGTGCTTGCAATTTTTCTTTGACACTATCACGAACAGGAAAAAATTTTTTTATTGCTTCTAGTCGCTCTCGAGCTAGTCTAGCAGAATGTGCTTCCCCGATGTTGGCCATTATTGTTAACTTAAATTTTTAATTCACAGCAGAAATCCTAAAATATTTACATGAAGCAGCAGAGAGACTGGGCCCTCAATTGTTTCGTCGACACCACCCCGGAAGAAATATTTTTTATAGTGAGTTATCTTTGTCGAAATAACCCTTCTATCCAGAAAAGAGGATTTAGTCATCATAGTTTTCTGAATAGAAGGGTTATTTTTGTGAAATAAGACCTTCTATCAGAAAAGTTTTCGATAGATGGTCCTGTTGGACGAAATAGTTGGTGGGCCCAGTCTCTCTGCTGCTAAACAAAATACATATATAAGCTTTTTGGTAAAACAATCCCTTTAAATATGTAAGTAAATGATGAGCAAATTTTTAGTGTTACATTCCTGTAAAGATATACATGTATGCCTTATGAGAAAATGCATATTGAAGTTCTTATGTGCAAAAGAATCAGTTTTGAAAGGTAAATAAATCCTAAGAAAATTTTTGTCGTTTGAAACATTGTTGTACTAATTTTCATATGATGTACATATGGCTTGGAGTATTGCTAATTACTATGATTGTTATCATTATTATTAATGGTAGACCATTCACAATAATCTTGTCTGAAAAGGAATGTTATCTCATGTTAAGCATGTTAGATAAATGAAACAGAATTGACTAAACAAGTATATTAATTCAGTTAGAATATTTATACATATTCATATGTATTAAATTACTGGATTAGTGTGCATAATTTACAAATTAAGTGTATTTATGGACAAATAACATTCAGAAATTCTTGTCTGAAAATGAATGATATCTAATTTTCCTCAAGTTAGATAAATACAAGAGAGAATTGACTAATCAAGTATTTTAATTTGATGATTATTTATACATATTTATATGAATTGAATTACTAGATTTGTGTGTATAATTTACAAGTCAGGTGTATTTATGGACAAATACAATTTCTCACTGTCAATCTACAACATAACCAGTGGTGATAAAAATGTGCATGCTATTAATAAGGAGTATAAAACAATTAGCAATTAGTATATGCATCCCATAATAGACTATAATAGCAGGAGGTTGTATTGAATGACCCAATTACATGTTAACATACTGGACGCCATGTATAGCCAATCGCGTGCTGAAAAATGGCATTAAGCCCTACTACAACAACAACAACAACATGTTAACAAGAAGTATAAAACAATTACTTTAAAGTATATACATCCCATAACAGACTATAATAGCATGGGTTGTATAGAATGTATATGATGTCTGCAATGTGGCAGTTTATAGTGATGTCTAGCACTGGGGCATCATGCCGCAAACATGTAGCATGATGTCCCACCCACTCAGAGTATCCTAACACCAGCCGACCAGTCCTAACACTAACGTCTTAATGCTGAGTGTCAAGTGAGGCAGCTGTTATTACCATTTTTATGTCTTAGGTATGATTTGGCCGGGGATCGAACCCATGACCTCCTGCATCCAAGGCGGATGCTCTAACCACTAGGCCACCATAGTGGTCTTCTTTCACAGATAAAGTTGGGAAACAATTTCCTCTTTAAAAGAAAAGAAAAGAAAACCAAACCAAAGTCTAGGAGATATAAACCCTTTACATATGTGACCTGTTTGTTATTTCAAGGACATTCTCTTATCCAAAAACATGAGAAACATAAGACCTTCAATATCTCATGCCCTGGAGACAAAAGACCTTTAACATGACACACCCTGGACACTTTGGAGGAGATAAACAGAAGGTGATGTATTTGGTAATAGTTAAAGGAATATTGTCATTTCACATCAATGGAGTTTGTATAACCAATAAAGTAACAGTGTCATCTCACATCAATGGAGTTTGTATAATCAATAAAGTAACGTCAACTCACATCAATGGAGTTTGTATAATCAATAAAGTAACATTGTCATCTCACATCAATGGAGATTGTATAATTAATAAAGTAACATTGTCAACTCACAGCAATGGAGTTTGTGTAATCAATAAAGTAACATTGTCATCTCACATCAATAGAGTTTACAGCACTCAACCCCACACAAACACACATACACACACACACAAACACACTCACATACACATACACACATACACACACACAGAGAACATAATAGGAATAAACTGGAGGAGGCATAAGCTGTGTGAGATATTTAGGAGATAATCTCAAAACAATTCAAAACCATGAAAACAACACACATACCATGAAACAATCTCAATATACCAATGTCACACATACACAAACACCCTTACACTCATAATATATATATATATATATATATATATATATATATATATATATATATATATATATATATATATATATATATATATATATATATATATATATATATATATATATATATATATATATATCATTATGTACTATAGCATATAATAATAGATTGGAATAGGAATTTTACAATCATATTACCTCTTAAACAGAAATAAATAAAACACATTTAATATTTTTTATTTACATTTTATGTTAGAAGAGCTATGAATTTTAATAGACTGATTTCCTTTGGAACCAATGCTATTGCTTAACATAATTGATTTTGAAGTCCAATGGTTAAGGGTATTCTAATGCAGTTATGTCCCTTGGTTGAATTACACCACTCCCTCGATAACTCGCGCACATCGGGGTCCAGAAACATCGACCGCACTATAAGCGAGGGGCGAGTTATCGAGGGACCTATAAAATAAGCCCAAAACCAATAAAGTGATTGACGACATAACGGAAAAATGGGGGTGGGGTAGGCAGATTATACTGTTGAATATTCACTTTATAATCGTTCTGAGATTAACTGTTAATAAATATCTCTTCATAACGGTGTACTTTATTATTTTCTTATAGGACAACATTAAAAATTTCAGGATAAATTACAGTATATTGAGGCGATAATCGAAAACATTATTCCACGTGGTTTCCGTTCGCTGAACATGTGTACCACTTCACACATTGTGTACTACGTCACTAATTTTTATGTTGAATTGTATACATTCTAGTTTTATTGTTTGAGCCAAATTATATTTTTTTTTAACACAAAAGATCGACCCTTTTCGAGAAACAGTGTCGATCGAACGATAGATAGATAGATAGATAGATTTGAATGCGATAGAAGTAAAATGAAAAGAAAAACAAAAAAAAAAAAAAACAAGAGTTAATCAGTACTAACAAATTTAATTGGTCTCAAATTTAAAACAACGTAAATTAGAACAAGTTAATACTTGCCGTTTGTGCCACGCTTGACAAATATCAATTCACTTTTTGAAAAAATCAGTTAATTTTTTTTTTGTGTGTTACTCCTTGGTTTCTTTGCCGCCGAGCAAAATCCCTCAGATTTCTCAACTGCATGAGCTTTACGTAGTCAACATTTTGGGTCTCCAGCCACCTTATGGCAATATCAAAATATTTGCTTCCTGTGCAGAGGGGTGGGGGTGCAACATCTCTGTCTGCATCACTTTCAACACTTGTGTTATTCCAGTTAGAATCGTCTTCTGCTGCAAATTTGTTCTCTATAGAAATAATTATAGTTTCATCTGACATGTATGCGGCTGTAGGGCAATCATTGTCAGAACAAATCCACTCTTCCATCAAGAGAAACGCCCATCTCAGGACCATGAGTCTGTACTAATTTCTCCCAAACAGCCTCGGCATTAATGACATCAGTTTCACTGAAACATTCGAAGTCACTATCGTCGTCGTTGTCTCTGTTACTGTTTTGCTTTACGTCAAAGGCAGCTCCAAGACCCTTAATCCAGCACCCGAGGTCTCTTGTAATCGATTTTTTTTAATGCAACAAACACCTTCCCCAAGTTGTTGATCAAAACAAAGCCGGCATGTACATGTAATTAGGTTCTCACAGAAGTACTCACGGGTTTCGATGTGACGGTCGATTGACTCTTTTCATGTTTTCAATGAACAGACTATGTTGTAATTATAATGTTTACACTGAAACGGAATTAAAGGATTAGAACGTGACTTTCACACAGGAAGTCGTTTAACTGGTGTTTATTTCATTCTCTGTTGCCACCTGTTAACATTTACGAGAAGTTTTCATTGATCGCTATTTCACCAGACTGTTTATTTACAGTATAATGACAACTATTTATCCTAAAACTTACATAATATATGATATCTTTAAACAGAGGTCTCGCTAGGATTTTAAAACTGGGTCTTTCTGCCTCTGAATTCAATCACTAAGTATCAGTATATTTTTTCACTCGGCCGCCAAGTCAAAGCCTTTGAACTAGCCGCCTAGCTGTTGCATCATGTTCTTTTTTTTTTTTTAATGTACTCTTATGAAATAGCAACAGTACATCAAAGAGTCTTTCAGTCACTGAATTCTGTCATTGTAAATATCAGCACAGTAAACTGATCAACACATCTTCCCACAAAGCAGGTGGCTGAAACAGGACCGGCAAATCTTTGAATTTTCCCGCGCACCTATTACATGCGTACGGAGGACTCCCGCCTTTTCTGCGTCCCAGATCAAAAATTGGCGTCCAAATACGCGTAATTAAGCGTTTTCGAGATCTCTGAAATTAATTCTTCTCTAGAACTTGCAAATTTCAAAATATCGATTATATTTTTACGGGCATTAATCACCATTTTCGATGATAAAACGAGCAATGTATCAAAGTTTAATTTATCAATTCTTATCGTAATTTTTTTCATGTTCAGCATATTTTAAAGATATTTTAAATACATTTTGTCTGGAAAAAATCGGGAGCCAAGACGGACACCGCGTTATAAGCGGGATCGCGAGTTATCCGGGCGCGAGTTATCGAGGGAGCGGTGTATAAAGTTTATTATATGCTGATAAATATTTGCTGTTGTCTCCCTTTATTAGTTAATATATCATCTTGAAATCCAGATGTGGACTGTATTGTAGACTTCCATGAAAATGAAGTCTCATGTAGACTGTAATCTAGACTTCCCTGACAATGATATATATAAGAAAAATAATTATATATACATGCATAATAATTATTTATCCAAAAATTACAAGACAGAAGGTTTACTTATAGTGCCATTATCTCAGTTTAAATGACATTGTTGTTCTATGATAGAAAATAAATTTCCCCTGATAAATTAAATAATGTGATTCCAGATTATTTCCTTTCAAAGACTGCATCCATTGTATCAGACCCTTCCCCACCTCCAGAACATGCATGGCAGTGGGTGCCTCTTGGAGAGAAAACATATCTTCTGATGGCCTAGATGTTCTTTTTTTTTCTTTCTTGCCTCTAAGTTCATTTTTGCTGCACCCTGTAAGGAACCGAGAAAACAAAGTTTTATTACAGTTAACAATTAAAATGTGGCATGTTTATTGTGTTCCTTAATCATGTCCTTTAAATAAAAGATACATGTACTTATGACAAATATCAAACAAACAAGAGACCCATTGTGGCGCTGACACTCAACTGTTTCACAATTATGTTCTATTTTTGTGACTCTTCAGATTCTTCTTCTTGTCTTTTAAGTAGCTTTTCCTTAATAACAAATGAACAAGAGTCCCTTGAAGGGAATGATGCTCTACTGGCTAACAACTAGTAAATTATATATTTAACTTATTCTTCTTGTTGCATTTTTTATTACAGGTACCAATTTGTTAATATCAAACATAGGATGCATATTAAACAAACAAGAGTCCATCAAATTGATTTAATCACTATTGATAAACAAAGTGTCATTTTTATTGTAATTTTATTAATGTAATTTAAATAACATAAACTTATGATGAATATCAAACAATAAAAAGAGCCCCATGCTGGCACTGACACTCAACTGTTTGACAATTAAGTTCTATATTTATTGTGGCTCATTCATCATTCATCTTCTTGCCTTTTAATTACTGATACATATTCCTTAATATCAAATGAACAACTCAGTCCCTGGAGGGGAATGATGTTTAAACAATTACTAATTGCTATATTTAATATATTCATCTTTTTGCCTTTTAATTGCTGATACATAGTCCTTGATTTTGAACAAACAACAGTCCCTCAAAGGGAATGATGCTCTACTGTTTAAACAATTTCTAATGTTTATATTTATTATATTCATCTTTCTGCATTTTAATTATTAACACCTATTCCTTGATATTAAAAGAAAAGTCCCTTGAAGGGACAGACTCTATTGGTTAATGATTGGTGGAAGTAGTAGTAGTAGTAGTAGTAGTAGTAGTATTGTACACATAGATCTAATTTACATGTGTTTTAATAATGGGTATTTTATTGCAATTATTCCAGTTCTTCTATTTGTATTTTAATTAGCAGGCTTCTATTCTACAATATAAAAAAAAAAACAAGAGTCCCTTGATGGGACTCACTTTCAACTGATTGACAACTAAAAAGTGCTTTAATGATCATGATTATTTTGGTTCTTCTTCTTATCTTTAATTATCAGATGTCTATTCCTTGATATCAAATAAACAAGACCTACTGAAGGGGACTGGCTGCCCTCTGATTAACAATTATAATGCTCTATTTATTTTGACATACTTCAAGGGACTGTCTGCCTAATGATTAACAATTATAGTGCTATATTTATTTTGACTTACTTAAATGGACTAGCTGCCCACTGATTTGCTATTAATAAGTGCTATGTTTATTTTGACCTACTTAAGGAGCAGCGGGGGGGGGGGCGAATCCGACATTTTGTCCAATCGTTATTTGGCTTAATTAATACTTTCTGCAACTCAACGATCTAGTGTCGTCAGCGCCTGGTAAAAAAAAAACGACGACGTCGTCGGGGGATCGTCCAATCGTCATTTGGTTTAATTAACACCTTCTGCGCGTCGATCCCCAGCGTCGTCAGCGTCCGGTAAGCACATCGACGACCGCGTCGATGTCATCGCCCCCCCTGCTGCTAAGTGGTTATTTACAACTAACCGAATATTTGGTCAAGTCCGATACGATATCGTGTCCGAGGATCATGTAAATTTATCGTTACGAATCCATGTGGGGTCGACTGAGCATGACTAAAAAAGTTTCGAAAAACATTAAAGTCCATGTCACCGCCGCACCATGTTTGCCAAATATTTCGTAGCGTGTGTGTATCAACGCCGTTGAATACGGCAAGAATATTACAGTTGTCTCTGATTACTTTTGGAATCTGAGTGTATCGTTGAGTGACATATATCACGTCGGTGTTTTTATGCCTGCCTCTGGAAAATATCCTAGCTGGGTTTTTTTGATTGTCTAACATAACATCATCGTACACGACTAGATTGTTAACGTCGCCATCAATATCATCAATACCTGGTGCATCATTGATATCTGTAATAAACTCAATAACATTTTTTTTAGCGATCGCTGATGCATTCTCGTTGAAATCTTTCAACACCTCGTAGCATCGTTGATCATCTACGCTAGGAGCAACCAAATACAACTTATCCCACTTCATCCATCTCATTATTAAATTGAGTAACAATTGCGTCTTGCCGGATCCAGATGGTCCGATGATAATCATCCGGATCGAGTTTGGTAACGCTGCAACATGCTTAACTGGTTCTCTTGTTTTAGTCGCCGAAAAATCAATTATATTCATATCTCTATACATAAATTATGGATCTATATTGTGTGAAGTGTAGAGTACGTACTGGCACAAATGATATGACAACCGCTACAACAAGAAATAACAGATCGGCCCTTACTGGTAAGTGTGCACAATGCGGTACAAAGAAATTTAGATTTATTTCTATTAAACCCGGGGGTGTTTTAAAAAAAAGCGAGGAGGTGATATTGCAGCCAAGTTATCAAAACTCCCCGGAACCCCGTGGGCAAAGTATCCAGGAGAAAAGCACCTCCCAGGATATAGCTACTGTGGCCCCGGAACACGATTAGATATCAGACTCGATGATCAAAATCAGCCCAAACCCGGTGAGTATCCAATAAACGCTATCGATAAGGCGTGTCATGCTCATGATGTTGCTTACAAAAGTAGCGATCTGCAACAGCGCCATATCGCGGACGTAAAATTAATTCACGCGTTAAATGCTATTCCTGATAAATCCGTCAAAGAAAAATTAGCCTCATGGTTGGTAAAATCGGCTATGAAAGGTAAATTAATGATGGGTGCTGCTAATTAATAACAACATGGAATCCATCTATTATTCTCCGAGAGGATACTGGAAGGGGAAGGCCGCAATTGGTAAGCTTGCAAGCGCTGCAAAGGTAACAAAGGCCACTGCGGCTAATTGGTTATCCAAACAGGCTATATGGCAAATTTATCTACCACCGCCTAAACAAATCAACTTCTCGCGCTTTGATGTCAGCGTACCTAATGAAGTTCATCAGGCTGATATACTATTTCTGCCGCATGACAACGGTTACAAATACGCGCTAACCGTAGTTGATGTTGCGAGTCGATACAAACAAGCGGAGCCGTTAAAAACAAAGTCAGCAACTGAAGTGGCCGATGCGTTTGAGCGGATTTATCGAAGAGGTCCTCTGCGCTGGCCAAATCTATTACAAGTTGATCCTGGTAGTGAATTTCGCGGCGCTGTTTTATCAACGCTGAAACATCATAGCGTCGCGATACGACGAGGTCATACTGCGCTACATCGTGATCAGGCAATTGTTGAACGATTCAATCGGACTCTCGCTGAACGGTTATTTGGATATCAATACGCGAAGGAATTCATCCAAGAAAAACGATCTCGTGAATGGGTTAAAAGGTTGCCAGGCGTTATTGCAGCGTTAAATAACGAGATTACCCGAGCAATTAACATGAAGCCCAGCGACGCGATTAAATACGAGTATATACCCGGAAAATCAAAAATAAATAGCGTTTCCAAGCCGATTCTCGGCAATGTCACCGTGAGATATCTATATGAACCAGGAGAGCTTGAAGGCGGTAAAAAAAGAGCTACTGATCCTATTTGGAGTGTTACCATACATAACATATCAACGATAACACGATCAACTGGTAGACCACCGATCTATAGACTGGATTCAACTGCTCCTCAGCGCGGATTTACACGCGAGCAACTACAAGTGATACCTAACTATACTCAATTACCCCCGCGTGGTCTTAACTAGCGCCGTTGCGTCTATTACACTCAAGACAGGTCAACCTCACATTGTTTTTGACATGACCGAGGCTGTTATCGATCCTATCCACGGTAAATTGGCGAGTGTCTTTATCCGAATAACGCCAACTCATTAAACAATTACAACTCGCGCAGTGATTATTTTGTTGTTGTCGTAACGCAATTATTAATTCGGCATCAATATCAAAACGCCGCTGTTTTTTTTTATCCTGTTGGCGGTAACCCGAGAGTTTTCTATCAATGACGCTTGCATCGATGGTGACTTTGTCGCCGGCTTCGTCACTGGCTTCGTCAATAACAATTCTTCGAAGCTGATTTATCCTTCGTACTCGGGACACTGCAAGATAGACTAGATTCGACCATTCGATGCGATTATCAACCATCCAAACAATTGTGTCCGAGATGGTTAGTCCCTGCGAGGAATGTACTGTTGTTGCGTATCCTAGCGTCCACGGGGATTTATCAGCACGTAGCGCGTCCTCGACGACGCTGATATCAACGAGCACGATATCATTCAGCACGAGAATTTGTTTTTCTGTCCGGCCTGGAATTTCAACTTCAATGTTCTGCCGCCGTGTGTCCGCGGGTCTATAACATAACGGCACTGGGCGCGTTGGAAACTTTTCCTTATGCAACGTAAACAACCTCCGCTGAAGTGTGTCTCTGACTATCTTTCTACTCGCTACAATCAAATCGTTTGGTTTCCATGTTTCCCAGAATTCATTTAACGGCGTTTCCGGAATCACCTCGCGGATTATTTCACATTGAATTATATCCGGCTGTAATCTGATTAATTTCTTAACCTCGCGCAGTTGTTCATCAAGTGCTCGGTAATCAGTATCGGTTTCTTCATAATAGTCCACGAACCCGCTCAACCAATCATGTGGGCCCTCGCCGACAAATGGTGGTGGTTGGCCATGGTCGCCACACATGATCACCGCTGTATTCGCGCGCAGCAACCACTCAAGAAACATTTGTAAAACATCTAACGAAACAGTACATATCTCATCCCAGATGATAACCTCAGGAATAAATTTTTCACCCATTCGATCAGGAGTCCACTCACCGCCGCTGTATCGAAAAAAGCTGTGATAAGTAACGGCGTCAACATTTCGTTGTTTTATCTCTCGCGCTAGTCTATGGGTCGGTGTA
Source organism: Sinohyriopsis cumingii (assembly GCA_028554795.2). Taxonomy (NCBI): domain Eukaryota; kingdom Metazoa; phylum Mollusca; class Bivalvia; order Unionida; family Unionidae; genus Sinohyriopsis; species Sinohyriopsis cumingii. The sequence continues at coordinate 6,194,755 of JAPYKE020000055.1, forward strand.
AGCACGATTATACCTGCCCGCGTTCGAAATAATTCAATTGCCCGAGTCGTCTTTCCCGACCCGCCACAGCCGCTTAAATAAACTGTTTTGTGTCTACAAATTGGATCAGAACACGATGGTGCATTAGACCATTCTGACAATTTATCACCGCGTAAGTAGTCGTTCTCAACGGTGACATCTGCTGACGGGGGATAATCGCGTCGTATTTCATTTTTAATTCTCCATGTACCCCAACTCTCGTCCGGACTAGTAAACTCGGCTACGTTTCCCTTATACTTTACGTCAATATAAAATGAATCAACGGCTACTCTAACCGCGGTATCGGGGAATCTATTTATCATCGAGAATAAATTGATAGCGGCATAACCCAGCATAGACGCCCTCAAATGTGGATACGCCGGGCTGTCTCCATCGCTGTAGGTAACAACTGTACCCAACCTCGTTCCATTGGACAAGAAAGCTGTTTTGCAGTTCACGTATCTATTTTTTGCCACTGCGTCCTTGATTACGAAATCATATTCTGCGTCATCTATAATCAGCCGTGAGCAATATCGTTTGTAGTCGTGGTTTTTTCCACCTTGTGTGAACTTACCAATTATTCTTCTACCGAGATCTTTTGCCTCGCGGTTTCGTTGGTTAAATATCCTCCTGGTCCATTCGATGATATATTCCTCGTCGGCATCAATGTTTTTTCTGGACTCGTCAATTATGCTATCTAGACGCTCCGGTTCTGGTAACCAGACTTCAGTCTGTGCCCGGTATGATATAATCGCGTCACTGACAATCAACGAAACTAGCATGCTACAATCAATCATATACCGTAGCAGCGCTATTGGCAGCCACTTCTTTTCAGCCATGTGTCTACCGATCCAAATATAGCAACAGCGATGGAGTCCTGCCGCGAATTCAAATGATACTATGCTAGCGAATCCGGTTAAATCAAAATCAGGCAGTGGTCCATTAATAGCAACACGAGTCATTTCATGACTGGGGTGTCCAAATCGTCTAAAGTACTCAGCGGCGGATCCATACCCGAGAAAACTCGCTGGATAACAGGAAACCATATCAACCGAGATCATAGCGTCGCGGTTGTATTCAGTGTTCCATAGTCCACCGTGATAGTATTCCAAACAACTGGATTGTACATCCGGCAGAAATTCCTTGCGCGTTGGTCTCCACGCATTTTTCCTTGCTGCAACATGAGCTACAACCGATGGAATCGTAAAACAATTTGTTAGCAGTTGTTCATCATGCTCTTCAAATTCCATGGCGGTTTTTTTCATCCTGTTGTGAAATGCTTCATTGCGATATAATTCACCGTTTGGTCTTACAAACTGATCAAAGGTATCCACATCGTTTTCAGCGCTGCGAAGTAACCACACTGATACAGGGTCGTTTTTACACAAATAGGCAATAGCATCAAATAGTTTCCTCTCCGCGAGAAAACCATCCCGGGAGAATTCTTCGGGTATATACTTTACTGTTCTATCCCGTGGAAATATTGTGATCGCGGGTGTCCATGCGTGTTCGTTATGATCAATAATTTTGATTGGGGCCCCATTTGATTTATACTTCGATTCGTATAATACTTCACCGGTTATCGTTGTAACGGTTATTGGAAATCTCAACGACGCTTCTAATCTCGCTATGTCGCTAATGGTTGCTCCACGCTCTTTTACGGTTAGTTCCCACTGGTTGATTTTGCTACGTCGTAAATCAGTCAATTTCTTTCCTCGACATGCATTTGTAAAATGCTCCATTACTCGTTCTGCTACACAATTTATCCCCGTTGACTGTTTCATCGGTTTCAGTTTTCCGATATCAGGTTTCTTATTTAACGGGTATATTCCATAAACAACTGCTGTTTCAGGATACGCTCGTTCATAGTATGGTCTGTCAATTCCGGTTAACAACCCCGGCTTGGAGTCGCGGCTGACAATGACTGTTTTCTTGTCGCTGAGAACTGGTTCAAATTTATCACGTATGATCCAATCGCCTGATTCCACCCGGACAATGAATTTTACTCTGAAGAAATACCTTTTACCGTCAAGTTGTGATATTATCGTTGCTGCGCGGTTGTCGTTCATGGTAGCATCAACAACACCATCAATTCGAAATGTTGACCAACTATGAGATGCACCATCACGTTTGAATTCATTGATACAATCGCGTATTTTACTCAACAGGGTTTTATCGTTTATTAACGCTTTTGGTGCGTCCTTGAGGACTCTATCGAGATTGAACTTAATATTTTTCCAGGGCTTAATTACTGCTAATCTCTCAAACTCATCCATATAATTAAAACAAGTATTTAAATAAAAGAATATAGTATAATGAATAAATGCAAATGGTTGATGATTGAGTCGACAACCCCGTGCAATAAATCATGCAGAGGTGAATTCTGCGGGTATCATTTACAAAGCGTTCGTAATGGTTCTCTTGGCCCCCTCCCGTGCTTGTTTTGCCACGTTGGTGTAAGAGGAAAATCGCAGTTGTGTATCAATTGTGCGGAAAGCGATACAGAGAGTTAAAGCGTTATTACGATAAACGAATAAAAAACGCCGTCATCGACCGCACCGCCGACTCCGTCAAAGACAAAATCATCAAAACTCCTCAAGACTACATTGAAAGGTTTATAATTAAACCAAATAATGAATTAGACAAGTAGCATTATTATACAAATGGACCAAGAGTTCAGACCTCACCCTGTGTTTGTTAATTACGAGGCATCTCGCGACGGCGTTGTTAGAAATTGTAGACTGAAGAAGCCGGTTGGTACCGTAAATAATCACGGATACTTGCGATTTAATGCTGGGAAAAAAATCTGTCTTATTCACAGGATGGTGTATGAAGCGTTTAACGGACTGATCAACGACGGTCTCGTTATTGATCACATTGATGGATGTCCTCAAAATAACAGACTGTGTAATCTAAGAGCTGTTACACCGAGTCAAAATTCCAAATTTGGAAAAACAGGAGGGATGAGAAAGGCAAAACCCGTAAAGTCATTTGATACAATAACGCACGAAGAAAAAATATTTCGCTCTATGAATGCGGCTGGTAAATACTTCGATATTTGTAGTAAATCAGTTCGAGATGTTGCGGAGAATATAACTAAAACAGCGATCTCAAAAAAGACGGGTCACAGAATTCGATTTTCATATATAACATCAAAGGGAGATAACTCGTTTTGTGATAGCGTCGCATGACAAGAGTTACGTCCCTTGAAGTCCAATTAATGTTGCGATTAATTAATCATTTTACGATGAAAACTAATGAAATACACGCTGTTATCTAACAGCTGTATTCTTTTTTTTAATGTTTTATTTGAGTATTTGGTTTCATTTAAATGCCGTGAAACACCATTAATAAGTATTTAAGGGTTTAACGATTCAAGGGAATTCAAATTAACACACACCTTGTGACTGACGCCGCTGTATTAGTCACTTTATATATAAGATGACTCGTTATAAGCCTGGGGCTTTCGAAAGCCAATTCAACTAATCAAAACTAACCCACGCTCTTGACCCGGGCGTGTGGTTGTCTTTTGTTCACAATCATGCAACCGGGTTAATTTCATTGGGTTGCTTTTGATTGGTTGAATTGGCCGTAACATCAGAGTTCCGCCCCGCCGTTTTATGTTTGTGCTGTCTTGTGCCGTCCCATCATCCATCAATCATTTCATTGTAAATATATTCATCCTTAATTAAGTACATGTAGTGATGTCCCCCAAGCATATCTTCTGGGCGGTCTACGATGACGTTTGTCACCCTAGGCCTCCCTCCCGGAGATGTATGTTTTGGGGTTCCCTTGGGCTCAGATGGATGCGAAGGCACCCAAGGGGTTCCAAGATGTGAATGTCCTTAATTAAGTATATGTATATGCCTGCAATCTGCCACAACACTCGAGTGGAGATTTACGGCATTCTTCTGTCCATGTATGCCTGCAATCTGCCACAACACTCGAGTGGAGATTTACGGCATTGTACTGTCCATGTATGCCTGCAATCTGCCACAACACTCGAGTGGAGATTTACGGCATTGTACTGTCCATACAAAAAACGACAAAATGACCCCCAATAATTTTATTAAACTTTAAACTTAAATTTTATCAAAATTTTTGATATTAGAAATAAGATGTTTATAAGAATATGGATTCCCAAGACATCAATAATATATTAACTGAGATTTCAAAATTAAAAAATCAAGGAATTGTATTATCTGATAGGCTCAACAGCGAGGAAATATTATCCGATTATGAGGCTATAAACGAACAATCGAAGCGAGGGCGTTTTACGCTAGCCCGCGAGTATTCTTTTATAAAACGATTACAACATACAATTAATGAGAACCTGTATGGCAATGACGTAAGCGTATTCATTGGGTTATTCACTGCCGTTGAAACAATACGAAAAAAACTCGGGCAGCTTTATGAAAAACGCCGCGAGATCTCTAGTAAGATTAAAAACATTAGGAGGATCATAGACGAAACCCCTGTGGGGAGCCTCAGCTTGAAGTTACCTGTGCCCACGTCGCGTGACGAAGTCGGCATACAAATGTAACATTATATACATGTGATGTACAATGACACGATATATTTCTGCCACCATGGAAAGACCCGGCGGAAAATTTTATTTGAAATTGCGGATCAATTTACAATAATGGTAGGTGAATCACTTACTACTCGGCTAGCCAGAGAGCGGCTAGCAGCGCTTAGAAAGTTTATACCGTTACGAGACAGAGTGAGAGAGAAACTTCAAACGCGACAACAAATGCAAACTGATTTTGCTGTTGGAAGTGAACAGTTATTTACCCCGGTAACTAAAGCGACTAAGGATGTTACGGCGGCAACTGTACCCGTTCTTGGTGCGCTTGAAAAGATAGCGGCAGAGACAAAACAAACAAAAAGGTCTTTAGAAACACTCCCTGCAAAAATAGCGGCTGCTACAACACGGAGGCCACCACCACTCGCTATAACGGAACCACAAGACCCTTATGTTACAATGGCCGACGAGGAAGAACTAGGCGCTACTGCGAAAGAACCAGAAGAAGAAATACCAGAAGAAGAAATACCAGAAGAAGAAATACCGGAAGAAAAAGAGGGGAATATACCCCGTATTGTACTCAAGAAGAGCACAATAGATCAAATTAGAGGCTCCAGCAACAGGGAAGAATTAATTAATTTTGCTGCCAACAATTTTGCTAAGAGCATACGAGATAAGAAGCATATCAATAGCGGTTACGAGAAAAATATAAAGTCGTTAAAGGACTGGGCAAGAATAGTGTATTTAGCAAGTAAACATAAAGATGCATTACCACATCGTAGTAAATCCGATTACGACGCATTCCACAAGGAAGTTAAGAGTATAACACCAAAAAAAGGAAAAGGATACCCTGTTGGTAAAGAATCCTACGGCGTTACCTGCCCTAATAGTGTTCTCAGTGATATATCACGGCTGGAAGTACTAATCGGAGGAAAACGAGCCGGAAATAACTCTCCGGAAATAATCAATGAGGCCGCTGATATTTGCAAGCGGTTATTTGCAGGCGGTATTATGGACATTAATGCATATCGAACGCTCATAGACGAACTCGTGGATGATTAATTGGAAAACTGGTGTTTTTAATAAGGATGATCATACACTACAACCACGATAAACCAGTACTCGTCTACGTGGTAAACTCGCGATTGCCTGTTTACCGCGCGTACTATGGAGATGGTCTTGGTAGCACCATTGCGGGGTTATTTACAAGAATGGCTCCAAAAGTAGCGCCGTTAGCCAAACAATTAGGAATGAAGGCTATTGATGTTATTCGTGATAAGGGTATTAGTGCTATTGAAGATGTTGCCGGAAAGGCGCTTTCAGCCGCGCGGAACAAACTAATGTAGTTGGTGAAATCCAAGAGATTTTCAAAAAGAAAACAGAAACCACCGGTAATGCCATCAACGACAGTGATGCCTGCGAATGTCAGTAAAGTAATAAATAACGCCGTGGAAGAAAAATTAGAGTCGTTGGCGGCGACGACTCCGTCGTTGGCGACTTCGCCATCCGCCGATGCGGCAACAAACACGCTCATGAACGCGATAGCGGGAAGTGGTCTACGACGAAAAAATTGCAATTGAAAACATCAACATGATAAATAATAGAATGTTTGCGCGAACCGCTGATCCCGCGTTTGATATGGACGCCCCAGTGCGCAGGGATGATTCTGTCCGTGATTATCAATATTATTCTTATTATGCAGCGCAACCTGACCTACGATCGCGAATTGAACTTCAGGTCCAAGATACCAGTAAATATTTTTTGCCGTGTGAAGCGTTTATCGAAATTGAGGGAGAACTCGTGACAAATGCTGCCGATAATGCACCATACGCAGATGACCATCGTGTTCGAGTTGGCTTCGTCAACAACGGTATCATGGCGTTATTTGAGAGCGCCAGATATCTTATTGACGGGCGAGAAATTGAATCAATAGAACGCGAGGTTGATGTTGCAACGACGATAATTGGGTTAGCGAGATACTCGGATGATTATACAAGATCGGCGGGCCCATCTATGATGTTTGCGAAGGACACCGCTAATAGCGCTGATCATCTTCAGTACGTTAACGTGCTGGCGAAAAAAGATATCGCAGGTGATCAGGCTGAAGCAGCCAATCCAGACCGCAGAGCAAAACCGGACGCTGATTTCACTGTTACAAAAAGTCTTAACGATAATTACAATATGGGATTCGCAACACGAGTAGGGATGTTGCAAGGACCACGCCGACAGTTTTCATGCGCGATTCCACTCCATCACATATTTGGATTCTGCAGAAATGTTAGAAAAGTCATCTATGGGGCTAAGCATACAATTGCCCTGACGCGAAGGGGCGATGATAACAATGCAATATGGCATGCTGCTGGCGTCGCTGCCGGTAAAGTCATTTTAACTAAAATGGCATTGTGGATGCCGGTACTGACTCCATCAGTTACCACGGAAGCACGATTGTTAGCATTTATGGAACAGGGAGGAAAATCGTTGTTGAGTTGGCTAGCGGTAACAACTGATGCTAAAGAGGATAACGTCGCCGATACGTTTACATGGCACTTGGCATCAAAACAGGGTGTTTCAGCCCCGCGTCATATATTCATAGCGCTACAGAATAGGGAACGATTGGGCAGTCAAGAACGCAGCCATATGATATTTGATCAATTAGGAGTCAGGGATGTTTCGCTGAGAATAAACGGACAACAGGAACCATCCGAGGATATACAGCTTAATTACGGCGACAACCATATCGCACGTGTGTACCATCGATTGCTGTCATATATGGGTCGTGATCAAAACGTCGACACTGGTTTGCAAATATCACAACTTGATTTTAAAAACCTGTATCCGATTTATTATTTTTCGTTGGAACATCTTGATTTAACGAGACAATCCGTCCTTGATATACACTTCCGAGCTCGTATAGGCCCGGTTGGTGTTAATTACAGAGCGGTTGCCGTCATTCTCAGCGATAAATCAATGCTGCTAGAAGGTGTTGGTGGACGAATGAGAATCGTTGATGCGCCAGTGGAAAACATGTAATTGAAAGCACAAAACGCGTTTACAATAAAATGTCGTATAGTGTCGTCAGTGTAGAGTTGACTGATGGTCAAGTCAAGAAATTACGATCAAAGTCGGCTAAACAATGCGGGACCACAATAACGCTGAAGCCGTCGCAGATGGCAGGTGGTACTCATAAGATATCGTTGACGGCGCGTCAAATAAAACATTTCAATGATGCGATGAAGAATAAAAAGGGTGTTCAAATAGATTTTTCAGCCGCAGCAATTAAAAACATGGAAAAGACCGGTGGGATATTTCCGCTGTTAGCTGCGATTCCAGCATTGATTGCCGCGGCCGCATCAGCAGTGGCTAAGGCGGCGGCGTTAGGAGCCGTTGGTACCGCGGCGGGAATGGCATTGAAGAAGGCAAACGGGAAAGGCTACAAAAAAAAACGACCCGTGGCCGGAAAGGGTCTAAGACTACCGGGAACCCCGTATTCATGGTACTCGGGAAAGGGTCTAAGACTACCGGGAACCGTTTATTAACGCAAGAGTCTATGACCCCAATGTCTAATTTTGATTTAATAGACGCCGCAAACGCGTTAGCGATAAAAAACTTCAGGGGTGTTTTTATGAGGGATCAATTGCCGGCGGCACCAAGGAATATTGAAACCGGCATAATTAACCTCGATGGGTCCTCCGGAGCGGGAACTCATTGGGTTGCGTACGCGATTGATCCGCGTGCAATCGTCTATTTTGATTCATACGGGTTAGCCCCGCCGAACGAGTTCATGCGGTATGTCCGGGCGTGTTCAGCCCGGGCGTGTTCAGCCCGGGGTTTTTTATTCCACGCTGCCAACACAGCGATTAAGTGACCCGCCGATATGTGGCCGTGAGGTATTGAACGTACTCGCGGCGATTTCATCATCGCGGAAACCACCTCATGTGGTTGTAAACGAATACACTAGTGGGGTCGTAGAAGCTCAACGGATTTTAGAGAATAACATTTACAATAATAATGATTGATATCTGGGGACGACCGGTTTCGGCGCTGAAAGAATCCACGGAAACGGCCGCCGCCGACATAAAAAAACTAATTGAGGATGAAATCGCTGATACGTTGAATCTAACAAGTGTTGACCCGGGCGAAATAGTTGTATTTCAAGACCGCCAGGTTAAATTGAAATCCGGTAATGTGTCACTGAATGATGTTTTAACACGACAGCGTGATGCCGCCGAGGGCACTATCGCGTTGTATACCGTCGACGGACGACTCAGACCGGGTGAACATATATCGGCGGTAACATTAGTCAAAGACGGTTTTATGAGGTTGGATAAATCGGTGACCGAACTTGACGCGCAGGTGAAAAAATCTGTCGCCGAGGTGAAAAAATCTGTCGCCGATATACAACTCACTACCGCTAGTTTTTTTGGGACCCCGACGGTAACCGAACCAAATCTTGCAACAATAAAAAATACTATTTCGGAGTTTACAACGCTGTCGGGCCAATTTTACACGTTACGAAAAAATTTTAACAGGGTTGATAGCGCCGTTGATAAATTCCTCGGTAAAAAAAATGTCAAACCGGATGAGATTACAACAACTATAAATGATATCACTGCGTATAGACAGGAAATAGAAACAATCAAAACTGATGTTGCAACGAACAAAAGGAGTGTAGACGCGCATGAACGGGAAATAGAAATAATCGGCGCTAATGTTGCAACGATCATAAATAATGTAGACACGCATGGACGGAAAATAGAAACAATCAAAACTGATGTTACAACGATCATAAATAATATGGACGCGCATACACAGGAAATAGGAACAATCAAAACTGATATTGAAGCGAACAAAAAGGGTGTGGACGCGCATACACAGGAAATAGGAACAATCAAAACCGATATTGAAGCGAACAAAAAAAATGTAGACGCGTATTGGCGGGGAATAGGATTAATCAAAACTGATGTTGCAGCGAACAAAAAAGGTATAGACGTACATACATATGAAATAGGAACAATCAAACTTGATGTTGCAGCGAACAAAAAAAGTATGACCGAGAATACACGGGAAATAGAAACAATCAAAACTAATGTTGCAGCGATTATAAATAATGTAGACGCGCATACAGGGGAAATAATAACGCTCAGAACTGATGTTGCAGCGGTCAAAACTAGTATAGACGCGTATGGAGGGGAAATAATAACGCTCAAAACTTATGTTGAAGCGAACGAAACAGGTATGAGCGGGCATTGGAGGGAAATAGTTAAACTCGCTGCTAATAATGCAGCGATCAAAACTGATGTTACAGCGATTAAAGACGGACTACCGAGAGTAGCAGAGCAATTCGAAAAAATAAAAATCCCTCATGAGAACATCATCAACACAGTATACACAATTCGGCATGGATCATTCGATTGGACTCCTACACAGAATACAGTAAATATTACCGCAACTGTCAAGGGTATTTATCGATTGACACTGGTTTCAATGATGCAGTTTAATATATTATCGTCGAGTTCATCCGGGTTTAACAATACAATATCAACAATTATAGACAAGAACGCAACTGAACAGTTTACAATTTATGCCGCTGATAGAAATCTAGCCGGGGCAAACATTACATGGTATGTGGAATTTGCGGCGAATCTAAGTAATTAAAAACACTAGCTCTTTTAAAATAAAAATGACCACCAAGGAAATTGAATCAGAGGTATCACCGACGTCACATCAATATCGATTCGATACCGCAAAAGAATTCTCCGCAAACTTGAAAACGCTTTCCGAACAATACCGTGCAAAAATAAAAAAATACCGTCGTAAAATAACCGCCATCGACGCGGTCGTGTACTCGGTGTCGGGTATAGTAGCCGGTACCGGTGTTATTTTATCCACGGTGACCACGATAGCCCCGATCGCTGTTCCAATCGCTGTCTCCGCGATGACAACAGTTGCTGAAGTCGCCAACGCAATCACTAGGAAGATATCATCGTGTTTTCAGAAAAAACTCAACGAGTATACAGTAAAACATCAAATAGTATCCGACGCGTACTCGAAATTATCCGGGTTGATCTCGTTATCGATTGATAATTTGTTCGTATCCGATGTTGAATTCTCCACGATGGTCCAGTTGTATAGCTCCGCGATGTCAAAAATCGAGGATTTTCAACTGGAAGCCGGAACCACTTTAATGGACTCTGGTTGTTGAAATTAGACACTAAAGACAACGAATAATAATAATGTCACTGAACCCCGAAGGGTTTCAGTTGCTTCAGCGGATCGCGGAGAACACCACTCCGGTACAAACAAATATGATATCAATAACGTCAACGAAACCCGAATTTAGTGTGAACTTCCCATCGCCGGTTCCAGTGAAGGAAATAGCGCTGGCAAAATTGCGAGTATATCACAGTTGGCCTAATATTCGAGCGGACGCATTTAACGGACAACAACCTAATAACTCGCTGGTTTTTGCACGGACAAATAAACCCAATGGGACCCCAGACTGGGAGGAGGTTACAATACCAACTGGGTCATACCAAATAGAACAAATCAATAAAGAATTTCAACGCAGGATAAAATCGATCACAGGAAAAGAATCAAAAATCGCTATTACGGTTCATGAACCGACGTTATCGTCGACGATTGAAATAAGCACACCGGGGTATATGGTTGATATCTATAACAGTTCAATAAGAACCATACTAGGATGGCCTGAGAATCCACCTCATGGAATCGCCGCAGACTTGTACACGAATGAGCAATCGTATCATGAGATTAATCCAAGTTATCGAGATAAATTGTCTATTATGAAAAAAGCGCTCCCATACGGCATTTTTTTATTTCAAGACAGAAATACCATTGAATGGTATTTTACGCGTAGGGAAACTCCTGAATCGCTCATCGAGTCCATGTTTAATTTAAATGATATCACTAATGCGTTTGCCGAGATTAATCGTAATTACCGATTGCAACTAGAACAACTACAGAAAACAAAAACACAAAAACACGTTGAGGTGTTAAATCAACTTATATCAGACATGGAATATATCAACAAACGAATCGTCGAGATAATATCCGTTAGCGGATCTGATGATAAACAAAAATTCCTAGCCGAGTATAATATCGCAGAAGCCAATTTACCCGATTTCAAGTTTCCAGGATACAACGCGCCAGAACTAAGAAAATCATTAAGAGACTTTCTTAGTCCATCAACTTATATCCTCAGACACGATAACGGAGATGATGGTAGGCATATTGCCCCGTACAACGTAAATATCGCATCGGTGATAGCAATTAATCTAGTGTGTGATGCCATCGAAGGGAGTTACCAGGTAGATACCAAGCAATCAAATCAGGCTCAACAGGGATATATCCTTTATTCATTTTCACCAACAGCCCCTCCGGGATTTTTAATCGTTGAGAGTCCGATTAATCCGGTCTATATGCGATGCCATGATCGGTTTTTAACGAGAATTAATTTTAGACTTACCGATCAGTCAAATAACCTAATTGATCTACAAGAGGAGGAGTTAGTGATCACTCTGTTTGTAAGATCATGAGGATCTTCATTGTAAGCAGCAGGGGGGGCGATGACATCGACGCGGTCGTCGATGTGCTTACCGGACGCTGACGACGCTGGGGATCGACGCTCAGAAGGTGTTAATTAAACCAAATGACGATTGGACGATCCCCCGACGACGTCGTCGTTTTTTTTTACCAGGCGCTGACGACACTAGATCGTTGAGTTGCAGAAAGTATTAATTAAGCCAAATAACGGTTGGACAAAATGTCGGATTCGCCCCCCCCCCCCCCGCTGCTTAAGGGGACTGGCTGCGCACTGATTTAGAATTAATTAGTGTTATATTTATTTTGACCTACTTAAGGGGACTGGCTGCCTACTGATTAACAATTAATTAGTGCTATATTTATTTTGACTTACTTAAGGGGACTGGCTGCCTACTGATTAACAATTAATTAGTGTTATATTATTTTGACTTACTTAAGAGGACTGTTTGCCCACTGATTAACTGATTAATAATTAGTGCTATCTTTATTTTGACCTACTTAAGGGGACTGACTGCCCACTGATTAACAATTAAGTAGTGTTATATTTATTTTGACCTACTAAAGGGGACTGACTGCCCATTGATTAACATTTATAGTGCTATATTTATTGTGATTCCTCCTAGTCTACATGCCCTTTACATATTCATTGATATCAAACAAGAGTCCCTCGAGGGATGATCAATATATTAACAAGTAATAAGTAATTTATTGTGATTCATATTTCTTTAATTAGCATATGTGTGTAACCTTGATATCACCCAAAAATTCATCTGCATTAAGGATAACCGCTTGTAAAAAAATGAATATTTACCTCAGTGTACAAAATAATGTGGTCATTGCATTATGATGTCACTGATATGACATAACCTGTCCACTAAGTGTATCATATTACTACAAACTCTGGCAGTGATTTTACAGTAAAGGACGTGGTAATGACTAATGTATCTTATAAACAATGTGAAACAAAAACTGACTATACAATTTTAGTAATGGCTATAATAGTCATACAAATGAAAGTCAGTGAAAACTAAACAGGACCTTGAAAAATCTGAACCACTTTTCAAACTGTCCTTTTTTAAATTGACTTTGCAAATGAAATGATCATTACATGATGTTATAGATTTACCATTACTTATAACCCATGTGTATCAGATTGTTAAGTGTATGTAAGTTCTATATCATTGATTTTACATTACTTGCAACCTAACTGATGTAACTGATATGTCATGGATTTAACATTACTTGTTTTGTTGTTGTTGTTATAGGGTTTAACGCTATTTTTAGCACAAGATAGGCTATACTTGGCAGCCAGTATAAATGGTGAAGGAAGAACCTGGGAAAACCCCGAAAAGAGCCACTAACCCACAATAAGCTACTGGCAAGCTTTATCATGTACCCACATTGGCCGAGCCTGAGACTCGAACCCACGCAGCCAGGGGTGAGATGGCAGTGATCCGTAATAGTGAGCACTTCAGACCACTCGGCCACTTGGGGCACCTATGTTACTTGCTATAACCAGGCTATCTAATATCATGCAAGATGATTACATTAATATACAAATATGTAGGTCATAGTCAAACACACCAAAGTTCATCCAATATGTTTTGCTGATTGAAGTTAATACATGCCATATCTGAATGATATTTTACCAGAAATGAAAGCTCTAGTTCACAAGCAAATGTGGATGGATGCAAGGATAGATGAATGGATGGCTCACCTGATCTTTGACCAATATACACTCAAAAGATGCTATAGAAATTGTATTCACTCAGAAAGTCATAAAACTAAATCCTGACCATGGCTACCCTACTGTAATGGCTTAGTAACCCTACTGTAAAAGTGACTGCTTTATTTTGCTACTCCTTTAGTCTTGACATAATAGGAAAAAGCATGTAGTCACATAACATGGATGACCCATCATGGTGCTTGAAAATTTACCTAGATGTAAATCCTAACCCAAACAAAAGTATGACAGATGGACAAGGCTAACTATACATGCCCCTATTACTGTTATTATGAGGCATTAAAATCTAGCTAAAGTGTGATAGATAGACAGATGGACAAGGCTAATACAATATGCCCTTATTACTGTTATAGTGGGGCATTAAAACCTGACTAAAGTGTTACAAATAGACAGAAGGAACGACAAAGCTAACACTACATGCCTTTATTATTGTCACTGTAGGAATGATTACAAATCAAATTGTGTCCATTGTTCCATCATATACTGTATCTAATCATGAACTGTTGCATACAATGGTTTTTACATGCTGTAAATTTGATAATTTCACTGGTTGGCTACTTTCAGAAGTACTTGTCAAAAACTTTTCTTGTGCACTTTCATTGAGTGCAGTTTTCAATAGCATGATTCAAAGTAAGATCCAAAGTTCTAAACCATAAAAATTGAATCTGACACAGCTAACACGTACTGAAGTATGGTAGTATATGTAAGTGGTAGATAATGGAATACAACATTCCCTCAGGCAAAACTCTCTAAAAATTAAAAACTTTTCTAATTTGAATAATCTTATCCTTGCACATATAAATGAGTAATATCTGTGTTTCCTGCTAATTACTGGACTCATCAATATATGTGGCTCTTGCTAATTACAGGACTAATCAATATATCTTGTTCTTGCTAATTACTGGACTTAATATATGTGGGTCTTGCTAAGTGTTGGATTTAATAGACGTGGTTCCTGCTAATTACTGGATTTATCAATATATGTGGGTCTTGCTAATTACTGGACTCAATTATATCCATGGGTCTTGCTTATTACTGGACTCAATTATATATGTGGGTCATGCTAATTACTTGACTCATCAATATCTGTGGGTCTTGCTAATTACTGGACTCAGGTAAGATGATGATCATATAAGCTTATACTGCAAGTCTGCAAATTCAACTTGGGTCTTGAGTAGGTATTCCAATTTTGATCAGTTGGATCAAAATGTGGTTTGACTGCTCTGGTGGATTAGCCGTTAGAGTGTCTGCCTTGGATGCTGGAGGACATGGGTTCAAACCCCAGTTAAGTCATACTAAGACTTACAAAGATGGTACTAACAGCTGCCTATCTTGGTGTTCAGCATTAAGAGGTTAGTGTTAGGACTGGTTGGCTTGCAGTCAGGATAATCTGACTGGGTGGGACATCGTGCTGCATGTCTACAGCATGATGCCTCAGTCCTAGACATAACTATAAATTGCCACACTGCAGACAGCAAAACTACCTTAAAAATTCAAATTATACATGCACACACAATAAATATGGTTTATGCAGTGATAACAAGAGACCCAAGCAGGCCAGCTATCATTTACCTACTAACATAACAGTTGACCATTTACAAAGAAGGCATATGTAGTATTGACACCTAAGTAAACTATTTAGCAAATTTTATATCATGTTACTTTCACCTATTTTATTGCATCCTACACATTACTGAATTCAAGCGAGGTTTCCTCATACAAGCCTGTATTAAAAGTTTGATCAAGATGAGATATAAAACATATGGCTTCCGGAATGGCAACAAACTCTGTCCATCTGTCTCACCCACCTTGATGATAGATGTATATGTTTATATTCCAGATTTGACCAGACTTAGATATATGACCTCCTGACTGATAACAAGTTCAGTCAATCAGATACATGTACAAGAAAACCTCATTAATATGCATGAATCTTGCTCATTATCAAACTTGTCTGCAATGTTGATGATATAAGGCCATATGTCAACTTTGGTCAGAATTGGAAACATGATTTATGAAGGTAACAAGCTCAGATGATCAGATGCAGGATCAACTAATACATGCACATGCATCTTACTCATGGATCTAAATTATTATCAATGTGCAGTGTGATCTTCATAATGTCAGGATAATTCAGGACTGATACAAAGTCTGATATGAAATATGGCATCCAGAGTGACAACAAAATCAGCCAATGAAAATTAAGATCAAGTATTTAATATGCATAGACTGTCTCACTTATGTTCATTCATTTTTGAGATACTGATAATACAGCTCTATATTCCTGTGTAATCAAATCAGATAATAATGTAGCCAACATAATTGCAACATGCAAAAGTTGATTGACAAAAAATGACAGACACAGCAGCATACCATGAACTCAATTATGGCCAGGTGAGATAACAAGCACATGTAATCAAATCACCTCATCAATATTACTGGGTCTCACTCATTATGAACCTTATCTGAAATAATAATGACATAAGCATATATTCCAAGCTGTATCAAATTCGAATCAGAAATAAAATGCTTTCTACAATGATTACAAGGTCAGCCAATCAGACAGACAATCTACATATGAATGAATATGTATCAGTCTTAATACTCATTACAAGTTCAGCCAATCAGACATACAATTTACAT
Organism: Sinohyriopsis cumingii; assembly: GCA_028554795.2. Lineage (NCBI taxonomy): Eukaryota > Metazoa > Mollusca > Bivalvia > Unionida > Unionidae > Sinohyriopsis > Sinohyriopsis cumingii. The sequence goes on from JAPYKE020000055.1 coordinate 6,211,248, forward strand.
ATTAATGAGTATGTATCAATCTTAATGCTGAACATGTCAGAGATCTTGACAGCAAAATATTCCAGGTGAGCTGAAAGTTCCTAAGTCTATATTCATATTCCTAAACCCACCTCTGACTCCAACCATATGTTTTAACTCTCACCCAAAAGGGACTCCTGGTGCAGGGGCTAATCATATCATGACTGCCCTGGAAATGGAACCTGAATAACCACTTTCATCAGACTTAAAGAATATGGAACTTTAACACCACCTTCATGGGACTTCAACAATGTGAAACCTTAGCAAAACAGACATATGGTACAGAACTGCATAATTTATTGTGTAAATAGGTTCATGATCAGACATGCCAAGTAGGAACAAAATCAATTATTGAAACATGAGTTTCTCCCCGCTCCCCAGTATTTGTGGTGGTCAATACACATACATTTTGAGTAGCCATCAGTAAATGTGATGTGATGTGATTTGATTTTTAACGTAGCTTTAACAATTTTTCAGTCATATCGCTACGATGTCTGCAATGTGGCAGTTTATAGTGATGTCTAGCACTGGGGCATCATGCCGCAGACATGTAGTATGATGTACCACCCAGTCACATTATCCTGACACCGGGCCGACCAGTCCTAACACTAACCTCTTAATGCTGAGCACCAAGCGAGGCAGCTGTTAGTACCATTTTTGTAAGTCTTTGGTATGACTCGGCCGGGGATCGAACCCACGACCTCCCGCATCCGAGGCGGACACTCTAACCACTAGGCCACCGGACCATTAGTAAATAAGTAGTATGTGTAAAGATCAGTGTGAAAGAAGTATGTGTTATGGTCAGTACTCAAGCAATATGGATTTGGTAGCTCGAGGTTAAACTCGAGGTTTGACAATTTCCTCAACTTGCAAAACAACTTCATTGGAGTCCATGGATGATTTATTCTTGATCCCCAAGACCAGGTCTTCCAGTTCCAGTTGTGTTTGTGTTGTGTTTCGCCATAAAGAATGACAGTTACTATATTACTACCCACTTCTCCACTCAACTATTGGGATACATATCATGTAGGGAAAGATTGACGCTCACAGAAAGTTGGTTTGGAAAATTCAGCAATTGCGTAAGCTTACATACCTGGACAGAACACTGGGATCTCCTGTGTACAAGGCCTCCACTTCCTTACCTGCACAGAACACTGAGATCTACAGTATAAAAGGCTATAGTTTACTTACTTGGACAGAACACTAGGATTTACAGTATATAAAGCCATGGCTTACTTACCTAGACAAAACACTTGGATCTGCATACTGTATATAAGGTCATAGTTTACTTACCTGGACAGAACACTGGGATTTACAGTATATAAGGCCATGGCATACTTACCTGGATAAAATACTTGGATCTACATACTGTATATAAGGTCATAGCTTACTTACCTGGACAAAATACTGGGATCTACAGTATATAAGGCCATAGCTTACTTACCTGGACAGAACATTTGGATATACAGTATATAAGGCCATAGCTTATACTTACCCAGACGGAACACTGGGATCTCCTGTTTATAAGGCCAAAGTTTACTTACCTGGATAGAACAATGGGATGTCCTGTATATAAGGCCATGGCTTACTTACCTGGACAGAACACTGGGATCTCCTCTACATAAGGCCAGACTTTACTATCCTGGACAGAACACAGGGATCTACAGTATACAAGGCCATATTATACGTACCTTGACAGAACACTGGGATTTACAGCATATAAGGCCATATCATACTTACCTGGACACAACACAATGATCCCCTATATAAGGCTATAGCTTACTTAGTTGGACAGAACACTGGGATTTACAGTATATAAAGCCATAGCTTACTTACCTGGACAGAACACTGGGATCTATTGTATATAAGGCCAGACTTTACTTACCTGGATAGAACACAGGGATCTACAGCATATAAGGCCATAGGGTACTTATCTGGACAGAACACTGTTATTTACAGGATATAAGGCCATACCATACTTACCTGGACAGAACACTAAAATCCCCTGTATATAAGGCTTTAGCTTACTTACCTGGAGAGAACACTGGGATTTACAGTATATAAGGCCATAGCTTACTTACCTGGACAGAACAAAGAGAGCCACTGTATATAAGGCCATAGCTTACTTAACTGGACAGATCACAGGTCATAGCTTAACACTCTGATCTCCTGTAAATGCCAATTCAATTCTTTAATCAAACCTAACCATGTCTACCCTTTTAGAAAAAATGTCTATATATTTATGTATGCTTAGGGTTTGTTGTTGTTGTTGTTGTTGTAGGGTTTAACGCCATTTTTCAGCACATGATAGGCTATGTATTGCGGTCAGTATTAATGGTGGAGGAAGAACCCGGGAAAACCTAGGGAAGAACAAACCGACCCACGAGAAGCTACTGGCCTGCTTTCTCACATACCCACATTGGTCGAATCCTAGACTCGAACCCACACAGACAGAGGTGAGATGGCAGTGATCCGTAACGGAGAGCGCTTTAGACCACTCGGGGCCCCCCTGCTTAGGGTTTACTCGCATATCAACACAATACTGGATGCATTGTGCCAATTAAAAGGCAAGTGCTTCAAATATAAAGGTAGATAATTGCAAACCAAACTTCAGGAAGATAAAGTCTTTAAATCCATGGCTGCCTTGACAATGTAGGTGTGTCTCAGGACATGAAGCACAGTGTAAATACATATAGATGTATTACAGATAACAATCCACTGCATGTGGTATGTTAGACACCACCACAACAATAATAGGGGCATGTAGTGTTTGCCTTGTTCATCATTCTGTCTATCTCACCTTATTTAGCATTATATGACCCATCCTAACAATATTAGGGGTATGTTGTTGATCTGCCTATCACACATTAAGTCAGGTATGTCCTATAATGACAGTAATAGGGCCATGTCATGTTACCCTTGTTCATCCATCCAGGCTTAATTGATGTATAGAATCGAACTGGCAAACTTCTGGCCATGATACCAAAAACTTAACAACTGAGTTACCATAGTAAGTTGAGGGTGGGGATGATATTCATTTCCAGTTTATGACTGCATGCGGGATAAGGACAGTCCCTGCTGACTCGACAGATTATCTCCCATTGTAATGTCAAGTAAGTGTATGTAACTGAAGGGTGGGGCTATGAATAGTTTATGAGGTATAAATAAATGCCTAGTACCCATAGGCAGGTAAAGATCATAGGACAATGCTTACTCATTAAATGATTTGTCATTTATATACAGAAAAGGTTGTCATATATTTGAGTTATGGAAAAGATAATTGACAATAACAGTTACATACACAATGAAGTATTGTTCACCTTCCTTTCTACATCAGTATTGGTGTGAAATGTGTGACATTGCTAAATATGATCTTGGTAACAACACTGTACTGGACTAGAACTGTGTTGGTAACAACACTGTACTGGACTAGAACTGTGTGACATGGCTAAATATGATCTTGGTAACAACACTGTACTGGACTAGAAATGTGTGACATGGCTAAATATGATCTTGGTAACAACACTGTACTGGACTTGAACTGTGTGACATGGCTAAATATGATCTTGGTAACAACACTGTACTGGACTAGAACTGTGTGACATGGCTAAATATGATCTTGGTAACAACACTATACTGGACTAGAACTGTGTGACATGGCTAAATATGATCTTGGTAACAACACTATACTGGACTAGAACTGTGCCCATAGGACATGCATGTTCTGACAATATTATGCCACTGAAGTGAAAATGCAAAATAAACAGGGGCCATAACTCAATAAAATGCATCTAGGAAACAATTAAATTCCATGGGCCCTGAGTGGTCTGAGGTACTTGTCTTTATAGCTCAGAAAAATGCTGATTGGATATCTTGACAATATAACCCTGTTTACTAAGTTTGATCAAAATTGGATAAAAAAATATTACTAATGTTCTCAGCCAATCAGATCCAATATCACCTCATCAGTTGGTGGTGATACAACTCATATCACTGATGTTGTCAAGTCTTGTATGATAAATGGACCTCACTCATGAAACTCATCTGAGATCTTTATGATATAAGCAAGCATCAAAAATGGGATCAAACTTGGACATGTAGGACAAGAAATATGTTTTTCAGAATGGTATGGAGCTCAACCAATTAGATGCAAGATCAACACATTAATATGAGTGTATCTCACTCTTAATACTGAACATATCTGAGATGCTAATAGCATGGAATATAAATCATTAGAATGTGAGATAGATTTTGATGAGTGTGTGTGTTGTTGGATTGGGGGGTTATTGTGTGAAAACTATGAATATTATCATATAAAACCTCTTGATATTTCATAGAATGCAAACATCAATACAGTTTAAACCATGCATATTCAATGGTTCGTCACTGCATATCCCCAAGCTCATCAACCATATGCATTTTACTTATTCTTAAACCCACCACAATATGAAACCCAGATCCAAATCAAACACAGACAAATCAAGTATCAAGACTTTACCGCAACAATCACATTTCCATAATTTCTTCCTTTGATTCCATTTAGCCCATATTTTAAGGGTCATTTTCATAAAACCTATTGCACAATTGTAAGAGTTGGCAGATCTGTAATGTGTCTTCGTGCAATGACTACATATATGAAGCATGGCTAGAAATTTCTGCATATTTGGCCTTTAATCACCACACTGAGGGACTACAAATGCTGGAAAAGTAACAAAGACTCCCTAGCCTGACCTGAGCTCTAACTAATTAGCAGATTAATATATTTTCTGCAGACAATTTGACTAATGTTGGTTTTCTAAATGTGTGTAAATTATGTACAACATTTTCAATTTCAGCATTCAGACTAAAATTGTCAGTGTATTGTCCCTGTTATAAGCCCAGTCCATGTCCATGGTGTATGATGGTTTATTTTGATCAACATACAGTAACTTATGGTGTCAGTTCAAGTTCCAGATCTTCCTTGAACATTTGTACATGATCACTGTGAGAACACTCACATAAACAGTTATATAATCAGATGCATCCTGAATTAGTCCTTGTCACTAACCTGTTTGAGGCACAGTTACCAGCATCTAGACCTTGACAACAACACTGTACAGGACTAGAAAATAAGCTCTTGTCAACACCACTGTACAGGAATAGAAATCAAGATCGTGTCAACAACACTTTACAGGATTAGAAATTGAGATCTTGCCAACAACATTGTACAGGACTAGAAATTAAGATCATGTCAACATCACAGTAGAGGGATAGAAATAAAGATCTTGTCAACAACACTGTACAGGACTAGATTTTATGATCTTGTCAACAACAGTGTACTGAATGAAAAAGTGCCCACATGACATGCCTAGCAATATGATGCAAGTGAAGCAAAAAAAATCTAAGTCAACAGAGGCATAACTCAGTAAAATACAACTGGAAAACATGTATAGTCAATCCTGACCTATCTCTATTTTGTCCAAAGATGAAGATTTTCACTCTCTATTATCTGATAGATATGTAATTGATAAATATTGAAAATGTACATAAAGTTATAAAACACACTTTACAATTGAATTATCTTCAGTGTGTTTGTCAATGCCATCATGCAGAGATAAAATGTATTAGTATATGAATGCATCATGTCTATGGTCTGTAACATCATGTGTGTGTTTGTATTCATTTCAATGTCAGTGGTCTGTTACATCATGAGGATGCTTTGTATTTATTTTAGTTTCAATGGTCTGTCACACAATTAGGATGCTTTGTATTCATTTTAGTTTCAATGGTCTGTCATACAATTAGGATGCTTTGTATTCATTTTAGTTTCAATGGTCTGTCATACAATTAGGATGCTTTGTATTTATTTCCATTTCAATGGTCTGTCATACAATTAGGATGCTTTGTATTCATTCCAATTTCAATGGTCTGTCACACAATTAGGATGCTTTGTATTTGTTTCAATGTCAATAGTCTGTTGTATTATGGGGATTATGTGTGTGCTGAAATGGGTAATTTTACCAGCAAAACAACAACACAACATTAACAGAATGCAGATAAAAGGAAAATGAATGCAAACATAATACAGAATGAATGTATAAAGAAGCAAAATCAAAATGCATTTTTAGACAAGAGGCCCAATTGATCCCAATATTACTCAAGTCAGTTTACCTAAATTTACAGATGACCATTTCACTAAGCACACTTCTGTAGTATTATAGAAACACAACTTCTGTAAACTACTTCCCAACTATTATATAAATTTTACCAATTTTACTATAGTCTGATCAAAAATATCTCAAAGGAAAATTAATGTACAATGTTTATTATAATCAAAGTCATCCTAGAACTTAATTGGTGGTTGAAACGGTCATATGACTTTCACACAAATCTAAATTATTATTCACCATTTTGTTTGTGTGTTAAAAGTCATAGCTTTTTTACTCTTGGTAAATACATCTGGAAACTTTGGCAGAAATGCATGTTTGGTATATTTTGTGCTATTAAAAGATACAATTACAGTATAAATTTCAAAAAGGGTTCATGTGGGTTAAGCCCGCCTTAATTTGTTTTGCCTTATGCTTTATGTATCGTTGATGTGCAATGAGAGTAAAGTGTCTCATTCAACGATACATCGTGGCATCTCATCCAGCCTAGCTGGTATAGAAATCAAACCCGTACTCCTCCATAGGATTCCAGCATGTTAACCAATGAGTTACAATGATCCATATATGGTATATGGCTTGACACCATCTGTTGCTGTCTCTGTCCTCTCACAATCCATCATTATAATAGTATCTCAATATTGTAATGATTCAAAAGGTTTTTCAAAGTCACCTTAAAGCAAGGAATGTTATCATTTTAAAGTGGAACCTGCTTTATAATGGTTTAAGTTGTAAACTCAAAGTTTTATCTTAATTCCTAAGGATTTTTATTTTGTTATTGTATAAAAATCATTCTACTGAAAGGTTTACATCTTTTATTCCCATTATTTTATATCTGTTCTGCATTTTTATCACCAGGGGGTTAACTCTATCAACCCAAGCCTATTATTCTCAACAGACATCATCAATGTCTTCCATTTCTCTAGTGAAATAAAGTTATTTAATAGATAAAACACATCATTGTAAAACATATTATGAACTAGGTCTGATTATACTGAATACAATTTTTGATCACAATAAATATCACTGGATATCCTGATGATATAGGCCTATTTATTAATATTGATACAAATCTAATTAGAAATAATCACCAAAGTGCTGATATCAGTAAGCATTGATCCAGCTTTAATAACTGTACCCATATAAGATCTTGCTGTTGTAAATTGGTTTACTGAAAATCAGACCAGAACTATATTCTCTTGGGGTGCAACAAGCTGATACAATGAGATGCAAAAAATCACAGCATTAATAGGTGCTGGCTAATATGTTGATATAATTAATATGAGTGTATCTCACCCTTAATACTGAATGAATGTATCTCACTCTTAATACTGAATGAATGTATCTCACTCTTAATACTGAATGAATGTATCTCATTCCTAATACTGAATGAGTGCATCTCTTGATACTGAATAAGTGTAGCTCTCTCTTAATTCTGTATGAATGTATCTCACTCTTAATACTGAATGAATGTATCTCACTCTTAATTCTGTCTCAGTGTATCCTACTCTTAATACAGAATGAGTGTATCTCACTCTTAATATTGAATGAATATCTCTTTCTAAATGCTAACATGTCTGAGATCTCGATAGTTAATATTATATTCCTATTCCAATTAAAGCATCTCCTAGATAATGATGTAATGCTACATCCAAATCATGATCAAAAATATTGCATGCATAGTGATAGGAAGCAACTACTGACATATGTAGTATGGACAGAAGACAGACACAGGTCTGTGGTGGCCTTTGTAGTGATAATGTGCCAACACTCTTTTGTTGGATCACAAAACTACAATCCAATATATTATCCAATAATATATAAGTATTTGAAATTTTACTATAAACTCTAGTCTCTGTTTATGTCTGTGTAAGTTCGAGTCCAAGGCTCGGCTAGCGTGGGTACGTGGGAAACCCTGCCAGTAGCGTCTCGTGGGTCCATGGTTCTTCCCTGGGTTTTTCAGGGTTCTTCCTCCACCAGTTATACTGACCGCCATGTATAGCCTATCTTGTGCTGAAAATGGCGTTAAACCCTACAACAACAACAACAACAACTCTCTGTTTCTAAGAATGTTATGTTTGATGAGCACTTTGTATATCCATTAAATACATAATTGGAATAAATAAAGTTTCAGCACAAATGAACTGCTGGATACAATCATAAGACAACTTATTCTGCTCAGATCGTACAGCATGAATGACTAATATCTAGAAAAACAAGACTATATATTTCTCTACTTGACCTCAGGTCACAATTAGCATTTTCTGAATAAAAATCTATTATCAATGGACAATAATCTTATAGAATATTCCCAATGCTTACAAAATAAACTTTTACTCATAATTAGAATGTAAAATGTGGTAAACGCAATGACTTTGACTCGGGCCATTATATTAGTTCTATGGCTAAAAAATAGCACATATTCATAGGAAACTATTTGTTATGTATTAGTTGTTTACAGAGTAAAAAAAAAAGATTCAAGTCAAGTAGAAAATTAACATTGATTTTGAACAAGGTCAAGATCAATATAAAATTTTCAGCAAATAATCAAATAAAAATATTACTAAAATAACAAATAAACATATTAATGCATGTTTATTGATGTTATTCCTTGGGTATTTCTACCTGGTGTGTAATGACTTATTCCATGCGCACTTTTACCAAATGTGTAGTGAAGTTCTTCCATGGATACTTGTAATACGTGTGTATTGAAGGTATTCCATAGTTACCTGTAAACAAGTGGCCAGATGGGGAACCATACAGCATTTGAAGATGTATAATGTTTAAACATGTTGTCCTCTTCCTTTCCGTCATCTGAAATAGAAACATTTTATTTAGTTTAAGTCGGTATGATATTGCTTCCCTTGTTACAGAATATATGGTCTTAAACAAAGTAACAGTAAAGAGCAAAAAACAAGTTTTGTAAAATTCAATGAATAATCTATTATAAAAAAGAATAAAAAATTAAAGTTTAAAACAAACTTACAGTACTGTGAATTAAATCTCAAACAGTCCTAAAAGTTATATCATTAAGTCCAAATGTATAGAGTTCCATTTGAATTCCATTGGTGTTCTTGATCAAATCCAATATTGAATACGCAGACGAGCCTTGAGTCTCAAATATCCTAATATGCCAATGGACTAGAATGTGGTTATGTGTTAACAGTCATTTGATGTATCACACTAATATAATCCAAAATGTACTTGAACGGATTCGCTATAATTCCAAATTATTGATTTACCCTAAGAAGTATTAAGGAGCACTTCGTAATTCCAGTGAATAATTTAAATAAATAAAATGACCCAGACTTAAAACTGAATACAACAATAAGGCTGATTCCATTTCGCATGTTAAGGTAGGAATGGTTAAATTTACAAATAAACAACATTTATATAAAAGGTTAAGACACAATAATGGAGCTAGCATGTTGTCAATCTCCTTCTAAAACATTCAAAATGAGCAAGTGAGACACAAAAAATACCTCAAACAATATAATACTTCTGTACAAGTGAAAGGGCATGTGCAATTAGATTATCTTTACCCTTGATTTACCTGATGTCCGTATCGTGATTTCTGCACCATCAAAACTTCACCGTAATAATCTCTGATTGTTTTTGTTTTTCATATTGCCTAGTTCATACATAACTTGCTCGAACAATCCAAACATATTAGTTCACTCTTGATCAGATTTAACAGATTTTGGGAAGCCCAAACAATGTAGAAGAAAATTGTATCACAGCTTTTACTGTAGTTTAAGTTTTAATATTCTTCAAAGGAACTGGCTCTAAAAATCTTGTAGATACGCACATTATGTTCAACAAGTATTTACACATGAACTAATTGTACAAGTGTTTGAATATTAAATTATTACAGCAGTCAAAATAAAAGTTTAATTTCTAAATTAACACATGTAGGATGATAGTGTTCTAATAGCTAGCTCCATGCCTTTTTAAAAAGAGCACATCAGTACAAGAGCTGACTCTAACAGCGTGTTATAGGAAGCCCTATGTTTCTTAAAAAGAGCATATCAGGACAACAGCTCACTAACAGTGTTCCTATAGCTAGCCCCATGCTTTTTTAAAACAAGCACATCTGTACAACAACTATTATAACAGTGTGTCATAGGAAGCCCTATGCTTCTTAAAAAGAGCACATCAGGACAACAGCTCATTAACAGTGTTCCTATAGCTAGCACCATGCTTTTTTAAAAAGAGCACATCAATACACCATCTGACTCTTACAGTGTTCCTGAAGCCAGCTCCACACTTTGTATAAAGAGCACATATATAAACCATCTGCCTCATACAATGTTCCAATAGCTAAACCCGTGATTGTTATAAAGAGCAAACCAATACACCATCTGACTCTAACAGTGTTCTAATAGCTAGCTCCATGCCTTTTTAAAAAGAGCACATCAGTACAAGAGCTGACTCTAACAGTGTGTTATATAAAGCCCTATGCTTTTCAAAAAGAGCACACGAATACAGCATTTGACTAACAATGTTCCTATAGCTAGCTCCATGCCTTTTTAAAAAGCGCACATCAGTACAACAGCTGACTCTAACAGTGTGCTATAGGAAGCCCCATGCTTTTTGAAAAGAGCACATTAATAGACAGTCTGACTCTGACAGTGTTGCACATCACACATGTAAAAGCCTTGTCGTCCCTATTATCAACAATGTCTGCAGATTTTAAGAAATGGTAAATAGAGTTTTAATCTTCATTAATGACTTACAAACAGCGACAAAAAAAAAAGGATTATTGTAAAAGAAGTGTTATATAAAAAATAATTTCCATCGTGTATTTTATTTATATTGTTTATTTTAGTCATGGTCTTAAAATAATGGGGTGGATTTCTTAGAATTCAAGTGAAGGAACAATTTAAGATCCTTGGTTGCGTTGATTCAACCCCATTTTCCTTTCATCCCTCGCATACGAATATACTTAAACTTTGAAACAGTTCATTAGATTGAATTTTAAATATTTTTAGGGCGAAACATATGAGTTGTGTCTAATTTGTCCTGAGGATATTTATATGCTCAGAGTTGTCTCACAGCTATAATGTTACACATTAGAATATAAAATATATTTTATGTCTGCGATTTGATACATTCCAATTAAAGAGCAAACTAACTTTGCTATTTATTTCCATTTTATTGCATCCTTTAGAGTTGTCAATATCTGTCCAGGTCTAAACCAAAATTTAAACGAATGCCTTAACGCGGAGAGACATAACTCCATCTTACTACAAATATATGGTGCTGAAATTATGTCGTACATCACCTTATTGCAGTAACTCTAGTAGCTTTTTCAGATTTTTTATATCGCATATAATGTACCCTTATCTACATAGTTATAGTAGCCAGTAAATTTCAACTTACAGCAGTGTAAATAAACAAATTAATTTTATTTATTTGTATCTTGTATTTTAAATGTATTTGTCCATTTTATTATAGTGTAGTCAGCGTGTCTTGTAATATATTAGTAATTTTGAGACAACTATTTAAAAAAATCTCAGACGGAAAATTGAATAATGCATAATAGCTTGGACCACTCTATAACTATTGACTGCTATTTCAAAGTTCTGTCGCTGTTCGCTGTTTTATTTCTCAGCTACCTAATCCAACTAAATACAAAAAAAAACCCTCGCTATTATGGAACTCACATGTATCATCCACACACTGAATTGCAAATAGGCGAAATAATTGATCAGTGCATATATCTATTTCAAGGTTAATTGAAAATTTGCATTGAAAAAGAATTTTAACAAGACGCAAAGCTTTTAATAGGAATAATAGAGATTAATTTTCATCTATGAGCTGTTGCTGATCTTTTTACCTTGATGTGATGTTATATTCTTAGGTGCCTCTTTTGACTTTTGAATGTTATAAATGACTACTTTGCCTTTTTAGCAATGTTTATTCCTATAAATCAAGCCCCCAAATATGTATCGATATTGATGGAGTGTTTCGGAACCAAATGAAAAAGTAGCTTTATCAGCTATTGATTCTTCTATCTTTCCTCGTCTGTCCGTCGTTTGATGGATTGGTCAATCCATCCATCAATCCAGCTATCTATCTACTTACGAAAATGTATTAAAAATACGGTATTTTGAATTAAATCCCAAATAATCCTAGATTTACAGACACGAGACATAATAATTACAGTTCTCAATAAACTTTAGTGGAAATCCAAATCCAATCGAACGCTTGCATTTTTCATTTGCTTTCTAGGGAAATAAATTGTTTGTTGAATTTTACAAAGTTCGTTGCTTCTTACATTTTTATATTACCTATTTAAAACCAAAGAGTGAAAATAACTGAGAAAGACAGTGCAAGAAGGAAGTACCCTTTATCTTCAGAAAATAAAAACGACCCAAGAATACCCGTATGGACTCAGATCATAGTCATTACTCCCAGGACCCACGAATATTACACTAGCTTATTTAAGAGCATTTTCCCTCTTGTTTTGGTGGTGATACTTGGCTTAGATTGATATGTTCTTAGTATTGATTGAAAGGAAAGTGTCTGTTCCTATGATGTTTTGACGTCTGACCGGAAGTGAAATATGTGACTCGTTGCACGCTGATTTTTTTCTTTCATTTCAGTCTTAAATAAATGCTGGATAACCTAAGATATGAAATTCGTCATAAGTTCACTATGAGTTCATCCTTGAAGACACGTTTGATAAAATGCAATCCAAATCACACACACACACACACACACACACACACACACGTACACACATACGCACACACACAATTTTGGTGGAGTTTAGACACACTGGAAAGTTCATTACTGGCAAACAACTATACGGACTGTAGAGGGAACAATAATTCTGATCGAGTTCATAATGAAGCAAAATACAAGAAGAAGAAAACAATAAAAAAATAAAAACTAACAAAAAAAAACAAACAAACAAACGAACAATAATGTCGTAGCGTCCTCCTACTGTAAAATAAACTCGGAACACATTATTTTATATTGGTATTGGAACTGATCAATCGAACATGCCCATGCCCAATAATAGGGGAAGCAGCAAGAGGGTGAGCAGCGTTATTAGAGTGAAAAAGTAGAGAGATGAAGTGGAGAGATGTTAGATGTTTTCTTTTCAGGGTTATATAATTGTATAAAGTGAACGATGGCGGCTGCTAAACAGAGATTGAAGATGTGTCTTGCTGTCCAATTTGCTTGGAGTAGTTCAACGTATCCAGAAAGCTGCCGTGCGCCCACGCCTTTTGTGAGAAATGTTTACAGTTTCACATGTCAACTGAGTCTACGAAACATACCAAGCTGAGATATTTTAAGTGTCCGGTGTATATAAATTCTGCAAGTCCGTCTGTTAAGGACAGACCGACAAGTGAATGGGCGTCTGTCTTTCCTGCCAACACAGACTTACAATCAGTCGTAACAACAAAATCGAAAGTAGGTCATTTATGTCACGCTTGTAAGACGGAGGGTACCGATGTCTCGGTTGAAGGGTTTTGTGTATTACGCAAAGGAGCAATGTGCGGAGATTGTTTGAAATTTCGTAGGAAACAGACAGTATCTAAGGACCATACCATCCTTAGTGTGGAAGAATTAGACTGTAACTCAGAAAATGTGATGAAACTTGCAGAGGGCTTTACATCTTCGGAACATAATGGAAAGACATAAAATACTACTGTAAAGATCACACGGTTCCTTGTTGTGGTACGTACTTCTTCCACAGCCATACAATTTGCTGTCAAGTGATAGACTTGAAAGAAGAACTCCCAGCTCTGCCGCGCGAAAATAAATCAGTGGAAATAATTGCGGATTTGAAGAAAATCGAGAAGCATCTAAAGAAATTTATGGAGATTAACAAGTTCAATGTTACTATTTTTCAGAAACATATAAATGAACTGACCACCGAAATAAGAAATGTAAGAAAGAAAATCAATGACTCTGTCGATGTGTTAGAGAAACAGTTGAAGACAAAGGTCAACAGAATTGACAAAGAAGAGGTTATCGGGAAACAGGATGAGAATCATCAGTGTTTGTCACTAATTCATGCTGTGAGAAATTCGCACTATCTCTTTGAAGCAGTAGATAAATATGGGAGTAACTTACAAAAATTTCTGATGGTAGAAAAGATGAAGTCGCAATCACATTCCTATTGCGATCTGGTTGGAGAGAGAAAAGTATGAGAAACCTGACATAATAATTTTTGCAGTGCACTTTGCACCTCCAATAAAGTCCATTGTGTCACTCTTTGTCTGAATTCAGTAAATTGGGTAAAGTTGCAGGTACAACCAGCCCTAAAACTTTGCTCCTAACATTCATGCAAAGACCATGAAAAAAAACTGTCGGGTGGAGACAGTTGATGTAATTAATCTTAAAGTCCCTACTGATAATACACCATGCTGTTCTGGTGTCACATTTCTCCCTTTAGATAAAGTGATGCCTGCTGATTATAACAATAGCCAATGCATCCCTCTAAGCTCTTCCTATCAGTTCATGACAAGTCATACACTAACAAGTCAACCATGGAACATCTGTTTACTGGATGACCAGGAGGTGGCAGTGTCGCTCTATTATCAGAATAAAATCCAGATCCTGTCAGTGATTGGTGACGTCATCAGGCCAGTCAGAACAATAACAACCAAATACAACAGTAATGAAATAGTAGCTGCTGGGAAGGGGGAGATGGTTGTGAATGGTGTCTGTGGTAACAACAAGAGTCAATGGGTCTGATTAACACGACAGGAGATGTAAAGTATACCCATCAATATGACTCTCCATACTATCTCTACAACTATGTAGCTCTGAATAACATTAAAACACGAGTGTATATTAGCGTGTATAGTATGAATTCACTTCTCTATTTTCATATGGATGGCAGGAAGCAGTTTACATACAGTCCTGAAAATCTTTGCGTCCCCATTGGAGTAGATATGACAACATCTATGATCTTGGATGCTTGTCTGGAAACATACATTAGTTGTCCCCAGATGGGTATGTCCTACAGGTCTTAGCGTCAGGAGTGCCAAAACTTCCGAGGGCAATTGCATTCACAAGAGTAAGGATATGTTAATCATCACAAATGCAGCAGATATAACAAAACTACACATTTTTCAATGAAATAAAATTAAGCAGAGGTTCATTTTACATGTTTCATTACACAGAAATAAACTGTATGGAAGAAACGCATTAATAAGGTCTCTGGTAACATGCAAAGCAATCGGTTTTAAAATAAAAAAAATAACGCTGAGCAGGTCATGTGTGAAATAAATATACAGGAGAGAGTTGAGATGAAATAAGAAATATTTATTTGCTTTCGAGAGGATACAAAAAAGCTAGGAATTTTTCAATGTATTGTAGTATAAAATAATTCAATGAATTTATAAGTTCAGAAAACACTATTCTACCCTGCACCTCAATTCTGTTACATTCAGGCAACAAATATAATAAAAATAACAAGTCCTTTAAGGTAGTGACCTAAACCAAAACAGTTGTTGCAGTCAATTTCATCCATGCAATTTAGTTGTTAGCTGTACCTCTGTGGACCGTTTCATCTATGTCATGAAGTTGTTAATTCTACATCTGTGGTCAGTTTCATGCCATGAAGTTGTTGACTGCCTATATGGCCAATTTCATCCATGCCATGCACTTGTCTGTACCTCTATGGTCAATTTCATCCATGCCATGAAATTATTAAATATGCCTCTATGGATAATTTCATTAATGCCAAAAAGTTGCTAAATGTGCCTCTATGTTAAGTTTAATCCATGCCATGAAATTGTCTGTAATGGTCAATTTCATCCATGCCGTGATGTTATTAATTCTGCTTCTATGGTTAATTTCATCAATGCCAAAAAGTTGTTAAATGTGCCTCTATGGTTAAAATCGTAGGTTTTTTCTGCATAATATTTTACTGCATGACGGTATTTCACGCCAATGCATCATCTTGTTTAGTGCAGTCCGACGTGATGCATATTTGTCGTACAGTTTCTGCACATTACTATGCTGTACTGGAGTTTCCAACATCGATGCATCTAATAATTCTGCATTGTCTTGATATCCGGTGCGGGCGAAGTAGAAAGTCGGCAAAACTTTGAAATCTGAGATTTTGGATGGATCTAAACTAGTAATCAAAGTCTTTCTAAATATACACTCGATAATTCAACATGTTTCAAGCAGTGCTAATTTTTTTTTTTTTTTTGCTAATTATTTTTTTGCAAACGGCCACGTCTTAAATCTGATTGGAAACCTTATTTCAATAGCAGAATGGTAGTTGTTATAACGTCATGGTCTTAATAGCAAGATCTTCTGATATCAGTCTGCATTGTCCTCATGTCCCGATGCAGGCGATGCCAAATAAAATGACCGGTAAAACTTCTGAGATTTTTCGCTGGATCTAATCTTGTAAGCAATATCTGTTAAAACATGCACCCGATAATTCAAAAAGTTTCAAGCACTGCTATGAAATATTTTGTTTTGTTTATGGGTGCTTTTTGACAAATTACCGTGTATTAAATTTCAATATCAGAATGGTGGCTGTGATAAGTTCATATTCTTAATACCAGGATCGTAAGACATACTGGAACCTGTGATAATTGGTAAACATAATTAAAGACATCGCTACCTTCTTAATAAAGCAGTTTAATGTTTTTATTTAAATTTCTTCTGGCATGACTAATTAAGTAATTTCTTACCGGTGTTAAAGCAGTAGACATTTTTCATTTAATTTAATTTAGTATGTCAACTGAAGCATTATCTTTTCAATGTCAGAGCAGTTATCTATTTTTCTATATATGTTTTCTATTTACTTTGATTTGGTAGGTCTTCTTACCAATTATATTACCAGTGCAAGAGTGGTTTAAATTTTTCATTTAATTTTGGGTACTATGTTTAAGGATTTTCTTATCGGTGTTGAGAAACTTGTAACTCTGACATAAATGCACAATTGATGTCAATACTTGTTAAATACTTTTCGCCTAAATTCAAGTGCAGATAGCAGTCAATCATAGTATTGTAGTTCTGATAAAAATAAAAACAAGAATTGATCAAAAGGATGCATAATACTCAATATTTAGGACCGATATATATGATATAGTCATAGATATATGTTTTGTATAAGGCATGGCCAAAGATATGTTATTTTATGCGATATACATAATGAATTTAAAATGCTAATAGATATAGGACCATTGCAAGAACATATTTATACTAATTCACCATAAAAATAAATATTACGAAAAGGAGAGATGATTTATGTCTGGTGAAAATAACGAGAATTTCAACAATAATTTTGGTTTGTGTGTGATCTGATTTGTATCTATCATTATCCATAAGTTTTAGCGCCCGGAATATTATAAGACCCTCTCTCTCTCTCTCTCTCTCTCTCTCTCTCTCTCTATATATATATATATATATATATATATATATATATATATATATATATATATATATATAAATATACGTCCATCCTCGTCAAATATATTCCTTAACAGCTTAATGGAAACATGCAATTATTTGTAGTTATCATGTCCAGATGCGCTAACAATGTTTGAGAGGGTTTTGAGTTATCACTTCATCCACGGGAATCTTATGGAGGAGGGTAAAACGTGTAAACGTAAAGAAAGTGACATTATTAAGTTGTCACATATTTGCTGTTGGAGCAGACTTTGTGTGTCCATTGATATTAAATTACACATATGAGAAGTAGCGGATGTCGGGTGCTTGTGTCATAACACGTTTGTTCCGTGATGACATTATGATGATGTTATAGTATTGCATGTTGTAGTTGTCATCGTCATCTGAATTTGACTTATTTGTGGATGTGTATCAAGTACGAGCTGGTGCTACATTGAAACTCTCAATATCCGACGAAGTATCAGGGCATTATTTTAGTGTTGCCACCGACGCTCACATGCCTTATCTGTTTTCGCCTTACAGCGCTCATCTACTCTTACGATCCATTAAACTGTGAATAAACTGACCCTAGATACGAGCACTTTGCTCTAAATTAAAAGAGCAAGTCCATAGGAGGGGGGATAATGGAGAAATCCTACCTTCATTAAATATTCGTACATTCAGATGTGCAAATGTATCCTCTAAAAACGATGGTTTTGATTGGTTGTACAATACATTCCTCAGAAACAATCCCATAAACCACCAATTCTACTTCCTGCTTCCGCTTGAACCAAAATTCGTGCGAACGCCTTTCAAATTTGAGCGATAACGATTAATAATTGCTGCATCTTAGTTACCATATTCTCGATTCATATATATTTAAAAATTGTTAGACATATATGTAATTATAATTAATCACGCTTTGATTTATTTTACAGTTTATCATAGTGCGCAAATTTAACAAACTAGTTTGTATAGACCATAGTCACGTTACCAACTGCCAGACCAATTTGAATTTTCGTTTCAGTCCTTTTAAGTTTTATCAGTTTGACTTTATTTTCTATTTGTTGTGAATATTGGCTGAATTTATTTGATATTGTACTTGCATTGCTAAGGTTTTTTGTTCATTTATATGTATTAGTGTTTAAATTTGATTACTACCTAAGTAAGAAGTTTGCATATTCACATACTAGTTAAGGTATTGGAACTGATAGCGTGAAGAATATACTAGAAAATATTTTATTAGTTATATTCATTTTATACGTTTTTACCCCAAGATAGTAGTTTGTTTTCTGAAGTGTTTATGATTAACTTCCATTTTATTACACTTGATCTGGTGTGAAAAGTATAATTTAGTGTTTATGTAATTTATATTTTCTTTTTAGAAAGACAGTTACTTCTTTTAAATAGTGGATATTCATTTCATATTCATTGTATATTTTGCATAGCTGCCGCATACTTGTCAGAATGTCGAGGAGCATTTTCGTTGCAGGTGATTCCAATTTGAAGCAACTCAGTTGTCTTCTGAATCTTCCCAACTTATTCCTGTTGATTATTCCTGGTGCGAAATTGGTTGGAGATGTCACCAATTTTATATCCAAAGTGTTAGATGTTGTCCGAGCCCCAAAACCTGACCTGCTGATTCTTCACATAGGTTCGAATGATGTTGGAAAAGATGTTAGCATATTTACAAGGTATTTTTGCTTGTAAATTTGACTTTGAAAACATTTATTATTTGTGCCCAATATTTGCAGCATAACTATTATAAATTTCTATTGTATATTTAATGTATTATATTGATCTTACAGAGTACAACTGGCTAGTGATGAATTCCAAATATTCTCTCTAATTATAATATGGCCAGCATAATTTTCAATAACAAATTTACATGATTAGCATCCATATTGACTACTCGTCATACAGTCTAAGACATTGACCCTGATATTTATGTTTTGGGGTCAATGTTTTATTACCTAATTAATTGTGCTTGTGTAGCATGTTTTGATGTCACCTAGCATCATATTGAGAAGTCAGATTTCAGAAATATCTGAAACTTTATGCAGCCCGTATTGATGCTTTTCTACAAATTAAAGTCACACTGATTTAGCGAGATTGTTCTTACTCTGATGCCTTTTTTCTAATAAATTAAAATTCTCACACAATCATGTGGACCTGATTTCAAGTTATGTTGGCCTACATTTCATTTGCCTGAAATGTGATTTATGCCGGGAATGCCATAATCAGATTAAGTTGAAGTATGTTTCTTTAACAAAATGAACAAAAACATAAAAGTATTGAAGAAAGTGTTTCAGTAGCTTCATTTAATTCAAGATTCTTGTCACAATTTTAACTGATTTTGGTATTCTCAGCTTCCAACAATCTACATTTATTAACTAATAATCCACCAAATGCCACAAATAAACAGGCTTAACATCAGGAGGAGGGTAACATTAATTAGGTAATACATATTGCACTTTATGACAATACACTTTTTACATTGCTACAACAAAAATGAAGTGTGTTGATTGTTCCGAAATCTTGCCATATGATGTCAAAATGGGATATTTATTTTTGCTTAGAGCTTGAGAGTTGAACAAAATAACCCTGGTAGCAGATGCTTTTAAATTTTTGTATCATTTTCTTTATATTTCCCAAATGGCAGCAGTTACTATGGTGGTGAATTTCTGAAATTTTCAGTTTTATTAGTCATGTTTTGTTTGCATTTAGTTAATACTTTTTGTGCACTTCTTGCTTTCAGTTGTTACAGAGACTTTATTCGTCAGCTGCTGGAAATGAATCCCACGATGCTGGTCACTGTTTGTGGAATTCTGCCTCGAACCACCAGTAACTTTAAATCTTTTCATTGGAACTCTACTGTTTTACCAGACTTACAAAGAGGATGTGCTGCACTAAATGATGTCATTATGAGCTTAAGCCGAGAATGTGATAAGTGCCATTTTATTGACTATAACCCATTATTTGATCGAAGTATGCATTTGGCACGTGATGGACTCCATGTAAATATAAATGGTGCATATGTATTGAAAACAGTATTGGAGTCATTTGTTGTTAGTTTGGACATGGAGCAGGTAAACAGCGCTGAAAAATTGTTATCCTTGGACCTTGTCGATACCCGTATGTCTTATGCGGATGTAGTGAAGCAGTTTCCACCCAGAGATAAACTTAAGTCGATGGATTACAAGGATAAGGTGACTAACATAAATTATAGTTTTTACATAAAATCTAAACTTGCTTTTAACATGAATAAGGTCACATATTCACATCAGTCTATATTTGGTAAATGATTTTGGTATTACAGCAATATGTCCATGTTAAATCATAATGTTCTGCCCCTATTTGTTTTTAGAAAATGTCAACTTCATGTTTGTCCTTTTTAAAATGACAGGTAAAATTATTAATGTGCTTATTATATACTTAAGAGTAATTGGACTGACCAAAGTACAGAATTTTTTGTTTACATATATTGTTAATGTTTTATAATTATTTCATTTAAGGAGAGCTGCAATTTTAGCAAAAAGCCATTTATTCCCAAATTCAGGAGGTATAAACGATACAGAGTACCTGTTTCAACACGAGTTAAAAAGGTATGAGCATTTTGTATTAGATAGAGATAAAGATAAATTGAAAAATGTATCATCTAAAGTAAGAAATTATACTAAAGTCTCCCCTGCCCCCCCCCCCCCCGCATTGTTATCCCTATTTTCATGAGTCAGTTCGTCACATTTTCACATTATGGCCATAAATCTGCAAAGCTTGATATTTTTTCAATAAAATCTGGGTCAATTAATCTTCTTGACCCGGCCACAACGTCTTTTGAATAACTCCTGTCTTGAATTATATGTTGTATAATTTATTTATATTGTCCTAGTGGTGTCATATACCAGTTTCAACTACATGTTCCACTTCATGGTTCTGAGTCAAAGGTTAGGTTAGGCCTACGTCAGGCTTATCCAGGCTGCAACTTTTTAGCGATATCTGGGTTTTCACAAAGATTTCATAGAATTATTCATATGAAACGTGAATCATATGATCATGTGTCATATCTACACCCACCCATAAATTGTGAAAGTCATTGACACATCTATTGTTCATAGATCAAAACTCTTATACTCTAGCTTTATCTGTGCAGTAACTTTCTTTGTCATAACTATCTAATGCCTACTAGTTTTGCACTAATATTTTAGCGGAATTGTTTCAGTCGACCTGCTTTGTGTTGGGGGTGAAAGGTTGAATCAGATATACCACATGTACAGGCTGGAATTGTTATAAGAATTCTGATTTTTCACATATACAGTGATGTTGGTTATATAAACTCACACACAGAAAGCTTGGAATGTCCAGGTATGGTTCAAGGGGTGAAATAGACATAATGTAGCTTTTGTCTTGTCTCAGAGTTTGAAAGTCTTGTTAAATTTTAAAAATAGTTTGAGGAATTGTTCATATGAATCCGATGCTGTCAAGTCCACTCACACTCCAAAAAATGAATGTCAGTTTCTCATAGTTGGTTCCAGTTATGTGACTTTCAGCCTTAACCATCTCACAGTGTGTTAAAATGGCATTAAACATCAGTTCCATCACCATCACACCATTGCCTTTTGAACATCAAAAAAGTGGGTGTGGGAAGAGACATTTTTATTTCTTATTAAATCTGAAAGATTTTATAAATAAATTTCATGATTATTGTTAGTCTATTTTCCAAAATGTACATAGCTCGCTTGTTTCATAAGTTAGGTTTCACAGCTCAGGCAGATATATCATTCACAAGAAAAAGATATCAATTTTCTCATCCTGACATGCATCACTGTTATCTCTGCTTTATATTTATTTTAATTTCAATAAAAATGAAACTCTTTTCAGTCTCATAGAACTAGATTTTGTTCTCAGAAAAGGTTTGTTTTTCTCATGTTTTTATTATGTTGATTCCCTTTTTGATATTTCATTTCTGTTCATTTTTTACATTTACAACTAAAATGATTAAAGGTGGATAAATTGTAAGCCAATTGTCAGGTTATATTATATCATTAATCATGTTGGAAAAGCAGAAATATTTCACATTTAAATACAGAAGATTTCTTATTTACATAACAAGTTTTATTCTTAAAATCCTATGATTCAATAAGTACCATCATTATTCTAGTTGAGTTATAAGACCAGAAATTTACCTCTGATGTTGCATCTCATTTGTATTGCAATCACATTTCAGTAAATGCATATTAGCCCACTGTCATGATAATGTGTGACACAATATGTCTTTGGCATGGTTTTGACATCACTATATACCATAGATGCACAAGCCCTTGCCAGTGGGCCTAATCTGGCGTGTGAACAGTAATAATATTAAAGAAATTTGTTTTCAGCCCTCGATTGGTCTTAGAAAATGCAATCTGGTCTTTGGCCAAAACCGGTTTTACACCCTGGCTATAGACTGTGACAAGGAAACCTTATAGTTATGTAACTGATAAATTGTTAACGCTTCATTAAAAATCCAATAAAACTAATTAAAATCTTTCTCAGATGACTCCAGTTGCTCTTTATCAGTTACTATACAAATGATGACATAAATCATGCCACCTTATAAAGTTAATGCGATCTCTGAATGTGGATGTTAATTTACAGTACAATTATCTTTGTCACAATGTGCATGTTAATTTACCATTAAATTATCCTTTCATCAGCACATAATGAAATCATGCAGTGTGGCATATCTTTATTTACAGTACAAAAGCTCAGTATGTTCACTACCTTCTATATTGTTATTTTTTATAAAATTACTAGTTATTATTCAGTCATAACAAAATGTGTTCATTATGGACCAGACTGGTTTCTTTTTTCTTTCAATTCATTTTAATAATGCACATACTTCAGAAATGAAATTTGTTATATTGTTACTACTAACAATATTTGTTTTAATTTTTAAAAAAATTCCCCTGGCCTGGAGAAGTATAAAACCACTAAAAAGAATATATACAACACTCATGCAATGAGAATTTTCAATTTCTTTAAAAGGTATTAAAATCGTATTGGGGTTCCTGTGGGTATTTATGACAGCCAGTGTGTTTCAAAATTAGTGATTAGTTAACTTTTCAATTATTGTTATAATTTATAACCTAAATGCATTTGTTTTTACTTCATTTGTACATTAAATATTCAAACAATGTTGTTTACTGCTTTAATAATTGTTTTATATTTTGCCATACATTTATATGAAACATAAAAATTACAATATTTGGCATTCTAAGAAATAGAGGATTGGTACTGTACATTTAATCAATTATGTAAGGCCATGCCTGCTATAGTTTCCAATTATAGAGATTATGATCAATCCTGCAGCTTAGTTAAAAAATATGTTAACCTATTCTGCATGTCTATTTATAGATGATAATACTGAATCTGTTCACTTATACAAGAGCAAAATTTTCACACTGATTATATATTTGATTCAAGTTTATTCAATGTGCATGCGTTCATTAATACATACATTATGGGTGTGTCGATTGGAACCTGTGTAAAAGCAGCTTCAGTTTACATACTTTGTTATAGTTGTTAGTATTTAATATTGTTATTTTTCTTGTCTTTCTTTTCCCTTTTTCCAAGTGATATTTTTTTACTTGAGCAGGAAAATAATCATCAGTTATGCTATTATTTGATGATAGTAATTTACTGATATCTGTACAGCTGCGTTGCTACATTATGATTAATAAATCATCTGAGAATTGTTAACTGGTAGTGCTTGTGTACTGAACATATATACCATCATAGATTAAGAATGGCCTATTCATTTCTTTTTGTGGAAAACTGACATTGCCAGCAATATGAATCTATCTTAACATTTTATATAAACTGCATATTTGCTAAATGGTAATAATAATTGAAATTACATTTTTATGCATCTTTATTTCACAATAATATTTTATATTAGAGTGAATATTCTTCATCAGATTCCACCCCTTACAGCCAATGTGTGTAGCCATCATTATAATATTGTTCGCATATTCTTATTTTTCTTTAAAAATATTCTCTTGAAAGACACGTACGTATTTTTACATTTATAATTCGAGTGACGCATTTGCCAGGTCTTTTATTTAACTGTATCAGGTGTCCTTTTTTATGTGTCAAGAGTTATTGCTGATACTTTGATAAGTTTGTTTCAATTAATTTTTTTCTCAGGAAAATAACTATTGAAATGTTTTTGATGATATATACTTTTTATGCAGATTAGAGCAGCATGAGATAATAGTGCATGTCAGTGAGGATGTTGCTGTAATATTGCCACCAACAGCTATTCATAACATATACAAGGTAATTGTTTAGTATTAAGGTATAAATGTTAATTATCAAAGTATAAATGTTTCAGTCTGAAAGTTTAAAAAAAAGTTATTGAATAAAAGACCGGTGCTGTTTGCGGTATTATAGTTTGTTATAGAAACTACAGTGAAAGTAATGACTTTGGAAATTTACTTGTTTTAAAAATATATGATAATATAATTAACAAGGTATTTAGTTATAAATTTCAGAGCAAATGATGATATAGGCACCTTTGCATATGACTGTGTTAATGACAACATTTGTTGTTATCAAATTTGCTTGATTTTGTGCCATCATATAAAGTTTAACTTTCTAAGGATCGACATATTCATGCTGCCTGTACACACCAGAAACCAAAAGTGAAAAGATTCATCCAGAAAATCATCCCTGCAAAGGTAAGTAGAAAATACTATACAATTGTTTTTTTCTTATTTTATCATTCTAAATACTGTTTTGTGGCTAATGTTTTCACATTTGACCAGTAAAGAAGAAATCTGATCTTGAGATTTTTTATATATATTTTTGAATCACTGTTCTTTAATAATAATGAATACTAAGCTATTAAAAAGTGCAGCATTGTTAACATTTAAGTGCTTTTCTATTTTCCTAAACACTATTACTGTTGAAATATTTTTATTTTTTAGGTATTCTGCTGTCCTGAGTGCCGTGTGAAATGCACTAAGGAAGACTTTCTTTTGAACCATTACTTGAGCAGACATGTTCCTCATAGAAAGAAAATGGAGGAGATCATGTGTATGTTTCTTGAAGTAGTTATTGCCAAATTATTATTAAATTTTCAAAAAATTAATCCAGTTAATTTGCTTATTCTTGATGAAATAGATGCATTACAATTATATTGTGTTATATATTTGGTGCTTTTGACCTGTAAATTCTGTGATATGAAGTTGATTGTTTTTCATGTTCCATCATAGATACACAAATATTGTTTTATTCCTTAATTATTACTTAGCTTTTTGTTTCCTCTTTGTAAGCCTTTTCTTTAATCGAGTCTAAAACATGTATTCCTTTCCAGATAAGGATGCTTCATTCAAACCAAACCATATGAAGGTATGATATATATTAGTTTCTGCTTAAATACAATTCAGAACTTAATAATTTTAATTATGTTTACCAAAATTATATTTTGGCTTCTTGTGTTAAGGCAGCCATCACTTGTTTTGAATGAGGACAACTTATACTACTTCGTTTGTTTAGTTTGTTCCAGAAATACTTACATAACTAATTCATGGTGTACATTTTTTAATTAATGCATATGATTCATGATTGGGTATTTGCGCACACACACACACACACACATAGTTACTTCAACATGACACATAAAGTTGACTTAAATAAAATTATTTCTGAAGCCTTAATACAGTCCATGTTATATTTTAATGTTCCTATAATAATATCTTGAAAAGATATCAATTTTCTTTTTGATGATAATAATTCATGCATAAATTAAAATTTATCTTCCAACATAATCAGGGTACAATTTTCATCTTTGTTGATATCTGTGTATGTATAGCTATTTAATACTTCTAGTGTCCTATTTATAAATGCTCAACAACCCTCAATCATTGGCTTTATAGTGAATTTACCCTTTTTCAGGATGAGATATATACTTGTAAAGCATCCAGTCACATAAGTTCCATAACTGATAGTGATTTTATTGCATTGGATGTTCCTGAAATGCAGTTATTTGGTAAATATACATTTCAGTATTACAGTTATGTATCTGGTCTGTTTACTATTTTCATCTCTCTCACTTTCTGAGTGTGTCTATATATATATATATATATATATATATATATATATATATATATATATATATATATATATATATATATATATATATATATAGTGCCATCCTAATGTGCCGTTTTATTAAGACTGAGGTATAGAATGTGTAAAGTGGAACTTTAATGTGACTTAATCGTTTTCCCTTTATTTAATTTGAACATTATTTTGTGTCTTTCACAATAAATGATTCAACATTTATTTGTCAATAAGGCATGAATAATTTCCTTTCAGACACGATACTCAGCTTTGTGGATTTAATGCCATATATCATCCGTGATAGTCATTTTTTATCAGAAAGAAAACCAGGGTATTACGATATAATATTTACTCTGGCTCAAGACGCTGATGCCTTTAGTAATATCATTAAGCAAATTATCAGATCTTTCTTATGCTGTTTCTCGCCATTGTATAAGCACATACCTTGCATACTCATGCAAAATTCCTGTCAACAAAGTGATGCCATGCCACATTTAACATCACCTTGAATACAGTTGTTACATATTGTTGATGGATGTTTCGTTCATTTATTATTAAATTTATCATCTTTATCAATATATAGGCATGAAATGTGAACAAAGAGACAAAAGAGATCAAACAGTGCTGTCAAACTGTTTGTCATTTGTAAAGAAAATTGCTGCATTTTGTTGGAAGAACTTTGCAAAAATGAAACTGATCCTTTCTGGTGATGTTGAAGAAAATCCTGGACCTCCAGTGGTAATTATTTCTATATTGTCATCTATACCTTTGTGAGAAAGCTTGCCAGAGCTTCTTATGGGTTGGTTGTTTTTCCTGGGGTTTTCCCTGGTTCCTCCTCAACCAATTAATACGGGCTCCCATGTATAGCCTATCGTGTGCTAAAAAATGGCGTTAAACCCCACAACAACAACAACAACAACATACCTTTTGGGTACACACATTTTATTTTTTTCTCCCTTCTGTTCACAATATATATATTAAAAATTATCATACGAGGAATTGATATGTATATCACTAAAACATAATATGTATCAATGAGAAATAAGTTCTAGGAAATTCCTGATCGGCAAATATAACTAGCAGTAGTGTGTACAGTCAGAACTGTGAACGTTTCTATGCAGTGTGAGTGATCATAATAAACCAAATTTAACTCATTCGGCCCCATAGGTTTTTGTCTTTTTTGCCTGAAATGTGCGTAGGAAGGACATTTGGGGTACTATTTTTGAATACATCGTAATACAGCTGTTTTAAACAAATTATCCATGAGAATAATGACTAGTTGTATTAGAAACATCAATTTCTGCTTCAGGGCTTTGAAGTAGGGTACAGCCTCATCACGCCTACAGACAGGATCGGGGCTGAATTGGTTAACTGCCAGTGTTTCCTTAATATACAAGATTAGCATTTTAAACTTATTTGTTTTCCTGGTCATCTTTTTCTCTTTTTTTTATACTTTTAAAAGGTAGGAAAATACTTTCAAACAGGTTCAGTTTTGTTTAACACGTGAATTAGTTCTCATAGTTACAGTATTTTAGTTCCCCATATCATGCCCTATTCTTCTAATCTAGATCGAATGTTCCTGGGAATCTTGCACAGAAACATTCCAAACAGAGCAGCTTTTAGGACAGCATGTAATAGGTCATATTCATCCTGGCATGTTATGTCAATGGAAAGACTGTGCTTTTACCAGTTACGATGGAAATGAGTTGGAAACACATGTATTAAAACACATTTATTTGGTATGTAATCTTACAGTTTTTGCATTTTTTTGTCTACATTGTAGAGTGTGACTCAGTTATTGTCATATATTTCTTTTTTCATTCATTCATGAATAATGTAGTCCTTAAAACATAATAATAGTGCACTGAAACTTTTGAAAATGTCAATCACATGCTACAGTCATCACAAATTGGTTACATCACAGACAAAATTAAATAAGTTGGGCTATGAAAATTATTTGGCCTAGAAAAATCTGCTGTGGCCAGTAACACTAGTTTGGTCCTTATGAAGACCTTAATCATAATTATAGTAACTTTGTAATGACAATATTAACTGCTTCATTATTACAATTGTACTTATTTGGCTTAAATATTCCATATACTGTGTAACATATTAAAATAATCTTCTTCATAGTAACATTAATGAAGAAATGTATTTCAGCAGTGGCAGGTGAAACTGGAAGAGGAACTTTCTTTCAAAACCAGCTACAGCATTAGTCATATATAAAATACAATTATTTCTGATGACCTAACCATGTTTTTGGTTACTTGCTATGAATTTCTTCATCTTTAAGTTGTGAAAATCTGACTGTTGGTGAATGAGAGCCCAGTTCTTTATTCACTGTCATGGTTTTAAGGCCATCTTGATTATCATATGAGTTAATTCTTGGACAACATTTGAATGTTTAGAATATATTTTGTTTTCAGCTTCTTTATGTACTGTTCTCTGGAATATACATGATATTTAAGGTTTTGTTGTAATGAAAAAAATTACTTATTTTAAACATTTAAAAAAAATATTTTATCACATTTGCAGGAACAGTTTTCTTTTCATTCCATTGAAAAATGGCAACAAGGTTTACCTCTTGGACAGTTATCAAAAATAACTAGTGATCTGCATTTATGTCCAGTGCCATTGGTGAGATATTACAATGATGGTCATTAGAAATGCGCCTTGAAATTAAAAAATGCATGTTTTTGGTTCACTGATAGTTCTATTTATCACATAGCTTTCATTATCATATCAGTTATCCATATTGTATGGTATAGTTAAACTTAGGATTTCTTAATTTTCTGTGATCTAGTTTTACCTTTATTATTTTGTAACATGAAATTTTGTGACAGTTTCTTAATATTCCAACTTTAATTATTTTTCAGTGGATATTTCATGATAAGTTTTATTTCATTTGCTGATTTGAAAGTAATTATTTACCTAAACTAATTTGTTCAGTTCCTATATTTTTTTTTCCTCTTACATATATAAAATATTGCTATATGCAGAATGAGCAGTTATATTGGAACTGATTAAGACAATATTCCACTCGAGGAATAGTTTAATTATAATGTAATACATTACTACTAATGCGTACCTTGATTATTTTTTATTTTTTAGGTAATCAGCTCACCCTCTTTTCTCATTTAACTTTCAGTCTGTGTGTAATGTCTCTCATACATAACAATCTGCATAGTTTCCTAATAATTAAGCTCATTTGATAACATTTTGATGATAACAAAGATCTTTATAAAATAGTATTTATAGTGATATTCAAGATGTTTTATTTACAGTTGACTTTATTTTTCTGTCAACAGCGAAGCAAACTGCATCTCCTTTTACTGGATGAAGATTTCAGAATGCCACCAAAATACCCATACACTATTGAAGATCACAGCCAGTACTTATCTATGCTAAACAGTTCCAATGCTCGTGAATTTGAAAAGCAAACTGCAGAATATATTTGCAAGAGGCAGCTTCTAGGAGAAAAGTGGACAACAGATGACAGTATAGAAGTTAAAACTCCTGTGTCAAATTCTTTACAGCAGGAAGCCGCATTACATCCTACAGATATTAACAATAAAACTTTATCCAGGAAAAGAAAGTCAGATTTATCAGAAGTTAGCATTGCTAAAAATGTGTTTACAACCAATTTGGAAAAGTGCCATAAAGCCATTTACATAGAGCATGACATCATCAGTCAGTTGATAGAGTGCCATTTCATGGATTCGAAGAATAAGCAGCTTCAACAATTTGAGGATGCTGCTATAAATATAGCCACTTTTCCTAATTGTACTGAGGGAGTATTCGTATTTACTTTACTTAAAATTATAAATGACAGCAGTGAAGCACCATTTTATTATATGCGATATATTGAATCAGGATATTATCAAAATTTTATGGTGGAGAATTTTTCACATCTAATATGTGAGAAATTGACTATCTCAAAAGAATCACTTTTCTTGTGCAACATTGCCACTGATGAAGATAAAAAAAAAGGTAACACAGAGGAAAATGAAAGGTTCACATAAAAGTCATAGCAGACCAGATAAAGTATATAAATATAATTTAAGTAATTTGAAGGAAAGAAAACTACAACTTGCAGAGCATGCTGAAAATTTCACCAACTTGGAATTATGTGCCTGTTTTGTTCTAACCACTCGCAAAAGATTCACTGTTAAAATCGGCAAAGATGTATCGGATGCCTATTACATGTCCTGTGACAATGAAATGCTGAAGACTCCTGCTATTCGTGATATCATATGTCATTATCCAGAGATCAGAATTTTGGATCGTTATGAGAAATCTTCAGTAGACTTTCTAAAAAGTTTTGCTTCTGTTGAGTCTCTATATGAACAAAGTATTATGCTAAATTTATTATCAAATGACCATGGAATTGACATAATAAAATTTCTGTATCGCTTTTCTATCTGTTATAGTGCTAAATCATTAAGGAACAAGGCGCTTTATCTTTACAAGAACAAACAATTTGGTGAATTATTCAAAGTCTACAGAGACCTTTGCCAGGAAAATGATCACAATAATAGTGCCAGTGAAAATATTGTGTATCATGCTGAACCTGCGCCAGTACGTAGGAAAATGTTCACACCACGTGGAAAGATTGTGACAGCAGAAATGGTATTGAAAACTGTTGACCTAAAGAATGAAAATGTAATGAAAGATATAAGTATCTATGATAATTTCAAGAAACAGCTACTTGAATATGGAGATTTAGTTATACAGGTTTTTGATGAGCACAAATTAATTGCTGTCATGAATGACTATGATGACGAAACGGGAGAATTCAAGAAGTCTGAGTATGTCGTGACGACAAGGGAGCAGTTTGAAAATGGAATGTTCTACACTTGTACATGTAAAATTTATCGCACACTTTTAGAATGTTTCAGTGATATAGAAGAAGAACAGTATGATGCCTTGGATATAAATGGTATAAAGTGCATGCATTGTCGAGTATTAAAAGAAGACATTTTTCCAAATATTGAAAGTGATGAAAATGCAGCAATTACAAACATACAAGCAGTGATACAGAGAAGTCTATCATTCAAAGATATGAAGGTAGTTGAGTTGTCATCTTGCCGACCAAATACAAAGAATTTTCAGTCTTGCATGATGATGAAATTTCATTTGTACATTTAACGTTCAGTGACCGTGTTCAGCGTTTTATACTTTCATGTACAAATGGTTTCTGCAGAAGTAGAAAGAGATTCAAAAGAAATGTAGATTTGCTCACTAAAGGAGGAAACCTATGTTGCCATTTGCTGGAACTAAAAAATGCGCCTCATTACTGGATGGAGTTTTCCAATTGTTTATTTAATGATACTGCAGATGATTTGTAAACTGAAGCCTTTACTGAAAGTATGGATGTTGAAATGAATATTGAAGACCAGTTTTCAACAGGAAATGACTCAAACTTTAATGTCAATGATGGACTTTGGTCCTTTCCTTGTGTAAGTACACATTCAGCACGAAAACAGCAAGATTCAAAATTGGCCAAGAACATAAGGGAAAGATACATTTGGATCACTTCAGACTTTAGCAATATCGAAAATGGTTGTGTAAAAGGACCTGACCTTGTGAATGAGATACCAGAGTTTTCATGTCAGTGCGGTGCTGGGTGGACTGATTTAGATCATTTAAATGGTAAAACTGTTTTTGATCGTACATTGACCATTTACACAAAAATTGCACCAGTGCATTGTAGAGTTTTAACACGAATATGTGTTAAAACTGAAGCACCATGTAAAATAAAATGGGATGAAAGGCAATCTCTGTGCATTCATGTTGCTACAAGGGACACTGCTGCAGGTGATGAGATTGGATGGGCATTTGTAAACCAGGTTTTGTGTTCTAAATTGACGTTTTCATCATTTTGTGACCTTAGAACTAAAGATTACCGTGAATCAAATCCAGATTTCCGCACATTCATGGATCATGTAGTATTTAGGAAATGGTGGTTCAGCTGGGCTTCAAATATGATGATAGATTTCAGAAAACCCTGTCCAGTTTGTGGGTTTGCCCCAAATCAGCTTGCATGTGATGGAACGAAAGTTGGAGTTGGGTTTCGCAATGCTAACTTTGAGGAAATAAGCAAACCAGATGACCCTGATACCATCTTACCAACACTGCACAGAAGAATGACAAGATGTTTCCTTCCTGACAGGACAGGCATTGATACAGATAGCTTAAAACAAGCCAGAGAACATTTGCATTACATAAGCAGTGTAATTTTAAAAGAAATACCACAGCAGGAGATTCTGCCACATGAAGAACAATTTAACAGAAATAATTTACTTTTGTCTTTGTTATGTGATTCAGTTAAGCCGGTTTTCAGACGATTTCTTGCACACATGTCAGAGGATGAAAATATTTTACCAGATGAAAATATTGCATTTGCTAATGTTGTTAAAATGTTGTCTACAACAGCTCCTATCATTAGCTTGATCCCTCATACGTATTTGGATTGCATTGTAGAACTTTTGGATCATATGGCAGGAGAAAAGGTTAATAATGGTGGAGATCTTTTCTTCAATAGAAAGATGCAGGAAATGCGTGAATATTCACCTGAAATAAGAGATTTGATTGCAACATCAATGCTTGGCAACATTAATGAGAATGGTAAAGATTGTATACGCCAAGATGTAGTTGACTTCATTTGTTATTTAATAACACAAGTTAGTGAAATAAATGTAACTCCAGCTGAACCTGCATTGCCACAGTTTGGTACTTATAATCCTCCAAAGTTCGGGAGAGCATACTATTTTTCTGAGTCGGGAAAGAAATTGCGTTCAGTCAGAACATTTTCTATTGACTGTGAAAGGAAAACAACATTGGCTTATGATGATCCACCTTTAGATCATGATCGCTGTGAAAAATATTTCTCTAAAACTCATATTTCCGCACCTGGTACTTCATCTTTATTTCTTTGGTTCTGTCCTAATCATGGACATTGTTATGGATTTCATATGACAAATGCCGAAGGACGTAAAGACCCATCAGCATCAATTTATTCCCACTTGGAAACTCCACCAAAGAATATATTTTATGACTTTGCATGTAATCTCCATGAGTATTGTTTAAACCGAGAAAGTGGCTTTTTTAGAGATGTTAGATTCTTCCATGACATTTTCCATGGATTTGCTCACAAATGTTCCTGTGCATATCGATCATCAAGACTGATTGGATTTGACTCTATAAATTCTTCAATATGTGAACAATTTAACAGTTTCATTCAGTGTATTAAATCATCAGCTCGTCAAATGACCCAAGAACATTTTTGCTTCTACTTACAATTTTTCATACATGAATGGAATGTAAGAAAAAGTGAAAGGTATCAAAAACAAATGACAGTTGCTTTAGCTGGAGTTTAGATGTATGTTATAGATCATTGGAACACCTTCATATTCTTAAATTTCTTTGCTGCATTTTCCATTGTTTTGTTTGATACAATTTCTGGGTATATTATTGCAGTTGAGGGAGTAATTTTTACTCCAAAATTTAGATGTGAAACATATTTACGATATATAAAATGATCATAAACAGAGACAAATTTCATAAAGTAATGTAAAGATACTTTTTTCTATTAAAAAAATGACATTTGATATTATTGTTACACATGATAAGATGTCAGATTAAGTTGAAGGTTGAAAAAGCATCCGAAGATTCCAAATAGGTACTTTTGTTTATATTTCTAAGTTTTAAAAGACTTATTTTCGTAACTACATTGAAATAAACTTATTACGGTTTCTACTGTACGTTATTAAGCAGTATTATAGTAAACACATTCCAGATTTTCCATGCTCAGTTTTTTTTTCAGATTATTAAATATAAGGGTTTATTGTACATGAAAACAAGAATCACAACTTTTTGCTTTATTAAAAATCGTTGCCATCTTTTCCAGTAGCAGCATACCTTTATTCTTTCAATAGTTCACTGACATACTAACCATCATTGGTACTCTGCCATAAGAAATGTTTAAGTTTCCATTGGCTCATATGTAGTTTGTCTTGTGCTTTCATCTCTATATCCTGAGATATGTAAAGTTTCCCATTTTTCAATCAGTATCCAAATATATACTTCCCATGTGAGCCTGAAGTTAATTTGCATTAAACAAATCTCATTTACATGTTCTAGCCTCACAAAATATGGCTTCATTTTTTTCCTATGCCGCCATTCCAACTTTTCAACATCCTTTACCTGATCACAATTTCCAAAGCCTAGATCTTTTTAATATCTCCAGTCTTTGCCCACTGTTTCAGCTTCTTAGGGTTTTCACATTTGTTCTTTTGAAGATTTGTCCTTCATGCCTGTTTTTTTTCATCTATTTTTATTGTGTTTATAATCATTTTTTATTATACTCATCCATAATACTATAAATACAAGCTTTAGTACTATTCACTATTGCTGCTATATCTTTAATCAAATGTACTTGACAAATGTATCCATATTTTAACACCCACTTAGACATTTTTATTTGCTCCATTAAACAAAAAATTCTACATTTATCAATCAACATTAGCGATTCACTTCATCATTACCCGACCACTATCACTAATTTCTTTTGGTCTGTTACACTTTAAACATTTGGATTGTAACTGACAAACTCTGATAAAATTATTTTACAATCCTTATGTTTCTCCAGTCATACTTTAAAGAATTATTGTTCATTTTACTACTGTATTAAAAATTATACACTTATATTTTGTGGTTAATTTCAAAAATGTTAACTGGCACAAATGTTGTGTGTATCAGTCAACAGAAAAATTAATAGACAGCTGGAGATCGTTTTAGTTCTTTATTTCATAAATTTTGCTAGCTTTTCTTATTCAGATGCTACTAACATTTTAGTTTTTTTCACTGCTCAGCTCTTAAACTGCAGGTAAATGGCACAGTATTTGCCTTTTTTCCGTCCTTTCATAATGATGTAAATTCATTAATTTTTTCATTGCCCTCATACTTTTATATACATATATTACATTTGCAAGTTAACTCCTGCTGGTTAGAATGACATGTTAATAACATGTTAGTGGTTTGCACTGCTCAGCTCCTTATACTGAAGGTAGAAGACACGACACATTATTAGCTTTATTTCTAATGTTTTCATACTGTTATATAGTTAGCAATTCTTCCATTAACCCCATACCTTTTTTATAAATTACATTACATTTAATACAGGGGCCCCGAGTGGTCTAATTACAAGCAGTTTATTGTCTCCAGGTATTGTCCTGAAGGTCAACGGTCAAAAAGAAATGTATATTTATCAACATAACACTTACCAGAGAGCCATAACTATCGTCCGATCTTTGATGTACTTTTTTTTTTTTTTTTTTTTTTTTGTGTACTCTAATGCTAATGCTAGAGTGCCTGCAAGTTAACTCCTGCCGGACAGAACAACATGTTAATAACATGTTAGTGGTTTTCGCTGCTCAGCTCCTTAAACTGCGGGTATTAGCTTTACTTCTCATGTTTTCATAATGGTATATAGTTAGCAATTCTTCCATTAACCCAATAATTTTTTGATAAATTACGTTACATTTAATACATAGGTCTTAATTTTGCTTCATTATGATATTATGTCAACTTGTGAAATTGACAAGAGCAGTTTAAATTTGACTGACATCATGATGAGTAAGTATATGATTTCCTCATTCTTTAAATATGAAACCAATAATGATAAAATGACCTTTTCTATGATTTTGATACAAACTTATATGTAAATAAGGTTTTAAATATTTTCCTCCTGCTGTTTTATTTTATTTTACTTTCTTTTTGTACACTAATATTAGGATTACTGTCAGATCTTTGTTTGGGGGCCCCAAGTGGTCTGAAGCGCCATCAGTGTTACGGATCACTGTCATCTCACCTCTGTCTGCGTGGGCTCGAGTTGCTGGTTTGGCCTATGTTGGCATGTGAGAAAGCTTGCTAGTAGCTTCTCGTGGGTCGGTGGTTCTTTCCGGGGTTTCCCCGGGTTCTTCCTCCACCATTAATACTGGCCGCCATGTATAGCCTATCTTGTGCTGAAAAATGGCGTTAAACCCTCCAACGACACCAAGATCTTTGTTTTATTTACATTAAATCTTCACTTATTTTGAGAGTCATGGTCTAAACTGCGAATATTCTTCGTTCCTTCAATGTTAAACAAATTTGTATGTTATGTTAATATTCAAGAGTAGAATAAAAATGGCCTAAGTTTTGACTTTTTCGGTGCAACAGATGCACAATTCAAATATTCATTATTTTAACAAAATGTATTATCTGTAATAGTGCTAATATCTTCATTATGTTTATAGCAGCCAATGTTTTCAATCGCGTTTATAATACATTATCCCTATTTAAGAGTAGAACATTATTTCCACTTCTTACTGATAATAGCTTCACATTTGTTTGCCCATTTGATAATTTAATTTTGTTTAAATTTATTTTCTTAGTATTATTCACCTTATCCAGGTAGTAATGGGTCAGGAATCTATTACACCGACTGCCTCATTGTTCTTTATAATTGCACATTACTGTAAGTGTAATAATGGTTAACACTAGTACATAGTATTAGATTGTAATTGTAAATTGATTGCACAATTGATTATTGTTTGGGGAGCTAGACAGAGATATATAAATAATTTATTGTAATATTTTTTTAATAATTATTTTTTGTTTTTTTGCACTCCAATGCTAATGCTAGAGTGCCTGCAAGTTAACTCCTGCCAGACAGAACAACATGTTAATAACATGTTAGTGGTTTTCACTGCTCAGCTCCTTAAACTGCGGGTAGACGGCACAGTATTAGATTTACTTCTCATGTTTTCATAACGGTATATAGTTAGCAATTCTTCCATTAACCCAATACTTTTTTTAATAAATTACGTTACATGTAATACATAGGTTTTAATTTTGCTTCATTGTGATATTATGTCAACTTGTGAAATTGACAAGAGCAGTTTAAATTTGACTGACATCATGATGAGTAAGTATAGGATTTCCTCATTCTTTAAATATGAAACCAATAATGATAAAATGACCTTTTCTATGAATTTGATACGAACTTATATGTAAATAATGTTTTAAATATTTTCCTCCTGCTGTTTTAATTTATTTTACTTTCTTTTTATACACTAATATTAAGATTACTGTCAGATCTTTGTCTTACTTAAATAAATCTTCACATATTTTGATAGTCATGATCTATACTGCGAATATTCTTCATTCCTTCAATATTAAACAAGTTTTTATGTTAATATTCAAGAGTAGAATAATGGTCTAAGTTTTGACTTTTGAATATTATTATTAATGTGGTTTGGATGTATGTAATAGTTACAACACATTATTTTTTCAAATACAGTTTTATGAACAAGGTTAATAATATTTATTTTGAAGAAATATCTACTTAAAAATTGCAAGCAGTTTATTGTCTCCAAGTATTGTCTTGAAGGTTAACGGTCACAAAGAAATGTATATTTATCCACATAACAGTCACCAGAGTCATAAATCTTGTCCGATCTTTAATGTACTACTTTTTTAAATTTATTTATTTATTTATTTATTTATTTTTTGTTTCACTCTAGTGCTAATGCTAGAGTGCCTACAAGTTAACTCCTGCCGGACCGAACGACATGTTAATAACATGTTAGTGGTTTTCACTGCTCAGCTCCTTAAACTGCGGTTAGACGGCACAGTATTAGCTTTACTTCCCATCTTTTCCTAATGGTATAGTGTAAGTAATTCTTTCGTTAACCCAATACTTTTATATATTTCATTCCATTCAATACATGGGTCTTAATTTTTCTTCATTATGATGTGATATCTACTGCTGAAATTGACTAGCGCTATTACCCCTTAGGATAATGACCAACTGATGTTTATGTTTTATATCATCAGTTGTCATATATTTTATTGGGTTTTAGTGAAATGCATCAGACATCTTCATTTATTTTAACTTTTTAAATAATGTTATTTCAAGATTTTCATATAAAATCTTATATTGCTGTATCTGTTGTTATTAAATTTTGTTTTCTTCTTCAAAATACTTTTGTATTATGATTGTGGCTGTCAATAAATAAAATAAAGTTTCCAAAATAACATTTCAATTTTTTTATCTCTCTTACTCGCTCTCTCGATCGCTGTCATTTGCACTCTCTCTCTCTCTCTCTCTCTCTCTCTCTCCTTCCTAACTACCGGTATATTCTGAGAGACTGTGTGCTGTGTCCTGTTCATTCTAAGCCAACTTGGATATGCGAGAAAGCTTGCCGGTAGGTTCTCGTGGGTCGGTGGTTCTTTACGGTGATATCCCGGCTTTTTCCTCCACCATTAAAGGGGCCCCGAGTGGCCGAGTGGTCTAAAGCGCTCTTCGTTACGGATCACTGCCATCTCACCTCTGTCTGCGGCGGTTCGAGTCTAAGATTCAGCCAATGTGGGCATGTGAGAAAACTTGCCAGTAGCTTCTCGTGGGTCGGTGGTTCTTTCCGGGGCTTTCCGGGTTCTTCCTCCACCATTAATACTGGCCGACATGTATAGCCTATCGTGTGCTGAAAAATGGCGTTAAACCCCACAACAACAACAACATCCTCCACCATTAATACTGGCCGCCATGTATAGCCTATATTGTGCTGAAAAATGGCGTTAAATCCTATAACAATGAAAACAACAACAACAACTCTCTCTCTCTCTCTCTCTCTCTCTCCTTCCTAACTATATTCTGAGAGACTGCGTGCTGTGTCCTGTTCATTCTAAGCCAACGTTGATATGCGAGAAAGCTTGCCGGTAGGTTCTCGTGGGTCGGTGGTTAACCCCCAATT
The DNA here is from genome assembly GCA_028554795.2 of Sinohyriopsis cumingii. Lineage (NCBI taxonomy): Eukaryota > Metazoa > Mollusca > Bivalvia > Unionida > Unionidae > Sinohyriopsis > Sinohyriopsis cumingii. The sequence continues at coordinate 6,250,690 of JAPYKE020000055.1, forward strand.
CCCTACATGCGTACGTGCTAAATGGACGGCCCCTAAGTAGTTATTGACATTGGTTCAATTAAATAAACGTTCTAAGATAATAAATATCGATTCAATGCATATCAGCAGTAACTGCAAGAGCAAATGAGGGGCCTGATTTGGATCCTTTTGGCCAGGTCCCTTAGACTTATGTGCGGTGACCACCATCGTGAGCATGGCATTTGGAAATAAACTTTTAAAAAATTATTATATAAAACTTAAGTTACAATTTTCTTCCATCACTTACGGGCGAACCCTCCACCTCTCTCTCTCTCTCTCTCTCTCTCTCTCTCTCTCTATATATATATATATATATATATATATATATATATATATATATATATATGTGTGTGTGTGTGTGTGTGTGTGTGTGTTTGTATTAATTCACAGATAACAGTAACCCTAACCATAACGTAAACAACTGCATTTTACTCCTAAACCGTTTGATTTATTGTCATTAACAAAGCTATAGGGCTCTAAGATACAAATACTGTAGTCAAAACAGCAACAAATCGCATGTCCTTTCAGACCAACATTGCCGTTGGGTGGAAAACTATAGTGATAAATATGGGGATTTTTGTTGGCCGGGAAAATGCCAACAAAACACTAATAGGACAGGTAGGGAAAGCGAATATGAACATAAGCTCTCCGAGATAGACATAACCAGAACATGCATTCCTAAACATGGGTTTGAAGTTCAAGCCAACAACTAAACTTCTACATAGAAAATTTCAGTAACAGGTAAAGAATTTACTAGAAAATTCACGGTAATGAAGTTTTTAAATGGTAAACAAAACATAACGAAAACATAATTTGTAATGATAAAGTTCTTGGTACCCGCAACATTCAGCCTCCTGCGATTCATTGTGATGGAAATAACAGAACGAACTTGTATGCAGGCATCACAGTATATACCCGAAAAATCGCAAAGAGATAAATGTGATTGTACAAAGATTAATAAATTATAAATTTATTGCAAATAAAATTTCCGGCTACTTAAGTCCACCGATAATGTTAGACATAGGCACATTTACACCTTGCTAAAAATTCAGAAATTTCAATCTTGGTCAGTCACTTCTAAAATTCCCACATGAAGGCCCATCGTTCATTTATAGTGAGCGAATCGTATAACATTGCGCAATAAAGATACTCCTTTTTGGCGTGTGTGAACTGGATTTTTAACGTAGCTTTAACAATGTTTAAGCATTGGGGCATCATACCGGAGACATGTAGCATGATGTCCCACCCAGTCACATTATCCTGACACCAGGCCGACCAGTCCTACCACTAACCTCTTAACGCTGAGCAACTAGCGAGGCAACTGTGTATACCATTTTTATTAATCTTTGGTATGGCTCGGCGTGGGTTCGAACCGGCGACCAACCTCATCCTAGAAGGAAGCTATAACAACCAGGCCACTGGGGCGGTCCCTTTTACGGCTAAACATATGGCGTATCAGAAACTAAGTGTTAGGGAACTATTTCAAGAATAACCACGACCAGAAAGCCCCGTTTTAGAAGTTAAAAAATTGTTAAAGCTGGGTTTTAAAAAGTATAACTTTTAATTTAACTGTAATTGGTTCCTACAAATATCTGACACGTTAAAGCCAACCTACACGTGCTAACTCTTGCACATACCTTCCTTCCATTCTAAACACACTTTTATTTGCATTCTGAAATCTCATATTATTAGGTTACACATAGATTATGTTGCAGAAATGGAAGATTTTCATAAAGCAAAAATACAAGGAAAATGACAAAATTACCAAACTCTTAAAAGATGTATCTCGTCAAGGCGCATCTTTTGACAGAACTGTTATAAAATTCGGATGATCTGTCCGATAGCTACAACCCTAACCATAAACCTAACCCCTACATATGTGGGGGCGCTAAGTGCTGCAGACAGACGAACCACTATATACCACTATATACAAAATATCTCGCCAAGGTCGATCTAGGAAAGAAAACCGCATGACCAGTTTCCAAGTAATTACAGGGATATTTCATAAAAAAATCATAAAAGCAACCCTAAATGACAAATATCCATTTTCAAATCGAAACATCTGTATTGATTTTGATGAAAAAGTAAATATCGATAGGGCTCCATGAGACACGGATTGCGGTGAAAACCGTCCGAATCATAATGTCCGTCCGTACGTTATTACCAGAAAACCACAACACTAAACCATAACCCTAATTAACAAGAATGACATTTTCTCCAAAATGACTCAACTGATTTTAATCAACGATGTTTCGTTGGATTACTCTTGACAACGCTCATCTTGGGACACAAGTATCGTAAAATTACTATAATCTGTCCGCTCGATACAGTGCAAAAAGCTCATTTCACATTACAGTGAGCGTTGTAGATCATAGATAAAAAATTTTTTTACAGGAACAACAAAAAAAAAAACAATCAGTATTATACATCATGTCTTCATAAATTGAAACCGCTCCGGTGGCCTAGTGGTTAGAGCGTTCGCCTCGGATGCGGGAGGTCGTGGGTTCGATCCCCGGCCGAGTCATACCAAAGACTTACAAAAACGGTACTAACAGCTGCCTCAGCATTAAGAGGTTAGTGTTAGGACTGGTCGGCCCGGTGTCAGGATAATGTGACTGGGTGGGACATCATGCTACATGTCTGCGGCATGATGCCCCAGTGCTAGACATCACTATAAACTGCCACATTGCAGACATCGTAGCGATATGACTGAAAAATTGTTAAAGCTATGTTAAAATTCCAAATCACAGCACATCCAAATCACATAAATGAAAACATTATATCAAAATTTAAAAGCAACCTAATAAAAACTATTTAAAAAAAATAAAATCAGCTTTTTGTTTAAAATAAACCAAAACCAAATGAAAACCAAACAAATGCGGGTTGCTTTTACTTCCGTATTGGTAATGTCGTGACTGAACACGTAGGTCATCACCCGCGGATTATAACACACCTGATTCTCCCCAGAACACCATTACCACCACATTTATGCATCGAGACCGTTTCGGTGGCTTAGTGGTTAGAGCGTCCGCCTCGGATGCGGGAGGTCGTGGGTTCGCTCCCAGGCATACCAAAGACAGGTTACATATTAAAGAAATTATTATTGAGGTTTCACGACACGCACACACACACACCGTTTCCTAGGCGTACGTACGTTATCTGTAGGCTCCCTAGCCCCCCCCCCCACACGAAAGCTTATGCATTTTGGTTAAACACCCTCCCCCTCCATGCGTACTTACTAAATAGATGACCCCTATTACGGACTTTAGGGTGGTTACCTGCCACCCTATGGCCATATAAAGATGCGGTTACTCTTTTTAAACGATGCTGTCCTCTACCATAGCCAAACCATCGGTTGTTGTTACCTCGATTGCCGTTTCCTCGGTACCGTTGATAGTTGTACAGGCTGCTATTCATATTACTACTCAGTTTAACTCTGTTTGGTCTACAATGGGCTTGAGATATAATGTATATTTTTTTTAAAATTTGAATTGGCCCAGCGTCATTCTGCAAGTTCAGCTGCTTTTTGACCATCCTCATCTCTCGCAAAAAGTCATCATAGTTAGAGAAGGTGTCGAACTTAGGGCAAGTTTGGCTCTTCAGGAGGTCACTCCTCAGGTCGACCATTCCTAACCTCTTAATGTTGAGCAGCAACAGAGGCAGCTCCTAATAACATTTTTTGTTAGAAGTATTCGGTATGACTACTACAATTCCACAGTTAATTTTTGAATGTTAAACTAACGGGCAAAAGTGACAGTGCTGTTCTTTTAACCATTTATATAAATGTTAACTGTACTGAATTCGAAAAATGAAAATAAATGCAGCTATTGTATGTGAATTCATGATGTGCAAAAATTTCCATTGTCCTGACTGACGATCACCAAGCCAAAATAATGCAATGTTTTTTAATAATCTTTCCATGAAGCAGTGGGGGTGGGTGGAAGTAGAGAATAGAATAGTACACTAGTAGAATGATATACATGGTGGTATAGAAATCGGCTGAGGAGTCTCACACCAATAATTGAGGACCATCAATTTCCTATCATTTGTATGATGCAAATATAGGAATTGAATAGCATTTGAATATAATGACAGAGTTACTTGTGTTTCTGCCGAGGGTAATGAATTATGGAGTGAAGTATGAACTTTGTGATCCAGCAGAACATCTAGTGAATTGAATAATGCATGAAAACTTTTGTTTGCTTACTAATGATGATGTAATTTCTGACATGTCAAAGAGAACTTTAAACATGCATACAGTAAATTCTGTATTAAATAGCAGGAGGGAGGAAACAAAATGTTTGCTCATTTTTTGCAACTAGATTAACCAAGGACTTGCATTTTTATATAAATGTGTGTGCCTTAATATAATGATACATAGCATCCTCTGCTGATATATGACTTATTTAAGTCCACCTAAGCTTTATATTCTTAATACCATTTATCAAACACCCTCATGGGCTTTATGTAGTAGCATTATTAATGAGATTTATGAAACCCAGGGTGCATATGACACTGTCTTAAACCATTCAACCACCAGAGGCTGTTTTTATTTGTGTCTGGGAAATTGTGATGCAGACATGTAACATGATATCCCACCCAGTCGCATTATATTGACATTGGCCTCTGTATATTCAAGTACTAAAGAAATATTTGAGGAAGATAAATGGTTTATTCAATTTTTGTTTTATACAGAAAAACAGTAACAATAACAATAACAATATCTAAATACAAACAGATTATGGAATTTAACAATGAAAAAGAGTTAAAATATAACTAAGATGGACATAAATATTACATATGTTTCATTTCTTTCCTTTTAATAATTATTACAAGACCTGTTAACATGTGAAAAAAAAAGCCTTAATCATAATGCAAAGCGCTAGCAGCAAAAATGCAATCTCTTAGTACATAAATTGTGTTATGGTTTTATTGAAATTAATGGTGTTTATAAATCACAATATAAATGTAGTACTAATATTAGTAACCTTACTCTTACCAAGCGGACAGGGTACTAACATGAGCATATACGTGTCAATGGAGCAAGCTGGGTGTGATTCACAACTGGTGCTCTTTTAGCCTAATGTCATATAAATCACTGTTGTCAACCTGAAGGATATACAGCCTGTCATAGGTGGCTTTGAAAAAAGTTGTAGAAGGGAATTTCATCGGTAAAAATTAAATTCCAGTTTCTGCCTGATTGAGTCAAAATGTTTGGTCAAGTTTGATTCATCAAACATTCATTTGCAAGCACCCTATTAATATAACTTTCACTGCATTATTGTAAAGAGAGCAAAAGTCTATAAATTGATTTTATGATAAATACTGTTGACATGTGAAAAACATATATACTCACAAGGAACATAGCCCATTAGTTTTAATCTGCATGCACATAATTTTTTATCAAGGAATATACTGAACTGTTCTTTGCCAAGTTAAGTTTCAGAAAGTAACACTTATAATGCACTATTACATTAATGTGTCAACAGGTACCCTTTGTACAAGAACAATACAACTTTATTTAGACCATGATAATTCTCTCCTTATTTTCCTTTGAAGTAATATTTAATGTATAGGATGTCTGAATAAAATGAAAATAGATCATTTCACTTATAGCAATTATGATATATATCGCTGCACACACAAAAAACATACCTCTACATCCTCTTTATCTTGCTCTCTCTCTCTCTCTCTCTCTCTCTCTCTTAACAATAAAGGGATTAATATCAAATTAAACCCAATTTAAATGAGAAGTATATTCGGCACAACAAAGTTAATAATACTTTGTCTCTTTTAACTGAAAAATATAGGAGAGCACCAGTAACATAGAAAACTTTTTTTAATTATGTGACTTATAAAATTCCTGGTCTAGAACCACATCTTTGAAAAACTTATTAACGCAGCTAAGCAACCAAAGAGAAGAAGAAAATTTACAGTTGCATAAAATAGAGATATGATATTACCATAATAATATTTCAGATCTATATTTAATGCAAAAATATTTCAACGAGATCTTTTATATTTCTAAACTATACAACTAAAATCGTTTCTTTCTAATAAGTCCAACATTTTTATTCGGCTAATCATCCCAGTAACTATCTGAATAATTATTATTAATTATGAACTGCTGAATTGTCCATAATTTGTATGTTTTCAGGGATATTAATCTGTTGAAAATAATCACTTAGTTAATTATGTGAAAATGATTATTTTACTTTTATGCAGATAGGAGAAAATGCGATTTTTGTTTTGCAAATCACCGATTTTATTTTATTTTTTACTTATTATTAAATTAACTCCTTTTTAGTTGCCCAGATAACTTAGCTCCTTGTCTTTATAAAATTATCTATCACCGACAATAACATCTATAATAATAATAATAATAATAATGCTTTATTTTTAGAGGGTGACTCATTAGTCAAGGACTAATGTTGCTTGAGGCCCTCTTATGGAGAGCATCACAATGCACATTATATGAAGATAGCAATAATTGCTGTTTATTTTAACATGTTTAGTATTAAAATACTAAATTCGATTAGATATTAGAAGCACATACATGCTCATGATATCTTTTCTTAAATAGTCTAATATTTTCAGCAGATTTTACATGTAGTGGAAGCTTATTCCACATAACTGAACCAGAATATTGGTATTGTGTTGAAAATGGCCTGAATAAATCCTGAAGATACCCTGGTGCAGTTCCATGTAGACATTTATATAAAAGAACTGCCTTGTGAAAATCTATCCTGTCATATATTTTGAAACATTTTAGTTATATAAATAATGCTTTTGAAGGATGATCAACAGATGCATCTAAAATTACATGTGCTGCTCGTTTCTGAAGTTTATAAATCATGTCAAGCTCAGATTTAGCACAATTTTCCCATACATTATAACAATAATCCATTTTTGGAAGAATATATGACTTGTAGTATAAATTGCGAGTTTCCGTAGGTAAATATTTCTTGATTCTGAGAAGGGCAATTTTGGATGACAGTGTTTTACAAAACTTATCAATATGGTCATTCTATTATAAATTATTATCTACGGACACACTACAAGCCTTTCATGTTTGACATTTTCTAATGGATGATTATTTATTGCAAGAGACAGTTTTGAGTTCCCTTACCTGTGTAGCTTAAGTGATGTCCCCAAAATCATACATAATGTTTTATCTTCATTAACTACCATCCTATTTTGTTGTGCCTAGTTATGGAGTCAAATAAGGCCTGAGTTTAATCTTGTTTGGTTAACTTCATTATCATAACTAGACATATACAAGGTTGCATCATCTGCAAACAAATATGTAATTGTGGATTCATTATTTAATGGCAGATCATTGATATAGATAAGGAAGAGGAGAGTGCCCAAAACTGAGCCTTGAGGGCCCCCTGAATACCTAGTGTGAGTCTGAGAGCTAATATTGCCAATGCTTACTTGTTGAGACCTTTGGTTTAGGTATGATCTAAGCCAGTTTAAAGAAGGATTGTTGAACCTGTAACAGTTCAATTTTTTGAATCAGAATTTCATGATCAATAAGATCAAAGGCTTTCTTGAAGTCAAGGAAAACAATCCCAGCCATATGTCCATTATCCATTTTTATCCATTTCCTTCAGCCAAAGATCAATTAATTTGGTAAGTTCTGTTTGGCACGATTGGTATTTTCTAAATCCTGATTGCATTTTATGAAATAGAGAGTATGTTTCAAAAAATGTATAGACCTGAATGGCTAAATGTTTTTCAAATAGTTTTTACAATACTGATAGAATTGATATTGGTCGGTAATTTCCTGGATCCTTCTTTTCTCCTTTCTTAAAGATATGTGTAACCTTTGCACATTTCAGTGTTTCTGGAAAATTACCAATCATTATTATTAAATTTATGATATGCATTAGTGGCTTTGTAATTACTTGTGCAGCCATTTTAAGAATTCGTGGACCAATACCATCCGATCCAGAGGATTTATTAATATTCAGCTTAATTACAATATCAAAAACATCAGCTTCACTAACATTGGCTACTGAAAATTAATTATCACCAGGAATTTTAGCTATTATAAATAACAGAAGAGCATCAAGTTCAATTTTTTTATGCTAGTCTGGTTCTGAATACTTTTATTGGAGATATTTATGAAGAAATTGTTGAACATTTCCACAATGTCTTGTACAGATGTTGCCATATCAAATAAACAGTGTGACCCCGCTATAGCTTGCTTTGATGTAACACGAATTTGGATATGACATGGCTATGGCATGGCTTCTGAAATTAAATATACATGTACTCTTCTCATAGGGGCCCTGAGTGGTCAAGTGGTCTAAAGCGCTCTCCGTTACGGATCACTGCCATCTCACCTCTGTCTGCGTTGGTTCGAGTCTAGGATTCGGCCAATGTGGGTATGTGAAAAAGCTTGCCAGTAACTTCTCGTGGGTCAGTGGTTCTTCATGGGGTTAGCCCTGGTTCTTCCTCCACCAATAATACTGGCCACTATGCATGTTATATCATAATCTGCTTATCCTGACATCTGGCCTGAGTACTGTATGTTCCGTGAGATCTCATTACTTTTTTTCCTTAAATCATTTTTGGTAGTGGATATCATCCTCACAAGGAACTAGCTCATAATGGATGTTTTGGAAGAAATAGTGTTGGTTTATTGGCCGCTCGCTAGTAATTAATATTTTTATTTTCACTGAACTCTGTAAGTGGATTGTAAAATTAAAGAACACTCGTATTTTCTGTAGTAATCACTACCAACAGAACGGAACACCTGTGTATTCATTTTATGATGGCCTTCTAAAAAAAAAATGTATGACGGAAGGCAGCATTACTTCGCCAACAGAAATGTAACGGGAAACAACCCACCAAAACAGAGATCCAATTGTTGGTCTATCTATGATAACGAGCTTTGCTACAGTCAACAAACTTTTGAACGTATGAAACATAAGAAACTGCTACAACTGACCAAACAAATGCTATTTCCTTTTTTTCTTCATGAAAACTTATGCTTACAATTGCTAAAAACATTGGCACAAAACGCAAACTAAATGTCCAGACTTTTGAAGCCATATAGTCTACATATAATCAAAAGTGCCCCTTTTTGCAAACGCTTTTATAACCCCTCCAGCCCACCATATTTTAGGTAACTTAATTGGTTGGTTAAAACAGGGTTTGATTTATAACACAACTGCGTTCTATGGAGCCAAACTACATTGTTACAGCAAGATCACACTGTATTGCTTTATTAATAGGAAAAGCATGGAAGCATCAGCAAGTGTGATCAGAAATGCAATATTTTGAATATTAATGTACAATGAATTAGCTAATACAGATATGTCTAGTACTAATAATTAGTGAGCCGTAAAAAGTTAATGCTGTTCAGGACTGAGGAATTATGCTTGTGCTCCAAGACTTAGTAGAGGTCACATTCTCTGTGTAAATCTGCTGTATGTAGTAGCTACTGTACATGGCTTTCCGTGGAGAATAACACAGTTCTTCTCCATCATAAGAATGACATTCTTCACTGGATCTGAAAGATAAAAACTTCCAGTAAGCAAGGAATTAAGGGATTTCATATTTATGATACTTATATATTTTACTGTGTGCCTTACAGGTTCCTGTAACTAATGCAGAAAAATAAAAACTATATATATATAGAAAATATATATAGTATGTACGCTGTATCAATGATATACCTCAAGATGTATAAATTTTTCATTAAAAGGAAACAAGACTTGCTGGTATATCAAATTGTTTTATAATGATACTTTTAAATCCATGTTTTAGGATGTATGAATACATACCAACCTCTGACGAGGAAAAAGTGTAATCCAAGTGGACAAAAAGAGAAATAGAAGCAGAAAAAGAGGAATCCACATATAACATGCTACAGTTTCAATAAACAATGATTTATTTGCCCCTCTGTTCTTTTAACATCCTTTACTGCTTCAAGTTTTCATATGTAGCACTTTTAGTTTTAGAAAGCAACAGATTTTCATGTTGCATTTTAAAACACTGTACCAGCTGAGACCATGAATGTTTTGCACACCAGTAGAGCACAAAGTACTGGGTTACTGAGCCTGGATCTGTATTCACTTTTATGTTTGTTAACAATACTGAACAATCTCTCACTGTCAGCATTAGAATGGTAAAGAACCAATATTCCTTTCATAGCCTGACAAAGAAGAGGAAATTTATATCTTCAAGTGATTGTGTCTTTTAGCTGGGAAATAATGTGCCACTGCACATCAACTCTATCTACATTAAGTATATTGTCAGGTAGAATCTAAACTTTATATTTCAGGAATTCTCCTTCCAGATGATCCAAGGCAGACGAGGGTATTAGAAAGTGATATCTCTTGAAAAAGAATCTAACACTTTGGAAGCTTTTTGACTGTCTCTCATTTACATCAGCAACTGAAGCTTTAAAAGCACTTCATCTCCATATGGGAATTTCTGGAGCATGTAATCACAGGCTGTAGCATAATAATCTCAAAAAATTATCATAAAACACGTTCACAGCTAGAGTAGAACTGTGTTCTATGAATTCTCTTGCTTCTGCACCAATAGCAAGATCTTCATTATCTTTCTATTAAGAACTTGGTAAATAACACCTCTGTGTTTATGACATTCATGTCCGCACTTTAGTTCTGCTGCAGATAAGAAGTTCCCTTAGTATTGGAGTTCGTAAGACGAGCCATTCATATATTCATCTTTGAAGGATTCGGGTTTTTTTTTGTCTTTTTCTGATCCACCTGTGAATTTTTTTGAAAAAATATATGTGCTCTAACACAAACATCGACTAGAATACATCTGAAGACTTTTAGAGCCAAATAGCAAAATTATTTCCACATGGCCTGCAATAGATGTCACGTGATGCTGCCCTTGTGTCCTCATCTTTGTAGGATTCTGTTATTTTTTGTTTCGTTTACTTTTGGCTTTTTCTAATCCATCTGTGAAATTATTTGAAAGGAGATATTTTTGCTCTCATACACGCATCGACTCAAATAAATTACACTTTAGCACCAAATACCTATAGACTGGTTTTGTACTAAATATAAATTAGAAAAAAGAATCTGTGAGTAAAGATTAAAAATTAGAAAACCAGTCTGTTGTCTCGTAAACTAAGCCATGAAGCTGCTATGTATAGAATACGAGGTCAAAAGTTTGAAAGTAGAGCATGTTTCTGGGTAATAGGATAGTTGCTATAAATAGAACATAATACTGTTAAGAAAAAGCATGGACAAGTTTACTCTTATATTGTAGTTATGTAGAAGCCATCTTTTCTAAAATATGGTATGTGGGATTAATGGGATGTTAATAAAAGCGAGTAAACAAACAATTGATTGTTTTTGGAAGGTGGATATACCGAAAAAGCGTAATCCATATACGTTTAGGTGTAAGGCGTAATTTAGTGAAAAAAAAGCGTAATGATTGACATGTATGTGTATGTAGTATAAATAAATTTATAGTTTAACATGACTCAAAATTATGCAGCCACAAAAAGTTCATTATCAATGTCCTACAAAAATGTCATCGATTATTGTAATAATAAAGCATAATGATACATTTCAAACAGATCACTGAAATTTAAAGATTATCTGTCTCACTGTCACTTTACTTTAATGTTCTTTACACTGTAGGTACGTATTAAATCCGACCTTCATAGGTCACATTTTCTAAATTGTCATAAAATTTATTATTATGCACAATTTTGCATCACCCCTCACCCATAAAATCCCTGTGTAACTTCTTTATGGATGATATCTTAGAAGTGTATCACTAATCAAAATAACCGATGAAAATTTATTTCACTTGTATGAGATAATAAAAATGTGTTAGTAGATTGAACACTTTCATTTCCAGTATAACCATGATCATCCCATACAAGTTTCTGAAAACATAAGACATCTTCATTATGGTAAAATGCTGATCAACTTAAATTTTTTTAAATTCTAGAGCCAATAGCATAATGAAACCATGATAGCTGGTACATGTAGTTGAAATCACCTTAGGAGAACCTTGGAAAGTGCTTCAACAGAGTGCCCCGGACAGAGGATGTTGGGGTTTTAATGGCTTATGCTTAAATAAGGGGTAACAGGAGTCTGCTAATGTTACCGACTACATTTCCATGGCAAAATAACATACTCATAGACATTAATATCCTCAAAGCATTTGCTATTACCAGTAAATGGGTTATCAATGGATGCAATATTATCGGAACATTTCTAACTCAATTGGCATGTGACACTGAAATATGACATAGAAGCAGTATATGTCAAATGTAACAGGAGGATTCACTGTCACTCACTGCACTAACTGACTGAGGCAATGTGCCTTTATAATGAAACTAAAAAATATTGGCAAAATTCATGACTGAAATGTGAAAGTAAGTTTTGGTAGTTAAAAAAATTGGAGATTTGGAAGGGGGCTGTCCATTTAGTACATACACATGGAGGGGAGCTGGGGTTAACCGTAATGCATACACTTGCGTATGGAGTGGTATAATGATAACGTACGTACGCATAACCTATTCGACTGGGTTCAGTTGGCATTTGAATTTTAGCGGACATGAGACAAACTTTTTAAAGTTACACAGTTATTTCTTGGATGCAGCCAGACATTCAGTGTCGGTGGACGATCTGTTTTATAAAAAAAACATAAATACTATTAATCCTTGATTGTTCATACATGAATTAAATATAGGCCGTTATACAGAATTGGGGTGGTCAAGCATACGTACACAGGTTGGGGTGTGTGTAAAAAAGTATGCATGTGTACAGGGAGGGGTGTAGGGGTGAAGCTTTGCCAGACTTTTGCATACATACTAAATGTATGGCACCAAAGAAGCTGGTGGAAGCCTAAACTTAGTATGTTACCTGTAAAATCAAATAAACTGTTATTAAAAAAAATAACACATAGGAATTAAAAGATCAACTACCAAATATTCAATAACCATTGTAATTCCAACTATTGTCAACTTATTAATGGTACTGAAACTAACATTAGTGAGCAAGACAAGAAATTATGTACCAGCTTTTTTTCCCACTAGACACTGGCAAATTTAAAATTAAGAACTATCATGGGAACAAGTCCTATAATAAATAAAATTGAAGAATGATGCTTGATTGTGGCACCAATAGTAACATCAGTGCAGGTAATGAATGGCCATGACATCACTTTCATCATTTTTATCATCAAAGCGTGCTACTGAATAAATGCTCCCACCATAAATCTTTAAAAAAAAATGACAAATGTGAAGAAAGCGGTAAGCAGTTTAGATTCTGTTGATGTAAATTATTTAGTGTGTAACTATTCATCGTTTAATATATCAAAGGTTGTTTACAAGTCTTTGATTCAGATTTTCTTTGCGTTACAGAAAGTGAAACAAATATAACGAAGCGTTTTGATACTTTAAGAAATATTGTATAATAATTAATAGCAGCAAGATAACTCATTTGTGAAAAAACAATAATTAAAACGCACACTTAATAGTTTGCAATTTAAAATGTACCTGTTAAAATAAATTGATCTATCACCACTTGTCAATCATGCCTATCAAATTAACCAATCAGCGAGTGTAAGTTATACACACCTACAGGCATTGCTTTTGTCCACCAGTTTCCTCTGACAAGCAGCATGTGGCAAAAATGAATAGGTTATTATAAGTATTTACAAAGTTTGCAATGATTTGTTGATTTCTACATAGATAAGGGTGAAAATAAAGAATGTATACGGTATCCTAGTGGGACCCAAAGTGGATGCACATTATGACAATAGTAACTGCAACAACACAATGGGCTTAACAAAACCTAATGACACTAATTCACATAAAACTGGCCGATGTATGCAAAACAAAAGAACATTCTTCAGCAGATACACTAAAGAATTCAACATTAACAAAATATAAAAACACTTGCAAATAAGAAAACATGGTTTACCTTATCTCATGCAAAATGTACAGTAGCATGTATAAGGAAACACAAAAACTTAACGTAAGAATGAACCTTCATCTTTCTGATTAACATACCCTAAAAAATAGACTTTAGTCTGGTAGATTTCTCTTTGCCTTTGATGATGCAGTCGTTCTGGATTTGCCCAATGTCATTACTGTTCAAATGAACAAATGAAAGAAAAAGAATATATTGCATTAGATGTCTATAAATCTTGCATACTATTCGTCAAAACAAAAAGGAATAACAACATACACATAATACATAAAATTGTTTATGAAACATATTAGATCATATTATTTACATCGGAGTCCACTTTAAGTGAGTACTCAGAAATAAGTCCCTACATTTCTTTAAAAAAATAACCCCTCATGATGGCACAACAACATAATCATATTTTTTGGACTGGTGACTGAAGGATTTTCAGCTGGTCTTTGCAACAGTGTCACTTTGTTATAATTGAAAATGTAACTTTCAATATGAAAAATCGGTGGTCACATTAAGCTTTATCACAGTATTGTGTGCTCTGATTTTATCTTTGCCTTATTCCAATTTCAAATATGGTCTATGTGTTAAGTATTTTGATTTGAAATACATGTAACATGAAAAGGAAAAGAAAAAGGTCAGCTTTTATATACTGACTATAAACTTAAAAACTGATGCAGACAGCATTAAGTTTCATAATTTTCACCTGCTTGAACTCTTTAACTTTAAACGTGACTCTACATCACTGTTTTCATTGATTTTTGAATTAAGTTTGCTTATATTTTCACAGAGTGTTTATGTAAATATACCAAAATAACTGTGTCAATGACAGTGACACACACACATACACACAGTATATATCCAGTTCTGTATTGTCTTCACAAAATTGTGAGCTTCATGTTTTAAGCTCATTTGATGTATCAGTATTATGGATAATGGGTACGAATGTGAAACTTTATGCATCCCTTAAAATAAAAATTTCTGTTCATTTCATGATGTTATCAATTACATACTGAACCATAAAATTTTAATAGAAGCAGAGATATCGAGTAAAAAAAACAAAATGGTAGAAAAGTTTATTTGAATTCTATATTGAAACACTTCTGGAAAACAAGCATAAAGTGAAATACTGCAAATTACGCTGGTCATTTTGTTCCTTCTTTCAGAATGATCTCTTGACAATGGATGAATTGTGGAATAAGAAATCAAAACAGGCATTGCCAACTTTTCAAAACAGTTTTTATTTTATCTTTCTTTTTTCATTTTTCCTATATTTTTTCGTCTGATATTTGAAAACCGGGCAAACAAAGCACTGTAGAGTTATAACCCTCTCAATAGTTTTTATCCTTACTAAAAAAAAACAAGTGCCTGTGACTGAAAATACTATTTAAGATGAATTATAATGTAAAGAATAACAATGCAAACTAATAATAATTATTCATGACTAATGAGTTCGTGTGTGGTTTAGATTTTTTAATGAATTTTTAAAATAATTTCCCTCATATTGCTATGATGTCTGCAGTGTGATTGTTTATAGTGATGTCTAGCACTGGGGCATCATGCCACAGACATTTAGCATGATGTCCCACCCAGTCACATTAACCTGACACCAGGCCGACCAGTCCTAACACTAACCTCTTAATGATGAGCGCCAAGCGAAGCAGCTGTTAGTACCATTTTTGTAAGTCTTTGGTATGACTTGGCCACAGGATTGAACCCATGACCTCCAGCATCTGAGGTGGACTCTCTAACCAATAGGCCACCAGAGCGGTTCATGACTGATGAAGTCTAAAATAACTTGCAAGATGTATCGTTTTGTATCGATTCCCCATCTGTTGTATCAATATGTATACCATAGCAGCTAAAGTATGCTGCTAAATGAAAGAGCAGATCATGAACATTCAAATTCAGTTGCATAACCAGCATGTAAATCTGAAAATTAAATGATATGAAATCATCAATGTGAACAAACAAACATTGAAAATTTGAATAATGCACTTAATAATAATAATGTGAAATAACTTACACATGATGAATTGAAAGTGAAATATATAAGACTTAATGGAACTATTGCTTTTAATACAGATACATAGCACTTGTTGCCTTTAGTGCTTGTAGGAAAAATTAATAATTGTGGCTGATACAGGGTAAAATATTTACTTTAAGTTTATTGTAAAATGGAGCAATTGAACCCTTGCGACAAAGATTTTAAGTTTATATTAATAAATAACAGACAATTAAAAAATGACCATACAAAGCATAAGGTAAGGAAAACGTACCATTTTTTATGACAAATTGAAATGTTCTTGTTAGCTTGTCTTTAGCATAGGACTCATCTATAATATTTCAACACAGCGAAGATGTCATGTGAACATCTTTTTGACTATAAGGTGACAAAGCCCTTCTGTAAAGATCCATATAATTATCAGCTGAAATAAAGAAGGAAATAATCATAAATTACAATGATATTTTATGCGCAAAGGAACAGTAAAGATACTATGGTCTAAAGAAAAAACATGTTAAAAATAATGCTTAATTGATCAAATAATTTAACCTAAGAACAGTAAGTTTGGTGATTATAATATGGTGATAATGATGTTAGGGGTTCTCCATAAAGTATGTATGAAACAAATGTGATTTTTTACCACCTTTCCCCTTACAGACTGCACAGAATATATTTTTGTACACCCCACTGTGTAAACATATTGGTGAGTCACCATCCCTTTTCCAAGAATAGCTGGGACAATTGAATTTTGAATGATGAAGTTATTAGGATATTCATTAAATATAAGCAGAGGTTTAAATTATTACTAAGTAATGAAACTTTACAAATGAAAATAAGAAAGTGTTAAACAGCAACTAATATTTAGTATTTTGTATCAGGTTAAAAAGTGTAATAGTCAAAAATCAGAAAGTGACTAAATTTCTGATTCCAACCAATCGAACTGGATTACTAGAATATTTTCAGGATTGTCATCACTTGGAATGACAAAATGACCGATTTCAATTTTTATCACCAGCTTTGACATCATCGAAATCATGAACATCAACAGTTCTTTTCATGAGTGAGAACTATTGTAAGTTGTGTATAATCTTGTGACATTTCATGCTGAACTGTAAATGGTGATAAATTCCAAACACAACACATACATGCTTTTGAATCTCACTATTATAAAAGTAATTGGACAATATGTGTCAAACAGGTAATCAATGTGCCTCTTGGTTCATCCAAATGCAATATGTTGTCAAAAAATGGCAAGGTACCGCTTCACAAATTCTCATGAGGCATCAGGGTTTGGATTGCATAATATGTCAGATCATGAGATATCCCAACCGGTCCTGTCAGAAAATGAAGAATAAATATGTCTTCCACAATGTGCATCATGGGCAAGAACACTACAAGGTAATCACACTTCATAACTTTAAGTAGTAACTGGCTCTGCTTGACTTGGCATAGGAGCCACTTTGCATCTAACTCATCTGCTGGTTATGATTCTGACTTGACTGGCTCAACATCTCTAAATAAACATCAGTTAGCAAGGGATTTTGACAACTGCAGCTGCAGAAAATGCTTATTAACAGTCACCCTGCTGCTAATGCTTTTTCAAAACACTTCACCCTCACTCCATGTATACATACTTTATGGATGACCCATTAGTTTAAGGGAAAAAACATATATGACAGAATGAATTAGACAGGTCAGTATCACAAGCTTTATATAAATCATTAAATATTAATGGTAAATGTAAATTTATATGGACATGTTATTTCAGAGATCTCGGAAATGCTTAATTACGCGTATTTGGACGCCAATGTTTTATCTTGGATGTAATAGGTGGGCGGCAACAATCAAAGACTTGCCTGTCATGCTTCAGCCACCTGCTTAGTGGGTAAATGTGTTGATTCATTAGCTGTGTTGATATTTACATTGACATAATTTAGTGGCTGAACGACCCATTGATATACAGGTTGCCATTATAAGAGTACATTAAAAAAGAACACGATGCAATAGCTGGGTGGCAGGTTCAAAGACTCTAACTGGTGGCTGGGTGGGACAATGTATTGATATTTACTGTGAATGAATTCAGAGGCAGAAAGAACCGGAGATGTAAATGTGGTCATTTATAAGCGTACATCAAATAAATAAATTTATATTTTATTATTGTCTTAATTTCTGAGCAAAGTAGAATAAGCAGTGCATGTGACCTCGGAATCAATACATGCTGAGACTTAAACAAAATACCATTCGCAAATTTGGATAAGTATTTTGGGGTTAAATAGCAAACTGACAAAGACTGTAAAGAGATTCAGAAGAGTACTCAAGTTCCTAGTCTAGAACTGATAGTTCGGATGACACAGTATCTAAATGTATGAAAGAGCTTGGAATAAGACATTCTTTGGATTGATAAAATGTGCGTGTGTGTGTGTTTAACGTAGCTTTAATAATTGTTCAGTCCTATCACTATGATGTCTAAAGTGCGACAGTTTATAGTGATGTCTTGCACTGGCGCATCATGCCACAGACATGTAACATGATGTCTCACGCAGTCACATTATCCTGACATGACACCAGGCTGACCATTCCTAACACTAACCTCTTAATGCTGACCGCCAAGCGAGGCAGCTGTTATTACCATTTTTGTAAGTCTTTGGTATGACTCGACCGGGCATCGAACCCACAACCTACCGCATCCGAGATGGACTCTCTAAACACTAGGCCACCGGAGCGGTGGGGGGAAGATGATGTTACATGTCTGCAGCATGATGCCCCAGTGCTAGACATCACTATAAACTGCCACACTGCAGACATCATAGTGATAGGACTGAACAATTATTACAGCTGCGTTAAACACACACACACGCACATACTCGTTTTCCAGAAATCAACTGGCAAAGAAGAACTAGTATCTTACGGTCCTGTAGTGCATATAAAATATGTACATGGTGCTATGCAAAAAAAACTTAAATTTTCGAGATATTAAACCCGCGATATCGTATGAAGAAATGTAACTGCAAGAACCAAACTAAATGTAAATGAATTCTTACTAACAGTTTCATTATATATAATAGTACTAAATAGTAATAAAACAATGCGATCGTATTACCAATTCACGAAAACTGATAACGGTAACAGTCTGGCGTATATAACGTATGGTTTAAATTCCATTTTAATTTCAAAACTTATCTATTAAAATATAAACTTTTAACGTTTAATGAATTCAAAGTTACGTTTTAAACAATAATAATATAATAATAATAATTCGCATGAGGCACCATGGTCTGGAATGCATAATCTGTCGGAATCATGAGATAAAATAACTGGTCATGTCAGAAAATGAAGAGGAAAAAATGTCTTCTGCAAAGTGCACCATGTGCAATAAAACTACAACATATCACACTTCATAATTCTAAGCAGATATTGACTCTGCCTGACATGGTATACCAGCCACTTTGCATCTAACTCATCTGCTAGTTATGTTTCTGACTTGACTAGTCTTCATAAACATCACTGTTATCAAGGAATATTGACCCCTATCGCTGCAGAACATACTTAGCAGTTACCCTGCCACATATACAGGCTACTGCTTTTTGAATTTTTTTCAACACATCCCACCTCCACTCAATGAATACATACTTTATGCTCGACCTATTAGTGTCACAGAAAAAATAAAGTGACAGAATTAACTAATCATATCATTATCACAAGATGTACCAGTACATGCATTATATAATATACAGGTGACCGCTCTGGTGGCCTAGTGGTTAGAGCATCCGCCTCGGATGTGGAAGGTCGTGGATTCAAACCACAACTGAGTCATATCAAAGACTTCAAAAAATGGTAATAACAGCTGCCTTGCTTGGTGCTCAGTATCAAGAGGTTAGTGTTAGGACTGGTTGGTCTGGTGTCAGGATAATGTGCCTGGGTGGAAGATGATGCTGCATGTCTGGGGAATGATAAACCAGTGCTAGACATCACTATAAGCTGCCACTGCAGACATTATAGTGATATGACTTAAATTGTTTTAAAGCTATGTTAAAAATCTAAAACACATACTGTAATATACAGGCAAATGTACGTTTATATGGACATGTTATTCGTAAAACTCGAACAGTACTGATTGTTATTGTCACCAGATATGGATATGCACTGACAAAGTTATCAATCAACTTAATGCATCCGCTGAACAGACTTCTGATGTTAATGATCAGCTGACTGTAAAATATCAATATGATTACCATAAAGGTTGTAAAATGTCTGTTTTAGGAGATTTTTGGATGGATTTTGGTACGTATAGGATATGGGAAGATATGGACCAGTATATAGACCCAGCAAAGTCTTTACAACTACTACGGTAACATACATTTGAGTGATGAAGCTGTATAATGTATATTTATCATTTAAGTAGACCAAAAAGGGTCTTAAAACTTGTGTAGTTATGTCACAAAATTTATGAGACTCAGTCAATTCAGTTTTTGATTTAAAATGATTAAAATTCGAATTATTTGTTTCCTTTTGTTTTGATTTTCTGTTGTCTACTATACATGAGTGCTTTGATATTTCAGGTCATAAAGTCTGCAATCAGCAAGTAAGTTAATAAAAACAATGACCCTCAAGATATAATTTAAGTCTGTTGTTGTCATTTGTATTAAAATGAATTTATTTTCCACTATAAATCAGATGGCTGTGGGAAACAAACAATAAACAGACGTTATGTAAAGTCCTAGTTGTGAAAGGGGAGTTACTCTGATATTGCAGTAAGACTAGCAACAAAAAAAATAATCTGATAATGGCATATACTTGTATTAATGTTGGAAATTTAATGTATCATTGTGTTGAACAAAGTGTAATCAACTTGAAAAATGGATGCTACTTCTATGGTACTCATTATGCCACCTGTGCCCTACAGCAAGAGACACTTATAAGAAAGAATTAAAGAAATGCATTTGTAAATAACCACCCACAATGACTGGAGTTGCTCTGTGATTGTTGCTGAGAATGAACAATCAATATGAGGATGAAAGTACATATCAACCTAAGACTGTTTGAACAATAACCGGTGTTCCAATGAAAAGTAATAAATTGTGTATAATGCAGCTTTCAAGTCAACACCTGTTAAATGCAAAAGCCACCAAAAAAACGACATTAACATGCTTCACATTTTGATTCTTATTTGCTAACAAAGATTCGATTTCTTAGTCATTGACCATCACAGTAATCATATGATCTAACTCTTGTATAACATTATCAGACAACAAACTGGCTAAACATTTTGTTAAAGTGATAGAAATTTTAAGAAGATATTGATTCTATCTGAGAACATAGGTTAAGGATATTATTTTGAAACAGTAGTATTCATGGGTTTATTTATCAAATAGTGTACGCGTCAGCAATCCTGACATTTTCCCAAAATAAACTGGTGATTTAGAACTAGTAACCTATGGTCATGTGGTACATATAAGTACACAATATGTGGTGCAATAGATAAAATAAATACTGAAAAGGTAAAAAATATCGAGATACCACAGAACCAGTATCGTCGGAAGCTAGGCCACACCATATTGGTTTTTCCACAGGGGCTCGTATCGTTACTTACAACTGACCTGTCATACATGTACTATTATACGATATTTATGTTGTCGAAATATCTAAAATGGGGAGGCAAGGGTCAGAGGAAACTCGGACTAATGTACTATATAATAACTACAATATAGCACATGCATGACAGGTCCATTGTAAACAACGATACGAGCCCCAGTGGGTTTTTCAAAGATTTTTTTTTTTACCAGTCCTCGAAAATTAATAAGGGTAATAAACTTAGAAGTGTTTTAATCGGAAAGAAATGTAATTGCCAGTACCCAAATAAAATGTAAATTATTTCTTAGTAACGCTGTCAGTATACATACTAATACGAGTACTGCCGTGTAGACAAAATAATGCGATCTTATTACTAAAACACGAAAACTGATAACGGTCATAAATGGGTATGAGGCGTACTGTTTCGTTTAATTTCAGTTCTAATTTAAAAACGTGTCTATTAAAAAATATAAACGTACAAAGAATTCATAGATACGGTTATAATAACAATAATAATAATAATAATAAAAATAAATAATAATAATAATAAAACTAAAACTACTAGCGAAATAACCTTGCAATTCAACCAATCCACGAAAATTGATAACGCCACCAATGGCGGTCTAATTTCAAATAGAACTTAAAAAATTGTAATAATAAACAAAATAAAATGTAATTACCAGCGCTGAAATGAAACGTACAATGCATTATTAGTAACGGTTCAAGTATATACACAACCGGTCTGATAACATAATACTAAATTTCCAGCAGCACAAGTCTCAACGTCAATGTTATTTTCTATAAACCACAATGTCCAATGAAAACCATCGTTTCAACAAAGTCATTTGCATATTTGCATAAATGAATATTTAATGACTGGTAGGATTTCTCCATTATCCCAAGTGATAGCTACCATGCGTGTCCTGCAGTTTAGTACTGAAATGTGTATTGTGTGTTTAACGTTAGGTCATTAATTGTCTCTTATAGTTTTAGATAGAAGATATTTGTTTCAGGTTTTAGTTCTAGATTATGACCTTATAAGATTTTACAAAATGAAAACGTGTACAAGCTGAGATAACAGTTGATTGGATATATTAATATTGCGACGTATACCACGTGAGGATGTTTTGTGAAATATGTCAGGTAAAAATAAGTTGCGATATAGATTGGCAAGAGATTCGTGGTGATGAACATAAAGAGCGAATGGGAAAAGTACTGTATTTCTAATTCATGTTATTTTTCTTGTTTAATATCAGTCTGCAGATATGTGTATGGTTGTGTTTAGATTTAGTTTGAGAGGATTCATTTTTTTAAATTGAAGTTACCAAGTACTCATATGGCGATCTGGACAAAAACAAAATTGTGGGACTATTGTGAATTCATTTAAATACGTTCTGGAAAATTACAATTTTAGTCGTTCAAAATGGTGGACTCTGCAGCATATTAAAATATATCGGTAAATCAACACATCTAAGCAAGCAATTCGTTCGCCACACCCTATTATTTTGGACTTGCGACATAACGTTTAAGATTATTTTGGATTTAGTTCAGAATACTCTAACTTCCTCTTAAATTTGTATTGTATAGCTTAGACAGTTAAAGTATTTGTTAAGTTGTACCAAACTTGTCGGGTTTGCTATTTTAAAACTTTTTAAAGACCACAGATCCGTAACGTTAACTGTATACACTAGTATATACATATATACTAGAGTGCAAAGGCGGTAGCACTTGGTTTATAGTTTCAGTACTTTTTCTCCGTTTTCTTTTTAATATTCCGAATAATGAATATGTCCGGTTTTTTCATGAAATGTGCATGCACGTTAATGTTAAACTTTGAAACAAGCATTGGCCATTACGAGAGTGAACCCGGATGAATGTGTTTGATTATTGTGGCCGAAGTCGACATCTCATATAGTTCATTTTCGTAAAGACTAGCATACATACACTGCTGCGTGATGGCGGTACACTGACAGGGAACGTTATTCAGTTTGATCACTGATTTGCCGTGTTGGCGATTTTGTCTTCGAGGTCATGTGGCATCATTCTCGCAGCAAATGTCTATGAAGAGTATTATCAACCTCCCTCTTCGCCACAAAGAAAGCGCTTATGTTATCTGGCAAGTATTTCGTTTTAGAGGGTATCAGCTGACACTAATATATGTAAAATGTTAAGAGTGTCAGAGAATATTTTCAAACATTTGACACTTCGACTTTGTTGTGACTTTTTAAGTTTAATTTGTCTTAATTGTAATTCCAAATAAACAAATTTCTTCATGAGAATGAGTTAAGACGTACCTTTGAAAATTTAAAATTGCCCAAGTCACTTGAGGACTTTCGTCGTCAAAACTGGCATGTCTGCCGAAAGCAGCTACTAGCTACCGTTCGGATTACCTCTGGTATTTCCTGCACAATGTTTGACCGAGAAATTGCAAATGCATGTAACGTAATTTTTAATTAGCTAATTATCAGTGAATTATACGATCAATCCAGTCGAATAAATAGCCAGGGTAGTCAGAATAGATTTCTAGGAAAATATTGATGCAACTCCTTACGCCTACATATATCCAATGAATATTTTGTCTTCCAGAAATACATGAAGTGGCCTGTATGCACGTCGTAATCTGAACTAAATGTGAGGTTAATGCTTAGCTTCGATGAAGCAATGCGGCAGATGGAATAGACCTCCATATTTATATGTGGTGTACTTACTGACTCAAAATGGTCAAATTAGGTCGCCATAGTTGCTCATACTTTTCCCTGCTTTGCACCTAAAAATACTCAATTTCTGGTGAATTTATTCTCGGCTGTATATTCTCATATTATATTACATGGTTTTATTTGCTGTTAACCCCAAAACCTAATTTGAGCTTAATTAAATTTCAGCTTAAACTGTATGTCCCATGTTTATAAAATCATTTATATGAAATGATGAAAAGGTTCATTAGCCTGTTATTGTTATGATTATAATACGCATCTAAGAACCTACACTGAAACGGAACTCAGCCACGTCACCCTTATTTGGCCACCACAAGCTTAATAATTTATTTTATCGAATAGCGTTAGTCATGTGTCAGAGATTCGGATTAATCCCCCCCCCCTTGTTATGCTGTTTGGTTATAGTTATCTGGTAGATGATGACATATGATGTAATAACATATATCTGAGCGGAGATATAGAACAGAACAACACGTGCTCCTGTATAAAAAAATATACAAATTTAATCAATTAGGTAAACAAACATGAAAATGAACGTGTCTTCTGAATACTGCATATTCGCCTAGAAATACACTTACACAATTTATGTGAAATTCAATTAACTGTTCTGTTATACGAATATAACAACTTTCTTCGTATGATCGAGTGACTAGTCTAACTCGAACTGCTGGTATCTCCGCATCACCTGGCAGCTTCCGGTCTTTACAAAGCGCTGTTGGCGTTAGTTACTTGTAGGCGTTGCCTCCCCCATGTCTCTCTCTCTCTCTCTCTCTCTCTCTCATCAGGTTATCAACCGTATTGGTTGCACACTGTGCTATTTTCCAAGCATTTAGTACAGGCATGGAATTATTGTTTCCTTCAGATATAATATAATATTTAATCTAAATACGTGTTTTATCTTCTCCTGGGATCAAATGATATTCCCACTCCTTTTAAGTCACATATAACCTATCGTAATTCAGCGTAACTTAGCTGATGTCAATTCGAAATACTAACATCCAATTAACGTGAATTTATACCCTATATAGTTGCTACTCGCTTCTTGGTCTAACCATGTCATAATTAGACGTCTTTGATAACTATTGTTATGAGCTGTAAATCAATAGTAAAACTATGCCTCTCGGCACACGTTCAGCAGCGGGGGGGGGGGGAGGGGGGGGCGAATCGGACATTTTGTCCAAACGTTATTTGGCTTAATTGTTACTTTCTGCACTCAGCGGATCCGGTGTCGTCAGCGCCTGGTAAAAAAAAAAACGACGTCGTCGTCGTTGTCATCGTCGAGGGGCCAAATCGACAATTGTCCGGAACGTCATTTGGTTTAATTAATACCTTCTGCGCGCCGATCCCCAGCGTCGTCAGCGTCCGATAAGCACATCGACGTCGTCGTCGATGTCATCGCCCCCCCTGCTGCTATGATCTTACAAACAGAGTGATCACTAACTCCTCCTCTTGTAAATCAATTAGGTTACTTGACTGATCGGTAATTCTACAATTAATTCTCGTTAAAAACCGATTATGGCATCGCATATAGACCGGATTAATCGGACTCTCAACGATTAAAAATCCCGGAGGGGCTGTTGGTGAAAACGAATAAAGGATATATCCCTGTTGAGCTTGATTTGATTGCTTGGTATCCACCTGGTAACTCCCTTCGATAACATCACACACTAGATTAATCGCTATCACCGATGCGATATTTACGTTGTACGGGGCAATATGCCTACCACCATCTCCGTTATCGTGTTTGAGGATATAAGTTGATGGACCGAGAAAATCATTAAGAGACTTTCTTAGTTCTGGCGCGTTGTATCCTGGAAACTTGAAATCGGGTAAATCGGCTTCTGTGATATTATACTCGGTTAGGAATTTTTGTTTACTACCATCGCTGTTATCGGATATCATTTTAACGACTCGTTCATTGATATATTCCATGTCTGATATAAGTTGATTTAACACCTCAACGTGTTTTCGTTCTTTTGTTTCCCGTAACTGTTCTAGTTGTAATTGGTAATAATGATTAATCTCGGCAAACATATCAGTGATATCACTTAAAATAAATGTTAATATGGCGACCGATTCAGTAGTTTTCTTATGCTGAAAATACCACTGCATGATATTCCTGTGTTGAAATAAAAACCAACTGGGTGATAACGTGCTTTTTATAATAGATAAATTATCGAGATACCGGGGGGTAATTTCATGATACGATTGCTCATTCGTGTGCAAGTCCTCGGGTGGATTCTTAGGCCATCCTAGTATGGTTCTTATTGAACTGTTATAAATATCAACCATATACCCCGGTGTGTTTATTTCAATCGTCGACGATAACGTCGGTTCATGAACCGTAATAGCGATTTTTGATTCCTTTCCTGTGATCGATTTTATCCTGCGCTGAAATTCTCCATTGATTTGTTCTAT
Organism: Sinohyriopsis cumingii; assembly: GCA_028554795.2. Lineage (NCBI taxonomy): Eukaryota > Metazoa > Mollusca > Bivalvia > Unionida > Unionidae > Sinohyriopsis > Sinohyriopsis cumingii. Next base: position 6,277,347 of record JAPYKE020000055.1, read on the forward strand.
TTGGTATGACCCAGTTGGTATTGTAACCTCATTCCAGTCTGGGGTCCCATCGGGCTTATTTGTCCACGCAAAAACCAGCGAGTTATTAGGTTGTTGTCCGTTAAATGCGTCCGCTCGGATATTAGGCCAACTGTGATATACTCGCAATTTTGCCAGCGCTATTTCCTTTACTGGAACCGGCGATGGGAAGTTCACACTGAATTCGGGTTTCGTTGACGTTATCGATATCATATTTGTTTGTACCGGAGTGGTGTTCTCCGCGATCCGCTGAAGTAATTGAGACCCTTCGGGGTTCAGCGACATTATTATTATTCGTTGTTTTTAGTGTCTAATTTCAACAACCCGGTGGTTCCGGCTTCCAGTTAAAAATCCTCGATTTTTGACATCGCGGAGCTATACAACTGGACCATCGTGGAGAATTCGACATCGGATATGAACAAATTATCAATCGATAACGAGATTAACCCGGATAATTTCGAGTACGCGTCGGATACTATTTGATGTTTTACTGTATACTCGTCGAGTTTTTTCTGAAAACACGATGATATCTTTTTAGTGATTGCGTTGGCGACTCCAGCAATTGTTGTCATCGCGGAGATAGCGATTGGAACAGCGATCGGGGCTATCGTGGTCACCGTGGATAAAATAACACCGGTACCGGCTACTATACCCGATACCGAATACACGACCGCGTCGATGGTGGTTATTTTTCTGCGGTATTTTTTTATTTTTGCGCGGTATTGTTCGGAAAGCGTTTTCAAATTCGCGGAGAATTCTTTTGCGGTATCGAATCGATATTGATGTGACGTCGGTGATACCTCTGATTCAATTACCCTGGTGGTCATTTTTATTTTAAAAGAGCTAATGTTTTTAATTAATTAGACTCGCTACAAATTCCACATACCATGTGATGTTTGTCCTAAATAGACTGCTATCAACGGCCTTAATTACAAACCGTTCAATTGTATTCTTGTCAATGATTGTTGACACTGTATTGTTAAACCCAAATGAACTCGACGATGATATACTAAACTGCATCGCCGAAATCAATGTCAATCGATAAATGCCCTTAACAGTTGCGGTGATATCTACTGTATTCTGTGTAGGAGTCCAATCGAATGATCCATGCCGAACTGTGTATACTATGTTGATGATGTTCTCATGAGGGATTTTTATTTTTTCGAATTGCTCTGCTACTCTCGGTAGTCCGTCTTTAATCGCTTCAACATCAGTTCTGATTGTTCCTATTTCCTGTGTATGCCCGTCTATACTTTTTTTGTTCGCTGTAACCTTAGTAATGAGTGTATTTATTTCCTGTGTGTGCCCGTCGATATTTTGTTTGCTCACTGCAGTATTAACAGCGAGTGTATTTATTTTCCTTATCTGCGTGTCTATATGCCCCATGTTCTCTTTAACCACGGCACTGAGCGTTCCTATTTCCCCTGTATGCGCGGCTATATTCTCTTTGTTCGCATCAACCTCGGTTCTGAGCTTTACTATTTCCCTTACATGCGCGCCTATACTCCTTGTGTTCGCTTCAACCTCGGCTTTGATTGTTTTTATTTCCTGTCCATACGCAGTGATATCATTTATAGTTGTTGTAATCTCATCCAGCTTGGTATTTTTTTTACCAAAGAATTTATCAAAGTTGTTATCGATCCTGTTAAAATTTTTTCGCAACGTGTAAAATTGACCCGACAGCGTTGTAAACTCCGAAATAGTATTTTTTATTGTTGCAAGATTCGGTTCGGTTACCGTCGGGGTCCCAAAAAAACTAGCGGTAGTGAGCTGTATATCGGTGATAGATTTTTTCACCTGCGCGTCAAGTTCGGTCACCGATTTATCCAACCTTGTAAAACCGTCTCGGATTAATGTTATCGTCGATAGATGTTCACCCGGTTTGAGTCGTCCGTCGCTGGTATACAACGCGATAGTGTCCTCGGCGGCATCACGCCGTCGTGTTAAAACGTCATCCAGCGACACATTACTGGATTTCAATTTACCCTGGCGGTCTTGAAATACAACTATTTCGCCCGGGTCAACACTTGTTAAATTCAACATATCAGCGATTTCATCCTCAATTAGTTTTTTTATGTCATCGGTGGCGGGCGCTTCCGTGGGCTTTTTCAGCGCCGAAACCGGTCGTCCCCAAATATCAATCATCGTTATTGTAAAAAAAAACGGCGTTTCTAATTAACCAGCCGGGCCTCTATGACCCCACTAGTGTATTCGTTTACAACCACATGAGGTGGTTTCCGCGATGATGAAATCGCCGCAAGTACGTTCAATACCTCACGGCCACATATCGGTGGGTCGCTTAATCGCTGTGTTGGCAGCGTGGAATAAAAAGCCCGGGCTGAACACGCCCGGATATACCGCATGAACTCTTTCGGCGGGGCTAACCCGTATGAATCAAAATAGACGATCGCACGCGGATCAATCGCGTACGCAACCCAATGAGTTTCCCCTCCGGAGGACCCATCGAGGTTAATTATGCCTGTTTCAGCATTCCTTGGCGCCGCCGGTAATTGATCCCTCATAAAAACACCTCTGAAGTTTTTTATCGCTAACGCGTTTGCGGCGTCTATTAAATCAATAATTAGACATAGGAGTCATTGACTCCTGAGTCAATAAACGGTTCCCGGTAGTCTTAGACCCTTTCCCGAGTACCATGAATACGGGGTTCCCTGTAGTCTTAGACCCTTTCCGGCCACGGGTCGTTTTTTTTTATAGCCTTTCCCGGTTGCCTTTTTCAATGCCATTCCCGCCGCGGTACCAACGGCTCCTAACACCGCCGCCTTAGCCACTGCTGGTGCGGCCGCGGCAATCAACGCTGGAATCGCAGCTAACAGCGGAAATATCCCACCGGTCTTTTCCATGTTTTTAATCGCTGCGGCTGAAAAATCTATTTGAACACCCTTTTTATTCTTCATCGCATTATTGAAATGTTTTATTTGACGCGCCGTCAACGATATCTTATGATTACCACCCGCCATCTGTGACGGCTTCAGCGTTATTGTGGTCCCGTATTGTTTAGCCGACTTTGATCGTAATTTCTTGACTTGACCATCAGTCAACTCTACACTGACGACACTATACGACATTTTATTGTAAACGTGTTTGTGCTTTCAATTACATGTTTTCCACTGGCGCATCAACGATTCTCATTCGTCCTCCAACACCTTCTAGCAGCATTGATTTATCGCTGAGAATGACAGCAACCGCTCTATAATTAACACCAGCCGGGGCTATACGAGCTCGGAAGTGTATATCAACGACGGATTGTCTCGTTAAATCAAAATGCTCCAACGAAAAATAATAAATCGGGTACAGGTTTTTAAAATCAAGTTGCGATATTTGCAAACCAGTGTCGACGTTTTGATCACGACCCATATATGAAAGCAATCGATGATACACACGTGCGACATGGTTGTCGCCGTAATTAAGCTGTATATCCCCGGATGGTTCCTGTTGTCCGTTTATTCTCAGCGAAACATCCCTGACTCCTAATTGATCAAATATCATATGGCTGCGTTCTTGATTACCCAATCGTTCCCTATTCTGTAGCGCAACAAATATATGACGCGGGGCTGAAACACCCTGTTTTGATGCCAGGTGCCATGTAAACGTATCGGCGACGTTATCCTCTTTAGCATCAGTTGTTACCGCTAGCCAACTCAACAACGATTTCCCTCCCTGTTCCATAAATGATAACAATCGTGCTTCCGTGGTAACTGATGGAGTCAGCACCGGCATCCACAATGCCATTTTAGTTAAAATGACTTTACCGGCAGCGACGCCAGCAGCACGCCATATTGCATTGTTATCATCGCCCCTTCGCGTCAGCGCGATTGTATGCTTAGCCACATAGATGACTTTTCTAACATTTCTGCAGAATCCAAATATGTGATGGAGTGGAATCGCGCATGAAAACTGTCGGCGTGGTCTTTTTAGCATCAATATTCGTGCTGCGAATCCCATATTGTAATCATTGTTGATACTCTTTATAATATTGAAATTAGCGCCTGGTCTTGCTCTGCGGTCTGGGTTATTTGCTTCAGCCTGTGGGTCAGTTGCGGTATCTCTTTCTACCAGCACGTTAACGTACTGAAAATGGTCAGCGTTATCGGTGGTGTCCTTCGCAAACATCATAGATGGGCCCGCCGATCTTGTATAATCATCCGAGTATCTCGCTAACCCAATTATCGTCGTTGCAACATCAACCTCGCGTTCTATTGATTCAATTTCTCGCCCGTCAATAAGATATCTGGCGCTCTCAAATAACGCCATGATACCGTTGTTGACGAAGCCAACTCGAACACGATCGTCATCTGCGTATGGTGCATTATCGGCAGCATTTGTCACGAGTTCTCCCTCGATTTCGATAAACGCTTCACACGGCAAAAAATATTTACTGGTATCTTGGACTTGAAGTTCAATTCGCGATCTTAGGTCAGGTTGCGCTGCATAATAAGAATAATATTGATAATCACGGACAGAATCATCCCTGCGCACTGTGGCATCCATATCAAACGCGGGATCAGCGGTTCGCGCAAACATTTTATTATTTATCATGTTGATGTTTTCAATTGCGATTTTTTCGTCGTAAATTCTTTGAATTCTGTTTAAGACCACTCCCCCGCTATTGTGTTTATGGGCGCGTTGGTGGACGACTGAGCCGCCAACGACTCTAGTTTTTCTTTCACGGCGTTATTTATTACTTTACTGACATTTGCAGGCATCACTGTCGTTGATGGCATCACCGGTGGTTTCTGTTTTTTTCTCCTCACCAACGACATTAGTTTGTCCCGCGCGGCTGAAAGCGCCTTTCCGGCAACGTCTCCAATAGCACTAATACCCTTATCACGAATAACATCAATAGCCTTCATTCCTAATTGTTTGGCTAACGGCGCTACTTTTGGAGCCATTCTTGTGAATAACCCCGCAATGGTGCTACCAAGACCGTCTCCATAGTACGCGCGGTAAACAGGCAATCGCGAGTTTACCACGTAGACGAGTACTGGTTTATCGTGGTTGTAGTGTATAATCATCTTTATTATAAAAACGCCGGTTTTTCAATTAGTGATTGTGATCACCACCCCCTTCCCACCGTCGTGTGAAAAACCGGAATAAATTTTATCAAAATTTCCTTGGGTTTTTGCCCTCGATAAAAATCCGGTTTTTTCCGGTTTTTTCTTGATTTTTAGTCATTTTTGGTCATTTTTTTGTTGCCTATAGTCGTTTTTTTTCGATTTTTCAGCAAAAACATCGATTTTCTCTAAATGATTTCCTGGGGTTTTTGCCCTCAAAAAATTGCCAAAAACCAACCAAAAACGACCAAAAACAGTCAAAAAATGGCAAAAAACGACCAAAAACGGTCAAAAAATGGCCAAAAACGGTCAGAATTAACAAAAACGATAATTTTTTTAATTATCCACTAACTCGTCTATGAGCGTTCGATACGCACCAATGTCCATGATACCGCCCGTAAATAACCGCTTGCAAATATCAGCGGCCTCATTGATTATTTCCGGAGAGTTATTTCCGGCTCGTTTTCCTCTGATTAGTACCTCTAGCCGTGATATATCACTGAGAACACTACCAGGACAGGTAACACTAGCGTTTTCAACTAGACCACTACCACTTGGATACCCCTCTCCGCTTGTTTTTTTAGAACCGGCTTTTTTTTGACGTTTTTCTTTTCGCTGTTCTTGTTGTTGTCGTATATCATAATCATTAATTCCTTTTTTAAATTCTTTATATCCCAATTCTTTTGTATCCAAGCGATCAATCTCTTTATTCGTTTTATACAACCAATTAACCCAGTCATCTCGTTTTATATTACTGTTTTTATACTCGTCTTTTAAAAAGTTTTTTCTTGAATGATAGCTTTGAGCGGCAAAATTACCAAAAACCCTATACTCGTCGGATTTCAGTAATTGAGGTCGTTTTATTTGTGCTATAGCCCCTTCAGTGAGTTTATCCATAAAGGAAACCCCTCTTTGAGTGGAAATTTTTTGAAGTTCACCAACATCACCCTGTTTAACAACGGGTTCAGAATTATCAATATCAGCTAATCGTTCATACTCTCGTTGGGTTTTTATATCACTGGAAAGTTGTTTTATCCGTTGCTGTGTTTGTTCTGTCTCTGCTGCTATCTTTTCAAGTACAGGAAGAAGAGGCGCCTCTTTCCGTTCGCCTTCCTTAGGAATATCTCCGTATATTGCCCGTTCTGTTGCCGCTGTAACATCTTTGGTCGCTTTAGTTACCGGGGCAAAGAGTTGTTCGCTTCCAACAGCAAAATCAGTTTGCATTTGCTGCCGCGTTTGAAGTTGTTCTCGGACCCTGTCTCGTAACGGTATGAACTTTTTAAGCGCCGCTAGCCGCTCTCTGGCTAGCCGAGTAGTAAGTGATTCGCCTACCATTATTGCAATTGCGAAGCAATTTCTAATTTCCCGCCGGAGTTTTCGTCTATAATCCTTCTAATGTTTTTGATCTTACTAGAAATCTCCCGGCGTCGTTCATAAACACGTCCGAGTTTTTTTCGTATTATTTCAACGGCAGTGAATAGTCCAATGAATGCATTTGCGTCATTGTGGTACAGGTTCTCATTAATCGTATGTTGTAATCGTTTTATAAAAAAGTACTCACGGGCCAGGGTAAAACGCCCCCGTTTCGATCGTTCGTTAATAATCTCGTAATCGGATAATATTTTTTCACTGTCGAGACCATCAGATAATTCAATTCCTTGATTTTTTAATTTTGAAATCTCGGCTAATATATTATTGATGTCTTCGATATTCATTATTCTTATAAAACATCTTATTTTTAAATAAAAAAAAAATGAAACCCCGCGTATCAATCCCGAGGTGTTTAATAATTCGTTTTCTTCCGGAACAGACAATAACGTTTCACACTGTCATGGCGACTTCGTCAGCGCCATGGGCGCCGGTGGCCTTATTTATATATGAAAATCGAATTCTGTGCCCCGTCTTTTTTGAGATCGCTGTTTTAGTTATATTCTCTGCAACATCTCGAACTGAGGCTCTACAAATATCGAAATATTTTCCTGCCCCATTCATCGACTGAAATATTTTTTCCTCGTGCGTTGACGTATCAAACGATTTGACACCCCTTGCTTGCTTTGAAAACTTGCCAGTTTGGCCTTTTTTATTGTTTTCACTCTGAGAGATGGCTTGCAGGTTTGTAAGAGAATTATCAGTCTTATTATTATTAATATGATCAATAACGAGACCGTCGTTGATCAGTCCGTTAAATGCTTCAAATACCACCCTGTGAACAAGATACATTTTCCCCCCGGCACCAAATATCAAATACCCGTGATTATTTACGGTACCAACCGGCTTCTTCAGTTTGCGGTTTCTAACAATGCCGTCGCGAGATGCCTCGTAATTGACGAGCAAGGGGTGAGGTCTGAACTCTTGGTCCATTTATATAATAATACTACTTGTCTAATTTATTATTTGGTTTAATTATGAATCTTTCAACGTAGTCTTGGGGGGTTTTGATGACGAAGTCAGCGGTGGGGTCAATGACGGCGTTTTTAATTCGCTTGTCATAATAGCGTTTTAGTTCCCTGTATCGCTTTCCGCCACAATTGATACACAACTGCGATTTTCCTCTTACACCGACGTGGCAAACCAAGCACGGGAGGGGGCCAAGAGAACCATTACGAACGCTTTGCAAATGATACCCGCAGAATTCACCTCTACATGATTTATTGCACGGGGTTGTCGACCCAATCATCAACCATTTGCAGTGATTCATTATACTATATTCTTTCATTTAAATACTTGTTTTAATTATATGGATGAGTTCGAGAGATTAGCAGCAATTAAGCCCTGGAAAAATATTAAGTTCAATCTCGATAGAGTCCTCAAGGACGCACCAAAAGCGTCAATAAACGATAGAACCCTGTTAAATAAAATACGCGATTGTATCAATGAATTCAAGCGCGATGGTGCATCTCATAGTTGGTCAACATTTCGAATTGATGGCGTTGTTGATGCTACCATGAACGACAACCGCGCAGCAACGATAATATCACAACTTGGCTCCAGCAAGTATTTCTTCAGAGTAAAATTCATTGTCCGGGTGGAATCAGGTAATTGGATCATACGTGATAAATTTGAACCAGTCATTGTTAGCCGCGACTCCAAGCCGGGGCTGTTAACCGGAGTTGACAGACCATACTATGAACGAGCGTATCCTGAAACAGCAGTTGTTTATGAAATATACCCGTTAAATAAGAAACCTGATATCCGAAAACTGAAACCAATGAAACAGTCAACGGGGATAAATTGTGTAGCAGAACGAGTAATAGAGCATTTTACAAATGCGTGTCGAGGAAACAAATTGACTGATTTACGACGTAGCAAAATCAACCAGTGGGAGGAGACAGTGCGCGAGCGAGGAGCAACCATCAGCGACATAGCGAGATTAGAAACATCGCTGAGATTTCCAATAACCGTTACAACGATAACTGGTGAAGTATTATACGAATCAAAGTACAAATCAAATGGGGCCCCAATTAAAATTATTGATCATAACGAACACGCGTGGACGCCCGCGATCACAGTGTTTCCACGGGATAGAACAGTAAAGTATATACCCGAAGAATTTATACAGGACGGTTTTCTCGCGGAGAGGAAACTATTTGATGCTATTGCCTGCTTGTGTAAAAACGACCCTGTGTCAGTGTGGTTACTTCGCAGCGCTGATACCTTTGATCAGTTTGTAAGACCAAACGGTGAATTATATCGCACTGAAGCATTTCACAACAGGATGAAAAAAACCGCCATGGAATTTGAAGAGCATGATGAACAACTGCTAACAAATTGTTTTACGATTCCATCGGTTGCGGCTCATGTTGCAGCGAGGAAAAATGCGTGGAGTCCAACGCGCAAGGAATTTCTACCGGATGTACAATCCAGTTGTTTGGAATACTATCACGGTGGACTATGGAACACTGAATACAACCGCGACGCTATGATTTCCGTTGATATGGTTGCCTGTTATCCAGAGAGTTTTCTCGGGTATGGATCCGCCGCTGAGTACTTTAGACGATTTGGACACCCCAGACATGAAATGACCCGTGTTGCTATTAATGGACCACTGCCTGATTTTGATTTAACCGGATTCGCTCGCGTAGTATCATTTGAGTTCGCGGCAGGACTTCATCGCTGTTGCTATATTTGGATCGGTAGGCACATGTCTGAAAAGAAGTGGTTGCCAATAGCGCTGCTACGGTATATGATTGATTGTAAAATGCTAATTTCGTTGATTGTCAGTGACGCGATTATATCATACCGAGCGCAGACTGAAGTCTGGTTACCAGAACCGGAGCGTCTAGATAGCATAATTGACGAATCCAGAAAACACATCGATGCCGACGAGGAATATATCATCGAATGGTCCAGGAGGATATTCAACCAACAAAACCACGAGGCAAAAGATCTCGGTAGAAGAATAATTGGTAAGTTCACACAAGGTGGAAAAAACTGCGACTACAAACGATATTGCTCACGGCTGATTATAGATGACGCAGAATATGATTTCGTAATCAAGGACGCAGTGGCGAAAAATAGATACGTGAACTGCGAAACGGCTTTCTTGTCCAATGGAACAAAGTTGGGTACAGTTGTTACCTACAGCGATGGAGACAGCCCGGCATACCCGCATTTGAGGGCGTCTATGCTGGGTTACGCCGCTATCAATTTATTCTCGATGATAAATAGATTCCCCGACACCGCGGTTAGAGTAGCCGTTGATTCGTTTTATGTTGACGTAGCGTATAAGGAAAACGTAGCCGGGTTTACTAGTCCGGACGAGAGTTGGGGTACATGGAGAATTAAAAATGAAATACGACGCGATTATTCCCCATCAGCAGATGTCACCGTTGAAAACAATTACCTACGCGGTGATAAATTGTCAGAATGGTCTAATGCACCACCGTGTTCTGATCCAATTTGTAGACATAAAACAGTTTATTTAAGCGGCTGTGGCGGGTCAGGAAAGACGACTCGGGCAATTGAATTATTTCGAACGCGGGCAAGTATAATCGTGCTTACACCGACCCATAGACTAGCGCGAGAAATAAAACAATGAAATGTTGACGCCGTTACTTATCACAGCTTTTTTCGATACAGCGGCGGTGAGTGGACTCCTGATCGAATGGGGGAAAAATTTATTCCTGAGGTTATCATCTGGGATGAGATATGTACTGTTTCGTTAGATACTTTACAAATGTTTCTTGATTGGTTGCTGCTCGCGAATACAGCGGTGATCATGTGTGGCGACCATGGCCAACCACCACCATTTGTCGGCGAGGGCCCACATGATTGGTTGAGCGGGTTTGTGGACTATTATGAAGAAACCGATACTGATTACCGAGCACTTGATGAACAACTGCGCGAGGTTAAAAAATTAATCAATTAATCAGATTACAGCCGGATAGAATTCAGTGTGAAATAATCCGCGAGGTGATTCCGGAAACGCCGTTAAATGAATTCTGGGAAACATGGAAACCAAACGATTTGATTGTAGCGAGTAGAAAGATAGTCAGAGACACACTTCAGCGGAGGTTGTTTACGTTGCATAAGGAAAAGTTTTCAACGCGTCCAGTGCCGTTATGTTATAGACCCGCGGACACACGGCGGCAGAACATTGAAGTTGAAATCCCGGCCCCGACAGCGTCAGGGACAAAAAAAACAAATTCTCGTGCTGAATGATATCGTGCTCGTTGATATCAGCGTCGTCGAGGACGCGCTACGTGCTAATAAATCCCCGTGGACGCTAGGATACGCAACGACAATACATTCCTCGCAGGGACTGACTATCACGGATACAATTGTTTGGATAGTTGATAATCGCATCGAATGGTCAAATCTAGTCTATCTTGCGGTGTCCAGAGTACGAAGGATAAATCAGCTTCGAAGAATTGTTATTGACGGAGTCACTGACGGAGTCATTGACGGGGTCATCGATGCAAGCGTCATTGATAGAAAACTCTCGGGTTACCGCCAACAGGATAAAAAAAACAGCGGCGTTTTGATATTGATGCCGAATTAATAATCTCGCTACGACAACAACAGAATAATCACTGCGCGAGTTGTAATTGTATAATGAGTTGGCGCTATTCGGATAAAGACGCTCGCCAATTTACCGTGGATAGGATCGATAACAGTCTCGGTCATGTCAAAAACAATGTGAGATTGACCTGTCTTGAGTGCAATAGACGCAACGGCGCTAGTTAAGACCACGCGGGGGCAATTGAGTATCGTCAGGTATCACTTGTAGTTGCTCGCGTGTAAATCCGCGCTGAGGAGCAGTTGAATCCAGTCTATAGATCGGTGGTCTACCAGTTGATCGTGTTATCGTTGATATGTTATGTGTGGTAACACTCCAAATAGGATCAGTAGCTCTTTTTTTACCGCCTTCAAGTTCTCCTGGTTCATACAGATATCTCACGGTAACATCGCCGAGAATCGGCTTAGAAACGCTATCTATTTTTGATCCTTTGGGTATATACTCGTATTTAATCGCGTCGCTGGGCTTCATGTTGATTGCTCGGGTAATCTCGTTATTTAACGCTGCAATTACGCCTGGCAACCTTTGGACCCACTCACGAGATCGTTTTTCTTGGATGAATTCCTTCGCGTATTGATATCCAAATAACCGTTCAGCAAGAGTCCGATTGAATCGTTCAACAATTGCCTGATCACGATGTAGCGCAGTATGACCTCGTCGTATCGCGACGCTATGATGTTTCAGCGTTGATAAAACAGCGCCGCGAAATTCACTACCAGGATCAACTTGTAATAGATTTGGCCAGCGCAGAGGACCTCTTCGATAAATTCTTTCAAACGCAGCGGCTACTTCAGTTGCCGACTTTGTTTTTAACGGCTCCGCTTGTTTGTATCGACTCGCAACATCAACTACGGTTAGCGCGTATTTGTAACCGTTGTCATGCGGCAAAAATAGTATATCAGCCTGATGAACTTCATTAGGCACGCCGACATCAAAGCGCGAGAAGTTGATTTGTTTAGGCGGTGGTAGATAGATTTGCCATATAGCCTGTTTGGATAACCAATTAACCGCAGTGGCCTTTGTTACCTTTGCAGCGCTTGCAAGCTTACCAATTGCGGACTTCCCCTTCCAGTATCCTCTCGGAGAATAATAGATGGATTCCATGTTGTTATTATAAACGCTAGCGTTTTCAATTACCAGCGCGAGAAGCTCCGCTTCCAATCATTAATTTACCTTTCATAGCCGATTTTACCAACCATGAGGCCAATTTTTCTTTGAAGGATTTATCAGGAATAGCATTTAACGCGTGAATTAATTTTACATCCGCGATATGACGCTGTTGCAGATCGCTACTTTTGTAAGCAACATCATGAGCATGACACGCCTTATCGATAGCGTTTATTGGGTACTCACCGGGTTTGGGCTGATTTTGATCATCGAGTCTGATATCTAATCGTGTTCCGGGGCCACAGTAGCTATATCTTGGGAGGTGCTTTTCTCCTGGATACTTTGCCCACGGGGCTCCGGGGAGTTTTGATAACTTGGCTGCAATATCACCTCCTCGCTTTTTTTTAAAACATCTCCGGGTCTAATAGAAATAAATCTAAATTTCTTTATACCGCATTGTACACACATGCCAGTAAGCGCCGATCTGTTATTTCTTGTTGTAACGTTGTCATATCATTTGTGCCAGTACGCACTCTACACTTCACACAATATAGATCCATAATTTATGTATAGAGACATGAATATAATTGATTTTTCAGCGACTAAAACAAGAGAACCAGTTAAGCATGTTGCAGCGCTACCAAACTCGATCCGGATGATTATCATCGGACCATCTGGATCCGGCAAGACGCAATTGTTACTCAATTTAATAATGAGATGGATGAAGTGGGATAAGTTGTATTTAGTTGCTCCTAGCGTGGATGATCAACGATGCTACGAAGTGTTAAAAGATTTTAACGAGAATGCATCAGCGATCGCTAAAAAAAATGTAATCGAGTTTATTACATATATCAATGATGCACCAGGTATCGATGATATTGATGGCGACGTTAACAATCTAGTCGTGTACGATGATGTTATGTTAGACAATCAAAAAAACCCAGCTAGGATATTTTCCAGAGGCAGGCATAAAAACACTGACGTGATATATGTCACTCAACGGTATACTCAGATTCCAAAAGTAATCAGAGACAACTGTAATATTCTTGCTGTATTCAACGGCGTTGATACACACACGCTACGAAATATTTGGCAGACATGGTGCGGCGGTGACATGGACTTTAATGGTTTTCGAAACTTTTTTAGTCATGCTCAGTCGACCCCACATGGATTTGTAACGATAAATTTACATGATCCTCGGACACGATATCGTATCGGACTTGACCAAATATTCGGTTAGTTGTAGATAACCACTTAGCAGCGGGGGGGGGCGATGACATCGACGACGACGTCGATGTGCTTACCGGACGCTGACGACGCTGGGGATCGGCGCGCAGAAGGTATTAATTAAACCAAATGACGTCCCGGACAATTGTCGATTTGGCCCCTCGACGGTGACAACGACGACGACGTCGTTTTTTTTTTACCAGGCGCTGACGACACCGGATCCGCTGAGTGCAGAAAGTAACAATTAAGCCAAATAACGTTTGGACAAAATGTCGGATTCGCCCCCCCCGCTGCTCGTTCGTAAATGGCAACAAGCTTTATTCCCGGTTTAAAATAATTCACATCTTAATTATACGAATAAATTAAGTCTAGGAATACATATTAGAATAAGGCATACAATTCCTACCCTACATGGTTTATATTACATCCACGACGGGGTACCTGTATAATTATTTTCTGCACTTACGGAAAAGTAAATTTAAGAGGAATAAATTCAGCAAATAATTACGAACTTACATCAATACACATTTTGTTTGCATTGAGACTCACACCTTTTATTGAATTCGAATCACTCTACGTTCGCGAACCTCACTTTCCGACACGCCTCCCTTAGATAATTTAAGAAAGGCACCTTTTACTATTTATCGGAGCTACATTCTGACTTGCCTCAGAAACGTCGACTAATTTTGGGAGGGGCATTTCTTAGAACCTTGACTTCCATATGGGATAAAAACCATCGTTCAGTTGAACCGATCAGGATTACTGTCTCTAACTGACAAATAATTTATCACGTCAAAGTTGGAATAATCCACTCTTGATCGCCTTTATTAATAACTCTTGTGGAAAATATCATTTTATGACTACTTTTTTGAAATGGCCCATGATTTCCTAAAATTTGCTCTGGTTTGTCTTAACTCTTGTTATTTTCCCTATTTGACATTCCGTTAACATACGTATGTCACCGTTATCGGACGGGCCCTAAATGAAATTCAATACATGTACCAAACAGACGTATCCTAAACCTTGCAGTCAACAGTTTACTGCAAGGCTAGCACATAATTCAAACTCTGTGATTACGTGTCATGGTGACCACGATATAATGTACTGAAACAATTATGCTATTAAAATTGCACCATGAATATAATGTGACCAATTAAGTTTGCTTTGTATCGAAGGTGAGACAGATAACTCGTTAACAAGGTGCTGGGGATGCTATTATGAACGAACTGTTTACAATGGGGGATGGGAACTGGCTATGTTGAAAAGAGATTTGATTATTTACATATATATGTACATGTCTAGGATTTCTTTATACTATTAATACAGTTATTCTTAAAATGTTGAGTATTCATTGTTTCGTGAATTTGCTTATATCATGCTTATAAACAAGTTATTCGGATGTGATGCATGATGAAAGAGCTGAGTGATTATGCTCAAGTGCCGTGTTAATAGGTATGCCACGGTAATAGTTATGCCGCAATAATAAGACGTGATAATATATATAGGGAACTTGTATTTATACAAATTCATTCGTATATGTAATTTTCATTTAAAATATATTATGAGATGGTATTTTTAAAATAAATTTGTCTTTATCATTTGGTGTATATTAACTGTTCTGAAGTTGTTTACCTTTTGTCTTTATTTAGAATGCATTGTCCTTTTTGCTTTTATGGGTTGTATCACATGCCCGTACATAAAACTGATTATCAATTAAAACTTTTAAAAGTCAAACTTTACCAATCAAACATTCCCATAACATGTGCTTTAATTTTGAAAAGAAACAGATATATACTGTGATGTATATTTAATTAAATTTAATTGTTTGTAAGTTTTAAAACAAATCCTTATATTTTTAATTTCATTACATGTCAAAATAATGTAATTTTGTTTACTAGGAATTTGATAATTTCCAGAAAATAATTTGAGCTTGGATCTTCAGTTGTAAAAGCCTAAAGCTGACCTAGTTCTCGACTTTAATTTAGAAATCAGCAAGAGAAGTAAACAACATTTTATTTATTTTTTTATTCTCGGAGTAAAATGATAGGGTTTTATCAAAGGCATACTAGGGCTACATGACTTTTTTTATGTAAACACATTCCATTTCGCAATTCTGGGCTGACCAAAATTGCGATTCAGTTTTAACAGTGATGCGTAGAGAGAGATCTCTCAGTTGGGCTTCTAAACACTGGGACCTAAAGGTGTTTATTTTGTTGTCATTTTGGAGTTATTTTTAATGTTTATTCGAATTATTAGGATTCTAAAGAATAATTCATTTTCATTGAAATACATGAGTGTGCATACAAAATTCTTGGACAAAGACATTTCATTAACTCAAACATCAGGTTATTGCTTGTAAATAACATAGAACCGTATACATTTCAACACCACAAACAATACAGATAAGTCATCGCCTTCCATCTTTGATTTCTTGTTGGGACTCAAACGAGCATTCATTAAAACATTTCATTATTAGGACTTCTAAAATTTGATTCGTGGATTATGCTTTGATCATTTTTGGATTTGATTATTAAAACTGTAAGTCCTCATTTTCTCATTTTTACAAAGTTTTTCCAAGGAAATAAATTATTTGCTAATTGTTTTCAAAGCTTGTTGTTATTCGAGCCTAAACCAGTAACAATACGCTGAACACGCAAAAGTTCATACTTGGTTGAATATATTTATTCATATGAGGTTTAATCACAGTGTTCTGCCTACCGTAAACCAATCCTGTCGAACTAAGGAAGGTTATTTGATGGTCACTTAATTCGAAGCAGCTATTTTTTCTTTACAAGTTAAACAGGACTATCTGAACCTTGAATACAATACAATGCAATACAATACAATGCAATACAGTATAATACAATACACTACATACAATACAATACAATACAATGCAATGCAATGCAATGTCAGCGAAGATGGCCCAACTTGGATTATTTGTGACAAGCTCGACCCTGTTAAGAAATCATGGTAACATAACATCATCGCCAGCATGGACAAAAATTCAAACTCAGGCACATTTGCCGAATAGACCAACCATGCTGCAATAACGTGTATCCAGTGTCCGCGGTGGTTTATACACAACACCTTTTAAATGATCCCGATATTAATGCTCTCGCGCCGAAGAAGACAGACATATTAAACTGCGCAGCCCAGGGTGTCAGAGATCATTTTATTAATTCGATAAGTGGAAACTGACTTACAGAATCACCAATAAAATACATAGCACAATGGGGAAACTCTCTTATCAGCGGAGCTAAAATAAATGACACAGCTGTGTTGGAAAAATCACTAAAGTTACCAATCGTGGTAAAAACAATTACAAACGAGATTTTGTATAATTCCTGCAACTATCATAGCTAGGTCGCCCCAATAGCGATAGTTGATCATAACAGTCACGCCTTGACTGAGTTAGTAGCAAAGTTTCCCCTGAAAAGAACACTACGATTTTATGACGGCGATGTTTGTCAGGAGATTTATAATAATAAATGTTTTAGTCCGTGGGAATTTAATTTCATATATTTGGTAAGTCGATATTAAAACCAACAAGCTTTCACCATGAAGTCTAAACTAGAGGACTGTGCTTCAGATCTTACACGGGAATAGTTAGAATCCCTACGAAAGGATGAGTTGCTTCACAATGCCATACATTAAGATCATTTTTTGCGAAGGAGTCTTTAACAAAACAAGAAATACAGAATATTTTGATTCAGCATTTGCATTTTGAGAATAGCTAATTTGGTTTGATGAGGAAGTACCTCTCTGATTCGGGCATATAATAAAGGAAATTGCAGTTAAAAAGCAAAATGGAAGAAGAGTTCAGAAGGATCCAGTTTCTGCATGAAGTTTTGCACTCGCAAAAAGAGGAGAGAGTGAGAGGGTGAGATAGATAGATAGATAGATATGTCAAAAATAATACAAAGAGAGTAGAGTGAAAGATAATGCAAATGTTAGAAGACGAAAGATCAACGTAAATGAAATGCAAAATGAAGAGAGCTTCCTGCTTCCTCTCAGCATGGTTTTGCGAAAAACACAATTTAGTCTCAAGCGAGTAATTCCAAATATCAAACTGGCATAACTAATAAAAATCAAACTTCTGATAAGACTGATCACAAATCCTGATGTTGTCGTACGTACTTGTATTATATTAAGAAAGGACACGTTATTTATACTTGATACAGTTTGGAATGTATGTATCAGAATAAAGGCAGCGCTGATCCAAATGATCATGTTTCTAAGTTGTCCAGGTCACGGTCGTATTTTGGAGGCAATATATTTGTTGCGTCTAGCAAACGCCAGCCTGATTTAATTATGCTGAATTATGAATCATTTAAGTCGGAGGTTTCTGTGTCATTTGGTGATTATGCCATAAGATAATAAGAGTCTCAGAAGCTCTTCAAAGGCTTCTGTTATCACGGACTTTGCCTTTTCTTTTAAAAGTATGCTTCTAGTGAAAGTGTTATTATTTAGGGATTAGAGTACGGTTTTCTTAATGCTCTTCTCCATTGTTAATTTTGTCATCTGACCTACACTTATGGCCTATGAAATAGGAGTGGTGACCTATTTGCTATGTGGATGTGTCCATGGGTTAATAGGCAGTGACAATGCAGGAGCTAAGGTTGTGATTAACCCATTTGTAACTGACAAGCCATGTTTTGGATACAGAAAGGTGATCGTATTTAACATCAGATCCATGGTTTATGTCCAGATTGTGCAGTTACTAGAGCTATGGTTTATGTCCAGAATGTGCAGTTAGTAGATATATGGTTTATGTCCAGATTGTGCAGTTACTAGATCCATGGTTTATGTCCAGATTGTGCAGTTACTAGATCCATGGTTTATGTCCAGATTGTGCAGTTACCAGATCCATGGTTTATGTCCAAATTGTGCAGTTACTAGATCCCTGGTTTATGTCCAGATTGTGCAGTTACGAGATATATGGTTTATGTCCAGATTGTGCAGTTACTAGATCCACGGTTTATGTCCAAATTGTGCAGTTACCAGATCCATGATTTATGTCCAAATTGTGCAGTTACTAGATCCATGGTTTATGTCCAGATTGTGCAGTTACTAGATCTATGGTTTATGTCCAGATTGTGCAGTTACTAGATCCCTGGTTTATGTCCAGATTGTGCAGTTACTAGATCTATGGTTTATGTCCAGATTGTGCAGTTACTAGATCCATGGTTTATGTCCAGATTGTGCAGTTACTAGATCCATGGTTTATGTCCAGATTGTGCAGTTACCAGATCCATGATTTATGTCCAAATTGTGCAGTTACTAGATCCATGGTTTATGTCCAGATTGTGCAGTTACTAGATCTATGGTTTATGTCCAGATTGTGCAGTTACTAGATCCACGGTTTATGTCCAAATTGTGCAGTTACCAGATCCATGGTTTATGTCCAAATTGTGCAGTTACTAGATCTATGGTTTATGTCCAGATTGTGCAGTTACTAGATCCATGGTTTATGTCCAGATTGTGCAGTTACTAGATCCATGGTTTATGTCCAGATTGTGCAGTTACTAGATCCATGGTTTATGTCCAGATTGTGCAGTTACTATATCCATGGTTTATGTCCAGATTGTGCAGTTACTAGATCCCTGGTTTATGTCCAGATTGTGCAGTTACTAGATACATGGTTTATGTACAGATTGTGCAGTTACTAGATCCATGGTTTTTGTCCAGATTGTGCAGTTACCAGATCCCTGGTTTATGTCCAGATTGTGCAGTTACTAGATATATGGCAAATATAGCTCTTGTGAATGATGTTAATCAGGAAGTTATTGATGTATCTGACAAATATATATTTGATGACGTCACTGTTGCTTCTAACATTGATCAATCAAGACGTATAGATCACAGTGATAATCTTCTCGCTACTAGCGTTAATGTTTAAATAGTTCTAAGTGAATTCGATGAACGTGAACTGTTTTCCGTCTCTTAGATAAAACTTATGATCTGATTTTATTTCAGCGTTATTACAACACTCAGACAACATTGTTCTTAGTCTTCTTTATTTACAACATTGGAATTCATAATCTGCTTATTTCTGAGATATAACTTAAGTTAAATATAAGAATTACGTAATTTGGATCTACACTGATATGTTTATTAACTACTTATCTACACTGACTGTTGAACAGATGCTGCACGTCATAATACATCGCTCTTTTCAATCAAAAAATGAAAATTAAAGAACAGTCAATGTGTTAGCTATCATTTTCTGACAAACATTTCTATTCTAGGCACTATACTTGTTAGCATGAAAGAACTATGATTAACAAGAAATAAAGAAAACAAGTAATTTACGTCTGTTATTATTTTAGAAGAAATTAGGCAAAATTGAAATGCTTAAATTTATGGAACATAACATGATTGATTAGTCTAAATATTGTTAAATATCCCTTTATAATGAACGTAATGTTCGAACTATTACATAACTTGTCACAATAGGCTAGGATACGGATTCAGTAATAAAGCGATTATTTATAATACAATTGTAAGATGAAATGTTAAACTGTTATGCTTCTATATAGACAAAAAAAGAAACATAATAGACGTTCGATCCATTGCTACTGTAGTTTATAAAAAAAATGACAAGAAACAAAAAATAAAAATATTAATAAAACAAAAGAATGAGATAATTAATTAAGGACATAAATGAATCTAATATAATGCCTCTTCATCGCAAACACAATACATTCATGCCGTCCCATCTAATTAAAAAAATATTTGCTCAAAGTTAATATATTATATGTTACAGTAAGCCAGTCTAGTATTCTTCAAACGTTCAGTATATTAGCTATGACTAACTATGGTTACATTACGGTATATATACATCAAGTATATAATTAAAATGATGAAATGAGGTTAATCTTCTAAAACCTATAAATCCGGATCAGAGAGGATTACATAATTACAATAGGTACATTTCTAACACCACAATGCACTTGCTTTATCTTTCATATTATCAATTCGGATCAGAGAGGATTACATAATTACAATAGGTACATTTTAATACCACAATGCACTCGCTTTATCTTTCATATAATAAAACCATTTCGTAAATAGTAACCTTCTTCTCATTAAGCTGCATCTACTAGAGATCATTTCAAATCTTGCTTATGTCACGAAGTTTTCTAAAGAGCTTTTAAAATAATGTTTATTTATAGCCACTAAATGTATTAATCACAAATTATAAAGAAATGAAAAAATCATGAAACGTTTGTACCAGATTAAAATAATATATCATGTATGTATTCTCATTATTCTATAATGATCCGATTAATGTAGGACGAATATCTTTTTGAAAGTGGACATCTAAGCTGAGTATAGAGTTTAGTAAATTATCCACTAATACGAACTTCCCATGTAAATTGTCCTCATACATGCTGTCAGGTATGTCTAACATGCACAATTTGATCGACATCGCAATGCTTTCATACAATGATTGCAAAAAGTTATTCTAAGAAAAGCAGATGACGTCAAACGATTTGTTTATGATTGTTGGAAATTTACAATTTAAGGCAGTAAAATGCTCCATGTTCAGTCATTAATTATGACGTCATTGTAATGTCATGCATACTTTATTAACTGGTGCCATGAAAGGTTATATATGTTTTAATGTCTGGACTAAATGTTACCTAGCGTCATATAACGGGAACAAAACCATTTTTTTTTTGCGGATGTGAAAACCTCTGTAGCAGGTGTACAGTCAATAATTTAAATATTAGTAACGCGTGTTCGAATCCAACTTATCCACGGTAAAACTAGTATTAGTATTCTCGAACAGATTACAAGGATGTGATCCTCTTATCAGGGGACCAACATAACTTTTCAACACCACCTCACTCCAAAAATTAACAAGGCAACACACACACTGCATATAATTTGAATTTAAATTAACAGTTTCGTATTGCGTTATTTTATTAACTCCACATTAATAATTTGCTTTGTAAACACCCATGTCAATTTTTGCGATAATCTGTTTTCTGTGCAAGCAAATGCTCAAAAATAAAACTTGAGAGAAATATAATTTAGAGTCCAGATTACGATACTGCAAAATATAGCATATTCCTGTTTTAAGCTGTTTTAATTTCAAGTAACCTTTTAAGTGCATCCGGAGACATGATTCATTTTTGAAAATTTAATATCGTAGCTTATATAACCGATGTGATTATGTTTTTGTTTTGTTTGGCTGCAATATGGTTATATAGTCCAAGGACAATTTCGGCAACATGAATTATACGAATTATAGGTAGAACGGAGTTGTGGTGCTCCTTATGTAATTTTGAGTTGGAACCGATAACATTTTATTTCCTGGACGCTTTATGTCTACTCAGTTTGTAATAACTGGAAAACAATTGCTAAACACTAGTTTTTCCGGTTTCAAAGTACCTCTGCAATATATCTTTAGGAGAACGTTATACAAATGTTCGTAGTTATCTTGATATTCTTGAAACGTTTGAGGGACACACTTTAGGTAATTCTACACAATGATCGTCACAAATATGTCTTTTCCACAAACCCGTTTACTCTAAAAAATTTAATCCATATACATTATGATGATTGTCCCACCACTCAAATCGACGAAAAGTTCACAGTTGGTTTTGAGTATTAAGAATAATATTACATTAACTAGTGAAGGTGACCGTTGTAAAAACAAGGTTTAATTTCGTATAGGCAGAACATATTTATCGTCTGAGATAACGACCATGCACGTACTTTAAACTTTACATCGTCACTTTTGAGAATGTTTATGAGTGGGCTGTTTATTAATTTTGCATACGCTGCTCCGCCCATATCATTTGTCTGTTTAGGTATCGTGATAAATCTACACAATAAACAAATCAACCCAGCTTATCTTATCCCTAACCAGCTTTATGATAATATCATTCTCCATTTCATCAGACCAGCTTTTTTCTTGATTTGGATGAAGAGTTTAACAAACACTTTTTAAATCAGATTTTGTCACAAGAACACCATTGATGTACTGTCCTATATGACGGCATATTAGTTTAAGAAATGCAGCTTTCATTTTTCAACGTACATTTCATTTAAATTAACAAGGGCTATAACTGTAACACTAACTAATATGAAAGCCTAAAATGATGATATTCATGCGGTGAGAAATTTAAGTATGATGAATTTTGCCATTTCTGTTATTTAAATTATCACATCATGCTTTTCTAAACCCATAGATAAAGATAATCTAACGTAATACCAAATAAGCAAACTGAGATGCAAAATCATATAAGTAAATGTATAACTATATCGGAACATGTAATGATGTTATATTATGTTCGGACCATCCGCTGTCTAATGTAACCATAATCTTGATGTTCCATCCCTCAACCAATATTTGCATACTTTCATTTGCTCGCACCACATCGGCAGCGTACATCACTCCAATTATTTGTGCCACGAAGCCATCCTTGACATCTAGGACACTGAAACAGAAACAAGAAATCGCAGGACTAATGCAAAAAGAAAAACCCACAACAAAAACAACAGTTTATAAAACAATGCCGTATCAGTTCACATATTACGCACATGGCCTACGTCATTTCATATAGCTATTAATGTATGCATTGCTTGAAGACCCATCATCCAGTAATTTGATCTGCGTCTATCTTTCCGTCTATCTGTTGCAAATTATCTACACAGCTATCCTATATATATATATATATATATATATATATATATATATATATATATATATATATATATATATATATATATATATGTGCGTGTATGTATGTATGTATGTATGTATGTATGTCTTCTTGTAAACGACTTTCTCATTTTGCCATCAAGTCCAACTATATTTGTATCATTCCTTTATTAATATCTAAGATTTTAATATTTGTAAAACTTTAGTAGTCAAGATTTTTACTTTTGCTATTGTTTTGTCTAGTGTTTGTTTTGTGGACTTAAATTCGTTGTTAAGTTTGTAACGTTGGGACATCTTTGGCTTTTGCGCCGTATTAGACTTCTGTGCCAAGATCGATCTAAATCAGATCTATCTCCCTTTCTCTCTCTTTTCATATATATATATATATATATATATATATATATATATATATATATATATATATATATATATATGTATGTATGTATATATTAAATCAGTATATATTAAATAAATATCCTGATCGGAAAGGAGATTTTCGAATTATTATTATTATTAGTAGTAGTAGTAGTAGTAGTAGCAGCAGTATTTTCTTGCTCCTTATGAGTATTCGATTAAAAGCATTGTTTGTTAAACCGCATCACTGATATCAGTCCAGGATTGAAACTATTATGGTGGCACTGATTATTATTGCATATCGGTCACAAAACGGTTATATTAGTGTTGGAGTATATATAACGTTGGAATTAACACTTTTCTAAAGCAATGAGCCAGTAGGGCTACAATTAACATGGTGATTTGCACCCATTCATATCTCATACAATTGCATCCATTCATATCTCATACAACTTTCACACACTATATACCCAATACACACACACACACACTCAAACATACACACATTCTTGTAAAACATACCAAATGGGGTAATATGATTTTTGCCAGCAAAATGGGACATTTTTATTTTAACATATTATGGGAGATAAAGATATAGTTTAATATGCATTTGATATAGACGTGTCATTAGTAATTGCTTTGGGGTTGATTTCCAAGTAACACTGTATAAGAATCTTTTCCATCAGAACGGGGACACACACATTTACGCAATGTTAGAAATTATACAATCAAATAGGGAACATTCAATGAGTACGTAATTTGATTATACATAAGGATCAATTCAATCTAAATACTGCAGTAACCTCACCTCATGCACATAGTTCCCATCCATATTAACAAACTAAATTGACACGTATAATGTTGAATTTCTATGTTATGTTTTTTGTATATGTAAGTAAAAAAACGTACGTCCACGAGTTGGCAGAAACTGATATGTCAAAATTGTGTGAAAATTGAGAATGTGTCCATTTTTCTAAAATGAAATGATCTTCAGTTAAAATAACTGTATTGGCAAGAATAAAGTTTAGAATTTAAAATATCCCACACAATAACACATTTTTAACTTATGTGTACTAAAATTTGCCACTTTAGTGCAATCCCTTTCATTAATTAGCCAATGCATGATAAGATCTCTTCCATATGAAGCAAACAACTTTTTTCTCATGATGGTATGGTTTAGTTTTATAGAATTCAGGTCAGAGCCGCATAAGTGTCCCAGTCGCCAAATAGTCCCTATTAAAATATAATTGTGTGGATTGATGGTGTGACACTATGTGCAGTATTGTTGATAGAGACTGGAAAATCGTACAATCAAATGATTGAGTATGGACTGTTCCGTTATCTGGAGAAGACTTTTATTATTGCTATGATGGTAAATATGGTGTAGAGTTACAGGCGGAACGAGGCTTAAACTCATAATCTGACTGACTTAAGGTGGCGTAGGAAAAATAATTCCCGTTATTCAGTGTTTGAGTTGTGGCCAGCATTTTATGATAGTTAAGTACCGGCGCTACGTTACGGAAATACAATAAGGAGAAACCATGCAAATGTGTGGTTGGCAGGCAATTGTGAAGTTGCGATACTGGTGGACATGAATTAATTAGATGAAAATTATTATAGTCTGTTTCATTCGTTCACTAAAGAGACCCACTGCATGTAACATTATTAATTTTCTGCCTTTCGTGTAGTGGAGAAGCCAGTTGTGAAAATATAGATGCGTATTTGTGGTCACTGATTGAGTAGAGAGAATTGTTTGACAGCTGTTGTCATCGGGTCCTTACAAAAAGGGGAAAATAAGAGAGAGAGAGATAGTAAAAAAGGTACTGACTAACGAGGAAAGAATGAGAAATAATAATTTGATAATTTACTTCTGAGTCAAACCAAGTTCTTATGATTCTTTTGTTTCACATTAGTTATACTTCAGCCAGCATGCACATTCAATATACACCGAGAAACATTAATAATGAGTAGAAAAACTTGTATTTTCAGCGTAGTGACTGGTGTCATGTACAAGTACTTATACAACTTTTTTGTACGTCCTATTGGCTCAAGCTTAACATGCCGGATTTAACTTTAATGTGGGTAGTGGGAGGAAAGAAAGGGTATTATGTTTTTGTTACCATGTACACTGTTCGTTATTATGCTTCTAACCACATTTGATTAACTAAGACTATTTTGACATTTTCCAGTCTATTTCTTATCCAGACGTGAAAGTCTCAGAGTTAAATAAGAGATGGTATATACTTCATAGATGAATGGCTACAATATATTGCCCATCGTAAAAACTATGAATAATATCTGCATGAAACCTTTTATTCAGTTTTCTTATGTTCCCGATCTAATTTGGCGAAATGTGTTATGAATGTTGGATTGCCCATGAATAAACATGTACATCGATATTGTTCTCTGTGTTAAAGAAGAAAATACATCACATATATTTGTCTATGTTTGCAACATAATTTAAATCCAGTTCTTCCTGTTATCTTCTGTGATTCATTTGGAAGCAAAGTGCGCAAGATGACAGCAAAACAGTGGGAAGTTTTACCGCGTAACCGGGGCAAAGATTTCTGACTGATAGACATGAGGTTTTGAGTTAAGTGGGATGTGTTTATTGTTGCGTATAGTACAAGCTGAAAAAATACCGACAGAACGGGGACATTCTCAGATACGGGTATATCAATGTTTATATTATTATGTATGGTCTTGGCATTCCATTTAAGCCGATGTTGCGAAATGGGGAGGTCCCCGATTCGAGTTGTGTCCTTAGTCTGTTGGTATCTAATCGCACTGATGTCCCCATTTCGCACCATTTAAAAACACACACATACACACACCCCACAACATTTGTCATTCTAAACTCTTTCGAAAATAGCTTAGTTCTAATTCTCACACAAACATCATTTTCATTGACATAGAAATTTGATTTTCATAGCCAGCACTCAGTATAAGACGAAACATTCCAAATATTTCTTCTTTTGTTACAATATATACTATTGATATCTTTCATTTGATGATCTGTTTAAGATATTTTGTTTGGAATGTTGCATATATTCTTAATAATTTTGAACTCCATTAATCAAATACATGTGTAGTACGTTCTATACAGTCTTACCACTTTTTAATTCTACCAATCATATACATGTGCAGAACGTCCTATACAGTCCTACCAATTTGTAATTCTACCAATCATATACATGTGTAATACTTCCTATACAGTCCTACCACTTTTTAATTCTACCAATCATATACATGTGTAGCACGTCCTATACAGTCCTTCCAATTTTTAATTCTACCAATCATATACATGTGTAGTACGTCCTATACAGTCCTACCACTTTTTAATTCTTCCAATCATACACATGTGTAGTACTTCCACATAATCATACTATTCTCAAAAGCTTAAAGTAACCCATTGTTGAGATTTAATCAACGCCTTTCAAAACCTTACCGTCCGTATTTGTTAAGAGACTTAGACAGTCAGCTGGGAAATATTCACATGAATCTTAATAGAACTAGCTGATATTCATAATACTACTATAATATCTGAAATGCGCAATGGCACGTGCATTAAGTGATGAACGAAGCAAGCATTACGTTTTCTTCGTTTATTGAAATTTAACTATACACAATGCCGAACACGATTAAGGAGATGACGTTGTGTCCGCTTAAAAAGGTGGCTAATCGTGTTGCATATATTGAAATATAGAAACACCAGATTGAAATTAAAATTAAGTGTGATGATTTGGATAAAATACGTTTTGTCTAACTATGAACATAAATTAACAAATTATCTTCATATGCCAAATTCATGTGTACTGTATGTAGACTTTATTTATTGTGTTTGAACACATCAATAGAAATGTTTAAGAATTTCGGTGTTAAAATTAATGAATACATTATTTCCTTATCACATCACAGTTCCGTTGAGAAATGCATTTAGTGTAAATTACTGATGTACTGTGATATTTGCAAATACTGCCTGTTTTCAGTAGATTTCATAACATACTTTCCGTCCATACTCACCACAATACACGCAAGTATTTATATAATTATGGCTACAAGGTTTATGTTTCGTGGTGGGAATATCAAACGACCTATTAGCAATCTATCTCCATTAACAATTGCTGGTGGTGGGAATCATTATAAGCAATAACCGCTATTGCAAGTCAACATCCCCAATAACTAATTTATTAAATAGCAAACTCTAACAATCTTATTCTTTTTAAATCGTTAAACAAGGTTTTTCTTTGAAGACGTTTTCGTTAAATATATCAAGTTTTACTAGTGACTGAGCATTCACAAAAGTAATCATGTATATCAGAGAAATCCTGGTTATTGACAGAGAGCCTAAGATAACAAGATATATGAACCTGTGCGTTAAGAAAACTCATAACTATTCTTATTGCAATCAGTAAGCTACCTAATTAAATCAAATTTTCTTTAAATGTGTGTGCATTTGGCAAACACTAACATGGCTTTGCTCAGGTTATACTAGTCGAACACAAAACTCTTGCAGATTAAATGATAAAACTGCTGAGTCATTTGATATCACTTATCTTTTATATAAATTGTTAGTTCAACTAAATTTTATACTCTACTATGAATCATTATTATTCCTTCTTTTCATTTAGGAGATTTCAATAAATTTCAAAGATTTGAGTCATCCTGCAATTACAAATATATTTAAAAAAAAGATTTTATCTGGCTACCGGCTCTAGACGGTGACACGGGATTTTCATGAAGTGTTTCAAAAGCGCATCCATGGACATAAATCAGGTTTTCTATTTTTGCATCTTCATTGCATATTATCTAAGTTTGTATGCCATTATTTACATCCAGCACACCGATTCTGGATGCTGGAATAATGACTGGAAAAGTAATTATTAAGAGTCATTCATTTGTCTGTGCTCCATTTTGAATTAGTACGTTTAATGCATGTTTGATATCAAATCAATCGCACGTGTTGACTTCATAACTGTGTATAATATTAAGTAACTTGATTATTAAAAAGGCATTTAATCAAGTATCCGGAACGCAAATGTAAGCCTGTCAAATAGAAAATTCTTGGTAAGTTTGTGTATCTGCGCTAATCACGTGTTAAATGATCTGCCACGTTAATATCAAGTCAATTATACCGGTTTTTTCTTTCTTTTTAAATATGGCATAACAGGCTAACATATATGCTATAACTTACAATAGCTTAGCTTTACAATGATACACTGTATACTGTCAACAAAGGAATAGTCCTGGGTTTCAGGAGATGAACAAACTACTAAAATATAAGTGTCCGGACAAAACAGAAAGGGTGTTTAGCGCTTAATCGCGTAACCTAATATGGACTGATACAAACTTAAGTTACCAGATACGCGGGACGTTAATGATTACAATATGCGTAACTAGACTGTACCTACTTCCAATAATCATAAGTATTCTTTTCTCGTTAAGTTGAAGGTCACATGTTACATAAATAATTTATAATGTTCAAGTATGATACAGAACCAATCAATTTGGCTGGTAAATGTGTAGTCCAGTTAGATTAATATGTGTGAGACATCCAGAGGAAAAATAATCAAACAAACAAAAACAAATATATGTATTTGTGTATTTACATTTGGGTTGTATAATACTTGTTTACGTTTTCCTTTCCGTGTGTGACAATTGTATTGTAATATGATGGTTCATATTTGTGATTTTTTGATGTATTTATATCATATACGAAGTAAACGGACGTTTGACATTGTTGTATTCGATGGTCACTGAATGTATTATATTATTTGTATTGAGACTACGTTTCTCTGCAGCGAGAGGGGATTAATAAAAATATTCTTCGGCGTAATCGTAACGAAGTGTTTTTGCTATTAATTACTTCAATGCGGAAAATAAATGCTCGACAAGAAGACCTTGCCCGGACGACTAGGATTGTATTGGTACAACTATTATGTATATCGTAGGAAACATTCCCCGGTAATATTTATGTTTTCGATGTGTGTGTGTTCCAAGGGTTGCCATCCTTACCACCTATTTTCATTAATGATTAGGATCATGTTTGAGTTATCTCATGAGCGTTTTCACTCAAGAACTGCTACGCTGACAAGGGCGTCCTTGGTAAATATCAGCTTAACTCATTATTTTCCTGACCTTGTTAAAAATAGTGGTGGGATATCACTGACGTTTTTTTTTTTTTATTGTGGTGAATGTGTGTGAGAATTCCACTTGATTGTTGTAGTGTGTGTGTGTATGTGTGTGTGTGTGTGTGATTTAGATTTTTAACGCAGCTTTAACAATTGTTCAGTCATATCGCTACGATGTCTGCAGTGTAGCAGTTTACAGTGATGTCTAGCACTAGGGCATCATGCCGCAGACAATGTAGCCTGATGTCTCACCCAGTCACATTATCCTGACACTAGGCCGACCAGTCCTAACATTAACCTCTTAATACTGAGCTTAATATTGTAGAAACAATCTATGAATGTTTTTATGCCTAACAGTGCAGTGAGCCGTCACCGTCGATTGTAAAAAACAACGATTCCAGGTGAGTCTCGAGTTGGTATCGGTACATCAGGGTGAGTTAATGTATCTGTATCAGAGAGGTTATAACTTCAAGGTCCATTGCGTGTTTGTCTTTCTACTACTTTAATATTAAGAGCATCCCGCTGACAGTAAGCAAATATGGACTAAATAAATAATAGCAGCTCCTTTCTGTTATAAGACATTTTTCACCCACTGGATAAAACCGTTCGATGTCTACAACAATACATAATCCATAGTACATGCCCACTGATATATCATGTGGATCGCCAGAAGGAAATGTACAAAACAGTCCTCTTAATTTGAGGTTGCCAGCCACGACCGGGTATTAGATAATTGCTCCCTGATTTTCATATCCAAGTCTTGTTTTGTTACAACATCAATCCTCATCGATGTCATACTGCATCAGACGTGTTCGATTTCATTTCATGATAAGATCTCTGCTCATTTAATCGCAGGCATTTATTACTTTCGAATCCATCAATACGTCAAAGTTTCTGATTTTCAGTGGTTTCAGCCAGGTCGGGTATCTGCTCTCAATTGTCCGTTAATGTTCACAAGTGTGCTATATTTGCAGTTTAGTTTCTTAGTGAAACGCAACGTCTCCAAACCCTTGTGATATGGATCAACGCTCCAACACACACAGCGCTTCAACTCCGAGATTTTCACATATGGAGCCCTCTTTCCCATTTTACGTTGATAAAATATTATGTTGTAGAGGAATGCTATAAGCAAGTCCAGCATTTAAATAATGAACATATTCATCGCTCTTCAACGGCGATATGTCGGCATAACAGGCCATCTATATCATTATGCATTGGATAAGACGTCAATAAAATACTGTCTTCCAGGGTCTCCACGAGTAAAGTAATAATTTAAATATAAATTTCTCTCAAATTTTCTTTTATAACATTGTTAAATAAATTATTTGTTAAGTTTAATAAAACGTATGGTAACAAAGCAATAACCATATATATATATATATATATATATATATATATATATATATATATATATATATATATATATATATAATTTGTATGAATCGACAAGTTCATTGGATGCACACGTTCAAGTGACACTGATGTGGAATTTCTTACGCATCGGTAAGTTCGCCTGACTATTCTTCGTTATGTGTTGCCAGCTCCTTTTATGTGAAGCGTCGTCTATGTCGGGACTTGACTCAGTACTAATAGCAACAAAATACACCCACCCATCAATATAATTTCCAGTCAAAGGGACAAGGTGAGATAAGGGCCGATTTTGAACCACAATCAGATCAATATTAAAGTCACGTAGATAAAAGAGGTACCTCTCTCTTCCCAACAAATGTATTTATTTAGTATATATGGTTGCTTCTACTAAAGAGAGTCAACGTTTAAAAAATGAATGTTGTTTTCTCATATGATGTGGAAACTATTTCCGTGGATTATAGACAATATGCCTAATACGTCCCTATCTGAAATTTTGCATGCGCACACATCATGCCTATAGGCCAATGATAGCATGTAGAAACGTGCTCTTTTGTTTTGAAACATTGTGTAATTGTCGTGTATATTTACGCTAAGCACAGTCTATTACATCCGACACCTTTGTTTCTTTTCGTTTATACACCTATGCTTTTATATGTCTAACAATGAATAAGTGTATCAAAATATTGATTTAACTGCCACGGAATAATAAACACCTAAAAGCTCTGTATATCTTTTGTGTTGTATCAATAGCCGTATGTTTCTATAGTGTAAACTTAGCAACTAAAACCAAATGTTCAGAATACCATTTAAGTGTACGTTACAGCGGTGGAAATATTACATTACACTTTATGTTTTTGCCAACTCGATACAGTCCTTTGTTATTTTAATCGATAATCACAAACGTTAATTACGTTTCTTAAAATGAAATTACTTTTCCGAGCGCTGTAAAATATATCGCACGCGACACGCTTGTGTTTCTGCCTAATACAAATACGGTTTTGTTGCAGATCGGTGATATTAATTTTGATACATGCCATTTGAAGACGACGAGTGGACATACACCATTTTCGAGGATGTTGCCATTTATAATGAAGGGAAGGAAACTAAAAATAAAACAGAAGACAGACTTTTACAAGTGTTTCTGTTTCAGTGTATATTCCAGACCCCACCATGATTTCATCAACGTCATTTCTGTCACTTAACTAGTTAGAAGTCAATGTATGTCCCTATAAAATACTTAGAAAATGAAGCCTTCCCATGTTGAATAGAAGCATGAAGAATATCTGATAAACATTAGTTGAATAATTCTTAAATTAGAAGAGGAAACAATGCAGGCACTAGTGAAAATCCCACCCAACCCACACCCAGAAATGAAACTAAAAAAACAAGCTTTGAAATACAAGTATATAAATTGTTCAATGTTAAATTCAATGATGAACCAAAGTAATTGGCAGACTTTCAAGTCTGATACAAATAATAAAGCAACCTTGTACATTTGATTGGAAATCCATTCAGAACAAAAGTATATAAACACTCACGTACGCAAGAGCACACACCCTCTAACATGACATCGAGCTGTTGGGCATATGTTTGATTTTAGAGGAGCAGCATACCCGATTATACATATAATTTTACCCGAATTTAGACTAGTAGTCAGTCTATTGATTTATCATAAAATCTGAAATAATGCTGTAAATATGGTTGGTAGTGTTGCATACTGCTGACAAGATTTTAGTTTGCGTGTGACTACACTTGCAGGTATACATACAAAAAAAACAATCAGTTTGAAAAAAAAATATGCATGATACATTGAAAATGCCGCAACATGAACCCTGAAAAGGCATAAAAGATATGAGTTGAAAGGACAGTCATATCCACATATTACTACATTAGCATAGCTTCTCTCTCTCTCTCTCTCTCTCTCTCAATCCGACTTATAACCTACAAACACAAGTATCATGCGATAATTGACCTTACAGTTTAAGTCTGCACAGTCATTTAATTTAGCATGTGAGCGAATACCTTATGAAACATCCAAATAATAATCTTTTATTTAATCAATGTCCATGATATATATGCATCCCTCCTTTTATGTTTTAGGGACCCACAATTTAATTGGGAAGACGCGGTGGTACAGTTGGCAGAGAGTCGGATTGGCAATTTTCGGTAATATTAATTAATACAATGTGTATAAACAACATCCATCCACAATGACCTTTTTTAGACATCGTTAGTGTATAAACAGTCAGTTTAAAAATAAAACAACGTATTGTAAAGAAATACTTAGAGAGTTATTCTTAAACTACTAATTCGAGAGTTTTTTAACTCCTAATTCGAGTTATTCATAAACTCCACAATCGAGCCTTCGGATTTATACCAGTTTGAGTTATTCATCCGAAAAAGTAACAAGTGAAAAGAAAAGAATTTCAGTATTCATTCGAACAAGTAACATATGGAAAAATAACAGTCTGTGTTATTCTTCCGAACAAGTAACACATTTAAAGTAAGGCATAAGTATAGAAATTGGTATGAGCAAAATGCTAATGAAAATAGGCAAAATAAATACAAACCATTTATTTTTAAAGAAAACTAAAATGAAAAAGGGTCTAAAATAATTAAAGAAAAAACAACCAGTCTCTGACTGATACATTTGTATTAATATCTCGAATGCTCTACCTCTACAATATGGACTGGACAAAGTAATATGTTGACAATTGACTGTATACACAATAAATAATCTGGCTATGATCTATAGGTTCATATATATATATATATATATATATATATATATATATATATATATATATATATATATATATATATATATATATATATATATATTCATATATATATATATATATATATATATATATATATATATATATATATATATATATATATATATATATATTCAAAGCTTCGATCTTCGTGGTCTGTTTAGAAAAAACAACATATTTGATATATATGGTTGGGGTAGTAGTAAAACAATAGTACAATATTCCTACAATTCATATTGTTTTAAAAATTGGTGCAGTCATGTGTTTGTGCTAAAATGTCACGTTAGCTCAAATACCAGATCTATTTTAAATCCCGTCTACGGACAATTATTTAAGGCTAGGTACTATAAAAAATAATTCGTGAAATTAAAACAAATGAACACTGATACTGCATTTTGCCTTACTGGATCTAGTGCTGATTTCATGACGTATGTGTTTGATTCACGCTATGCATATTATGATCCTTTTTCCCTAATACATTTTATATAATAAAAGAGTAGAGCCTATCAATACAAGTAATAAATGCAACTTAGAATGACCAGGAAGCAGCATATACGTGGAGATTATATTTATTATCGTCGTTCCATTTTAACAGACCATTTTAGACAGCAACAAAAAAAAAAAAAAAAAAAACATAACTGGCTGATTCCCTTTTAATATTTGTCATCATCATTCCTCATGCGCCTTTCCTATATTTATCTCCTCTCATCCAAATGGTACGATAATTATTTGACACCAGAAGCAGATATAGAAGAAATAAATTTGCCATACAAATATCATTCGACATTTGAACGTCACTTTTCCATAAAGAAACATAAATGTAGGATATCAAATCGGTAATGATGTAATATTGAATTTAAGAATCAAGTTGAATAATGTCCAGCTGTTGCGATCCTAGACGAGCAAAAGCTGGACGCTATTCAAAGAGTTTCATAACTTTAATATTACATCATTACCCAATTGCTATTATTTTTTTATCAGATAGTTTTTATTTCAGTGGAAATTATTTCGATAAAAAGAAGAACGAAAAATTGCATTACTTCTGATAGACGGTGCGCGTTTCATTTGTTGTGGGTAAAAACAGTACCAAACAAAGTTGAACTAATATTAATGTTTAAAAGACGGTTATACTTTTTAGAATCTATAATTCAAAGAACGAGCGTCCGTCCAAAGAAAGAAAACATCATACACAACCAATTTTTTTCTTCTACAAAATGTCCAATGATCAGGACGTCACATGGTTCAAAGAGTTTCATAACTTTAATATTACATCATTACCCAATTGCTATTATTTTTATCACATAGTTTTTATTTCAGTGGAGATTATTTCGATAAAAAGAAGAACGAAAAATTGCATTACTTCTGACAGACGGTGCGCGTTTCATTTGTTGTGGGTAAAAACAGTACCAAACAAAGTTGAACTAATATTAATGTTTAAAAGACGGTTACACTTTTTACAATCTATAATTCAAAGAACGAGCATCCGTCCAAAGAAAGAAAACATCATACACAACCAATTTTTTTTCTTCAACAAAATGTCCAATGATCAGTACGTCACATGGTTCGATGCAGTACCGGTTGGAATGCAGTAGACGGTCCTAGTTTACGTAACCTAACACGTCAATTTCATAACTAAACATGACATTGTTGTAATATTCATTTGAAAGGTGTCCTAGATGTAAAAATTCCCATATTTACTGTAATGTACTTGTGACGGGATATTTGCAGTATTTAACTTGGAACAGCAGCCTTCAGAATATGTAAACAAATTTCGTTTTGATTCAGAATTGCATCACATATTTCTCGCATCAATATGCAATGTTTGGATAAACTTTTCCGTTTGGAGATCGGGATATATCCACGTTCTTATGTGAACATAGGTAAGTTTATTTAATTCTTTGAGTTAACATTTAAACCAAGCTCGTATGTATGGTGAATTTCAGACTTCTTTTGTACCGTCCCCGTCCACCCCCAACTTATTCATTTGTTATGAACTGAACAATACCCTTAGTTTTACTTGTTGTTGTTGTTATTGTTCTTGTTTTCGGCCTTTGGGCAGTTTTCATGCTATGATATTTTATACATGACATAACAAGCCCCTGCGGTCATAACTTGGCCATAATGAGACAGACAAGACCATTTTTGCCCAATTCCTTTTGTGAATCGAATAACAAAAATGGCGGCGAAAATGTTCTTTGACAACAAAACATTTCAGAAGGGAGGATTAAAAATATTTTCCCAGGATCGCAGCAAATCAGTAAAAATAATACTGCATAATAATTTCATAGACTAATTTGGGCATGTCAGAATCACACAAAGTGATACGTTCACATGTTATGCTCTCAAAGATATCAAAATGCACACACTGAAAAGAAATTGTAATGACTGTGATACAATGGCATTTTGTTTGATGTTAAGTGACATCCTAAAATTGTATACCAACGAACACGGTATATGGTCTTAGTTAAGCATGGTACGTTGATTTTTCTGCTCGTTGGAATTAATCGCAACCGATAACATGTATAACGTTTTTATGTGTGTTACATGGATGTAGAAATGATCTTCTGTCAAAACGTTCAAGTGTTGTCGAATGAGCTGTTGACTTCTGAGGTGTTCATAGAGGCTGAAATCTAGTAAAATTTAAGATTTTTTAAAACACAAGCCTGTTTAGGAACAAACCAGTTAAGAGTTATTACACACTATTTCATTATAACAGGTATACATATGTTGCAGTTGATATATCCTGCATATGGCGTAACCAAAATGCATAACAGAAAGAAAACCTCTCAGTAACAAACGAATTCAAACACTGACATTTTACGTAATACTGAACATGGCATCAACGCCCCTTGATGAAATAATCTCTGCAAACGAATTCAAACACTGACGTTTTACGTAATACTGAACATGGCATCAACGCCCCTTGATTAAGTAATCTCTGCATTCTTTGAAATAACGTACCCCGCACGAGTGAAACAACACAACATTTCCAGGGATTTCAGCTTATTTAAAACGGAAAGCCTCTTGAAACCTTAATTTTGTTTTATGACTGCGGAGATAGTTCAACTTTCATAGGTACAGTCAAGTAAAGTGTATTTTTCACATTTTCTACATTCTACACCTCTAGCACGGAAACCGATGACGTCATCGCACGCGATACGTATGAAAGATAGTCAATTGTTTTGTTTTTATAAAGACAAATGTGTATCTATACATAACACAGACAATAACTTTTACAATTAAGGAATTAATATATTGACATTTTGTAAGGCCATTACAGATGTCTAAATTCACTAGTCCTTTACTACCCCCAGATTAAACTCGCACATGAAAAGTTAAAACATTGTACATTCATAGTCATTCATGCTCTCCAATATTCACCCATTTTGCCAAAGAAAGCATATGGATGCCTTACAAGCCAGAAATTATTGAACTTCGCTTCTACAATATGTTACACTACTTGTCATTTAATATCAGGGTGATATGACGAGCAAGGGACCGCACTAACAAAATACTTTCAAAATGCAGAAAGCAAGAACAACAAGCACAACAATACTGTTGCAAAAGCACTATCCATATGTAACCAGCAGAAAAAGATTGTTGGTTTTATTATTTGCAAGTTATATTCATATGGTGAGTACACATATTATGATAGAGAATCATCCTTAGATTTTGCGAAGGGCGACTGTAATCTGTTTGAATCTTATTTCATATATGTAGTTCACAAAATATTTCCGCGTTTCTTGAAAAAGTGTGTTTCGTTTAATGGCCTTCTCTGATAAATATTTTGTCCGGATATTAGCATCCCTCCAAAGATTATCTGCACACAAATCAATGGTGTAGGTAGTAAATCGTATGTGTCAGTGTTGAGGCTAACTGATCAATGGGTGTACATTATACTGTAAGCTTAATTCTCTCGCTGCATGAACAAGTTTTAGATGACAATTTAAATAACATTTAAGATGCATATAGCAGATTTGCATACTATCAGGTACTTATAATTTCATTTTCTGGGTGGGCGCAGCGATATATTTCGAGTCGCCATACGTTTACAATAATATAATGGATGTAATGTGCTTTTATTGTACTTGAAACTGAACCATACTTGTTTCAGCAATTTGAGAGCCTGAATATATTTTAAAATAAATCTCAGACACTAATCTCAGAAAATGAAATAATTGGTCCCCAATATTACACATGCGTGCGGCCGTTCTTGTGTGTGTGTGTGTGTGTGTGTTTGTGTGTGTGTGTGTGTGCCGTGGTATCTCCCGATGAGAAATGGAATACAAATTCTTCTGAATATTCTTCAAAACATGTATTCCCGAGTAATATTCGTTTCCAGCCTATGTGTCTTTTGCTAGTTAATATGAATCATTTATGACGATAAACATTTCAGAAATAAGATAATTTTTGTTCTGCGGGGTAGATATTGCAGTAAAACACCCAAAATCGAACAGCTGCTTGCAGAAACAGCAGCAGAGAGGGTGAACAGACCATAGAATAACGACAAAACAAATAAAACAAACAAATAAAATCATCTCGTAGAAAGGTCAAGATTTTTACAAATGAACTTTTCCTTGAGATGTTTTATTTCTGTAATGACCGATTGTACTAATAAAACCTCAGTTCGAAATAGTAGCTGAAAAAATAAAGTACTCTACGTGTTTATTTATTTTTGTTTATTTTTTGACGACCAACGTTGGTAGGTACCCTCTCTGCTGCTCCCCTGTTACCCAAATATTTTATCAAGACCCACGCGATATCTTGTTCTTGGATCATGTAAATTTATTGTTATAAATCCATGCGGAGTAGCTTGCGCTCGTGAGAAGAAATTTTTGAATTTAATTATATCCATGTCACCACCACACCAAGTTTGATGAATATTTCTAAGTGTGTGTGTGTCTACGCCATTAAACACAACTAAAATGTTGCAGTTGTCTCTGATCACCTTCGGAATTTGTGTATATCGTTGAGTAACATAGATCACGTCTGTATTTTTGTGTCTACCTCGGGAAAATATTCTGGCTGGATTTGATTGTTTATCTAGCATCACATCGTCGTATACAACTAAATTATTAATAAATCCGTCTATGGAATCTACGGATGGTGCTTCATTAATATCGGTTATAAACTCTATAACATCATGATCTTCATCCAGTAATCGTGCGTTTTCATTGAAATCTTTAAGTACATCATGACATCGTTGATCATCAACGGATGGTGCTACTAAATATAATTTATCCCATTTCAACCATCTCATTATCAGATTAAGTAATAATTGCGTCTTACCCAATCCAGATGGTCCTATGATAATCATTCTGACGGTAGCGAAGGATGATGCTTAACTGGCTTTCGTTTTCTTGTTGCTGAGAAATCAATTATATCCATATATATTATAACATGAATCTATATTGCTTACGCTGTAAAGTTAAAACTCCAACTACTGATTTAGCTACGGTTACAACAAAAAATAAAAAAATAGCGTACGGTGGAAAATGTTCTATATGCGGTAGAAAGAAATTTTCGTTTTTACCTAATAGGCGCGGTGGTGATATTGCTAATTTGATGTCAAAGTTTCCAGGTGCTCCATGGGCTAAATACAGTAGAGAAAAACATCTACCAGGATATAATTATTGCGGTCCTGGTACTCGATTCGATATCAGGCTCGATAATCAGGATCAACCAAAACCAGGCGAGGAACCAATAAACGCTATTGATCGAGCTTGTCATGCTCATGATGTAGCTTATAAAAGTCAAAATCTACAAGATAGGCATATTGCAGATGTGAAATTAATTCATGCATTAAATTCTATAAAAAATAAAAATATTAGAGAATCATTAGCTAATTGGTTAGTAAGATCCTCGATGAAAGGTAAATTAGCGCTTGGGGCTGGTAATTAATAATGGAATTAATTTATTATTCACCAAGAGGATACTGGAGAGGCAAAACAGCAATTGGTAAACTCGCTGATGCAGCAGCGGTTAAACATTCTACTGCTAAAGCGTGGTTATCCAAACAGGCAATATGGCAAATTTATCTACCATCACCGAAACGAATTCAGTACGCGTATTTCGATGTCAGTGTTCCTAATGAAGTTCATCAAGCTGATATTCTGTTTTTACCGCATGATACTGTGCGTAGAAAAACGTACAAATACGCGTTAACCGTAGTTGATGTTGCAAGTAGATATAAAGAAGCAGAGCCGCTATCAGCGAAAACATCATCTGAAGTAGCCGATGCGTTTGAACGAATTTATCAACGAGGACTCGGACCACAAGGTGGTCTGCGATGGCCACAGCTACTACAGGTTGATCCTGGTAAGGAATTTCTTGGTCCAGTATCATCGCTGATGAAACGACATAATACCAAAATACGACGAGGTCATACTGCAATTCATCCTGATCAAGCAATTGTTGAGCGATTTAATCGAACACTTGCTGAGCGGTTATTTGGATATCAATACGCGAAGGAATTTATTCAGGATAAAAGATCTCGCGAATGGGTTGCAAGATTACCAAGCGTGATAGCTGCATTAAATAATGAGATCACACGAACAACCAACATGAAACCCATTAATGCAATTACAAAAAA
Organism: Sinohyriopsis cumingii; assembly: GCA_028554795.2. Classification (NCBI taxonomy): domain Eukaryota; kingdom Metazoa; phylum Mollusca; class Bivalvia; order Unionida; family Unionidae; genus Sinohyriopsis; species Sinohyriopsis cumingii. Next base: position 6,317,694 of record JAPYKE020000055.1, read on the forward strand.
AAATATACCAACACAACGAAAAGATGTTAAAAAACAAAAAATATTAGGTGATGTCACAGTCAGATATTTATATGAGCCTGGTGAACTTGAAGGTGGTAAAGCGAGAGCAACTGATCCTATTTGGAGTGTTACCACACACAAAATATCTACCGTGACAAGATCCACTGGGAGAAACGCAGGCGTTTCCAGACCTGCAATCTACAGATTAGATTCGGCCGCTCCTCAACGTGGATTTACACGTGAACAACTACAAATCATTTCCGCGGATACACAACTACCACCAAAATCACTTCAGTGATTTCGATCACTTAACTAGCACCCAAGGCGCTAGCGCTAAGGGTGCCTGCACTCAAGGCGCTAGCGCTAAGGGTGCCTGCACCCCGACGTCGATTACACTCAAGACAGGTTAACATGGTATTTTCTCGTGTATGACCGCGACTATTATCTTTTCTATCTACGGTAAATTGTCTTGAATCATTACTCGAATATCGCCATAACATTATACAATTACAACTGGCGCAATGATTATTCTGCTGCTGTTTTAACTCAATAATAAATTCAACATGAAGATCAAAGTCGTGTTTATTTTTATTATCAGATTGTTTGTATCCGATTAATTTTTTTCTTATTATATCATCATCAATGATGTTAAATTTATCAACGATTTCAGGAATTATAATTCTACGTAATTGAGATATATTTCTGACCCTCGATACCGCTAAATAAACTAAATTTGACCACTCGATGCGATCGTCTACAATCCAGACTCGTGTATCAGAAATAGTTAATCCCTGAGATGAGTGGATTGTCATAGCGTATCCCAACACCCATGGAGATTTGTCAGCGTGTATTGCGTCTTCGACCACACTGATATCAACGGCGACAATATCATTTAATACGAGATTCTGTTTCCTTGACTTTGTCAAGGGTCCTGGAATATCAACATCAATATTCTGTTTTCGTGTATCTGATGGTCTATAACACAACGGTACGGGTAATTCAGAATATTTTTCTTTATGTTGTTGAAATAACTGCTGTTGTAAAGCGTCTCTGATTATTTTTCTACTTGCTACGATCAAATCGGTGGGTCTCCATAATTTTAAAAAATCACTCATTGATGTCTCTGAGATCACTCCACGTATTATTTCACACTGAATTTTGTTTGATTGTAATCTGATTAATTTTTTAAACTCCCTCAAATTTGCATCAAGAGCTCTATGATCATCATCTATTTCTTCGTAATAATCAACGAAATTTTTTAACCAATCATGTGGAGATGGTCCAACAAAAGGCGGCGGTTGACCATGATCGCCACACATTATTATAGCGGTATTTTTCGTCAACAACCAATCAAGAAACGTTTTAATGTATCCAATGAGACCGTGCATATCTCATCCCAAATAATTATTTTAGGTATATATTTTTCTCCCATCCGTTCAGGAGTCCATGTATCTCCGTGCCACCGAAAGAAACTATGATACGTACACGATTGTACTTGCCGCTGTTTCATCTCACGTGCAAGTCTATGTGTGGGTGTCAGCACGATTATATCTGAATTTCTAAAAACATTAATCGTTCGAGTTGTTTTGCCGCATCCACCAGGTCCATTGAGATATACTGTCTTATATCTGGTTATTGGATCACTCAACGATGGTGCTTTCGACATTTCTGATATTTTATTACCCTTACGATAAAAATCTCCCATTGGAACATCTGCTGATTCTGCATAATTGTGTAATAGTTCCTTTTTTATTCTCCACGAACCCCATCGTTCATCATTACTTGTAAATTTCATAACAGGTTCTAAATATTTACTTGAAATATAAAACGAATCTGTTGCAACTCTGACTGCGGTCTCAGGAAATCTATTAATCATCGATAATAAATTTATAGAAACATAAGCCAACATGGAAGATCTTAGATGAGTATATTGTGGGGATACCTCATTTATGTAACTAACGATCGTACCCAATTTTTTTCCGTCGGATAAATAAACACTTTCTCGATTTACAAATATATTTTTCGCTGTTGTATCAGCGATTATAAAATCGTACTCGGCATCATCTAAAATTAATCGTGCGTGATGTCTTTTATAATCATATGCACCACCTTGAGTAAATTTACCTATATTTTTTCTACCGAGATCTTTTGCGGTTTTGAGTTTATTAGGAATATCATCTTCGGAAACATCAGGATATTTTTCCTTAAACTCGCTAATAACTTCAGAATCTGACATGGGCAACCAAACTTTGGTCTGTGCATGATATGATATAATTGCCTCACTGACCACCAACGATGTCAGTATCATACAATCTAGCATATATCGTAACAAAACTATAGGTGCCCAACGTTTTTCACAAAAATGTCTACCAAACCAAACATAACAAATCTTGTGAAGATTTTCGTTAAACTCGAATGATTCAATACAGGCGAATCCAGTCAGATCAAAATCAGGTAATGGTCCATTAATTGCCACTCGCGTCATCTCGTTTGTAGGGTGACCAAATCTTTCAAAGTACACAGAACAATCTCCGTATCCCAGAAAACTTGCTGGATAACATGCAACCATATCAACCGAAATAACATCATTGTAATTATATTTGGTATTCCATAATCCGCCATGTCCATATTCGACGCAACTTGCGCGTACGTCCTCGAGTAAATCAAATCGTGTTGGTTTCCATGAATTTCTTTATCTGGCGAAATGAGCCGCAACAGATGGAACGGTAAAACAATTAGTTAGTAATTTGTCAGTATTTTCCACGTGCTTGCACTCTAAAAACTTCGCGAGATTTTTCATCTCGTCATGGAGGGATTCTGTTCGATATATTTCACCGTTTGGTTTGACAAACTGATCAAATTCACCTTCCTCATTACTTTTAAATAACCATACCGATACAGGATCGGTTTTACTTATTTCGTTGATAAAATCAAACATACTATCTGCCCCAGAATTATCTGTGGGGTAAAATCTAACAGTTCGATCACGTGGAAATATTGTTACTGCGTTAGTCCATGCGTGCGCGTTATGATCGATAATATTTATTGGAGCTCCTTTCGATTTATATTTCGATTGGTACAGAATTTCTCCCGTTATTGTCGCTACGGTTATTGGAAATTTTAATATTTTTCCTAACTCAGCAACATCTTTTATTGTAGCACCGGTATCCTTAACTGAATCAGCCCACGAGTTTATTTTTTCACGCCTTAAATCAGTTAATCCATTTCCACGCATCGCGTTTGTAAAGTGTTCTATTACTCGTTCGGCTACACAATTTAACCTTGAAAATTTCATCGGCGCTAGTTTATCAACGTTGGGTTTTTTATTTATCTCATAGATTCCATAAATAACCGCTGTTACAGGATATGCTCGCTCATAATACGATTTGTCAATACCCGTCAGTAGACCCGGTCTGGAATTTTTACTTAATATGACAGTTTTATTATTGCCAAGGACAGGATCATATTTGTCACGGATAATCCAACTACCTGTTTCTGTTAATACAATAAATTTTACTCTGAAGAAATATTTTTGATTGCCCTCGTATTCAGCGATGTAGTTGATGATAGTTGCCGCTCGCTTGTCGTTCATTGTGGCGTCCGTGACTTTGTCAGCTTTCTTGACTCCGTCAAGGCGTATGATCTTGAACGTTGACCATGTATGAGATGCACCATCCGTGTAAAATTCTTTCTTGGCGTCGTGAATTTTCGAGATCAAACTTTTATTTTTCGGATCAACCAAATCTCGTACTGGCAAGTCAGAAGATAATCTGTCGAGGTTGAATTTATATTTAACAGGCCTAGTTTGGGATAATCTCTCAAACTCGTTCATATAATTAAAACAAATATTTAAAATAAAAAATATTATATATATATATATATATATATATATATATATATATATATATATATATATATATATATATATATATATATATATATATATATATATATATATATATATATATATATATATATACAATGTCTCAATGCAGATGGTTGATGATCGGCTCAGTAAATCGATGTAACAAATCCTGCAGAAAGGAACTTTGTTGGATGCACTCACAAAACATACGACGAGGAAGTCTAGGACCAATACCATGTCTACGGTGTGGTATTGGAGTGCGAGGAAAAACAGAATTATGTGGAAAGTGCGGCGAAAAACGAGAACTTAAAAGATATTATGACAAAAAAAATAATAGCGGTGAAAACGCTATAAAATCCGTGGAGGATTATATATCAAGATTTCAGACAAACAATGATTTAAACAAATAATATTATTGCATATATGGAGCAAAATATATTTATCCCACATCCTGTCATAACAAACTATGAATCAAATATTAATGGTATCATCAGACACTGCAAGTTGAAGAGACAAGTTGGTCATATTAATAATCATGGTTATCAGGCGTTCACATTCACATACGAGGGGGGAAGAAGGGTTATTTCTGTCATAGATTTGTGTATGAGTGTCATAATGGGATGATCACAGACGGTCTTGTTATTGATCATATTGACGGAGATACCCAAAATAACTCCCTACACAACCTTCGAGTTGTCACACGAAGCGTGAACTCTGCATGTGGTAATACAGGAAGATGTAAGACAATCGGAAAGAGGGCGGTAATTTCCACAACACAGAAACTGGCGAAAAAGTTATATTTCGTTCAATATGTTCAGCTGCGAAATATTTTGATATTAACTCGCGTGTGGTAAAATACGTCGCAGAAAATATAACCAAATCTACTTTCTCGAAAAAATATAAGCAGAAAATCATCTTTCAGTATCAATAATTATCATCACCACATTATTAACTATCATCACCACATTGAATTAATTTTTTTAATTTATGTCGCAGTATGTCCTCCATACACTACTGAATTTTTGATTATATTAAAGGGAGATTACTTTGTATTATATAGTTTTCTTCGTAGATTTTTGATTTTTTATGATCGTAATTAGTCAGTTTAACTAATTACATCGTAATTAATTACTCGTAGAAGTATTATTTATGGTTTTTAAATATTCCCATCATACAACATTACGAGAAATCATGATAATGTTATTGATCCGCAAGGACGCTGTAATAAAGGTACAGAACAGAAACCGTTGTCATGGTAATCGATCTGCAGGTGTGTTCATGCCACTGTTATTATTGATTCGCAGTCTGCTTAGGAAAAACGCTGTTTTATATTCAGAAACTGTTGTTATTCAGAAACCGCTGTTTTATATTCAGAAACTGTTATTATTCAGAAACTGTTGTTATAAATACAGAAACTGTTATTATTCAGAAACCGCTGTTTTATATTCAGAAACTGTTGTTATAAATACAGAAACTGTTATTATTCAGAAACCGCTGTTTTAGTGTAAATATTGGTTCCTTAGCTATATAGCTTAGCTATATATTAACTTCCGAAATATATGTTCGTAACAAGGTTTGATAGCTCAATCAGTATGGTATTGGACTGTGACGCTCGCGGTCCAGGATCGAATCCCCATGGCTGACAATTTGTCGGTGGTGTGCGCATAATTGCGATTTTTATAATAATGCGGGAACCGCAAAAAACCCCCGCTCAGCAAAATTCAACCACAATATTGACTTGTGGTTGATACATATTTTCGTATCACCCACTGGATTAATTATTGTGGGTGGGATTTTTGCTGAGCGTATATGTTTGTACTGTCCTTAGTTAAGTTATATGTTTGTGCCGTCCAATGCATAATCTGAGCTCGCTAATACACTCGATAGGGGCTCTTCATTCATAATCTGAGCTCGCTAATACACTCGATAGGGGCTCTTTCATTCATTGTATATAACCATTTCATTGTATATAACCATTTCATTGTATATATGTTATGTGTATATCCTCTAAACTTGGTAGATTGCGGTGGCAAGCTACGAGTTTAATGAGGATTGTGCCGTCCTTAGTTAGTTATATGTTATGTGTATATCCTCTAAACTTGGTAGATTGCGGTGGCAAGCTACGAGTTTAATGAGGATTGTGCCGTCCTTAGTTAGTTATATGTTATGTGTATATCCTCTAAACTTGGTAGATTGCGGTGGCAAGCTACGAGTTTAATGAGGATTGTGCCGTCCTCCCTCTTGGGCCTTCTAGACCGTTGTTTGGCGGGTTAGGGGCTCTCGTAGAGGGAATATTTGCCTAATGAACTTGGTAGATTGCGGTGCCAAGCTACGAGTTCTTGGTTGTGCTGTCCTTGAAACATCCCGACGAACTCGCTAAACACTCGATAGGGGTTCTAGGGATATTTTTTTTTTATTTTAAAGATTTATATATTATATAATGAACCATGAAAATATCAATGATGTAATTGTTGCTATTAAAAAATTGAAAAAAGATGGAATTAATATATCTGATGAACTTAATCCTGAAAAAATAGTTTCTGACTTTGAGATTTTACAAGAACGTAAAACCCAGGGGACACACACACTATCATCTGAATACAAGCTCATGAAGCGGATTCAGGCGGCAATGTTTCAGTCGCTAGCTACCGTAGAAGATGATCATGTGAAGGAGTTCGTTCCTCTCTCTGCCGCCGTAGAAAGAATTAAAACGTTATTATCCCACGAGTACGAGGAATAGAAAACGATTAGTACCCGTATAAGACAATTAAGAAAAATTATGTCAGAAAGTAACTTCGTTACTGGTGAAACGATCCACAGTAACTTCGTTACTGGTGAAACGATCCAAAGTAGTAATTCCGATGAAGATGACTGAGATCTTTGATCAGAAATATTATTTCTGAATTTGATGGGCTAGTTGGTACTTAGATTTATGCAATTTATAACTCTGATTGGCTAGTTGGTACTCAGATTTATTATTTATTTCTGAATTAATTTATTTATTTATTGAATTAATTTTGTTTTTTTTTACTGAAATTTAACAAAATTGTGCAAATTTCTTAATTTTGACTACCATTTACCCCATCAAATTTACAAAATTGTACAAATTTCTTAATTTTGACTACCATTTACCCCATCAAAATGAAGAATTTCTTAATTATTTCACAAAATACAACAAAATTGTACAAATTTCTTAATTTTGACTACCATTTACCCAATCAAATTTACAAAATTGTACAAATTTCTTAATTTTACAAATTATTTATTTACTGAATTAATTTATTTATTTACTGAATTAATTTATTTATTTACTGAATTAATTTGTTTTTTTTACTGAAATTTAACAAAATTGTACAAATTTCTTAATTTTGACTACCATTTACCCCATCAAAAGCATAAAATTGTACAAATTTCTTAATTTGAGTACCATTTACCCCATCAAAAACATAAAATTGTACAAATTTCTTAATTTTGACTACCATTTACCCCATCAAAAGCATAAAATTGTACAAATTTCTTAATTTTACAAATTATTTATTTCTGAATTATTATTTTATTTCTGAATTATTATTTATTTATAACTCTGATGGGTGAGTTGGTACTCAGATTTATGCAATTTATAACTCTGATGGGTGAGTTGGTACTCAGATTTATGTGAAAATGATCAAATTTTCAGAAAAAAATAAAACATTTTAAAAAAGATGAATTACCTCATCAGATATATTTATTCGACTTTGATGCAGGAGTGCGCCTGATCTCCGTTACAAATGATCTCGACGGAGTTCATCTAACTGTTCTTGTGTTAATAAGAAATCCTCGTTTCCGTGTTCATCAATGGCTAAATTGTTCTGTTTTGTGAAAAAGCGCGTTTTCAAGTGTATAAAAAACCCTCCATTACATAAAGATCTACGATAAAAGTCTTACGATTTCACATGCAGATTTATCACAAGTTCTTCTCCACGTATGTCAATTAAGCGATTAAGGTGGTCTATGAGCTTAAAATTGATTCTTGTTAACATATTATTGTGACACCGCAAATACACAGGATTAGTTGGTTCTTGCACGATTAAACTTCCAGGGGGAACTTGTGGTGTGAACGTGTATAGGATGTATCCTTGTTGAGCTTGATTTGATCTCCCGAGATTTATTTGATAGCTGCCATCGATTACGTCACAAACCAGATTGACCGCGACCGTCGGTGTTATATTAACGATTCCCGGAGATATGTGTCTTCCGCCGCCATGTGGATCATTATCATATCTAAGAACAGTTGCTGGTGGAATTAATTTTCTCCATGCATCGAGTATTTTAGGAAAAAACTCATCAATGACATCATTGACAGATTTTCTTAACTCGGTTACACTATACCCGGGAAATTTAAAATTTGGTACATCTGCTTCCGTTAATTTATATCTTTCTAACCATTTATCTGCACCAAATTTTTTAAATGATTCTAAACTAAGCATCGCTTGAACTATTCGGTTATTAATATATTCCATATCTGATATAAGCTGATTTAATATTTCCACACGCGTAATGATTTTTTCACGTGATGACGCTGATATGTCAAACATATGTTCGTTAAAATATTGATTTGGTTGATCTAGTTGTTTTTTACATTCTTGATTGATTTCCTGAAAATATTCAATAATCTCACTTCGCAAAAAACCTTTAGTAATTGTTTCCTCGGGAGTATTTCTAAAAGTCCATGCCTCATCATAACTGTAAATTAAAAACATGCTAAACATTGATTTACTTTTTATAATACGTAGTTTTTCCAGGTATGATGGATTAATTTCATGATATGATTGCCTATCCGTGACATAATCAGACTTTTTCGGTTCTGGTGGTATCGGTGTTATCGGTGGTGATATTTCAGGCCATCCTAGTGCGGATCTGATTGAAGATTGATAAATATAAACGGCATAATCAGGCGAGTTTATTTCAATCGTCGAGGACAGGGTCGGTTCATGAACATTAATTAATATTTTTGATTCTTTTCCTGTTATTGATTTTATTCTACGTTGAAATTCCTCACTGATCTCTTCAATCTTGTAACTGCCAGTTGGTATTCCAACAACAACCCCGTCAGGTGTTCCATCGGGTTTGTTGTTGTTAGCAAATACAAGCGAATTATTTGCTGGTGTACCGTTAAATGATTTTGATCTGATATTTGGCCAGCTGTAATATACTCGTAATTGCGCTAGTGCTATTTCTTTTACTGGAATTGCAGTAGGAAAATTAACACTAAATTCAGGATTAATTGAACTTACCGAGATCATCGTTATCTTTGGCGGAGTTGTGTTGGTCACGATCTGCTGGAGTAATTATGTCATTATTGATACTTGTATCTTTAATACCGATACCTTCGTCGTATATTTTGGTTGTCATTGAAAATTCGAAATCAGATATAATTCCATCACTGAGACTCGCTGATAACAACGAGGATAATTTCGAGTATGCTACCGTCGCTGTATGTAATTTTATTGTGTAATCGGATAATTTTTCGTTCGTGCAAGTACATATTTTTTTTTGTGATGATATTAAGCACACCTGCAATAGTTGTTGCTGCTGAAATACAAATAGTTACAGCTACTGGTGCCATCGTTGTCAACGCTGATAATATTACACCGGTTCCAGCAACAACAGCGGATACTGAATAAACAATCACATCAACGATAACCAATCGTCGTCGATATTTTTTTACTTCTACTGTATATTGATCGACTTGATCTTTTAGCGCCGCCTGCCATTCACGCGCTTGATTGTACCTGTATTGTGCACCGTCCATATATATTTTTATGCAGTAACCAATTGAGGTGTTTCAGCTACAAATTCCAAACACCACCAGAAGGATGTTGCGGTTAATTTCTTATCAGCTGCTTCCAGAATAAATATTTCTTCGTTTGCGCTATTTAATACAACAGATACAACCCCGGAAAACCTGTCGGTGGAATGACGCCATGGAAACGTTGTAAATATTTCAAATTTTGCAGCACTAAACACAGACAGCCTGTACACGCCAGTGACTGTTGCGGTATATTTGATAGTGTTATTTTGCTGAGACCATGTTGCAAATCCCGATGATACCGTGCATACGATGTTTGTGATATGCCCGGGAGTTATTGCAGCTGAAATTTTAATCAAATTGGTTTTATTGATAATCTCAGGAATTCCCGCTATGATGTCTAGCTGTGTTTGTTTGATCGTGTCTAGGTTAGTTTTGATATCAACGAGTTTCATGTCAATGACGGGAGGAGTTCCAAAGAACTTATTTATGGCATCATCGGTTTTCTGAAAATTTCTTCGAAGTCTTATAAGACCGGTTACGTGAACATCATATTCGGCCCGCAGCGTGGATAGTTTTCCATCCACGTCGTCGACGTATAGTTTGTTTGCGACGTCGTTGTCAGATTTTGGAGCTGTTACAGCTACTATTTTGTTCCCGTTCATGCTAAGTTCACCTGTCATTGTGTCACCGGTGTTTCTCACGCGATTAGCAACACTTTTTGCAATTTCATCTCTGATGGTTTTAAGTGACATACTTGAATCTCTGATTCTACCACCGTCAGTAAACACAGGAATATTATCTGTAACTGCACCAAGTACTCGCCGGACTATATCATTCCATTTGATATTGCTGGTTTTTAGTTTACCATATCGATCTTGAAAAATAACAACTTCATCTGGGTCAACTCCAGCCAGGTTCATACCATCAGCGAGGTCATCCTTAGTCGCATACTTCGACAGATCAACGTCGGATTTTATTTTCTTACTAGTAGAAGATCTTCCGTAGATGTCAACCATTATAATAAGACCCGTTGTTTAAAACGCTTTACGCGCAACAAATCGGTTGCTTGTATAATCGTGCACGACTTTATGTGGCGGCCTGGATGATTTTGATATAGCGTAGAGTACATTAATTACTTCACGGCCGCATATTGGCGGATCTGTCATTGTTTGTGTGGGTAGCGTTGAATACCAAACTTTACAACCAGAGGTTGTTGCGTGAAGTGGTGCGACATACTTGATAAATTCAACAGGTGGAGCTAACCCGTACGAATCAAAATAAATGATTCCACGTGGATCAACCGCGTATGATACCCAATGAGTACCGGGTTCGGAACGTTCGTCAAGATTAATAATACCTGTTTCGAGTTTGTTTGGTTGTTTCGGTAATTGATCTCGCATAAAAACACCTCTAAAGGCAGATATTTTTAATCGTTTAGCAGCATTAAGTAAATCAAAATTTGATGCTGGAACGTCTAACGAAGTGATCCTGGAAGCCTTAGGCCTCTCCCCCAACGAGATCCTGGCAATCTTAAGCCGCGTCCCTTTTTTTTTGTATCCTTGCCCTGTTGATTTCTTTAGTGCCATTCCAGCAGCTGTTCCAACAGCACCTAACGCGGCTGCTTTTGCTACGGCTGGAGCAGCTGCAGCTATTAATGCCGGAATAGCCGCAAGAAGTGGAAATATACCACCGGTTTTAAACATGTCTTTGATGGCGCTCCGGGAGAAATGGAATTGAACTCCACTTTTTGATTCCAGGGCTTTATTGAAATGTTTAATCTGATTATTTGTCAACGATAATTTGTTTGGACCACCACTAATCTGATCTCGTTTTAGTGATATTTTAGTTCCGCATTTGTTGGCGGTTTTTGATTGAAGCTTTTTTACCTGACCGGGAGTCAGAGTAACATTAACATGACCATACGACATTTTTATATAAAATATATTTTTCTAAATAACACGATTAAATATTTTCCACCGGTGCATCAACGACCCTCATTCGACCACTACCACCTTCAAGTAACATGGCTTTGTCGCTAAGTACGACCGCGATCGCTCTGTAGAAGGCACCACCAGGTGGTGGGTTAGTAACATGAGCTCGAAAGTGTATATCAACAACAGATTGTTTGGATAAATCAAGATGTTCTAGTGAAAAATAATAAATCGGATATAGACCTGTAAAATCTAATTGTGATATTTGCAAACCGGTATCTATATTTTGATCACGTCCCATGAATGACATTAAACGATGATATGCGCGCGCTACATGATTTTGATCAAAATTTAACAATATATCCTCGGCTGGTTCTTGATGTCCATTTATCCTCAAGGAAACTTCATTAACTCCAAGGTTATCAAATATCATATGTGAAAGTTGTTGATCATTTATCCGGTCAATATTTTGCAGTGCAATAAAAATATGTCGTGGTGCAGAAACACCCTGTTGTGATGCTATATGCCATGTAAATAAACCATTAATATTGCTTTGAGCAACATCTGTGGTTACTGTTAACCATGATAGCAATGATTTACCGCCTTGATCCATAAAAGATAGTAATTTTTGTTCCTCAGTAATAGATGGAGTCATTACTGACATCCACAGTGAAAGTTTTGATATATTTACTTTACCATCAGCAACACCAGCACCTCGCCAGATTGCATCATTATCATCACCTTTTCTTACGAGCACAATTGTGTGTTTAGCTCCAAAGATGACTTTTCTAACATTTCTGCAAAATCCAAAGATGTGAGATAATGGAATTGCACACGAAAAATTTCTATTATCTCCCGACAGCGCTGCTCGGCGTGTTGCAAATCCCAGGTTGTAAGTCGCATTAACACTTTGTATAATATCAAAATCAGCACCTGGTCTGTCTACGTGTTCAAAATCAACTGGTTGTGGATCAACTGCAGTATTTCGTGTTGCCAGTAATTTAGTATACTGAACATGATCAGCGTTGTTGGTAATATCCTTAGCAAACATCATTGTTGGACCGGCTGATCTTGTAAAGTCGTCAGAATATCTCGCTAGACCAATTATTGTTGTGGCAACGTCGACATCATTCTGAATTGATTCAATATTTTTTCCATCAATCATGTATGTGGCGCCACTAAATAATGCCATAATCCCGTTGTTGACAAAACCAACACGCAAATTGGCACCATATGGCGTATTAGCTACAACATTCGTTACAAGTCTACCTTCTACTTCAATAAACGCTTCAGCGGGCAAGAAATATCTACTTGTATCATGAACCTGTAATTCGATTCTCCCCCGCTGATTTGGTTGTCTTGCGTCATAAGAATAAAACTGATAATCACGTACCGATTCATACTTAAGGACAGGTGCCTCCATATCAAATGCTGGGTCTGATTCGCGCCTGAACATTTTTAGTATAGTTACCATTTTTCAAATGATGATCATCGTCGACGAAGACCGCTTCCTGCTATTAAATTTGCTGTTCTATTTTTTTCTGCTTCTTCAGATATCGCTGCTAGTTTTTGATTTGCAGCCTGATTTATTATTTTACTTACGTCTGCGGGCATCACCTCAGTACTTGCCAGTTTCACCGGTGATTGTTGTTTTCGTCGCAATAATCGTGCTAGTCTTTCTTTGATCGCCGAGAACGCCTTACCAGCAACATTGACAATTGCACCAGGAGCTTTATCACGAACAATATCAATAGCTTTCATCGATAATTGTTTTGCAACAGGTGCTACTTTTGGAGCTATCCTTGTAAATAATCCCCGAATGACATCACCAAGTCCATTTCCGTAAATAACACTATAGATTGGTAATCGTGAGTTTACCGCTCTGACCTGTACAGGTTTGCGATGATTATTATGTATTATCATCTTATTTTATTTACCATTTATCTAACAACTAGTCATCAACAAGTTCGTCAATAAGTTTTCGGTAAACGCCGATATCCATGATACCACCTTGAAATAGTCGCCGACAAATATCAGCTGCTTCATTAATTATTTCTGGTGAATTATTTCCGGCACGTTTTCCTTCTATGAGAACTTCTAACCGTGACACGTTATTGATGATATTATCAGGACATAAACCAGATCCTGTTTTAGGTTCATCTTGAGGTGATTTAAATACTGGTGGTTGCATTGCCGGAGTAAGTACTTCAGTGGTGACCGGGGGTGAGTCACTTCCTCGAAATCCATGTGGTGAATCTGTCGGTGTAAATGTCATTTCCGGTGCAGAAATTTTACGTAAAGGTGAAGGAATTTTCTTCAAGGAGGGTGATTTAAGTGACTCTTTAGCCCTTTTAATTTCCGACTTCAACCTTTGCTGCGGCGAAGAAGATTGCTGTTGTTCTATTTGTTGCAGAGGTGGAGGAAGCTGATACTGGGAGGACTCTCCCTGTTCTGGTTGTTTCGGTCTCTCTCTGTAAAGTCTTTTTACTTCTTCATTAAGTCTTTTAAATTCTTGACCTTTAGTTTGTTTTTTTGTTGTAATATACGCGATATATCCATTTAATGAAATTATCATCACTTGTTTTTTCATTAACGGGGTTTAAAAAATTAGATTTATCAGATATATTATCTAATATCATCTCAGGTAATTTCTCTCTTTCAGTACTTCTAATAGTATCAACAACTCCTTCGTTAAATCTTGCAATTAATTTTAAGCTTTCTCCTGCTGATTTGGATTTAGATGCAAGTTTTTTTCTCACATCGGCGACTTCAGTACGAAGTTCTCCAATACTTTCAAGTATTTCCTCACCAACAGGTGGAGGCTGAGCTGCAGCTATGTCAGTTGGAAGGTCTCGTAAAATCTTATTTGCCTGTTTAGTTCTTCTTGCTATTTTTTCTGATACCGGAAGAAGATCTTCTTTGATGACAGTTGTAACTTTCTCAGTAGCTGCAGTGACGGGTTTAAATAGTTTTTTAGTTTCTTCTTCATACTCAACTTGTGCTTCTTGCTGCGCTTGTAGATTTTTTCTAAATGAGTCTCTGACAGTAAGAAATTTTTTAATTGCTTCTAATCGTTCTCTTGCTGTTCTTGCAGTATGAGATTCTGGATGTATCATTTTATTATAACATAATGATTTAATTGATATCAGCAGAAGGGGAGCAGCAGAGAGGGTACCTACCAACGTTGGTCGTCAAAAAATAAACAAAAATAAATAAACACGTAGAGTACTTTATTTTTTCAGCTACTATTTGGAACTGAGGTTTTATTAGTACAATCGGTCATTACAGAAATAAAACATCTCAAGGAAAAGTTCATTTGTAAAAATCTTGACCTTTCTACGAGATGATTTTATTTGTTTGTTTTATTTGTTTTGTCGGAATTCTGTGGTCTGTTCACCCTCTCTGCTGCTGAAACTGTTTTACAAATTTATAGAGTTGGCCAAAATTACTTTCGACTTCATTATTTGGGGACTGCATACATGTCAAAGAGACAGACACAATCCAATTTAAGGAAGCTGCACTGAATGATATAATAATATTATCCTGATATTAAGTAAGTGGAAAGCAACTGACTACCGTTTACATGTAGAATGATATCCATATTCCGCGTCTTTCTAAAGTTGAGCATGCAATTGCTCCGTAAGTGCGTCATCGGTTCCTTGTAAAATATATGTCATCACAAGTTTAATTTCTTAATCATCATTGGCAACTGTGCCAGTCAAATATATTCAGTGAATTGTAAGGACTACGTAATTATTCATGCGGAGGAAGTGAAGCTCTCGTCAGAAATGATTTCGGTCAAAGTACACAATCAACATTGATTATTACTGAGGCAGGAAATGGAGCAAATGCAATTATTCATATAAATATTATTGTCATATATTACATGCAAGCTTGCCCACAGCATTCAAAAAGCTTCATGGTGTTTAATCAAACCCACTAGTTCATTTATATTTGCTTGACAACAAACTTAGATTGGCAGAAATAAACGTTATGACAGTGATTAAAACTAAATAACTCCTCTCGTCAAAACAATTTTTAAAAAACAAATGCTTGACTGCAGTGTTCTGCTACCGCCAACGAACAAATAATGCAATAGTTGTTTATGATGGGGATTGGAAGATACCACGTATATTTCCTGGCCAGATGTTTTTCTTATTATTTAAGTTAATTACCATCACAGTTTTATATAAATGTGCATTTGTCCGTTCTTCATGTGATCTGGCCTTTACCAATGATACTATACTTGATTATTTCCTTATATTTCAACATTTGTTATCTCTATTGAGAACACTACCGCTTCCACATATCTCAGATTGAGCCTCAAAACGTACTGCTTCAGGAAAAATACTAACCTTAAAACAGAGAGCAGTTTATTCCGATAGGTCAACTCCACAAATCTGTGTTGATACTGATGGACAATGTCGTGGGTCTGATGTCACCTGCTCATTAAAATATTCAATTTTGCTGCATGCAAATCGTTCTGGAACACATTCGCGTACACTTTAGACACACACCGGGAATTGGTAACAGCCATATCAAGCACGAAATTCAAAATGGTCACAGGACAGATAGTTGTTCTATTCCAGATGGATTTAAAAGTCACCAAAAATATGATTTGCTCAAGTAATATAATCTGCATGTCACCAAACCAACCTTTCAGCCGACGGTAGCTGCACAGCCTCGAGAAATACCGGTAAATGTATAAAATACACATCGATGTGTGCAGCAAACTGTGCATGCAGATGATTGCAGCTTTTGATGAATACGTGATATCAGCCCCTCACCCGAAATTCAATACTATCATAGGTGAAGGGCATTTTATCGGCCTAAGAGCATTTGTGCATGTTTGATTGTTGTTCACTATTTCCATTTCTGTACACGAGTTCGAAAAGGCTTATCTTTTACAACGGATATAGTAGTTTTACCCATGCGATATTGACAGCAAATACATATTTTCACAAATATAAATATTCGGGTGACATACATACATATGCAAAAGTTAAAACTATGAATGGCATACATCTATGTATGTACTTACGTATGTATGTATGTATGTATGTGTAAGTAGGTAGATAAGTAGGTATGAATGGATATATGCATGAATGTTTGTATTCGTGGACGTATGTACATGTGCATGCATATATATATATATATATATATATATATATATATATATATATATATATATATATATATATATATATATATATATATATATATATATATATATATATATATATATATATATTTAACTCCCAGTTAACACAATATGCATCTTAAGGTCCTTGATTCTTGTATTTACTCATTTTGCTTTGAATAAGACAATTTATATATGCATGGTGCCTACTCTGGTAAGGCGTATCCCAAATACAATTAGTAGTTCCAGAGGTTAAATGTCCCATGCTTAGACAGTTTACCCAGGACAGGTCGAATGAATACGCGTGTATTATTTTTATTGTACCACGGACTTGGAACACAATTATTCAAGTAGTTTCTTGACGTAATGTTCTTATTATCTATTTCTTTTAAATAAAACTTTTGATATATTTTGAGTTTATAGACTAACTACTGCTATAGAATGACTTCTGATACCTTGAAAATTTTTAATTTATACAAAGTACATTATCACTTAAAAAGTACGATAAAAGTTACCATAATTTAAACGAGCATAACTGAAAATTATTCAAACATTTCACTGCCTGAGAGTGTGTTCGTGGCCAATTGATAGTTTACGATGTGAAGGAATTCTTAGACATGTTAAAATCTTTCGCGTCGAACACAACATGTGATTTACATTCAAAACATGTTCTCTCTCAAATTATCTAATTTGCAAAATGTGTCGTTAGCTTCGCATTTTAATAGATATTTAACGCTGCATTGTTGATAATTTTGTACAATAACAATTTTACAAGTCGCGACAGAAAGATATTTAAGACAAAAGGATCTGAAAATATATGCTTGAAAAAGTACATAAACAAACCACGATAATCAAAACAATACTTTTGAATATTTGCACGCATGGCAAAACGTACACTTGAATAAGTTGACAACAACACTTTGGATATTTTGTCAATGCACGCAAATTTTCTTTTCCTTTATGAAGAAAGTCGTTTGATCGTGTTTCAGATCTCCATCTCGTCCAAACAGCTTATTTCTAAGTCTGACACAAAATTCATATTCATGCATAAAGAAATCTGTAACGTAGACCAGTCAGTAAAATCAAACGAACTATTAGCATATGTATTAGCATTGTCCTCTACTGCCATGATATATACTTCTGATAATACTCACATAATGATTTATTTCAGATTGAATATTCCTTATATTTTTACAATATTCTATATACCAATATATTCGTAATGTTTTTATACTATTTCTGTCAGATATGTTTGTATTACTTCTTATATTCCTGTATATTCTGAATGGTATAGTAGTCATCATATGCACGTTTTATCACTTCGTATAAATTCCTAATAACTTACTATTCCTTATATACACGTGTGTCATTTCCTTTACATTCATAATAGTAATAAAGTATGTCCGTCAGAAAGAAAAAAATGTGCTACCACGTTCTGTACATTGCTAATATTATTACAGTATATCTGTCAGATACATACGTAGCACGTCTTGTGCATTCCTCATAATAGTACACACTGTCTGTCAGATACATGTGTAACACGTCTTGTACATTCCTCATATTATTTCACTCTGTCTCTCAGGTACATATGTAACACTTCTTATATAGTATCGATAGTATTATGCTCTTCAATTAAGATACACGTGTGCCACGTGTACAACTTTCTATGCATTCCTATCAGTAGTATATTATCTCCATCACATACACATGTAAAATTTCATCGTGTTCATAATGTTTTAAGCTAGTTCAATATAAGCAATTACACATATTTAACCCAAGTCTGTTAAAACATTAAATCAAGTTTGTGTGGAGAGAGGCTTGGACAATCATCTGGGAAATATCCTCTGTGATCTTAATTACACTTGCTCGTAATGCGGCGTTTGATTTAGGCAGCTAGTTAATAAAGCACACACGCCTAACAATGACCAAAATCTATTCAAATACGTAGTCTTTGAAATTCATCCGAATTCCGCATGATCACCCATCACACCTAAGGCCACTCATTACTAGGGTAACAAACTGGTTTATTTTTTCACTATCGTTCCACAAAGATTTTCAAATTATTTTTCCTCAAATTATTATTTTTGACCCATTCATTTAGATATGTATATTTATATTCACCATAGACATTTCTAAATGAATGCATAATGTAGCCATCATATAAAAAAACAATAATTAGACATAGTGTTTGAACAGAGCAAATGGAGAAAAAAATCTTCATGATGGTACCTTACAGTCAGTTCAACATCAGTATTTCAAATGTGCAATGTTAACTTGCATCATGTAGTGCAGGAAACACCCATTAATTTGCTTTAGCTAGCTAATAGTCAATCTAACGCAAATCTTGGGATATTGCCATTCTATGCACACGAGTTGAGAAGGTAATGAAAGTGCATGTTCAGAAATATTCGATTTACCTATGAAATTAACCTTAGACAAGATAATTTGGATAAAATATTGTTTTTGAAAATTAAGCATATACAACATATCTTTCGTTCATGCTTTTATCAGTGTTTGCAGTCAATTGACTGTTATTGTATTCTTTTGAAAAACAAACCAAAAAACATGTTGAACTCTGATGTTACAATGTAAGTAACTACTGTTAAAAACAACAAAACTAAAATATGTGGAAAAAGAAAGAAATTAAATAAGACGCTAATAAGGTCGACTGTAACGGTTGTGATCCAATTCTCCTTATTTTGTATATTGGACATCACCATTCTTGACGGTAAATAATAAACCACATTATGACAGGTAAATTTACAAGCTCTATTTTTCAAGACAAACTTTCATTCCAAGGAACATTATTATAGTCTACTATGGAATGAAATCTCCTTGTTGCATATATTGGGAACAACCCTTATACCTGTACGAATTATGTTAAGTTACAAATATATGGGAAAAAAATTACAAAGAAATGGATATTATTGCGTTAGAATAGCATACCCTTTGCACGAAAGATTTTATTAGGTTTTTAGCTATTCAAATAATGACATATTCAATCTGAATTTGTCCTTGGACAATAATTGCTCATACGTTGAACTTAAACGCCGCAACACACACACACACACACACACACACACACACATATATATATATATATATATATATATATATATATATATATATATATATATATATATATATATATATATATATATATATATATATATATATATACACTATTCCGTCATAATATGCAATCAATTTCAATAACTGGACGTCGACTAGAAAATATTTATTCCTGTCGCACAATACAAGATTTCAACTATAAATGTATCTAGTCCCCATATGTATTCATATTTTCCTGATAAGCCACTCCTAGTCGTATTGAAGTATTTTGGACATAGGTATTTAACAACTCTGCAAAGTAAACTTAAAGGGATAGACAGGGCCAGACATAAGGGTGCTGCACCGAATCATGTAAACCTCCTGTCCTGATAATAAATATATAGAAGATGATTGGCAACAGTGTACAAGTAAAACGATAATCATGTGCCTCACTCATGTTTCAATAGCGTAGCACTTAGTTGTGCCGTAAGTAAATCATGCATTCCTTGCAAATAAACTACAAATGTCTTCTCTCTTAAAGATTCAGGAAAACGTTTTTTTTTTTTTTTCTGTCAGTCATCATGGATTTACAATATATGTATTCTTTGATTTATAATATAATTTCATTATTGTTTTAAGAAATATGCGAATCTTGTAGAAACTGATTATGGTATGTATCTAAGTAAACAAACGACAGAGACCATAATTACGAACAGATGTATGTTAGATGCAGTTGTGAGCGCAATCAATTATTCGAGCATTGAAATTAGTTAACAAGCCTTAAAGCTGTTACACAAACTCTGCGGGTCATATAAAATAAATTTTGGATTAGCTGATGGTTCATATTTCTGGTACGTGATAATGTGACTTCCAACAAGACCACCGATCCAGGTACATAATGCTGTAAAGGCATGCATTGCCTAATTGCAAGCATATGGATAAGTCCAAATCGGTGATTAGTTGATAACATTAATTAGTTGTACGCTCGATTAGAAGCTAGGATGTTGAACACATATTGAAATTTGTCTTCTAACATGCCAAATATGTGCCCCTCACAATACTTGCAAAATAATTGATTTTAGAAATGAATGTATTGCTGGGAGCAACAATTTAAAACACATGGGGCGTTCGTCATAATAAAACGTTATCAAAACTACGACACTGCATTATTTTATAGGATGTGCTACGTTTTGTGCTGATATGTAATTATTATTATTATTATTATTATTATTATTATTATAAATGACTATGAAACTCTTAAAAGTCATATGAAATATGAGTGATGTGTTTCGGTCTATTCAAAAACATATGTATATTGTGGATTCTTGATTAATTTTCACTTTCATTTCATTGTGTGTTAAATTTATGTCAATTTGGTGGTTCAAATTATTTCAAGATTTTTATGTAAACGTAGCATTATTGAACAAAGGACTATACTGACACATATTTATTGTCACTGGTACATAAAAACGTACAAATTTACTCAAATAGGGGAATTATGGGGATTCGAAATATATTACCGATATGCGTTTAAGCCTTCTACTGACTTCAGAGCAAACGCAAGTGCATTCATAGAACAAACAAATAGTTGCGCGAATTAGTTTTTGAAAATCTAAACAAGCATGGTTTCTTTACCAAACTCGGTTAAAACCTCACACTCGCGCGCTGAGACTGGTAAGCATGTGCGTTATTTGCCCATAGCAATCCGTGCCTGTCCACTTTGCGCACACTTGAGATTGTTTGCGATCCCCACCCGCGCCAGCGTTTACTCAATTTTGAAACATACAAATCAAGTCGATCTTTCGGTTCTGTTTCCGTGATATAAAATATTCCGTATATGTGAATGAAGGCATCAGACGATTTCCGTTCCGACTAACACGGTCTGGATCTCTGACGTGGTAATATTTTTAAATTTGATGTCCACCGTGTGCAGTTTACGTTTTGTGTTGACACCACTTTAAGCTGCATCTGCGATGTTCCGAATAAACACGTATTCTTTGATATGATCATATTAACACTCGTTTACCAGTGTCACCCGTACTACTTGTTGTCATCGACATAGCTACAACAGCAAATCCTATAAATGAAATGATGGTCTCAAATCCCAAAAATCCATAGTCACTGTTGGTTGTATTTCGTGTGTAAAATCGCATTTTGTGATTTCTTCTCGCTGATATTGTTGTCCTGGAATTTATAGTGGTTCCATATCAGTCACGGGGATTTGTTTTCAAAAGATGTGCGCAGGAGTTCCACTTCTTCGTTGTAACAATCACTAGGTGTTTTTAAGCTTGACGACGATGCAGACAGCCACTTGTTGTTTTCACCTGCAAACTCGATGATTCCAGGCTGATCTGGAGTAATTACTGGAACATCATAGTGATCCTAACTAACAGTTTTGATGAGACAGTTTACTTGTTACTATACTAGGGTATGCTTATCACGACTTCCCACATATATTTGTCAATAAGTACATGCAAAATCACAAACAGTGTTGCTATGATCTTCCAGCTTATCCCGCTTCCGTCATCGTTTGGACAAAATTACGCAAGTGTTTCATCCGCCATATATATTCTTATCGGTTGCCACATACAAATATGAAACACAGCTATTTGTGCGAGATTCTCAACAATTATTCCTTTTATCTTTCTCATTTCAAACTTCTTTATCTTGAGCAAGTCCACAGCCGATAAGTTTATAATGCTTTGTCCTCACTATCTGACCTAAAGAATGAATAACAAGTTTTAGCTATTTGTAGCTTCATCATCAAGATCCAATGCTACTTTATGTTCTACTACTTGAATATTAAGAAAACTCTATTGATTTAAAACGAATATAGAATACATACATAATATCAGCGTTCTTTCAGTAACGATTAAAATGGATAACGCTCATAATTAATTACAGCTCAAAATACCAATACTCCACATTGCACATATTGTGATATATCGAGCGGAATGCCAGGAGGAAAACCGAACATCCTTGTTTTCAGTTGACACTGTCCGCCACGACCTTGATTTTAGGAATTCGCTCGATGCCTTTTATGTTCGCGTGTTGTTTAGTTGTTTAGGCACAGCATCAGTGTCGTCGATGAATTCTTACATCCGTTGGACTCGATTTAAGTTCACGATACTATATCCACTTCATCGCCGGCCCATTGTAATTTCGATTAATTGTTTATGTCGCCATATCGTTTTATAATTTAAACGGATACGTCAAGGTTCCTGATGGTTACAGCCAATGTTTTTACAGTTGTACCTCGCAGTTTGAAGCATCCTCGCTAGATGTTCGCAGTTTTCCGTTTCGAGCATGATGCATCAAGCCATCTGAAATCCATGCAAACATCAACATGGTTGCTTAAGTCACCTAATTCTGGCTTGGTGACAAACCATCTAATAGCCATGTTCTCGCTGGGTCCTTTCACTCATCAAGCGCGGCCGTAAATAATTTTGGCATTGTGTATCATCAGGCGTAGTTTTATTGTGACAAGACAACGTTGCCAAACCCATGTGATGTAGGTGAACGCTAAAGCGCAGGTAGTGCTTCATCGGCGAGATGTCAAAAAATCGGGCGTCTATCCCAGCGTGCAACGGTAGCTTTGAATAAAACGGCGATAAACGCCTATGCCATCAAGTGATGCCCATTGGAAAGCCAAAATGTAAATAATTAAAGATTCAAGTGACGTTGTAAGTCCGTAGAAGTCGAAATGTCTTTGTGATGAATCTAAGTTGATGATGCTGGTTTTGCAAGAGACGGTAATCATCAAAGCAAATTTGCCCCGCATAAAAGCACAACAGGTACACTATAGTGATTTTGTCAACGCTTCGAAATACAAAATTCGCAACGGACTGGGTGCGTTTATCAAAGGCGAAAACACAACGGAATATCTCCAATTCTGACGATAAGATAGTCGAAAATATTTATTCTTTTGTAGACGATGATTATCCACCGCAACGTCCGAAACCAACCAGCTTGTAAGAGACATCGCGACTGCATTTCAGACGACTATTAACAAGCCGGTTTTGCATTAGAGGGATCTGCAATTGTCAGATGGGCGAGAAATAGTGATATGTAACTGCTCATTTTATTTTCGACACATCAGATTGCAAAAACTGACTAGTTTCCTAATGTCGCCCATAGGAGTCAGATCCAACCGAACGAGCCCAACTCACAACATAATGCTTTTACGGCACAGCCACAGGTTGTTGTGATGTGCACGTAGGACAGATTCATTTTGTTAACTGCATAATAACTTCAGACACTTCCAACTTATTAAATTACATTGTACTACGGGTATGTTCGATGTTCACCAGATCCGCATCTTGAAAAGACACAGATGCATATTTTGGTGCTCTGCAACTCACCTGGTAGTTGTTTGCCGTGAAATCTGCTGAACGCTGCATTATATAGCTTATATGGTGAGATCACGAAATGACAGCGCTGAACTACCTCTGGACCCCTTAAACGGAAAAAAACGCATTTCTCTATCCATCGACACGGGTTTCACAGGCATACACAATTTCAATTTTAACAACTCAGAATTGGCATCCACTCCTTGATCAACCCAAACTGTGTCATAGGTGTTGGCGGTACGGTATAAAATTAGGACACTATAGGTTTGCCGACATTGCTGCCAGATCATAACATATATTTGAAAGGACATGCAGACAAAAACGACACTAAATCTCAATGAAGTTCCTTGACGCTGCATACATCACATGGATGGAAGTTTTAGGACAATTATTTCATTTAATATTTTCACTTGTACTCATTAGGTTTTGAACAGGTCATTCGTTACAACTGTTTTTAGCTTCTGCCCTCCTCGGAAGAGTAAGACACGCTCTCGAGAACAAGATGCTTGTTATTGCTTGGGAGTAGGTCAGACGTTGTGCAGCAAATGCAAAACAAGTAATGTTTTGTCAGACTTTGGCTAGCTTAAGTTATTTCAGGAACAATTTCAGGTAAACTGCTCCTACTGTTACCAGTCTGTGGTCACAAACCAAGCAAAATATGGAAGTGAAACCAAACTATATGGATAACCATAAGAATTGTTTAAAATTATTAATGTTATAAAATGAAAATTTAAGAGGAAGATACCGCATTATAAATTTAGAAAAGTCCTGAACAGGCTGTATTAACGTCCAATAGAATGAAACGTTCCGTATAAATGTTCAGATCCACTGGCCAGCAGTCCAGACGTGTCAAAATGTCGTTGCCCAGAAAACCTTTGAATAATTAACAATAGTTCTAAAATAATAGTATAGTGTAATGAACACTTTATATTTCCAAATATTCATCCAATAGAATGTACATCCTCTTAAATAATATCAAAATATACCGTTGATTACTCTCGTTGATTTTACCGGTACAACATGAACACAATAAAGAATATTAATAAAACTGCCCAGTCGCAGCTACTTATGTACAGGCAAAAAGACTAAAACACGTACATAAACATTAATCCAACGTGACAAATCAAAACTTTACAAACTCGTTAAAGACCTCGCATGACTGATCTCATCTAAACGGAATTAACTTAATTACATTAAGATAGCACCTGACCGACCAGTCGAATAGGAAAATTCCCAAAATTGTGATCATATTTACCAATAATTGTATTATTAGTAACAGTAAACAGATGTGTAATAATGTATTTATAGATACTACGTAATCTTACGTCTTTATCTTGTCAAAATAATCGATCTTCTGCCCGTAAACCAGATCCCACTATAGATAATGACTACAATTTATACTCAAGGTTATATAATGCAAGGGAATTTCATTACCATAACAACCAAAAGTTGGTACTCCAGATATCAAGTGCACAAGCAGAGATGCACACGAATCTGTTTTGCAGTTCTTTAGGTATATGATTATGACCTGCAAGATGTAGATCATCAAACGTCAACACAAAAACTAATCTAACTAATCTAATATATTTGTGCAACTAATTCTTCATTTCATTCATCGCGTGTCATATTATAGAAGTAAAAAGTAAACGACAAGAATTTCAAAGGTGATTATTAAAGGTAAATCAACCTTCAAGCTTCTCAAGAAATTGTACACAATGAGATATAGTGGCGTTGCTGTTTTAAGGGAAAACACGCGTTCCTGCAAGATATCCGTACTTCATGGAAAACAATGTCATGCCTACATTGATGAGTTTTGAGAATATAAAACACGAAAGAGATTAAATAGTGTGAGTGCACATCTACATAGGGCTCCAGCGAGCGCACTGGCCGGTAGAGGGAAAGCTCGACAGTATACAATATTACTGGTATACCGTTTGGCCTCTGTATTTTTTTTTTGTATTTTTCCGGTTCTAACCGCATTACATAATGCCTGTATCTGATCTTCGGTAGTTTGTAGCAAATGATGTGGGCAAATTATATGTGATAATATTTGTACGAATTAACGTTATTAAGAGCAAGTTTTTCTTTTTTCGCTACAACATGAAAATGGAAATAAATGTTTTCCTCATTTTTCCAAAACAGTTGTATTTGTTAGAAGTTAATTTCCAATGTTAAACATAATTATATTTGTCACGCGTTAATCGTATGTACAAACATAATATATATATATATATATATATATATATATATATATATATATATATATATATATATATATATATATATATATATATATATATATATATATATTTGTCAACCTTTAATCAGATGTTGACCGGCGTCACGTTGCCGAATATGGAGATCAAATGGAATGCTGTCAAAGATATGCTGGCCAAATCCAACGTTTGGTTCAATTTCGAGATCCAATGGGAGATATACGTTATTATTTTCAGTTATTTCCTCGATTATGTTAATGTGGTCTGTACAGGTATTCCTTTGTATTACCGAGAATCATCCTTAGATTTTCAGAAATAACTAATGTGTCTTTGTTACAATTTGACGTCATTTCGATAGTCCACCAAATATTTTCTCGTATATAAAATCAGATTGTTTTGTCTAGCTACCCTCATTGATAACTATCTTGCAAGGATGTTATCATCAGACCCAATGTTTCCCGGCCAAATGTATACATTGTGTAGTTGGTAAATCGTAGGCTTCTTTGTCAAGACGTTATTTTATTCGGTGGTTGCTGTAGTGTAATCTTAATCATCCCGCTTTAGCTACAGTTTTGACACGATAATTTAAACATTTAACACGCATATAGTAAATTCGAGTAATACAAGGTCCTGACATTTATTTTCTGTGGTGGGCTATGCAATTTATATCGAGCCGAAATTTGCTTCAAATAATATAATGGATATGCTGTGATGTTAATTATCTAGAATAAGAGCAAGATTAGTTTCTGCTGTTTGAGAGCCGGACATATCTTATAACAAATCCAAGACACTTATCCAAGAAACGGAAATCCTCGGACTCTAATATTATTGTGGCATACTGTGGTACTTATCTTGGATTGTTCTGGAATATAGCGGCATACCGCGGCACAAAGTTTTCGTGGTACCCAGATCTTTGTCACTGTCTGTCTGTCTGTCTGTCTTTGTCTGTCTCTGTCTCTGTCTGTCTGTCTTTGTCTGTCTGTCTCTCTCTGACTGTCTCTCTGTCTGTCTGTCTCTCTCTCTCTCTCTCTCTCTCTCTCTCTCTCTCTATATATATATATATATATATATATATATATATATATATATATATATATATATATATATATATATATATATATATATATACATATATCCAATTGAAAGAAGCTTCCCTGACTGATATAATACTCCTATCCTGATATTACATATGCAGAATGGAATTGGCTACCGTGTACGCATATAACGATAGCAATATGTTGTGTGTCTCAAGAGCTGAGCGTTTAATTGTGCCTTAGGTTACTTGTTACCTTCAGTGCGTATGCCCTCACACGTGTAGTCTGCCAATCAGTATTGTATTACAAGCCTTCCAAATAAATGTATTAGGTCGAGTTTGACCATGATTTAATTATTTATGTGGAAATAATGCAAATGTTATAGAAAAGGAATTCGTTCAATATAGAACTGCACAATCGACAGTGATTATAATAAAGCCTGGAAATCGGTCAGGTACAGTCACACAAACAAAATATCCTTGTTATGTTTTACAGGAAAACAGAAAATATTAAAAAATCTCCTAAACAAACCCTAGGCTTCTATTAAATATGCTGAATCAGAAAATTTCATTAGTATATATAAACCTAATGATCCTGATCTCTCTAGTTAAAATAAATATTGATTTTCTGACTGCATTGTTATCTTACAACCAACTCATACATACAACAACATTTGCATATGAAGATAATTCGATGACACAACGTATATTTCCTGGCCAGCTGGATGTCCTATTAGTTCTACGTCATATCTCGCCTTCACCATCGATACTATAACTGATTGGTTCCTTATGCTTCAGCATTGTTCACATCCAATGAGAAAGCTACCTCATCCACATATCTAAGCTTGAAGGTCAGCATGTTCTACTTAGGAAATATACTAACTTTCAAACTGAATGTGCTCTTTTGATTGTTAGTAACTATTTCAATTTCTGTACACTAGTTCGAAAGAGATTATACTTTACATCGGATAAATATAGTTTCATCCATGCGATCTTATTTGTAAAGACATGCTTTCATTAATTTAAAAGTTTCAGTGACATACAGACGGAAAAGTTGCAAGTATGTATGTATGTATGTATGTATGTATGTATGTATGTGTTTGTGTGTGTGTGTTTGTGTGTGTCTGTGTGCGTTCGTATGTCTGTCTGTCTGTCTGTCTGTCTGTCTGTATGTATGTACGTAGGTAGGTAGGTAGGTAGGCAGGCAGGGAGGCAGGCATGCAGGCACGCATGCGTGAGTGTGTGATTTAGATTTTTAACGTAGCTTTAACATTTATTTCAATCATATCTCTACGATGTATGCAGTGTGGCAGTTTATAGTGACGTTTAGCACTGTGGCATCATGCCGCAGACATGTAGCATGATGCCCTACCCAGTCACATTATCCTGACACCAGGCCGACCAGTCCTAACACTAAACTTTTAATGCTGAGCGCCAAAGCTTTGGTATGACTCTGCCGGGGGATCGAACTCACAACCTCCCACATCCGAGGCGGACGCTCTAACCACTAGGCCACCGGAGCGGTCACAGGCATGCATGCACATATGTATGTATGTATGTTATGTATATATGTATGATTGTATGTATGTATGTATGTATGTATGTATGTATGTATGTATGTATGAATGAATGTATGTATATTTGTATGTATATATGCATGTATGTATGTATGTCTGTATATATGATGTATGTATGTATGTATGCATGTATGTATGTAGGGATGGATGTGCGCATGGATGCATGGATTGATGGATCTACATGTGCATCGATCAATGGATGTGTGCATGATTGAATGTACGGATTATTGTGCGCATGGATGGATGCATGTGTTGTATGGATGGATGGATGGATGGAAGTTTTCATACATGCATAGATGAATCAATAGTAGGTAAATGGCTGGAAGAATAGCTAGGTGTACGAATTCTTCTTTCATATTTTGGTTTTCCTTTAATACAAAGTTTGAGTCATACTGTTTTGTTTGATAACGTTTCCGATGACATAACAAAATAAAATGTAACTAAAATTAAACCATATAGGTATGGTAACTTGTTCATGAACACTCGAAACGTAATATACTAATCACACTGAACATGTGAGGACCGTACATTTCTAGTTACGGATTGTACTATGAAAATGGCACTTCGTCTAATAAAGATGTGTATATCTGTAAAACGTAATCCAAATACAATGAATAGTACCAAAGGTTAAAAATCACACACAGAGAAAGTTCACAGAAATACTGGTCACATGTGTACACATTTTATACTGTTTGCTTTGAACTAAGGGGTTTGGACATGAATATTCAAGTATCACTGAGGCCCATCGTGACGTATTGATTTTGTTATTAATTTATTTTAAATAGCATTTTGGACATATCCTCCATTTATTACCTAACTTACTACTATATAACGACTTCTGATTCCTTTATACATTTTAGTTTTTTTCCAAAAATGAGTATCACTCAAAAATGTATGATGAGAGTTAAATAATATAAAATAGGTATACCTGAAATTGATTAAGCCCTTCCAGCCATCCGGGGTTTCGTCAACCGATCGATCACAATGTAAACGATTGCCAGACAATGTAATACTTTTCGGAGAGCCAAAGTTCTGACATATACTCAAAACATTTTTCTCTTTCAAACTGTCTCATCTGCACAATTTAATGTTAGTTTTGCATTTTAATATAAATTGAATAATAATATAAATTGCAAGCTACTTTTTGATAACTATTTAGAATACCAATATCCCAATTCGTGATAGAACAATACCTAAAATGAAAGGTTCTGAAAACATGCGGTCGCATAAATACATAAGTAAACCACGAATATCAAAACAATACTTTTATGTCCATTCAATAATAACATAGCAAACAAAGTTAATTTTCCTTTATGACGAAAGTTGTTTCATCTTGTTTCGAAATAGTAAGCTGCAAATGTGATAGAAACACAAGCAGAAAGAATGAGAAAGATAATTGCAACATTCACTATTTTGCATTGCTTGTAATATTTGGATGAATAAGAAAATTTTGTTCAAGCAATTCCTAGTATCGATTTATAATTTGACCCAAACACAAATGCAAAATGATTTCATTGGATTTGAAATTTAATATTTTGCTTGCATGCAGGCAACCAATATATATGAATTTGTTAACTGATCTTTTCGATTACTTTTACTCGGTTGAATTTTTATCTGTATAGTCATAGTATGATTGTTTTTATGCACGTTTATGTTAATTATGTTTAATCGGAATCAATCTGCTTTTAAGAATTATGTGTGTAATGCTGGACATGTATTGACAATGGTGTACCATGTGTTTGAGTTGAAATTAACCATGTTCAATAATGTCATTACATTACAGGCTATTATTCACAAAGTTGACGAGATGATGATGCGACTAATACAGTAGCCTTCTATATCACGGCTTGCTATGAGATACTTATGTAACATATTTATAATGATTTGCAATAAGAGGTTGAAATGGTTGTGATATTGTATTAGTATTAATGATTACTCCGTGACATTAACAGGTGTCAATCGTTTCGATAAATATATAACGATGTTGTGATGTCATACCTACAGAGGGTATTCATCAATTGTGACTAGAGTGATCGTATATTTGTCGAATGAATGTATATGAATGTATCTATCCAAGCTATATCTATGAGCATTGTGATTTTGCAAAGTATGTGTATTATAATATACATTAATGTAAACACATATGCTCGAATATGAATACTACGCCAAATAATCCATGCTTATTCATTTATTCTACACGTAAGGTTATAACGTAACTTTTGTATACGATTTAATGCTGATCGCAATGGATTGTAAAGCACAACAGCCTCTTGACATTGATGACGTTGTTGTCATGCCAGGACAACTGAGGTAATTAATCTGAAATTATAGTTTTAAGTATAAACATACCGCATACAATTGGAAGGAAGATTTAATATGGAATAGTTGAAATCTCGCCCCGTGGAGAACTCATCCCATGCGTGACGAGACGCTCCATAATTCACAATAAAACGTAAATACTGATTAGTAGATGGCCGTGATCGCTTTATTTGAGGAATTACCCCAGACAATGTTTCATAGTGATTGACATTTATGAGCAGTGCTCTTCAAAAATAATAGCGAACTGATTCAGGTATACTCGATTCTAAAAGATTGTGATTGTGAATGGAAATGGAAGGTGTCGTTTTCGTGATTTCTTTGTGTAATATATGATCCGGCTCATTTAGAGCTTATTTACACTGGAATTCAAGTAACCTCCACCTTTCTCGCTGATTCATTAGGCCCTGCATATGTCGGACCATTATTACCGGTCATACTTGGGAATTATATTAAGGCTTCACTTAGTCTGTTCATCATCTAACTTCACTGATGTGCATCAACATACCTAACAATTAATTAGATCAAATGTTTATTGAGGGGCAAAAACCGGAGACAGAGCTAATTAACGTTGGCGAAGAATTGTACCAGTTACAATATATTACATACACAATAATAATATCATTCATTCTTCAAAGTAAAATGGGCATATAAGAGGCACACACGTGCAAAAGAATAAGCACAATACCTCTGTCATTCATAACAGCTAGCATTAGTATTGTTTTCTACATGCAATGATCCGTAAACATCAAATTCCTCCTGTACCTTCTGTCCATACCTTACATATTTATGCATATGATAGTATGCAAACTGTTATAAAACAAAACTGCATCTTTATAACAGTAATTTTTTCCAATTATTTTGCTAGCTTTAGCCAGATCGTACCGAAGTTTAACCTTTTGTTCCAGTCCTAACATTATGCCTGATATTATTAAGTACCATTACATACCTTTTATGTTTCAATACTGGAGGAATTCCTGAAATTATCAGTTATCATTACGCACCTTTATATTTCAATATTGGCAAAATGCCTGAGATGGTCAGGTATATTTACTTACTTAATGCCACGACAACTGTTCATCATGAACGTAGGCACTTACCATCTGAAATGAACGAGAGCTTACAATTAGTGGTGTTTCATGAACGCAGGTACGTGACATCTCAAATGAAAGAAGACATACAGTTAGTGTTGCAGAATTATTCAGACACTATTTAGAGTGGTATGATATATTTGGATTGCCATTGATATTCAGTACAGTAAAGGTCTATTCGCTTCCGATATTATGATTTCATTGACTGGGGAGTAGACACAACTTGTTACCTTTGCCCTGACATGCATCCACTTATTTATGTGCCGATCAGTGACTAGTGGGAATAATTCATAAAAAGCCAACTCGTTTAAGTCCAAACATAATAACACCCACCACATTACGTGAATGGTACGTTTATTAACCATACCAATTCGCGTAAACAAATGGAATAAATATATTGGCAAATCCATATTCAGTAGATGCCTAAAATAGCACTTACCAACATACATATTACAAAGTCTGAAAATACAGCTCAATTGAAAATCATTACAGTTGCTTGATTTCACGTTGAAAAGACCGATCCCCCGGTAGGAAGATAATATTTGAATTAAATGCGGGCATAATACACAATTTCTATAACTATGAACTCGGCCATTTGCAAACATCTTTATACAAGATTATCCAAAATAGTTATAATACACGTGTCTGGTTTTTGAAGTCCTCCAGTTGATCAAAATGCACTTTTCTTCATTTATGCTAATAAAATGACGAATAAACTGAAATTAAAATATCACATTGGTTATGGAAGATTCCTCTTATTGTTCTAAATATGGCATAAATCTGTCGACATTGACATTATCCCCCGCTTTACAATCATA
This sequence comes from Sinohyriopsis cumingii, assembly GCA_028554795.2. Classification (NCBI taxonomy): domain Eukaryota; kingdom Metazoa; phylum Mollusca; class Bivalvia; order Unionida; family Unionidae; genus Sinohyriopsis; species Sinohyriopsis cumingii. The sequence continues at coordinate 6,350,872 of JAPYKE020000055.1, forward strand.
TCACTTCGCATCAATGAAACTCTGGAAGCAGGTAATATAACGTCATCAACCGAAACAACTTTTCTACCTGTCTGTAGCAAAATGACACAAAAATTAATGAACGAAAGTGTACTGTTCCAAAATTAATTTCCAGGATGTGCCAAACCTACGATGTCTTCATAAACAGTCCAATAATGAATGCAGGTAAATCGAGAGATCTCTTCTTCCACGTTCACTCTCCATCGATACATTGTTATATTGAGCGTACGGGACATATACAAGGAACAAAAATCGCAGTGGTGAATAATTGATGTTATTTACTTAGGTTGCTTGTTATAACTAAAAGTGGTATCATATTAATAGGCAAGGATGCTAATTTATTTAATATATTACTCTACATTGCATAGAACATCACGCGTGACCAGCGAAATGAAATAAAGTCAATACAAAATTGATGCAGGACGTGGTAATTTAGACTCTTATTGCAATAGGCGATTTAAAATACTCAACCAGCCAACTAACTATCATGGGTTTTTATCAGATCACGTAGAATCTTCACCCTGTAAGCCAACAACATGATTCAAATGAAAAGACTATGTCTGAAAGTGTTTCTTTAATCAGTAGTTCATATCAATAATATTTTGAGGAGGTAGAAAAGGCAATGTGATATAATGAAATCGTACTCAGCACTTGTGGAGAGTCTGAGGTGTTAATGGTATGATGGACGTGAATTTTGAAGTCCTACCACAAACAATTCTTATCTGACTTTGTCTATTTCGTGTACATCTTTTTGTGTGTGAATGAGAGAGATAGATATATATAGATATTCGTTGATAAAGTTCCCGGGCTAAACAAAACTAATAATAAGCTACGCTGACATGTTGGATTTGAAAGGGAAAAGAAACGACATATACTATTGGATGCAGCTTTATTATGAGTATTCGGATACTATCACTGCGATACCACCAGACCCAAACACACCACCAGACCATCGCATATAAACATATTCATTACTACTAAATAGTTGTTTCTCTTTCGCTATTATTTTATGTTTTATTTTATATGCATGAATCCAATAAAGACAAATATGTCAATTACTCGCAACAAGGCGAAATAGGATAACAACGTTTTCGCAAGGTCCAGAAAATGAAATAGCTCGATTGAAAATCATTACTGATGCTTTAGTTCTCGTTGATATGACATATCCTCGGATCGAAATATACTGTTTGGGTTAAATGCCCAACATGTGTGACACTGTACATAAATAATTAAAAACTAAGCAGAATAATTGTTTGGGGGTCAGAGTACCTGAAAATTATGCTACAATTCTGGAAGGAAAAATAAATCAACCGCAAATTCATTAAATAATATTTTACGAAAGAGAATGTAAACATGCGTATTGGAATGTATATTGAGGCCTTCGATCAGTTAGAAGCCTATCTGCTAAATAATACACATGTACAACGTGTCAAACTCTAACTTTTAAATGACTTTTTCAAGGACAAAACTGAGCTTAAGCTTAGTTTCCATCAAAAGTTTTTTATGGAAGGAAGTTATTCTCCTATTAGATATTAACAACAACTTGACAACATGTAAACCTTAAGTCACACTTACAAGGAAACCTTGAAAACATTACCAGCCTATTTATATGAACGTGGGAGATGATCGAAACTTTGAAATCAAGATAATGTCTAGGTTGTTGCTCATTAAACGATGTCTTGTTAATATATACTTGTTTAATATCTTAATTGCCCACCTTATGATGAGAATCATGAAAACCAAATTGAAACATAAAACAAAAAATACATGGATAACCATCGTCATCGTTTAGAAGCCGGTGAGGAGAAAGCTCGTCTGCTCCAAACATGGGTAATAACAACTAAGACTATTTCCTAGTCCTCTTGTGTATTAAGCATTTCTGATTCTGGAATTGGATATTTAGGTACTAACACCCAGCATACAAGTCCAAGTACAAAGTCACATGCCCTCCATCCCTGATCATTTCCCGCCATCGGCAAGGACCAACATTGCTATACAATATTTGATATTTAGTTTAGATGGTAGCACAAGATAATGTGTCAACAACAGCAAATGAATACGAAATAAATAGCAATTCATATTGTCAGTTTAACGAGAATGGTTAGCTCGCAACAACAATGTGTTGCATGCTGTAATGTCAAACCTACTTGATGTTACACGCAGTTATTTCACGAAATATAAGATATTTAATCAACAGTAATATCGATGACTTCTATTTTCAGCGACGACTGAAAATGAACATATTGAGGGCATTTATACAGAACACGTTTCAGAATATAGAACACACTTGAAAATACAAAGCAATGTTTGATATACACATATTATTGTGCCGCTGATCAAAAAGGTAACAATTGTCACGTTATTTGGCATGTGAAGATAAAGCGATTGCTCTGGTAACTAGTTAACAGATACTTGGACAAAGTAACACCAGGTCATACGTAACCTTCAGGCAAGAATGGTTAATAGTTTTCCATAATACAATCAGATTGGGCTTTTTTTGGAGACCCAGCAAATGCATTGGTTTTAATGCATTACCATGACGTTGACCCTCTGAGAAATATGAGCATTTAGAATAGCTGTCGTTATTATGTTCCTTGTTTGTCAACCTATATCAGTCAGAAATGACTCGTTCTTTCTTCCTACAATGAGGACACGTAAGAAGACATAAGGATTTCAGAATAATTCATTCCCAAGTCCTCATCAAACTGTGAAAGAACCCCACAACCTTGGGTCATTAAGGAATGTAAGGAAGCCATTAGACAACGCCGAGAAGCATTGAAACAATTTAACAATCATTCGACGCCCAAAATGTTAAATACCGTATTCTCCGGACCAAATTTCGCCGCAAAATCAAAGAAAGTAAACGAGCATCATAAAAGAAATTCATATATCTTGTAGACTCTCGTTTCTCTGTTAAGAAAGTTTGGGACACTTACCGCAAAATAAACGGAAAAAAAACACAATTCTCTCCGACATCTGAAGCTAAATAGTAACAATTTTAGTTCAAAACGTGACATATCAAATATTCTTGCAGACACATTCTCAACACCTACTTTTTCAGAAGCCTTCCAAAGATTACAAAAACTAAAAGAAAATTCACGTTCAAAATTCACATCCAACAACTCGGAAAGTTATAACCAACTGTTCTCATTATTGAAGCTGATGGAGGCTTTAGATAAGGTCCATGATACATCAGCTGGGCCTGATAAATACATTACCAGTGATTGAAACACCTTCCAGAATCATCTTTAACATCACTTTTGAAAAGCTTCAATGATTTATGGATTACTGATAATGTACCTAAGATGTGGGAAAGAAGCAACATTAATACCAGTTCCCATTCCAGCCAGGTAAATATAGCACATATCCTTCCAACTACTGCCCATTGCACTGACAAGCATTGTGTGCAAAACAATGGAACGATTGATCAATTCTCGGCTTGTATGGTACTTTGAAACTAACACCCTAATACCTTCTTTCCAAAGTTGTTTTCGTTTTAGCCGTAACACAAATGACCATCTGGTTAAACTGGGCATATTTATTCGCGACGCATTTATCAAGAAGGAATAATTAGTAGCGGTTTTCTTTGATTTTTAAAAGGCCTATGTCACGACATGGAAGTATGGGATACTAAATTACCTCTACGATCTAAGTCTAAAAGGCTGTCTGTCCTCTTTCATACTAAACTTTCTCTCAGACAGATAATTTAAGGTACGAATGGGCTCTACCCTCTCAGATTTGCACGAGCAAGAGATGGGTGTGCCCCAGGGCAGTATTCTATATGTGACGATTTTCAACATCACAATCAATAGCATCACAAAGTGTTTGGCTCCTGGTGTGGAATGCTCGTTATACGTTGATGATTTTTTATTATGTTATCGATCAAAGCATATGCATACAATTGAAGGACAACTACAACAAAATATTACCAAGATTCAAAATTGGGCCAGTACTAACGGTTTCAAATTGTCTAAGTCACAAACGGTAGGATGCATTTCTGACAGTTACGAAGAGATCATGATGAACCGATACTCCCGCTGGACGGAAGACATATTCGAGTTGTTGAGGAAACAAAGTTTTTAGGTATTATTTTCGACAGAAAACTGACTTTTGAAAGCTAAATGCTTGAAATCACTAGATCTACTCACAGTAGAAGCGCACACTAATGAGTGCTGATATAAAAGTCATCCTCAGTTGGTATAGAACGTTTATTCGCTCCAAACTGGACTATGGTTGCGTTGTTTATGGTTCAGCTAGGAAGTCATATTTGAAGATGTTTTACCCAATTCATCATCAAAGAAAAATACTCGCTCTGAGAGCATTTAAGATATTCCGTGTGAAAGTCTCCTCGCTGAAGCGAACGAACCACCTTTATCACATCGCAGAGAAATGCTTTCCGCACAATATGCCCTCAAATTAACATCAAACTCTCCGAACCCTGCTTTTGCGCCTGTTTTGTAGCCTAAATACTAAACCTTGCACGAAAATAAACCAAACGCCATACCTTCCCGTGACATTAGAATATTACCCAGGTTTGACAGTACAAAAATTATCTTTCTAAACTTCAGAATAAGTCCATCTCCGAATCACCTCCCTGGCTACTTAAACTTCTAAAAGTACTTTTTACGTTTACGATGGAAATAACCTGAAACAAACCCTTCCATCTTCCACAACTCTTATCATGATCTCCTCACCGAATTAAAAAACTACAAAATAATTTATACCGACGGATCAAAAGATGAAGAAAAGACTGCTGCAGCCTTTGTTAGTGGAAAACACTCAACACACATTCGCTTACCAAATTTCACATCAATGTATGCTGCCGAAATCAAAGCAATATATCTTGCTCTGCAATATATCGAAAACAAACGTATTTCAAATAGCATCATCTTTTCCGACTCCTTATCAATACTTCAATCATTACACAATAGAAAACTGGAGAACCCATTGTTGACCAATATTCTTGTCAAAAATACTAAATTGAGTACCTCCCACAATATTGTATATTGTTGGTTACTTAGCCATGTTGGTTTTAAAGGTAATGAAAAGGCAGATGGCGCTGTTAAAATGGCCCTAACCCTTGAACCATCTGATTTTAAAATATCGTATACTGATATTAAACCTAACATCAAATAGACTTTACGTCAGAAGTGGCAGGCATCATGGAATGAAGCAGTGAATAATAAACTTCACGCCATCAAGCCATTCCTATGAGAATGGACTCCTTACCATAGAATAATCCGTAGGGAGTGGGTAGTCATTGCATTAATTCGAAATTTTTATACGCATATAACCCACGCCTAGATACTAAAAAGTGAAGACCCACCAGAGTGCGTTTCTTGCAATGAACCATTCACTGTAAAGCACATTGTGATATTGTTTCGACCTGCAACCTACGGGCGATCATTATTACAATGTACATGACATGAAGGAACTGTTTGATATAATACACATCACTTGTATTGCGAAATTCATGAAAGGAGTAAACATTTATCCTCAGCTATAACTTGTATGCCATCACCTATAGCAGTTTTATGTAATGTATATACCGTCCTTCTTTCAATACTTTTTCATCTGACTTCATTAACATACACGATTTGCATCCCCATTGATCGGGGCATTTTGTGTTTCACCCTTACCATGTTATCGCTTTAATTTCAGCTATTTGGTTTTGATATCACTGGTCTATATATACTTTTTATAATCTTTAAATGATTATACATATAAACTTTGTATGGCGCTAAATAGCCTAACAGTGATGTTGCGCCGTTAAAATACAATCAATCAATAAATCAATCAATCAATCAATTTTTGTCAATATTAAACATATTAGCCTAATGTTGTGATACCGTTTGTAAATTCCATCAGTTCTAATTTTAATTGCTGCATAAAAAATAGTCGTGTTTAGATAGTAGCACATCATTTTGATGACATTTTGAGCTCTACATTCGGGACAAATTTGTATAGACCTAATTTTCATTCTCAAACCAGTGTAAATCAGCTTTCTTATAATAAAATATCGGACACATGTTTACAGCTTTCCACACTCAAATGTAGTTTATGGTTTTGTCGTATTGGCTGATTTTGATGTTTCTAATGTGTAATGTCATTCTCATCTCTCGTATTAGCAGAATAATTTCATCGTGAGTGATCCAATCAAAAGACATACTATGTTTCATAACAGATGTATGGTATACTTGCTTCAATTGGAATGATATACAATTTGTACACATGGTAACTATGCTTCTTTCTGGCAAGAAATAAATGTCACGGTTATATAATATTGCCCATTCTTAAACGCATCACATGCGCTCGTAAAATAATATTTTAATACAGTTTATCTTGTGGTCTTCCAATCTATGTACCATATGGTCTGCCAGAATGTCTTCAACAAAATTAGGAAGATGACCGTTAGCAAAAAAAAAAAAGAAAAAATAATGGTTCCAACTTTTGAGTTTCCGATCGATATTTTAGGTGTTATACTCCTTGCTCATACGTTTTGCATGATATTAGCTTACTAGTTTCAATTGATGCCATGACTATTGACTTGTAATATAATTTTGCAACATTTTTCCGAACGTAAAAGTTCCACTAAACAGTTAAAATACTGTAACTTTATTGTATGTGTAAATGAAAAAGTACTAGCAATAATCCATCCAACAATCCTAAGATGTTTAGGTCAAATGATCTATTATAATCACCAAATCGTATCTTGTCTGATTTTCTCCCAATAAATATTTATTTCAACGTGTCGCGGATGTCATTCCTCTAATTTGTAAATAAATAGTGTGCAAAGACGTCGATCACTATTATAATAATTTCATAGCTATGTTCATACACATGATATGCATGCATATAAACATCATCTGCAAAAATACAGGTGATCTAAATGAGTAACATAAAACCTTTTATATGTTCAGCTGATCGCTATATACTTGTGAAATGTGAATGACTTTTGTATTTTTATTCAGCCTCATTTCTATCAATATTGATTAACATTTAAAAGCAAAGAGCACCGCGTATCTATAAATTGTCTTGGTTGAATAACTGGTATGTTGTTCATCGCTCGTTTCGGGCAAAGTGCTTTCCATGTTATGTTAGTTCTTTATGTTTGTTACTTTTGTTCATTGAGTTCAATCTACAACAGGTATATTTTATGACCCACCGGTGTCATGATCTATACACATCAAGATAGACTCTAACTGGTGTATAATCTGTACATTGATTACCTTTTTTACAATTACTTCTTCACAATACTTTTCATCAAATAAATCAATTTAAGGGCCATCTTCTTCATTTTCTCAAGTATAAGTCAATATTCATTCACGAGTTGAATAAATGAGTCTTATATAGATGTTGCAGTATTTGTTTCCTAGTTTCATCTAAAATTTGTTTATATTTCTTATCAAACAGAGTAGGAAATAAAGCAGTTATAATCATCGTCTCGTAGATGCAGTTATTATATGGAGTAGAAAGAAGGTATAGTCTATTAGTTAAAAATCAGGCAACGCCGTTGCTTCTTTGTCTATATTAAGCACATACTCCTAATGATGTATTACCTTTTGTAAATAAAATTTCAGCTATAATTTCAAATGTTGCATCGAACATGAGGTATCATGCTTAGAAAGTAGCAGATTATTTTCGTGACATTTTGAGTTCGAAATTTCGGATGAAATTTTAGAGTTAATTTTTATTCTCAAGCCAGTATGAAGCAATTTTTTATGAAAAAACATCGGATATTTTACCGTTTTTCACACTCACGTGTAGTTTATAGTTACATTATAGTAGTTGACTTTAGTATGCCTTACTTTTCATGCCATTCTCATTTCATTAGATTAGCACAATATTTACGTCGCGTGTACTATGCCTTGCTCCATCCCATCAAGAGGCCGACTATGTTTCATAAAAGATGTATGGTATAATTGTTTTAATTGGCATAATATACAGTTTGTGCACATGACATGTCTGTTTCCTTCTGCTAGGAAATAATTTTCACCGTTATATAATTTGGTGTACATATTGCCAAATCTTAAATACATCATATCGTCTTTCGTAAAATATTATTTCAATATTCTTTCTCGTGCGGTCTTCCAATCTATGTACCACATGGTCTGCCAACATGTCTTTGAGTAAATTAAGAAGATGACCTTCAGCAACAAAAGCACAATAATAGTTTGAGCTTCTGAGTTTCCGATCGATGGTGTAGGTGCTACATAGCCAATCCTTGCTCATACGTGTTGCATGAGGTGGGCTTATTAGTGTTAATTGATGCCAAGGCTATTGACTTGTAATATGACTAATTATATCTAATATCCCTAATTTTACACATTGTTTACCTAGACTTGAACGTTCCACTAAGTAAATTTCACTAATGTTAGCTTTATGTCAGTGTATATGGAAAAGTATTGAAAAATGATCCATCCAACAGCCAAATGACGTTTACGTTAAGCGTCTCATTTTATTCACCAAATTGTATGTAGTCTGATTTTCTCCAATTAAATATTTCTGTCAATGTGTCTTGGATGTTGTCCCTCTAATTTGACCAAATAATAATTGTATAGCTATGTTCATTTCCTTGATATGCTTGCATATAATCAATATCCGAGAAGAACTGGTGATATACATGAGTAATAGAAAACATCTTATACGTTAATCTTATCGCTGTCACTTTTGTCGTTTTATTCATCCTTATTTCTAGCAATATTGATTAATATGTATAGAAGTGACCGTGGTTTGGAATCATAGTATATTATCATTGTGTATGGTTCTATGTTTGGCTTAAATATATTGTGTTGTCATTTACTAAAATAAATGACTACTAGCTTGTTTCACTGATCCCACTGAGAGCTCTGCTTTTCTACAGTTTGTTTTTATTCGTCATATATAATCTGTATTTTTTAAAAATGCGTTTAGAAGCGAGAAGAGCTGAAATTCGCAATCCGAGCTTATAATTATAATAAATCATCAATTATTTAAGTTCAATTACTGTTCAATTGCTGTTAAATATTGCTGTCTAAGACAGTTTGCAAGTAATGTTAGTTGTAAATTGGATGAAATTTACTGATGAAAGATTTTATTGCTAGAATTATCCAAGAGGACAATGACTTATGA